>OZ004717.1:22379434-23579434 GCA_963924515.1 Vespertilio murinus
ATCTTTTGATTTAGAACATATCAGAAAATAAAATAACCTGCTTTGCAATATTTGAAGGCCATCGTGGAAGGTGGTGGTCTGCTCTAACCTTTGTTGGTTTGGAGCGTAATGAAAAATAATTCCATATGAAAGATAATTTTCCAGTAACTAAAATTGCCCACCAAAGAAAGAAGATGACCTTAGATGTAACATATTTGCTCTTTTTGGAATAATCCAGGCAAAAACAAATGGTTGTTTACCATGGGGGCTATGGAAGAATTTACCCTCTTGGGAGAGTGATCAAGCTGGATGCCCTCTAACACCTCCATGAATTTGAATTTGCTATGCCTTTTGTATAAATATTTTCCACTTACACTATTAGCTTAGATGGTTACAAGAAAATGTCTACGTGCAATTTTTTCCCAATTATAACTAAGATAGCATCACAGTTTGTAATCGTTGATCGAGGTATAAGCAATTTCTTGCTTGTTAATTTGAACATGTAGCCAAGAATAAATAGCACACCGTATATGTAATGCAATCTTTTTATTGGAATAATTCTTAGACCTCTACATGAGAATGGAAAAAAAGAAAAGAAATGTAAATTAATGTGATGTCAGAATGATGAAGCCAGTCTCCAGAGATGCTTGGAAGTTAAAATGGATTTTAAAATTCATCACAATTGAATTATAAAATAAATGAAAACCAGCAGCTATAAAAATGTAGTTGATCAGAGTGGGGAAAGAAAGTTATATGGATATCCATGACAGAGAGCAAGCAAGTTCAAGTTCACCTCTAGAGCAAGGAGAGATTTTCTGCCAGGTTCTTGTCTTTCAGTGTTTTCACTCTATACCAGGCTCTGTGCTGGTCACTTGAAATATAAAGGCTAAGAAAACACCTTAACTGTTTAAAAGCATGTGCTTTCAAGGGAGGAGCAGACATATACACATGCTAATAATAATAATAATAATAATAATAAATAATGTAATAGCTAAAACTGAGCACTAACCATGTGCCAGATACTGCTAAAAGCACTTTATACATTTTAACTCATTACATTCTCATGCCAACTCTATGAGTTAAGAACTGTTATAGTATCTAGTTTATAAGTCTTATAAGTGAGGCATAGATAGGTAAGTAGTTTACTCAGGTCACACAGATCATAAGTGGCAGAGTCAGGATTCAAACCCAAGCAGCTCTAAATTCATAGTCTGTGCTCCTGACAATACACTTCATTGCTCCTCTCAGCATGATGGTGTTTCAGCGCTAAGAAATCTAGAGATTGCTACTTTAAAGGTCTCTACAATTATTCTTATTGTTGTTTTAATAATCTGTTGTTCAAAAGCTCTGAAAAATAGAGAGTAGGAAGTAGACAGGAACTTCCGTACAGTTTAGTATAGATTAAGGCATAGACATGTATGGCCTCAAGAAACTTATCAATGGCAAAATTCAGGTCCATAACCCATTTCAATTTCATGCTGCAAATACTTATTGAATACTACAGCCTCAGCTGGGTTTTTGTTTATGTGTGTTAAAATATCATTATAATGACTATTTATTTCCTAAATTGAACATAAATAGAAAGGGAAACTGTTCTTATTGAGCCTTTTTTTTTAAGGTTCTTTGGTTAAACCATACATTTCTATCAGAATGCACTGTAAACTCCAGCTCTGCCCTTAGTCTTTACAACCAGAACAATGACAGGAATATTCCATTGTCATAAGTAGCATTTCTGATTCTCTGTGCTAATATTGCACATTTTAAAAACAATGACATTGTACCAATCATTGCTTGGGCAGGGTGAAGGGATAAAAATAAGAATTTTTTTTTACCTTAAGAGTCTTAAATTCTAATAGTTAAGATGAGGCAAGCACATTTTTAAAAATCATAGCAGAGAACGTTGTGATAGGTGCCATAAAAGAGGCACAAAGTACTAAAGAAGTTCAGAATAAAGAAATTTTCATTCAGCAGAAAATCAGGAAAGTCTTCCTGAAAGATGACATCTCAAAGTCTCTTGAGTGCTCGGTAGGATCTCAATAGGTGACAGTGATAGAGAGTTAAAGACATGCTGACAAAGAAAACAGTGGAGTAAAAAATAGAGTAGAATGCAAGACATATCCTTAGCAATAAATTTAGCATGCTGTTTGTTGGAGAAAGTTGAAGATATGCATGAAAAAGTGGGTTGGATTATTTGGAGTGATTGCCAAAAAAAAACAAACTCATGACTTAGATGATAAAGGTCTCATTTCCTGGTGTCACATCATATTTAGGTCCATGCTAGTCTATCATTTTCCTTCCATTTCCCTCCTTCCCTCCTTCATTCCCTCCCTTCCTCCTTTCCTTCTTTCCTTCCTTCTTTCCTTCCTTTCTTCCTTCCTTCCTTCCTTCCTTCCTTCCTTCCTTCCTTCCTTCCTTCCTTCCTTCCTTCTTTCCAAGAGCCTAGAGTGGCCAGCTAACATGGCCTTAAACACCACAAATGAAATCCACAATTACAACGTTTTTTTTTTTAATTTTTGTTCCTGTTAAATATATATACAAATATTTTTCTGATCAAAGCTAAGAACAAAACTTTAAAAATCTATTGTGCATGGTGTGTAAGATATTAAAATATGTATATAACTGAAAATATAATATCTTAGAATTTAGTTATTCATTTAAAAATCTTTACTGGGACAACAACAACATACTCACTGTATCAGAAGGTCTAAAATTCAGAGGTATCTAAATCAAAATTCATGCCTTCAGGGTACTCACAAAATGTAGGATAAGTACACAGAAATGAATTATTATAATACCAAAAGGCATAACCAATGGTTGTGAGAATGGTGGAGGAGAGCTGACCTGCCTACATGACCTGTGAGCACAAAAGAAACTTGCTAGATGAATGCAGGGAGATGGGCTTCCTTGCAAAAGGAACAACATTATAAAAAGAGTCCTAGCTTATTTGAGAAATAATAAACACTGGGGCATAGGATGCAGAAAGGAAAGTGGCAAGAAAAGTCACTGGACTTCTGACACATGACTTTTGCCGAAACCGGTTTGGCTCAGCGGGTAGAGCGTTGGCCAGCAGACTGAAAGGTCCCAGGTTCGATTTCGGTCAAGGGCATGTACCTTGGTTGTGGGCACATCCCCAGTAGTGGGTGTGCAAGAGACAGCTGATCGATGATTCTCTCTCATCGATGTTTCTAACTCTCTATCCCTCTCCCTTCCTCTCTGTAAAAAAATCAATAAAATATATATTTAAAAAAAGAAAAAGAAAAAGAAATGTCACTGGAAGGGGAAAATAGAGCCAGCATGGGAAAGGCCTGAGGCATACAAGGGGTATTGAGCTTTGAGCCTGAGGCCAAGAAAAGCCAGTAGAAAAAAAAGGACTGGCAGACCTAATTCAGTTTACATGTAGATAGCTGTGCTGGCAACATGGAAGATGCGTTGAACTAGAGGGAAAGTGTTAGTGATACTAAGTCAAGTTAGAAGTTTATCAAAATAATCTAGACCAGAAATTTTCTACTGGGGTGCCGCAAGAATTTGTAAAACATGCCTGACTATTTAGTCAGGGCTACTGACCTCTTTTCTCTTAGATTGTCAAATTTTAAAAAAAGAAAAAAGAAAAAGAAATGGCAACAGCCAACACGATAATTAATAGCTGTGCTGTGTGAATGAATCAAAATTATACATTTTTTATTAGATCAGCAAAAAATATAATTTTTTTGGTGTGCTGCAGAATTTTAGTAATTAGTTAGTGTGTGCCATGAGCTGAAAGGGTTGAAAATCACTGGTCCAGACCATAGATGACAACATCTAGAATTCTGAAATGCAAATCAACAAACATTGATTTTAAAAAGTAAATTTTCAGTAGAGTGCTAAAGATCCAATGTTAACTATATTTCTTAACAAAATAAATGGTAAGCTTTGAATTAATCTGTGGAAATCAATAGGGTATCAAGGTGAGCATTCTGGGATGGGAGGGCAGGGAAATTTTTGTGGTTTCTAGGTGGGATAATGGCCATCTCTAAGAACCACTTAGCAAGAGAGGGAAAACAGAAAGAATGGTTTGAAGGTAAGATGATAGGTTTAGCTCTGTATTTGTGCCTGCCAAATCTTTAGTACACAATTGACAAATACTTTTTAAATTAAATGGAATGGCATGGCTGTTCACTAGAGTAAACAATCCCTCAGAAATATTCAAACACCACTATCACCTCTGAAATATTATCTGATCTTTAGAATAACACATTTTGGGGATAGCAATTCAAGATTTCATCTTATTGCAAGATTTCTTAAACAATCAAATTCCAGCTTGCCAAAGTTTCACATTAAGGTTTCACTTATCTAGGTTTCTTTTTCTCTGAGAATTCAATATTCTTCAGTTTACCCTTATAGTCTTTCCTTGCCCTACAATACAGGGGCTATTGTAATAAGGTAAACAAAAGATGAATAAGTAAATAGAACTAAACAGTAGGACTGTGGATATAAAGAAAAGGATAGAGTCACATAATTTAAAAGATTCAATTGGCCAGGGGAATCAACGGGAAAGACTAGGAAAATTGGAGCAAATGATTTAACATGCTTTCAAGATTTCTAACTTGGCCCAACCAGTGTGGCTCAGTGGTTCGGTGTTAACCCATGCACCAAGAGGTCCCCGGTTTGATCAGTTCTGGGCAGGGCACATGCCCAGGTTGCTGGCTCAACCCCCCAGGAAGGTGTGTGTAGGAGGCAGCTAATTGATGTTGATGCATCAATGTTTCTCCTCCACCCCATCTCAAATGAATTAAAAAAACTATTTTTTTAAGATTTCTAATTTGGTTGAGCATGTTGATGATAGAGTCATTCATCTAAGTAAAGATTAATGTAGAAGCAACTTTGGAGGGGGAAGAAAAATACTATTTCAGTTGAGGTCAGAGTGACCCTGAGATAATTGTGGGGCACCATGGTATCTAGGAGGCAGAAATATAAACAACTAAAACATAAATTGGACTTATTGGCTTGGATCAAATCAACCAAATAGAATTTAACAAGGAGTGAGATACAAATTCTAACAAATACAATAATTGACAAAATTGCTTTAAAAATACATATCTTGGAAGATTAAAATTGCAGAGAGAGGTAGGGAAAAAATAGGACTAAGAACGCCAAGGAAAGTCAAGAAGGGACGAGAAGTGAGCATTGCCTGATGCTGTGAGGCAGCATCAGTAAAGACAAAGTGGCAAAAAATGAAAAAGGATCCCAAGTCAAATTTCTAGAAAATATTTCTTTATTAACTTTTGGTTGAGAATATGTTTGTATATTTTCAGAAAACAACTCCAAGACCATGTGGATTCCTGCCACAGAGAGGAATTGACAGGACTGCTCCAGCCATGAAGACAGAAGAGAAACAGTCCAGAGATGGAAGACGCTGACGATGCCTTGCCATACTAGCAGACAGCAGCTGTGTGTCGCTGCAGGTTGCCCAGGACCAAACCTGAGATGGTCGGACCTGCATCACCACCATTTATCTACCATCCAGAACTGAAATATCATTGCTGATATGTACACATAAGGAACTGTTTGACATTGAAATTGGGACTCAAAAGAACTGTTGGCCCAGATAGAAACTCACTACAGACTAATTTGTTTACCTCTCAGCATAACCATTATTGCTTGTCTCATTTTTGGTTCTAATAAGTATATTTCTTGTATCACATGATCTCACTCATCTAGGGGAAATAGTGAACTACATAAACTGATGAACAAAAACAGACCTGGAGACAGGGAAGCATCGATCAGACTGTCAAACCTCAGAGGGAGGGTATGGGAGGATAGCGGTAGGGGGAGAGATCAACCAAAGGACTTGTATGCATGCATATGGGCCTAGCCAGTGGTCACGGACAATGGGAGGAGGGAGTAGAAGGGGGTAGGCATATGTGGGGAGGGGTTTGGGATGGAAATGGGGGAATGACAACAATGTAATACCTTAATCAATAAAGAAATTTTTTATAAAAAGGAAAACTCAAAAAAATCAATGAAAAAAAGAAAACTGTAAAACATATGAAGCGCATTAATTACTGCATGTTGTTTGGGAAAATTAGGATACAACTTATAGATACTTAATATCATGTACTTGATTAATATTAAAGATAACATTGAATCACATAATACATTTGCAAAAATAATAAATAATTTTTAAAAAGACGAAGAGGGTCTGTTGGGGTTTAGCAGTTTCAGATTTCCCACTGGCTTCCTAAGAACCCCTGCGGGGGACAGTGAAATGTGGTTACTGTGGGCCCAGAAGAAGATGCATGTAATAAATTGTAATCTCAAGTAGAGACTATTCTTTCATGAATTTTCTTCAAGAAAGGTGGTAAGGAGAGAATTGGAGTAGCTAGAAGGGGGACCCAGGATTCAATTTATAGGAGAAAAACTGAAACGCTACTGGGAAGTCAAAATGCTTTTGTCCTTTATTCCTTTAGGTTCTGTTTGTGAAGTGTTTTTTACTGTGCCTATGAAGGAATTTCTGAAGTAGAGATTTCTGTAAAATTTCCTTGTGTCCCAACAACCATCATTTCCATTAATGTAAATTAACATAAAGTAACTTCTCACTGATTTCCAAATGACTGTCTTTACTAGAATCCTAAAATTGTGTTTATCTGTATTTAGTTAGCATATTTTGTATTTATTTACATGAAATTTCTGTTCAGAGAATTGCTAAATTAAATATCCAAAACTAGCATTTGGGGGCATTCACACTATGCCAGGCACTATCCTGTGTGTATTTTACTTACTTTTATTTCTCCTCCCAAGAACCCATGAGATAGCCCTGTTTTTATTTCCATTTCACAGGAACTCACAGGGACACTCCCTTCACTCAGGGGAACGGCGAAAAGCAGAGCCCCTGAGTCGCGCACATTGCGTGCACAGAGGACAGACTGTTGTTTGGGCCTCCAGATTGCCCTAGCGGGAAGGAGACATAAGCTCTGGACAGTGCTTAACCCCACTTCCAACTGCTCTGAACCCCAGTTGTGGGCTTGTTGGGGGAGAGACTACACTGTCTGGTAGCGGGCGAAGCTCTAGGGAGCCTTTCTCTCAGAGGTGCTTGCAGTGAGTACCAAAGGACACTGAGGAACACTGAGACTCAGGAACCTCCGAGGGCGGGGCTAACCGGAAGCCAAGGCTGTAGGCTCCACCCTGAAACTCTGCCCCTTCCAAGCTGAACTCAGAGAGGCTTTTGCAGGTTTCCAAGTCTAGTGGAATAAGGTTGTTTCCTGGCATAGACACAGCTGATCCTCCCAACCTACCAACTCAGGGAAGCAGCGAAAATGCCGAAACGAGGAAACAGATCACAAACGAAAGAAATGGAGGACAAAAAGCGACTGGATATAGAGTTCAAAGCCACGCTTATAAGGTTGTTCAACAATCTCTTAGAAAAGGCCGATAAAATAAATGAGACCTATGAGGATATGAAAAGGGATCAACTAGAAATAAAGAATACATTCTCTGAAATAAAAAATATTATACAGATTTAGATTTCCAATCTAAAAACAGATTGGAAAATTGCAAGAATCAAGTCCAATATTGGGAACACAAAGAGCCAGAGGACACTCCTCCGCAGAAGCAAGAAGACAAGAGAATCCAGAAAGTTGAAGATGGTGTGAGAAACCTCTGGGACAACTTCAAGCGAACCAACATCAGAATTATGGGCATCCCAGAAGATGACAGAGAGCAAGATACCGAAAACATATTGAAAGAAATAGTGACAGAAAACTTCCCCCACCTGGGGAAAGAAATAGACTTACATGTACAGGAAGCACACAGAACCCCAAACAAAAGGAATCCAAAGAGGACCACACCAAGACACATCATAATTAAAATTCCAAGAGCTAAAGACAAAGAGAGAATATTAAAAGCAGCAAGACAAAAGCAGGTAGTTACCTATAAAGGGACACCCATACGACTGTCAGCTGATTTCTCAACAGAAACCATGCAGGCCAGACGGGAATGGCAAGAAATATTCAAGGTGATGAATAACAAGAACCTACAGCCAAAGATACTCTACCCAGCAAAGCTATCATTCAGAATCGAAGGCCAGATAAAGAGCTTCACAAATAAATTTAAGCTAAAGGAATTCATCACTGCCAAGCCAGAATTATATGAATTGCTAAAAGGGGTTCTTTAGGAAGAGGAAGAAAATAAAGATAAAAATTATGAACAAACACGTAACTATCAACAAGTGAGTCTAAAAACCAAGGGAAGTAAAAATCATGATGAACAATATTAACTGGTGAATATAATAGAATCAGAGGTATGGAAGGGGAGTGGACTGATGATTCTCGGGGAAATGGGGAGTGGGGCGGGGCGGGAAGAGACTGAACATAAACTGCACCTATGGATGAGGACAATGGGGGATGGGGAAAGGGCAGAGAATTGAATGGAAACTTGGTGTAGGGGAGCAATTGGGGGGGGGGAATGAGGAACATTTGTAATAATATGAACAATAAAGATTTAGTTTAAAAAAAAATAGAAAAACTAATTTGTGTGTAAAAATATAATTCATCCAATAATAGCCCATGAGAATCAAAGCATAATTATTAAGGTTACTAATTTTCCAAAAGACCACATTGTCCCAGAGTTTGTCTTATACTTGAAAAAATGAACCTGTGTATAGTTAATGATATAACATCCATAGATTATTCTAGTAATGAAATTTCTAGGTAAGATAGTAAAAGAATAATTCTATTTCTGTCAGCACATATTTAACATATGGTGAACAAATTTCATTCTCAATGAAAATTGTGTTATCAGTAAAGATTGGATATTGTAAGAAAATAACAACTTAAAATAGTTTAAATAATAATAAAATATGATAGCTCATATAATAGAAACATAACTAGTTTCAGGCAGGATTGAATCCAGGCTCTCAAAAATATATCACCCAGAACTTCATTCTTAAGTATTTCTCCATTCTGTTCTCTGTCTGATCCCATTGCCCTTGAAAGTCCTTTCTTTGGATCTCCCTTTGTAGCAGCAATGGTTTCCATAGCTACAGACCTCATGACCTCGCCTCAAAAATTAGAAATGTCCAATATAAACTGAAAGATTTCTGAGCAAGACAATGACATGAACACAAGTAATCTCATAGGATAAAATAATATCCAAAACAATAATGAAATTAGTAATTATATTAGGTAATAGGTAGTGACTGGCTAAGTCAAAAGCTAAACACTGTATAAGTTTTTCTCGATTGAAACCTCACCAACTTCCTATGACCTGACCATGGTTAGCAAACTGCGGCTCAGGAGCCACATGTAGCTCTTTGGCCCCTTGAGTGTGGCTCTTCCACAAGATACTATGGCCTGGCGAGTTTATTTTGAAGAAGTGGCATTAGAAGAAGTTTAAGTTTTAAAAATTTGACTCTCAAAAGAAAGTTCAATCGTTGTACTGTTGATATTTGGCTCTGTTGACTAATGAGTTTGCCGACCACTGACCTATGAGGTAGGTTTTATTATTATACCTACATTTTACAGATGAGAAAATTGAGACACAAAATATTTAAGTAATTTTTCCAGTATTAAAAAGAACAAATGCTCTTTCACGTCAATGCTTTTCTTTGTGCCTCCTCCTTCCCTTTCACTCTCTATAAAAATCAATGGAAAAATATCCTCCAGTGAGGATTAACAAAAAAAACAACAAAAAAAGACAAAAGCTTGAATCACCTCTGTAAACTATGGAAGAGTGCCATTTAGAGGACAATATTTGAAGAATTGCTAAACCTAACAGATAAGGTTATGCCAACTATATACATAGGAATTCCAAAAGAAGACAATGCTGCAGAAACAATAAAATGAATGAAATACTAGAAGAAAACTTTTCAGAGATGAAATAAGTCTGAACAGACAAAAATGTTGTTACAAAATTCAAAGCACAGAGACCAACAGTTTGTTATTGCATCCAAGCAGAGAGAAGGGGAAAAAAACCACCAATTTAACTTCCAATGAAGAAAAATGTGACTTGTTTTATTATTACTCCTCTAAAAGATAAAGACAACTAATTAACATCTCAAGATATCTAACAGGCAATGAGCTACTATCTAATGAATCACGTGGTGTGGTCATTTTGAGCATGGGCTTTGAAACAAAACTGGCTGGTTCTAAGTCTGACTCCACTTACCAATTGTTTAACCTTTGACAAGTTACTTAAGCTTTCTGTGCTTTGGTTATACCATCTTAAAAATGAGGATAATGATAAGAGCTATCTCAGAGAAGAATTAAATGAGTCAATATATGGTTAGTGCTTGTAATAGCTCTACCTAAATATATTATTATTTAAAATAAAAATTCTGTTGTCAAATAATTCTATGTCCAACCAAGTCATTCTTCAGCTCTAAAGGACTTCATGTGCAAAGGTTTTTCAGCAAGTACACAATTCACCTATCCCTCTGGTAAACTAAGAAATTAATCAAAGTGAAGAATGCAAAAAAAAAGGGGGGGAGGGAGTCAAGGCATAAAAGAATTAGAAATCATCATTGAAGCTGTCATTGAAGATAATATTACATAAATAGTTATTTTAAATATGATTACATAATGCAAATGTTAAATTTTATATAATATATAAACAAACATATATATTATATTATATTATATTATATTATATTATATTATATTATATATAATAAACATATATAAAATTTCAATGAAAAAGTTCAGGACTAAATAAAACTTACATTCCCAATCTCATTAGAATAAAACAAATCATACTAATTTTTTAGCTAAATAATTGATGTAAAATAGACATTTTTACTTAAAGATAATTACTACTAAGATAAAAATGAATTATTTACTCTCTAAATCACTTGGGTAAAGCTACAAAAAATAAAACTTGAGATGTTAAAAGGATACAAGGGAATATTATGAACAACTTTGTGCCCACAAATTCAACAACTTACACAAAGTAGAAAAAATTCCTTGAAAGACACAAACTACCAAAGTTCACTGAAGAATACCTATTATTCCTATATTTAATAAAAAATGAATTTGTAGTTTATTTAATTTTTAATATTTTTAGTGATTTTATAGAGAGAGGAAGGGAGACAAATAGAGAAATAGAAATATCAATGGGCTGCTTCTTGCATGCCCCCTACTGGGGATCCAGCCCAAAACCTATGCACATGCCCTGATGAGGAATCTTGGTTTTAACACTGACCCATACCAGCTGGGCTGAATTTGTCATTTCAAATCTTCCCACAAAGAAAACTCCAAGCCCAGATAACTTCACTGGTGAAGTCTATCAAATATTTATGGAAGAAATAACAGCAATTCTTCAAAAACTCTTTCAGAAAATAGAGAAGGAAAGAATGCTTCCAACTCATTTTCTGAGGTCAGATTATCTTGATACCAAAACCATGAAAAGAATTAAATTAGAAATAAGAAAAATGAAGATCATTATTCCTTATGAATATAGTTGTAAAAATCCTCTATGAAAACTGGCAAATTAAATCCAGGGGAAAAAATCTATATATATTTTATTTGAGGTTTATCTCAGAATACAAGGTTGATTCAACATTGGAAAATCAATCAATTTAGCTCACCATATCAACAGACTAAAGATGAAAAATTATATTATCATTTAAATAAATGCAGAAAAAATCTATCTCTTTCACTGATTGCAACTAAAAAAATTGTAAATAAATGTTACAGAATACAAAAAGCAGTTACCTGAAGATATTGAAAGTAAAACATTTCTATGATATTCAGGTAAAGGCAAAACTAGGTAAGAGATTAATTTTCAGGGTCTAGGAATGGAAAGAGATGCTTACTATAAAGGAAGATGAATGAATGAGTCTATATCTTGATTGCATTAAAACTTTTCAAAATGTGTGGAATTGTGCACTGTAACTCTGACTGCATGCAAATCATATCTCGATAAAAATGACTTTTAAAACTTCAATAAAAGATTTGTTATATGAAGTCATGGTATAGCTTTCTGAAAAATGGGAAAAAATACTAAGATGACAAATAAGCTGGAAAATACTTAAAAATTGGATCACTAATCTAGGAAATTTCATATTTAGCTTTAAAAGTTTCTAGGGGGAAAAAAGAACAGGTAATATGAAAGAAATTAAATTATCGAATAATATAAGAAAATATCCCTAAGTTGAAGGTATACAAAATGCCCAAAGAACAACCAATGGAACAGGTAGGTGAATAGGTAGGTAGGTAGGTAGGTAGGTAGATTGATAGATAAATTAGATGATAGATTAGATAGACAGATAGATAGATAGATAGATAGATAGATAGATAGATAGATAGATAGAAAAAATATGAGAGAGAGAGAGAGAATAAGCAAACCGCATACTAATTATATTTTAGCAACTTCAGGTTTAAGACAAGTTTTGAAAAACTTTTGCAGGAAAAATAACATATCACATACAGAAGATTGGAAATCAAAATGTCACTAAGTTTCTCAAAAGCAACTCTAAAATCTGGAAGATAATCCAGAAATAGCTTCAAAATGTAGACATAGTATCATATCCCCAGCCAAATTACCAATCAAAAATAAAAGTGAAATAATGACATTTTAAGATGCATGGTCACATAAAGTTTACTTTGTATGCATTCTTTATATGAAAAGTACTGCAGGCCTATCTCTTTTCCATAGAAAGATTTAAACTGTTAAAAATAATTAAAATAATTGCCTTAATGAAAAAAACAAAACAAAGAGTATCTATAAATTATTGACATTATTTAAAATTCTATACATCAAAAATCATCTAAATTAAAGGCCAATGACAAACTAGAAAATTATTCATTATATATAGACAATGGATATTTGTCTATTTCAACATTGAACCTTCCTATCTACCTGTGGGGAAAGTTCCCATTTTGTGTAGGATTGAGGAGATAGCAGAATCAAGGGGACAACCTCCTAACAGTGAGAACAAAAGAATCTCACTTCTATTAGCTGCAAGACTGATAAATAAAACAAAACATTATTTTATTTCACAATGGAGAAATAATGGTAGAGTCAATGTCAGAGCCTAAGCAGTATCCTGGACATAAGGAAGGGACTGGATGCTGGTTAAGTGAAATTGGAAGTGGGAAGACCTGGGAATTTAGGGGCCACAGATCCCTCTGAAAATACTTTAGCAGCTGAAAGAACACCTTTTCCTTGTCTAACAAGGCGTCTTCTCCCTTACTTCACACAGGCCTCTTCCTTTACCTAAAATTCTAATCTTGCCCAGAGTATCCAGTTCTGTGCCTGCCCTAACCCTCCATTCCTGAGTCAGATGTCCCACATTTGGAGTGAGAAGTCAGGAGGAAAAAAAAAAGCATAGATTAAATAATTGCCAAGCTTTGGGCTAAAATATGGAAACATATGTCTGAGAATAAATGTTATTGGTGTCTAATTAAGGAGGAAGCAAGCATCGTTTTCCATCAAGGTGAAGTTTTGGTTGTGGTTGAATTTACCACAGAGTCTGAATTCTGGGAGTGAGTAATGAGTAGCCGGACTCAGGTTTGGGGTGTAACAAACAAGTTAAAATTTCTCGGTACAAAAAATTAAATCTAAGCCAAAGAATATAAGATGAAAATATGAATGTAGGAATTAATTATTATATGTTAGCACTTGCTGACTCCTAACCAAAGAGACATTCCTCTATCACTAAGACATAAAAACATTGACTTAAGAAGTTTAAACACAATGTTGCAAAAACATGTTTGTGAAACTTTTGTTCCAGTCGTGTAGTCCTATGTGTTTGCAATATGCATATATATAAATGTGGGGGCTAATGTGTATATATGTGAAGATGCATTTATACCTATTGTTCGTGATGTAAAACTTCAATATTTCTTATTGCGAGGCATGGTCAAAACTACCTGAGAGCCACTCTTCCAGCTGGCCTACCGATGACCTGGTACACACAGGCTAGCACCAGCAAGAAGGGATGCTTCTGAGAGCTCAGCTCTACACAGGAGCATCTAAAAAGGCATGGAAAAGACCAGTTTGATTCATGACACCTTGTTGTCCATTTAACCTGGGGGGAAAATGACTTGAAGAGAGGAACTATACCAATTCATGATTACTGACACGAGGAAGATAAAATGGGTAAGTTGGGGTAATGACAAAAAAAGTAGTCCCAGTGTTGGTGGGAGTTATTGATTCCAATGAATAAATTAAAAAAATAGTTCTGCCACTGGGGGAAGAAGGGACCAGTATGTAGTCAGGGTAAATATGAATGACCCCTCCTCATATGACCATTCAGCAATAAGACGTAACAACAGAGAACCAAATAGGTAGAACCATTAAAAGCACAGAGGGCTTGGGTCACACTCTAACAAATCACCCCAACCATTGAAGATACAGGCTTTCTGAAAATTGCTCAACATTCATCCCAGCATTACACACTTTCAGCAAAAGAGTCCATTGATATACACTTCTGAAAAGCAAACTGGTAATATGCATCCACAACTATAAATTACTCAAACCTTTGCTTTGATAAGTCTGCTTCTAGTCATCTCAAAGAAAGAGCCAAAACTATGTATAGGCAACAGTAAGGAGTGAGAAGGAAAAAGGCAGCCATGACTCCTGACATCTCTTGCTACCAACTAGGTTGTGAGTTTCTTCTGCTGTGAATTTTACACACTATCAGCATCTGGTGAGGACTGTCCAGGATAAGACCACTTTATCATCACCTGTGACAGAGGTAGAAATAAAAATACTGCACATTCACAAAAATGGCTGGGCTTCCCCTTGTTCTGGTTGACATGAACAACTATCATTTATTCTCCAACAACAACTCTGCGTGTGCTTGTTCACCCACCTCTGAAATAAAGATTGTTAAGGTAACCATTGGTGGGATTGCCCTGCTTCCTATCAGCACCCAATCTGGAACATAACCCACTTCCTTGAATTGTCTTCAAAATCGCCTAACCTGAGCCCAAATCTTATAATAAGCTGGTTCTAACTTTTGTCTGAGATGCCTTGTGGTTCCCCATGGTGTGTGCTACATGCTGGCACTATTTAAGATGCAGAGAATAGAAGTTAATTCATCTAAATGGCTGCCTCACAGTGTTGGGACCTAAGTCTCTCAGAATCCCATTGAGAAGGTCTGCAGGGAAAGCTGTGCATCATCTTATTTAGCGTAATGGCAATCCTAGAAAAGAAGGGCTTATGGGTATTCCTGTCTTGTAGACAGAAAAAGAAACTGAGGCACAGACTGTCCTTAGGAAACTATTCTAAGATCTAGAACACCATCTCATATTCTAAGATTGGAAAACAGGTAGTCTCATCACATAAACTGTTCATCTTCCGCCAAAATGCTATCACAAGCCACTTAGTTATCTAGGGTCAAAACCCAGTATCATCTTACATCTGTGCTACCCATGCCTTCAGCAGCCAAGCCAGAGCTCCTGGAAAGGCACACCATCTCCTACCTGCAAGCTCCTCTTTCCCTGGGCATGGCCAATCTGTAGTCTTCTTCATTATCTCTCCCTGAACTCCTGCAAACACATCTCAACTGCAGTACTCACCTCTAGTCACCTCCTCCTGTAACCAAGCATAAATTCCTGAAGAATAATGTTACTACATAGATCCCTGATCATGTAATTATTCGCTGGTTGAGGAGGGGGAGAGGGAGGCAGGGGGGCAGGGAAAAAAGGAGGGAGGGAGGGAGAAGCCGGGAGAGAGAGAGATAATTGGGAGGAAAAGTTTAGCATTTAGAATCTTCCAAGAGTTGGTATGTCCCATTACTTTTCCCTCTTCCAGATAAATGATGTCACTCTTCAATTTTCCCACCCTTCTGCCTTTGTTCCACTGTCTCTGCTCCACCCACATCTCCAGGTTTCAAAATCCTATCCAGGCTTTATCCAACTCAATGTCCTGTAGCAGTGGTCAGCAAACTGCGGCTCGTGAGCCACATGCAGCTCTTTGGCCCCTTGAGTTTTTAGCAAAGGCCAGCTTAGGAGTATCCTAATTAAGTTAATAACAATGTACCTACCAATACAGTCTAAGTTTTAAAATTTTAGCTCTCAAAAGAAATTTCAATCACTGTACTGTTGATATTTAGCTATATTGACTAATGAGTTTGCTGACCACTGTCCTATAGTCTATATGGCTTAGTGAAGACAAACAATTAACGTGCCATAATAGTTTCCCCAACAGTTCTCCCCAACTTTCCCCACAGCCACCATGAACCCCATGTTAAAGAAATTAACATCAGCCTCTTTTGTGCGCCTCTTACTTTGCCTATGTTTACTTACAGGAATCATCACATTCTGCCTTCCATGACAGTTATTACTTTATTTTCCGACTAGGTTACAAAACCCATGAGGATATCTTAGTCATCTTTGATTTATGCCATGAAATATAAAATAATTATCTATAAATGACCTAGACATTACAATTACTCACACTGTCAAATACAACACAGTTCTATGGGCATGTCTCTCCTAAAAGTCTTGGTTATTTGTTATTGAGAACTCAGAAATTGTGTGGCAGAGGCTGTATAAGCTTTCTTAGGCTCTGAGGCATCATTTGGGGATAGGGACTCTCAAAAAAAGGAAAATCCAAAATTTTTCTTCCTGCAGGCACAATCCTTTGAATTGGTGTAGGACAGCAAACTCACTAGTCAACAGAGCCAAATATCAACAGTACAAACGATTGAAATTTCTTTTGAGAGCCAATTTTTTTAAACTTAAACTTCTTCTAATGCTACTTCTTCAAAGTAGTCTCTCCCAGGCCATGGTATTTTGTGGAAGAGCCACACTCAAGGGACCAAAGATCCGCATGTGGCTCTCAAGCCACAGTTTGCCGACCACGGGTGTAGGACATTGGCTGTGTTCATGCGATCCTACTTCACTTCCTTTGTTTTAGCAGCATGTGTGGCCCCCAGAATTTATGAATCGGGTCCACCCTCCTCCAAGGTAGCACACTCCTGAGAAGCTAGTGGCTGTGTCCCGTCCGTATGCATGCACCTTGGTCTCTGACACCAGTTCCTGGTTTAAAGAGTCCTGGTCAGTGGAGCGGGAGTGGTTCCACTCAACCCAGCTGTTGGGAGCCATAAAGAATCCACAAAGAAAATAACTTACCAGCGCCACTTTCTTCAGCTGGGTGTTGAAATGGGCAGTTCGAGTGCTGGTGGCTGGGAATAATGGGGCCTATGGAGGGGTGAGCAGAAGTAGGCTTACAGCTGTGAGTGCATTAGACAGAGTGTATCCTTGTCTTGCTATTTATTAATGTTGTATTATTTTCCATATAAACAACGGTAAATCTATTTTGCCTCCCCGTGTATATAAGCTTGTTAGACTCCATCCAATTAAAAATACTTTTAGTGGAATTATTTATATGGATATGGACTCCCCATGAGTCCATATCCATATAAGAAAGTCGTTTAGCAGGGGTAAATTAACTTATTTCTCACTTGTCTAGATAATTTCTAGCTTGAATTTATTTTTACACAATCTCCTGGATTTTTTTGTTTTCTTTAGGAAATGTACTAAAAAATAACGTTTAAAAAGGTGAGCAATAGGAAGACATTTCCAAAGGCGATAACACTAAAAATCATACATTTCACCTCCCATCACTATTTCTTCTCCGCCCCTTGTTGTTTGGGGAAAGCAAGACATCAAGGGATCTGCCAGAAAAACAAGAGGGTGTGATTGAAATTAGCCATATAACCAGACACCACGTAGGACTGGCTTACACAACATATAAATGGGAATTACCTTGTCTTCTACCAACACCCTGGCGTTCCAGAAAAGGGACTTATGAAGAAAATTCAGATAAGAGCCTCGGAATTATTAAGGAGCTGTGAGGCTGATTTACGGGGCATGTTATGACAGTTAAGAACATGTACATTGGCTGGACGAGACTGAAGAAGCCATGCATGGCTATGGGTTTACAGAGAATGTAGTCAGAGGAGAGGAGAGGGATGGAGTTGTCCTGGAGGTGATGATATCACAGTCACCGCGTTTTACTTGTTTTATTTCTAATACAGGGCTCTGTGCTTTATGTTCCTCTTGCCTGCTACAGAAGCGCCAACGTATTTCTTTAACCTTGTTTATAATGGAAAAGATAAAAACAGCAATTGGAAAGCTTCATAAAATTTTACCTTTACCGAAACCGGTTTGGCTCAGTGGTAGAGCGTTGGTCTGCAGACTGAAAGGTTCCAGGTTCGATTCCGGTCAAGGGCATGTACATTGGTTGCAGGCACATTCCCCGGTAGGGGGAATGCAAGAGGCAGCTGATCGATGTTTCTCTCTCATCGATGTTTCTAGCTCTCTATCTCTCTCCCTTCCTCTCTGTAAAATATCAATAAAATATATTTTTTAAAAACTTTTTACCTTTAGAAAAGATAGGTATTTCTCTCAATGTGTTCTGGGTAGGAGTATTGACTGATAAGTTATACGAATATAAACCAATGAACAAACTCTCTAAGATAGAGAGGGGGAAATGAGTGCCACACCTGGGGTGAAGGAACGGGAGGAAAGGGAAGAGAAGAACCACCCAAGGTACTCGCTCCTCATAACCCAGTTGGTAGCCAAGATCAGCAATTCATGAAGTATCTAACAGGGTGTCCCCAGACCTCCCTCCCCCCAGAGACCTCAATTGACCCCTGGTCTATTTCAAACAGGAGATCACCAGCCAGCATGCTATCCTTTAGACTCTCAGTACCAGGAAACACAGAGAAGGTGTATGTCAGAGGCAGATGGCTAATGGCTGAGAGGACCAGTTCAGCCTCTACTGATGCAGAGGAACCAACAGCCCCCAGTTCTTTCTTCCCTCACTATATGCAGAGCAGTGGGAAAACAAAGGGAGGTTTGAAGTATCTCAAAAGGTCCAAGAACAACTGACCACTTGTCCATTCCTGCAGTCACTGCTGAGGGCATTAGGGAGAATATGACAGGCTCCCTGACCTCCAGGAAAGAAGACAGATACAGAAACAGACACATCATCGTTATTCAATGAGTCCAGAGATGTAGGAGAGAACCAGGGGGTGACAGGTGTCCAGAGAAGATAAAATCTATCCTCACAAAACATGACCTGACAAGGCTATCTTCAGGTGGCTTCACTAATTTCCAATTGTTTTATCAAGGAAATCTTTACCCAAGAGAATTTGTAGCTGACAAACGAGAGTTTCGGTACTATTTTTGCAAGTTTGTTTTCTTCTTACAGAATTATTCCTTCTTTCCTGAGAATCTATCCTTCCTCTCCACTCCTCACCTGTCTTGCCTCCTTCAAATGACCCAGGATGTGCTCATCCAACTTCTTTCCTGGAACTTTCCAAATTAAGCCTGAGGGAGAAGGATATACTTTCTGTGGTGATAAGGTCATAGAGTAAGAGGTTGGGAGGATTGAAGGACTTACTGGAGGAGAGAGACCAAAGTCGACACACAGAGAAGCGCGGAAGATAGATGAAGGTGAAGTCCTGATAGCTCCCAGGCCCGGACCCTAGTGCCTCTGGGGCCTGGCAGCACCACTCCTATTCGTTACTGTGTGAAATGCCACAGTGCTTTCCCAGTCAAGTCTTCTTGCCGAAAGTAGGCCAGTTTCTATCACTTGCAATCAAGAGGAACGAGTAGCAGCCCACATTAACAGTAATTCTTGACATTTTCTCCTCTCAGCCTCCCCCTTCCATTTTTTATTTAAAAATGTGTATTTTTATTTTTTAAATATATTATTACTGATTTCAGAAAGGAAGAAGAGAGAGAGAGATCGATGATGAGAGAGAATCATTGATCAGCTGCCTCCTGCGCTCCCCACACTGGGGATTGAGCCTGCAACCAGGGCATGTGCCCAGACTGGGAATCAAACCAAGACCTCATGGTTCATAGGTTGAAGCTAGACCACTGAGCCATGCTGACCAGGCTCATCCTCCCCTCTTCCAAGAAGAGTCAGGCCAACCTCAATGTTGCCAGTTCCTCCGTGTTCTGTCTAGTCACATTTGAAAATTTGGCCCATAGTCTAGCATGCCCATCAGCTGCAGCTCTAGTTGCTCCATATGTAGATTTCAAAAAACCAGCTTAAATTTCAAAGTAAGTTAAAAACCTGCCTACTAAGGGCCCTCACCAGAGATTCCAACTGATTGGGTCAAGGGTGGAGCCTCGGAATCTACAGTTTTAAAAACAACAGCTCCTGGAGGATTCCCTTGGGCAGTCAGATGGACGCATCAGTAGGCCAGAGGACCCATGAGAACCCATCAACTTGAGGAGCACATCAGTAACCTAGTCATGGCGCAAATTGAGTCTTTGGTCTCTCCACAAGCTTTGAGTGTGCTCAGTCTGGTATACCGCAAAGAAAGCAGAATGTGTGGTGGCTTGGAAGTTTGTCATGGAAGTTCCAAGCTGCCCAGAGAACTCTCCTGAAGGGGCTTGAAATGACTTCATCGCCAAGGTGGCAGGAGTTTCAGGGGAAGCCTGGCCCCTTACACAAGGTGCCATTGATTGAACTTCATACTGGAGACTGATGGGAATTTATTTCTTTTCAAGGTCTAGCATTACATCACCAGTCTGTGTAACTTTTCTTATAAAGTGTCTTTTCAATGTGGGTATCCTCAAAAAAGCTGGGCATAACTAACCCAGTGACTGCAGCAAATTTGATATACAGGGGAGCAATTTTTTTTTTTAAATCCAACAAGCAAAGTCACCTTTGGAGCAGTAAAAGTTCTCTCCTTGCCCGGCCAGGGTGGCTCAGTGGTTGAGCATTTACCTATGACCTAGTAGGTCATGGTAGATTCCAGTTGGCACATATCTGGGTTTCGGGCTGGATTCCCAGGAGGGGGCATGCAGGAGGCAGCCAATCAATGATTCTTTCTCTTCGTTGATGTTTCTACTCTCTCTCTCCATTCCTCTCTGAAATCAATAAAAATATTTTTTTATTTTAAACATATTTTTATTGATTTCAGAAAGGAAGGAAAAGGGAGAGAGAGATAGAAACATTAATGATGAGAGTGACTCATTGATTAGCTGCCTCCTGCATGCCCCACCCCACTGGGGATGCAGCCCGCAACTCGAGCACGTGCCCTTGACCAGAATCAAACCCAGGACCCTTTAGTCCACAGGCTGATGCTCCATCCACTGAACCAAACTAGCTAAGGCAATATATATATATATATATATATATATATATATATATATATTTATTTATTTAAAGTGCTATCCTTCTCATGAGAGATGACCAGTGTTCAGAGCAGCCACATTCTGAAAGTGGATGCCGGGTGGAAGAGAGATTTGGTTCCCTAAATGAAGAAAACACCTTCCACATTCCTTCCTTGATTGTTGGGTTGACAGTGGCTGAGCTGAACCTGCCTATAAACTCTCTAAGCCTCTTGTAGCCGAAACCAGTTTGGCTCAGTGGATAGAGTGTCGGCCTGCAGACTGAGGGGTCCCAGGTTCGACTACGGTCAAGGGCATGTACCTTGGTTGCGGGCACATCCCCAGTGGGGGATGTGCAGGAGGCAGCTGATCATTGATGTTTCTGACTCTCTATCCCTCTCCCTTCCTCTCTGTAAAAAAAAAAAAAAATCAATAAAATATATATTAAAAACAAAATAAAAAAAACTCTTGTATTTTGAGATGGGCTGTTGGGCACCAGCCATGATCTAACAGGTGTTTCGAGGTTTTCACTGATCAGGCAGAACGTTTGTATTTATCTCAAGCTCTTGTGCTCTTATTTTATCATGTCTTGCTTCTACTCCTATAAAAACTTAGGAACTGGAGGCTTAGGAATCAGTGGGGTTTGGAATGAGTAGTCAAATGAACTTTGCCATTCTGCCAATAGCATCCCCTATCCAATCATTGCTGACCTATTTTATTTTATTTTCCTGGGGTTCCTCCCAGTTTGTCTTTCTTCTCTTTCTCTTTTCTCCCCTCTCCCATTACCCCTCTCCCACAACACGGAGAGTGCCCCAAACGGTGACACACTAGCTCATGCTTCCCTTATGACTAAATCCCCGGGCCTCTGGCCAAGCCCCGACAGATGGCCCCAAACTTCAGGCACCCCTTTAGGAGAGCCCCACGTTTGCAGCCCAGCCCGGGGCCGCCCGGGCAGAGATGTGGCGGTGTCTCAGTCCTGGGGGAAGAAGGCAAAGCAGCTTCCAGGAGGAAACGGGCGTTTCCTTCCCACGCGCTCGGGGGAGCCCTGGGTCCCGGCCTGGGGGCTCCACCCAGCCCCTCCCTGCGCTCTGGGACCAGCCGGTCGCCACACACAGGCACTTGCAGGCCCTGGGGCCCCGCCCTAAGGAGAGCAGCACCCAAGGCCAATTGCCATGGCAACCCCGGGGTTCATTCCATTCCCCACCCAGCCACCACCCCCCCCCTCCTCCCTGCGCTGCAGCCAACCGGCTTGTGCGCCGGGGAGCGCACTATAAAACCTGCGCTGGTGGCGCCGGGGGAAGGAAGGCGATCCCGGGACCTGGAGGGAAGGGAGCAGAGCCAATCCACAGCGTGCAAAGTCTCGTTTTTTGCAGAAGCGGGAGGAGAAAGCCTTGAGCATGCAGAGTGTGCAAAGCATGAGCCTCAGTCTGCCCTCGCAGTGCCTCTGTCCGGCCCTCCTGCTCCTCCATCTCTTGGGACAGGTAAGTGGCGCACTCTTTGGGTGTCCCTGGGTACTTTGCCTTCCTGGGCCGGCCCGCTGGGTCCTTCTGCCTCATTGATCCTGCTGAGAGGTGTCTCCTCCTTTTCTCCCCGGATCCCCAGGTTGCTACGACCCAACACTGCCCAAACCCGTGCCCGGCCCGGTGCCCCCAGACGCCGCCGACCTGCGCCCCCGGGGTGAGAGCCGTGCTGGACGACTGCTCCTGCTGCCTGGTGTGCGCCCGCCAGCGCGGCGACAGCTGCTCCGAGCTGGAGCCCTGCGAAGAGAGCCGGGGCCTCTTCTGCGACCGCAGAGCGGACCCCAGCGCCCGGACCGGAATCTGCATGGGTAATCCTGCCCCCCCTCCACCTCGGACCTCTCTCTCTGAGGCTAGCTGGGGCTGCCCCCTCTTTCCTATCCCTCCCCGTTCCCAGAAAGTGATGCACAAATAATCACAGTCACGAGGATGATGTTTTATGGGGCGCTTACTGGGCGCCAGACAGACATGGGCTGGGGGTGACTGGGGTTTGGGGAGCTGCCGAAACCAGAGGTGAGCAGCAATCGCTTGCCTCCCTAGAGAAGAATCGAGATGGATGGGCAGCAGAGCAGCGTTAAGGGCCGGTGAAGTCATTTTCTTTGGAGAGGTCCAGGGGACGTTTGGGGGGTGATGGACGCTAGGGCTCACTCACTGGCTCCCAGCTCCCCCGCTGCAGTCCAGCAGGTTTGTTTTCACACCTGTAATCGTCCTATTTGAGCCAAAGCTCCCCCCCGCCCCCAGTCTCCTGGAAGGACTATGTAACCCCTCTCCTGGGCTGTGAGTAACAAAGGCAGGCGGCCAGCCGGTGCAGGCTGTGAAACTTAATTAATTGGGCATCAGTTTTCCACGTGGTGCACCATCTACTTGGAGGCTGGCCCTGGATTCGAAGCTTGGAATAGCCCCGGAGCTCATAATGATTTTTTTCTTTTTCTTTTTTTTCTTTTTTGCTGGAATGCCAAGGAATTCTAACTCTCTGCCCAATGTGACCAGTTAACCTATTTGGAGAACACGAGTGCATTTTTTCTTCTTCGTCTTCCTTCTCTTTTTAATTCTAAGCTGCTGGATGAGGAGAATCTGAGGGGTTTTCTTGCAGAACAACTTTAGCATTGGGAATGTGGCTACGGGACTTTGGGAGGGTCATTCCTCAGCTGTACACCTCTTTCTGCATCCATGAAGTGAGTGGCAGGGCTGGATGGCCTTGAAGGTTCTTTCTTGCTCAGAGAGCCCTTCGTGAGGATAGCTCTCTACTGGAGGTGGGTAAAAAAAAAAACAAATAAACAAACAAACAAAGGCTCTCTCAACAAGACATTGAACAACTAGGGCTTTGGAACGCGTGCTGTGAACCTTACGTGGTGTCCTCAAGACATTGTGATTTTGTTTTCCTCTCTCCCCTTCCCTCTCTGCCCGCCTCCCCACTATTCTAGCCATAGAGGGAGACAACTGTGTGTTCGACGGGGTCATTTACCAGAGTGGAGAAACCTTTCAGCCCAGCTGCAAATACCAGTGCACCTGCCAAGATGGGCAGATTGGCTGCGTGCCTCGCTGTGACGAGGACCTGCTACTACCCCAACCTGACTGCCCGGTTCCAAGAAAAGTTGAAGTGCCCGGGGAGTGCTGTGAAAAGTGGATCTGTGACGCAAATGACACGGAGGCATTAGGGGACCTGCACGCCCTTCCCGGTGAGAAACTCGGGCTACCTGAAGGTGCTTACGGCACAGGGTACCGGTGGGCAGGAGCAGGAGTGTCCCTTTAGGGTTTGCAATGGGAAACTGGCCTACTTTTCTGGCCATTGAGCTGTGGGTTCCAGATTTCCCACGGAGACCAACACACCATGGATTGGAGTCCTAGCCAAGTATATGCACGGTTTCTCCTAGAGAAAACCTGCTCAATTCAGTGGTTCTGTTCAGCAGTGGGACTGATTTGGTCTTATTGCATGACTACTGTGTATATTTTTGTTCATCCTACTTGACCTTTATTCACATTACAAGTAAAAAAAAAATGCACTCCCTTTTGTGGGTTCTGCACACTAGCTGTGCATTCTCAAAACCAGCCTCCCTGAAGAATGCTACTCGTCACTGGACAGGTGTCACAGAGAAATGCCACCTTTCCAGATGCTGCAGGAAAGGTCAAGTGACACTTCAGGGTCTTGGTTTTGCTTTGCTTTTTGTTTCAGCTTATAAAGGAAATAGTTTCGGGTAGGGAGAGAAACTGAAGAGCCAGTAAAGAATATTTTAGAAGCCATTCATCAGCCAGATTATATCTACTGGTGGTATGCAGACATTATTAGCCATGCCTTGCAGACAGTTCTGCCAAGCAGAAGAGAAGACGTACCCCAAGTCATGATATGAAGTGTTGAGACAGAACTTTTCACAAAGTCTAAGAGTCTATATCCCATAATCCAAATCACCAGTTCCACCTCTCAAAGGCAAAGTATTGCTTTCATCACTGTTTTGAGTTGGTTGGTTCCACTTATTCATGGTAAAATTAAAATTTTACCATGATCCCTTTTCTGTAAGAAATCACATATTTAAACACTGTCATTTATGAAATGGTCCTTGCTGCTAAACTGTTCTATATTCTTAAAATGTTTAAGCTTCTTTGTTTTTGTTTTGTTTTTTAATCCTCAACCAAGGATTTTTTTTTATTATTGATTTTAGAGAGAGAAGAAAGAAGAGAGAGAGAGTTGAGAGAGAAACATGGATCAGTTGCCTACTGAACACACCCTGACCAGGGATCAAACCCACAACTTGGGTATGTGCCCTCACCAGAATCAAATTAGCCAACTTTGGGTGTACGGGAAGATGCTCCAACCAATGGAGCCACCCAGCCAGAACCCTGAGCCTTAAGGACAAGTTAACAGTCATTCCACAAAGATATCCTAAATGCCTACAATGTGCCAGGCATATTAATCTGTTAGGGGTTTATAAATAGAGTAATCCATTCTGTCCCTGAAAACACCTGAGTTTTAGGAGGCACAGAATTGGCTGAGACCTTCTATCTGATGACGATGAACCACTTTATGATCCTCACATTTTACTCTGCCTGGTTGTCTTTTTTTGTATTTCTCTTAGCCTACAGGACAGAAACCACTCTAGGAGTTGCAGTCTCTGACTCAAGTATCAACTGCATTGAACAGACCACAGAGTGGAGCGCATGTTCCAAGAGCTGTGGCATGGGCTTCTCCACCCAGGTCACCAACAGGAACCCGCAGTGCGAGATGGTGAAGCGGACTCGGCTCTGCATGGTGCGGCCCTGTGACCAGGAGCACAGGCAGCCCACAGAGAAGGTAGGCGGCGGCCTGGCCTCATTGGAATCCAGGCTTTAGGAAAATCACTGGACACTAGATGACTAGCGGTCAGGTCTAGCGGGTAGTTAAATCCAGAGAAAAGGCAGAGAAGTGAGTGAGTTTGCCCTCTTTTGTTTTTTTCTCTTTCATGTATTGAAATCTCCCAGGCAGCTCACAGCAGGCTCACAGGTAAAGAAGGAAGGGCTGGACAATTATCATAATGTCCCCAATTGAGAAGGGTATGGCAAAGCTCATTCCATTTCTGGAAAAGACTGGCTACTCAGTTGCCAAGGGGAGCTGATTTTAGAGAGGGCATTTCACCCCTTGAGTTCAGTCAACAGAGTAGGAATTATAGCTGCCTTATTCACCACTCCATTCCCAGCATTCTGCTAGGTCCATAGTGTGTGCCTGATAAAACACTGTTGATGAACAAGTGAATGGCTGTCTGGGAATTATTTTCAGTATTTTAAAAAGCTTAGTGGAACTAGTACATTTGCCAGCATAAGGCTATATATGCCAAGTAAAATAGCACATTTCTTTCCTTTTTTGCTGGTATTATGTCAACTCAGTGTGTTAACGCTGAGTACAAGGCATGCGGATCAGAAGCTTGGATTGCTTTCGGATGACCTCACAGTCCTTGTTACCAGAACCCTAGATACATGCAATACCCCAAAATTAAATTATTATATGGACCCTTGGACAAACCTAAGGCCAAAAGAAAATAGTTTCTAGCAATGAAAGACTTACATATCTCTGGAGCCAGCTAGCCTGGCTTTAAATCCTGGCTTCCTACACCAACTAGCCGTGGGATCTTGGGCAATTTTCTTAACTTTTAAGCCTCCATTCCTTCCCCCATATAATAGGGTCATTGACAGTACTTACTTCAAAGGAGGATTAAAAAAAATGAATTAGCAAAGCTCTGGGCATAGATTACTCTGTTAACATTAGGCATCATTACTTTAAAATTTCTATGTATTGCTAAAATAAGAGTCACTAGTAGATGCATTCACTATATGGCTGCTGAGCTATTTGACTTTTTGAGGCCCATCCTAACTTTGTTTCTTTCATCAATTTGGAAATGACACCTGGAGATACCTTATCCCTAAAATTATATATATGTCTCAACACATAAGGAAATTCTAACATACATGTAACATGGTCATGCAGGTTCACCCACAAAGCAGTCTCTATCTCTGTCTCTCTGTCTCTCTGTCTCTGTCTCTCTCTGTCTCTCTCTCTCTCTCTCTCTCTCTGTCTCTCACACACACACACACACACACACACACACACAACACACACGCACACACACATATACATATACAAATGCCCTTATATATTTTTTGTGGTTGATGACAAGAATATATGCCAAATATTGTATATTTTAATATTGGGATTTATTATATTCAAAATATTTTATGGTAAATACATTTCTTAAAGATCCTAGGAATGTATCTAGAATTTAGGAAAATACTAGCATCATAATTGTTACTTTCTTATCGGGAGATTCTTAAATGGGAGATAGTGCTTCTCCAAGTGTGGCCCTCAGATCAGCAGCAGTATCTAAGAATTTATTAGAATGCAAATTATTGGGGCCACCATCAGACCCACTGAGTCAGAAACTCTGGGTGTAAGACCCAACAATTTGTGTTTTCACAAAACCTCTAGATGACTTTGATGCACACGGAAGTGTGAGAGCCACTGACTTCATAGAATTCTAAGTCTCATCGCCCCACAATCTGCAGGCTGTGCCTAGGAAGGTCAAGAGCAGTAGAGAATTGTGGAAAATTAGTAAGTGAAGAAATCTGAGTAGGAAATAAACATATTGTCAACTCCTTGCTGAAGTATCAATATCGGGATTCTTCATCAACCATTGCTAATGGAATATTCAATAAGTTCTTCACTTACTTTGCCTTCATGGAAAATAGCCATATGGTAGAAGAAATGGGCATTGCATTAGACAAGTTCAATTACCAGGTTTTCTGATCACTTTAGCTCTTTAAGATTTTATTTATTTATCTGTAAAACTTGGGTAATTGTTCTTTACATTAACAACTATTCCTTGTATGAATAAATGTTGTTGATAAGGTTAACATGAGTTAACGTTTGCAAAATGTTTGAAATATTAGTGGACTTGCAATGATGCTGAATTTATTCTCTTTTGCTTTATAACACCAAGAATGCATTTAGCTAGAGCAACACCAAACCCTGTTACAGTGGTTTTATAATATAGGTTTCTTTATCATTCATACGCTTTTACTCTTAGTTTACCATCAAGATCAAAAGACGACTGTGCAAAATGGGGCACGGTTTCCACATTGTAGGTAGGAAGGAAAATGAACACAGGAAGCAATAAAGAACTGCATCTTTGTCTAAAGGGCAAAGAATTTCCCAGAATCCCGTGGTGTGTGTATCATTGGCTAGAACTTTGTCACAAGGCCGTCCTAAACTCCCAGATATTCTGGGAAAGCACTTTTAGCTGACCACATTGCCTACACAAAATTAGTGTCCTGTTAGCAAAGAATAAAGAGCAATGGATATTGGGCAGGCAACTAGCAAGCTAATCCACATTCCTAAAACGGTCCTGGGAGGGAGAGTCACCATCCATGCATCACTCCCTTTCTTCTTTCTCAGAAAGGAAAAAAGTGTCTGCGCACCACGAAGTCCCTCAAAGCCATCCACCTGCAGTTCAAGAACTGCACCAGCCTGCATACCTACAAGCCCAGGTACTGCGGAGTCTGCAGCGATGGCCGGTGCTGCACCCCTCACAACACCAAAACCATCCAGGTGGAGTTCCAGTGTTCCCCGGGGCAGATCATCAAGAAGCCAGTGATGGTCATTGGGACCTGCACCTGTCACAACAACTGTCCTCACACCAACGAGGCTTTCCTCCAAGAGTTAAAGCCGAGCACCAGCAGAGGGAAAATGTAACCCGGGTCCCTGGAGAAGCCCACCTACAGAGGCAGACCTTAGCTATTGCGTGACCCATCTTCAAAAGAATATAAGAAAAATCGAGAGAATTATGATTTCGCGCCCTGAGTCCTATGTATTTTCTGTGGTCCTATGAGGTCAGTTCTAGCTGTCTTCTTCTTTTTTTAATGGAAAATATGATTAACTGTAAACTTGGAATCAAGGAAAACTCAGGATAGTGCTTAGGGATGACTTACTGTTCTATGGTGTTTACTGCGAATGAAATTGTCTATAAATTTAAGAAATCAGATATAGGTTTTACTGTGTAGACTGCATCACATCACACTCATCTTCTTTTGTTATATATTAGTACAACTTCAAGAAAATGTCCGTGTCAGGAATGACACAGGGAAGTCCGGCATCATACTGACCAGGTCATCACACAATTGTTTCACCATATTTTGAGGTTTGACTTGAGGGGTCTCGCTGAGCTCTTTTTGTGTAGCTCAGCTCTGAACTTCCAGGTCCAAAAACCGGGAAACTCTTAGAGCTCTTCAACTTGAAATTCAGAGTCTAGTAGTTTTGTGTTTAGTTGTAAACTAGGAAACGACCTGTATCTACAGTAATACAATGTTACAGTTAGTTAGATGGACTGGTATCATAAACTTGCTCCATGTCAGACAAATTGACTCCTTTCCAATAGAAAGAAGCTGAACAGAAAACTCTCCCTAATACAGATAATGATGACTGGACCTCACCAGTCCCCCCTCCCCCTACATTTGTATCTGCTGCAGGCTTCTGGGGCTCATGGTGTTTTCATTCAGAAGAAGCAGAGCCTGTCAGCAGAGATCCTCTCATCTCACTGATGAGGAAACTGAGGCCCAATGCACCTGATTACAACCTTGGATGACATTCAAATGTGCCGGTAGTGAAATTTTAAAGCAGAAGAACAAAGCTGACATAAATGAGATGGCACAGGAACACACATTTTATGGGAGTTTAGAATTTATTGTAGACCTGCCCATAACTTATCCTTGGGCCCTACTTATGCAAACTCACAAACAAGATATGGGTGCATACGTGCGTGCCTCTAAGTTGTCAGGCTACAAGATAGGCTGCAAACTTTTTAAATGCATACATTTGCCTAATGATGTCACCAAATGTGTTCAACTTTTCTCCTCAAAAGTATTTATATAAATATAAATTATACATTTTTAAAATATTCTTTTTACTTTCTCTACTTGTCAGATAGCACTAAATAAACATGATCTTATCAATGTGTGACTTTGCTATTACTTTGTGCTTATAAGGTGTTTATTAAAAATACAAACAACATTAAAATATACACATTAAATCAGATAACCAAGCACTAAAAACAATGAGGATATATTTAGATGAGGTTACAACTTCTCACCATGAGGGAAATGAAAGATAGCTCTTCCTGAGTTAGGTGTTCTCTACTGCCCAGGCCTCAGATATTCTCCACCATGTGTACCCAAACCAACAACTCAGGTACTGATATTTTCTTCTAGAAAATCTGCTATATATTAAAAATTGAACTTCTTGCCCTGGTGGGTGTGGTTCAATTGGTTAGGCATCATCCCATGCATCAAGAGGTCACCAGCTCAATTCTCTATCAAAATGCCTGGGTTGTGGGCTCAATCCCTAGTAGGGGGTGTGCAGGAGGCATCCAATTCATGTTACTTTCTCACATCAGTGTTTCTCTCTTTTCTCCCTCTCCCTCTCTCACCAAAATCAATAATATTAAAAAAAACACACACACACATTAAAAAATTTGAACGTTTTGTTGGACCAATCAAAACTCACCTTTCTGGCTTCTTTCATTCAGTTAAATGCTCCAATTTATGCAGCTTAGATCACCAGCATTATTTGATCAGTCTCCTCTTGCTGTGTGGCCAAAAAAGCTTATTTCCAGGGGTGATGCAGACCAGCAAGGCGAACAGGGCTGTGTGAGAGTCAGAGGTAGTATAAGCTTTATGTTTTACAGTTTATAGATGATGCTATGGGTGTATACTTATTCTTCCACAATTTGAAACAAAGTTTTCCTCTTCCCAACTTCACTTCCCCTATCTCAGCTTCCTTCCCACACATCTCTTTAGCTTGTTTCTTTGTCCTTTAAGACAGTTTGGAAAGCCAATTGGAATTCGCAGAAAGTTATCAAAGTTATATGGCATTCTTTGTGCTGAGAACTTGACCTTCATTATATTGTGTATTTTGCACAAAGTCTTATGAAGTAGGTTCTCCTCCCCACATTACAGATGAGAAAACTTTAAAATAAATGGTTAAAAGAAACTGGTGGATCTAGGACCCAGATCAATTTACATTGGCTTAATTAAGCTACCACATGGATTCATACAAATATTATCTCTCCGCAAGGCTATTCAGTATTGTCAGGAATGGCAATATGGAAACTTTCCCAGTTGCAGCAATATAGATTGGCTAGATAAATTCTAGTACATCTATTATGATGAAGAACAAATCAACCTTTAAAATAAAAATGTCAGAAAATCTTTACTCTCAAAAAGGTAAGAGTTATGAAAAGAGTGATTTGGTTTTGTTCAAAGTATCTGTGAGCATGAATGAAAAGAGAAGTACAACAAAATATTATTTGTGATTATGTCAAGTTGACCTTATTTGTGGTTTTTGTTTGTGTGTGTGTGTGTGTGTGTGTGTGTGACTTTTTTTTTTTTTACTAACTTTAAAACTAAGATTATACTGCCTTTATAACCAGGGGGGAAAAGTAAGGCTAACTTCACATATCCTTTTAAGCACAGTTCTCCTCACACTTCTCTTGTTAAACTGGCTGCTCTTTCCAGCATCCAAAACATTTATTAATTCATTCATTTTGTTCATTCAAAACATACTTAATGACAGCTCCTGTGTGCCTAGCATTGTTTTAGGTCCTGAGAATATAGCTATGAAAAAAAAAAAACACACACACAATAAAATCAATGTCACCATTTCTCCCTGGAATTTACACTGTTGGCAAAGGTAGGCAAAAAGCAGTAAACAAAAAAATCAAACAAGATAAATATCAAATAGCAATAAATAAACTCTAGAAAGATCATGAAAACAGGGGCAATCTAATAGAGAATGTCTGGGTAACTAACTAATTTAACTCAAGGTGGTCAAGGAGGTTCTTTCTGAAGAGGCAACATTTCATCTTGGATCTGAAAGATCATACAGAGAAAGAATCTTCCAAGAAGAGGTAACAGTTAGTGGGAGAAAATGTCAACTATAAGTTTGCAGCTTCATTAAAATCTGTGTGCTGAAGCCTTATATGAGAGGTCATGAAAAAAGGCAGATAGGTCTTGCTTTTATATTGTATTTCTCACACTATTTTAGATTTTTTTAAAAGAATTTTTAATTGATTTTTAGACAGAGAAGATAGGAGAGAGAGAGAGAGATAGAAACATAGATGTGAGAGTGAAACATCCATCTGCTGCCTCCTGCACACTCCCCACTGGGGATTGAACCTGCAACCTCTTACTGGCCAGCACTACAATTGATGCTTTAAATCCAAGTGTACTAAGCATCTTGAGGCCAGTATGCTGGCCTTCTTTGTATCTGTCGCAGTACCTGACACACAGTAGGACTCCACTGTGTACCTGTTGAATGGATGAATACATGAATAAAGGGAAGAATTAATGGATTGTGCATCGACAAAACACAAAATATTCTTTGAAATAAATGTTAAGCTTTGAAATGATCATTTTCATTAGCATTATTACTATGATTTTCATTATCACTATCACTTGTAGAGCAATCCCCATTCTTTAACATACACACACACACACACACACACACACACACACACTCCTGAAATTGTCATTAAAGATGGTTGAAAAATATGACCTGATTTACCAATATTTGCTAAGTCCAGAATGTCCTAGTAATACAGCATGGATAACAGCATTTACTGAGCAGAGGTTAGAGCTATGGAAAGAGCTTTTCAAGTCTGGGTTTGAGTACTGGGCCAATTCTTTCCCAACTGTGAGATACTGGGCAATTTGCACACAACCTCTCAGTTTCCACACCTATAAAATGAGACTATAATATTGAAAGAGTGACCAACTACCCTCCCTAGTTTGTCCTGGTCTGAGAGTGTCCCTGGGACTCAGGAATTTCGGCTCTAAAATCAGGATAGTTACCGGCAACCAGAAGCAAGTTGGTCACTTTAAAAATCAACCACAGCCTAGCCGGTCTGGCTCAGTGGTTGAGTGTTGTTGACCTATGAACCAGGAGGCCATGGTTCCATTCCCAACTTGGGTTGTGGGCTCGATTCTCAGGAGAGAGTGTGCAGGAGGCAGCCGATAAATGATTCTCTCTCATCAGGGATGTTTCTATCTCTCTCTGCCTCTCCCTTCTTCTCTGAAAGCAATAAAAATACTTTTTTAAAGAATCAACCACATAGTATTGTGAATTAATATTTATTCATAAGCACTTGACTATGCTAGGCACAGACGTGGCCTGCAGATGACAGATATTAATATAATAAGAATCCAGTAGGGCCAATACCCCTTATTCTATGCATGTCATGCTAGAGGCAGACAATATTATTGACCTCATTTTTACAGGAAAAGGCGAAGGGACTAAAAAACTCTGATGACCTATTAAGGTCACAGTGAATGAAGGAGCTGGGATTCAAACCCAGGGTCTGCCTGAGCCCAGAGCCAAGGCTCTTTGCTTTCCACAGTGCCACGGCCCTGCAGCCAAGTGTATTTTCAGCAACCAAAACAATTCCAACTGTTTTCATTTTCCCAAACTATAAATGTTCTCTTTTAGAAAAAGCATTGCAAAGCTGTTAGATTGCTGAGATCATTCTGTGAATGTGAAATTTTGAAAGCACTTAATTGTGGTTTAGAGATAAGGCACACTTCATTGACAATTATTTGGGGAATTTTCTTTTCTTTTACCAGCCAAGGATTTGATTCAACAATGCGGCAAGGAAATAATATGTCACAGTCTTATCTGTGCTTGATGAGACTCTCAGTAAAGCATTTGGTGGAGATTTCTGGGCTGGGATCTCTCTCTGTGTTTCCTTGTAGGAAGGAACACAGGATCATGCTTCTGAATGGGTTTCACTCACTCCCAAGATGCTCAGTCAAATCGTCAAATAGTACATCCTTTTGGCTGTGTGCTGTTGAGCTTAGTCTGAAGATTCATTACTGTTGGAAATATATTCCCCTTAACCACATGAGTGGTCCTTACAGGCAGTGCTATGCTGTCTAAACCACAGAAGGATCACCAAATTCAACTACCACTTCAATAATACAGCTGGCAGATGCTGAACTCAGTGATGAAGAATTATCTGCATCTGTCCAGTTGAGGACTGTGAGTTACTGTTGCACTAAGCCAGCTGTTCCAGGAATAACCTGAAATTGCAAAGGGTAAGGGTAGCAATGTTGTATCATTCTTCCTAAAGGATGTGTATCTTTCCCTTTAGGGAAAAAAAAATGAAGGTCAAGTTTCAGCCCAGGTTGCTCTACAAAAGAATATACAGTTCCATTCAAAGGGCAGAGTTTGAATGAATGAATGAATGTATGGCCCACCGGTTCTACTGAAAGGAGCCGGGAAATAATTGTTCTATAATCCAAGAAGAGGATGGTGCTTGGACTTACATTTTATTAGCAAAATCTGAGAATCAGGCTCTGCTTGTAGCATAGATTATGAAGTTCAGAAGAGGTTACACAGTTCTTCGTGTGGGTTAAATAAGGGTCAAATGCTCCAAAGCTGACCTAGATTTGTTCTGCTGAAGCAAGGCCACCCACAATGTCCTTGGAGGACCTTGGCAGAGGAGATCCCAGCAGATTCCAGTTCCAGTTCCTCTGAAAGTTCATGTCTTTCCCTAGACTCAAGGGCCATGAGGGCAGGGGGCTTGTTGGTTTTCTCCCCTTGTTTCACACGTGCTTCTTACCCCAAACAACTGTGCATAAGGAACACCTAGAGCAGAAATCCAGCATTTCTGTGGCATGCCACAATTTTCTCTAAACAATTCAAGTAAATCTCAACTTCTCTTTAATGTATCCATGTTTGATTAAATATTTAAAAATAACATTTAAAATTCCTAATTGGTTAACCTATTCAATTTTTTCCCACCCAAATTTCAAGAGAAATTGATGCTCCAGAACGACATACAACATTTTCACTGAGGCCTCTTGTACCACTTGCATAGTTCACATTGTCAAATGAGCAGTAATAATAAAAATAATTCCAAATTTTATCTCATTTTAAGCACCATTGATTGTAAGATGTCCTATTAATTTATGCATCAAAAGGACACGAAAATTCTGCCAATCTTCCTAAGAACGACACCATCAGTTGTAGGATTCATCTCACTTTCATAAATGCAGATATTTTTAAATGTTTATTTTAGAACACAAAATTTAGGGAGAAGGTAAAGGAAAAAGAGAAAACTAATCTACAAGCTCATTAGGCAATATGCAAAATGTTTCACATAGATTACTCATTTACGTCAGTCCTTATGAAAACCCTATGAGATGGCTACTATTATATCTCAGAAAACCACGCTCTGTGGAGATAAACAACTTGCACAGCTTCATAAATATGTTATGTGGAAAAGCCTGGGTCTGAGTCATCACAGTCCAAGTCCAGAATTTGTACACATAATCCCTCTATCATATTGCCTATAGAAGCCAGTTTCTCATCTGAAGGTCAGCTATTCACAGAGGTCCCTCTGCAGCAACCACAGGTAGAGGAGTCTCTTGTGCCTATTAAATACTTACCTGGGAGATTTCAGAAGTATATGGGGGAAGGTGGGAGGTGTTTCAGAGGTCTCTCTGTAAGTCCTCATTCATTAAGAGAACTATCTAGCCACCAAGCCTATGCTTAATGGTTCATTCAGAGGGATCATGGTTGCTTCCCACAGGCGCCCAGATAGAGGGTCGAACTCACAACCTAGAAATGTGCCTGACCAGGAATTGAATCTGCTGCTATCTGGTATACTGGATGGCATTCCGATCAACTGAGCCACACTGGCCAGGGTGAACATATTCTTAATTAAAATTCCTTTATTGATTGCTTTTTAGAGACAGAGAGGAAGGGAGAGAGAAAGAAGCATCGATCTGTTGTTCCACTTATTTATGCATTCATTGGTTGATTCTTGTCTGTGCCCTGACCCAGGATCAAATCCCCAATCTTGGCATATCAGGACGATGCTCTACACCAAGTAGGCTGCTCGGCTATGGCGTGAACAAAACCGCTGTATGTCATTAGCACACTAAGAGGTTTAGTGCAATACACATTGCTTAAACTTGGAACAAAGGTAAAGTCTAAGTATTCTTTCCTATGACCCTCCTTAACAACACAAAACACTGCCTTTTAGTGGGCATCTTTTTCTCCCAAAACTCTGTATGATTTACACATTTCTTCACTCCTATATAAGTTAACTGTGGGTTTATAAGACCCTTGAATCTCATAATTTTCATATACCTTTATTGCTTCACTGATTTTCTACTACCTTTTTAACTCTGTGACTTTCTCTTCTTTGATAAATAGCTTTAAAAATACCCAGAGAAGGTATTTTATTGTATTCTAGTGGCGGGGGGTAGGGAGGGGGGGTGAGGGTGGCTTTATTTGATCTGGGTGTTCCTGAATTTTATAGTTTCACTCTGAAAAATATAGTTATGGCCAAGAACCCGTGATTTTTGTAACAAGCTCTCATCCCCACCCTGGCTAGCTAGGTATATGTAGCGTTTTGTACATGGGCAGTAAGCCCAGAGGTAAATGTGCTATTGGTTATCTAGAGCTTGTATAGGCGCTTGGCCAAATTTTAAATTACTCAAGATCTGTGTCTTCTACAGAATAAAAGCCTTTTACATGTACTTTGGCTCTTTCAGATTCCCCTGCTGGTTACATGATTTGATTTTAAAGGGTAGTTCATACATACGCAACTCCAGAGGAACCACCTAGAGCAATATTAAAAGTGTTGCTTTGCTTCCAAGCTTTCATGTTTGGCTTCTTCTCTTCTCTTTCTCCAAATGATCAAAGTCTTGCTTTCTTTGCTTTCAAAGATTTTTAGAAAGTGTTGACATAAGAAACATCCAAACCTGTAGAGAATTTGTATGAGTTCATTTGAACCAAACTGACAATTGCTGGGAAGCAGAATCACCACAGATTGCGAAAATGCTCCGAGGAAGGCAGTTTTGCAATTATTTTATACATTAGAATCAACAGAGAATTACATAAAATTCATTGGTGGTAGATTTAAGGGGGTGGGGGAAAGCAAAATGGGGAAATTTCTAAATTTGAATAAAAAGCAAAACAGAGAGACATATACTTCTCTTACATTGGTGGGTGCAACAATTAACTTTTACAGCACATAAAGTATGCAGAGAACTAGGTAACAATGAGGGGTTCTGTGCTCTGGTGGGAGACTGTGCCCTGAGGGGTCTGGAAAAGGAGATTACTCTGACATTTTGAAGGTATGTTATCTTATATGCAAAAAGACAATAGGCAGAATTATTTAAATTTAAGATTGACCTTTGCCAAGGAAGCTACAGGCCTCAGTTCTGGCTACCTGCCATGACCCTCTTTATAGTTAGGAACTTTTATGTTCAGACCATCCTATGTGGTTATTTTTATTCTCTGAGTGTGTAAGACGTGCCATGCTGGCCTCCTCTGAGCTGGTCAGGTTTAGTATGTAGCTCCTTTGCTCAAGAGTGCAGGCACTCTCCAATCCATTGGAGATAACACTGAGTTGTAGCCTTCGTTCTGCGTGCCAACTGATGGCCTCCTTTCTATGCGAAACCATCAAAATGCCATTATCAACTTTAGAAAATCACCTTTGAGATCATCCCTAAATTTAGAAGGTGGAAAGCAAGTTTAGGAGAAAAATCTCTACATCAGGACAATGAAGAAAGAGCTTTATCCATCGATAACAAGATCAACTGAGTAGCCTCATGCTCAATCTGAAATTTTTATAGCCATTATGACAAATCATGGATAATATATCATGGGCTGTGTTTAACTCTTTTCACTCCTCTACAAAGTGTCAAACAATAATCCTGCACAAAATGAGTACTTAATAAATGTTGTATAAAAAAATAAAAGGATGTATTGATGAAAAGATGGAAAAGCATTAGATGGAGAGATTTGAGGGTGGGTAAAGGTATTAATTGATGAATGGATGAACAAATGAGAAGTAGCAGTTTATGACTATAATTCCCAATCCTTTAAAGGAAACAATTTTACCTTTGAAAAATTGTTGCTAAAAGTCTAGAAACTTCCATTAATGATTACCTCAGAAACTTGTTCAGAGTTCACACCTGCCCACACATATCATTCTTTTTTTATTATTATTATTTTATTGATTTTTCACAGAGAGGAAGAGAGAGGGACAGAGTTAGAAACATTAGTCAGCTGCCTCTTCACCCCCCGACCACCACCACTGCGGATGTGCCCGCAACCAAGGTACATGCCCCTGACCAGAATCGAACCTGGGACCCTTGAGTCCGCAGGCCAATGCTCTATCCTCTGAGCCAAACCGGTTTCGGCACACATATCATTTTAAGTTCCCTTTCAGCAACCCTCCTTTTAGTTCCATGACTCAATTTGCATTGTTTCTATTGATTTTTGTTCCTAAGCAGTAACCTGCCCGATTTCTGATGTATGTCCTCCTACCACGCTCTCTCTAAATTTGCCTTTTCCATGATTTTGAGCCTGGCCAGCTAGGTTGGCCAACTATCTCCCAGCTTGACCATCTAGGAATGGGAAATGGATAGTTTACTTGAGCTGTTAGACATAAACCCAACACAGTTCCAATTGATTTGATTTTTTTTATTTTCTTTGTCCTCGCCTAAATAAGAAAGGACTCTAATACTATTGTACATTAGAGGTCCTTCTTTGAACCAGATCACCAATTTTGATTAAAATTAAGAACATAGTAGCTTAAGGTAAGTAGTACTCTTTTCAACTCTGGGGGAAAATGTATGTAAAAGTAATTTTTTATTTCTAGATTCCCATTTGGAATAAATAATTTTTAGAAGTCATTAGCTGTCAATACAACTCCAAGACTTTTGAGTATAAATTCTAATTTTTCATCATCCAGATGCTTGATATATGTAAAAGCCCATTTGGCATTTTAGCCCCAACCCTCTGGATAATTAATGGAGCAATAAGTAATAAGGAAAAGTCAAAGTTTGTCATTTTATAGACATTCTTCCTATAAAGTTTAAATGCCCTAACTGTACTAAAAACAGAGAAGGAAGTATTATAGCAAGGTTTTGAAAATGTTGACCATATGCAAAAGTGGTCAAGTAACATGAGTCGCTTAGCTGACCACTGGCAGACAAGACAATTATTTTGGTTTGGGATATGTTTTTGTGCTTTGTAGAAGTACTATCCAATGCTTTAGAGTGTAAGTCCGGCTACAAGTATTCATGGTGGGAGAAAGTGAAGTGTTCCATGGACAATCCCTCTCGCTATCCCGATTCACTAAACAGGATAACCAGTGTGTGTAAGTTGGAATCCCCAAACTTAATCTCATGAAAACATGGTATATCATCATGTGAACATTAATCACCCTGACATTTACAGAGCACTTATGAAACTCAAATACAGCAAAATCTTCCTTTTCTATCACAGAAGGTATTTGTTGCTAACCTACAGAGTGTACACAAAGGACTCAATTTTATTTTCTCTCCTGCCTGGAAGAAACTTCTCTGCTGCTTTTACCAGATGCTGGGGCCTTGACCTGGGCCATCATCCCAATACTTGTAACAGCTTCTTTTGGTAATTTACAGTGGAGTGAGGGAATATTTGCTGTCTCAATTATATCGCCACAAGAGGTCACAAGATGACTAGGAGCCTAATACCTCTCTTCCCTCAGGACTACTTTATCTTCCTTTCTTGTGCCAAATACCTACTGGACTGTGATGGGGAAGGTAGGGTAAATCTCAAAACAGCAGTACAGGATAACAAGAAGAGAGATTCTCTTGTACAACTTAAACTTTCCTTTATATCTCACTAGCAAAGGTAAAAAGGAAGGGTGTTCTGAATGAAATCTCTTTATTTCCCTAATATTCCTTTTTTTCTATACATCACTGTCCTTCAAATTCTCTACTCTAATGTCTAATATGGTCTCTCAGATAATCCTTCCCTTTCCCCAATAAAAGTTCTTCCATCTCTACTCCAACTTTTATAATTTCAAGAGTATAGGGCATTAGCCTGCGGCTAACGGAGGTTCTACTCAACCCAGTCCTGTTTTGCTTATGAGGACAGGGCTGGATCAGAGTCCTGAGGATGAGGCAGCAAAGGAATGTTCTGAGTTTCATCTCCTGTCATCAAGAGGGTCAGCTGATATCCTCATGTTTACCTAAGAAGGGTGGGTACCTCAGGGCAAGGATTGATTTTTTTCTCCTCCACAGAAACAAAAGAAACCAAAACCAAAAACCACAGTCTATTCTGATATCATGAAAAATGATATGTCTCCTTTCAGCACGATTTTGACCTCGCCCTTTGTGGAAACAATGACCCTAGAATTATTGAGGGAAGAGCCTGTGCTCTTTCTCAGGTCTGATTTATACAGAGTGTCCTAAAAAAAATGTAGATACACACTTTAAATGATGACAAAGTCAATGTTTGTTAACATATAGTTCATTTTCAAAATTTAAAAGAAATGATTTTTTATTTTTATTTTTTTGGTCAATGCCTGTTTTCTAACTGATGACCATTTTGGTCCAGGCACTGCTGATAACACAAAGCAATGGGTTACAAACCTCAAGAATCATTTTGGTCAGTATTTGTGCGTCAACTGTTGCTGGTTTTGTACCATGAACTTTATCTTTTATGTATCCCCATTTAAAATGAAATAATCTAGTGGCACGTTAGGGTAATTTTTGTTGTTGTTGTTCAAAGCTTAGTCTGGCTTCACCCATTATTTCAAATTAGTTAAACCTGAAAAGGAGTGAAGATCAAGTGAGTTATCAGATGTTAAAGTGTGTGTACGTTTTTTGGGACACCCTGTACTCTGTCATCTTAATGGGGTAGCTCTAGCTCTAATTAAGTTGATTTCCACAAGAAATATCCTTACACATATTACCTCATTCAATGCTCATAACTACCCACTGAGGGATTGATTTTCCTGCCCATTTTACTTATTCAGATCCCTTAGAGTTTTAGAATTCTCACATTTTAGTTAATTACACTGGTATTTGAGAAAAAAACATGTAATCTGTAAGCTCAAATGAAATGTCATTAGTTTATTTGAACCATCAGTCATGTTTTCCATAAACTATGTAAGTGTTTAACTTTCCCAAAGAAATAGTAAAGCATATTGTTGGTTTTGTAGCCTTCAGCCTTTTCTAGAAAGTACTTAAGCACTATCCTTTTAGAGATCTTGGAAAAGATAATCTTCATTAAATGCACATCAACCCATCATCATAGACTTGGAATGTGCCTATTACTCTGTTTCAAGGCATGGAAAAATATATTATACAGCACACTATTATAGACTTTATAAATTATAATCCATTTTTCAGACGACAAATATACCCAAGAAAAATGAAGAAATGAAGGTGAGATTTCTATTTTTTTCTAAATCATGTTTCATTCCAACGTATCCTTCATATCAGAGAAGGATAACTGATGCTATTTGGATGAGCTCATTTAAACATGACGAGCTCTTTCCATAAAGATTAATTAGAATATGTCAGCTATGCTGGTGGCAAAACCATCTTGTTTTAAATCTTCCAGAAGTAATGCACAAAACAGGATTACAACTACTCAATCTGTAGCATGACATGCATAAAATCAATATTTCAAGCTCTTTTGGGAGTTACAGCCCAACATGTTGCTGATGAATCGTCATAATGACCTCAGCCTGCCCCTCCTGTCCAGTGGGGAAAATGGGATTACTCAGCCTTCAAGGCGAGACTCAAAGACTGGGCAGTTCACAAGCATTGTGGACAGGCTGATGGTTTTCTAGAAGACAAATGTCAGATGGAGAAGTTTCCTAGATGCCATGCCATAATGAGTCCCAGCTGCTGCAAACACAGAGCGCCAAACCCAGTCATTGGAAAGGCTTCGGGAACAGCGAGGCAGGGGCACACTCAGAGACCATTCTGAATGACTTGCCAGTGTGTAAGAGATCACAATAGCAGGATGCCTAAATATCCCACGCAGAAAGGGGCCTCAAAATCCCCTCTGGTCTTATAGGATCGGATCTTATATCTCACTGAACGAAAGCAATTTCTGTTGATTGATCTTGTTGGGGTTTTATCAACCTTTACACTTCTTAAATTTATGAAAAACTAAGGCTCTACTTTGGATTATCTATGATTTCTACTACTTCTCCCATGGGTGAAACTCCTGATGAAGACATGGTTTAGGATTTACTAGCAAAAATGTTTTCAGCTTGGGATAATTTTGCTTCCCAGGGAACATTTGGTAATATCTGAAGACACTTTTGATCCTAAAAACTGGGGGTGGAGGTGGTGCTACTAGTTCTAAGGGGTAGGGGCTTTGAATGCTTCTAAACATCCTACAATGCAAAGGACAACCCCATAAGAATTATCCAGCCCAAAATATCAATAATGCCACTGTTAAGAACCTCTGCCCTAGCCAGTTTGGCTCAATGGATAGAATGTCAGCCTGTGGACTGAAGCATCCTGGGGTTCCACTCTGATCAAGGGCACATGCATCGGTTGCAGGCTCAATCCCCAGCCCTGACTGGGTCTCATGCAGGAGACAATCAATCCATTTTATGTGTCTCTCTCACATTGATGCTTTAATATCTCTCTTTCTCTCTTTCTCTTTTTCTCTATGTCTCTTTGTCTTTCCTCCTCCTTTCCACTCTCTAAAAAATAAACAAGATGAAGAAGCAGAAGAAGAAGGTTTGCATTAGGATAATGGCAAAAGCCCAGTGTCAAAGCTTAAATTTAAACACAGATTAAAAGCTCCCCTATACTATGTTGTATGAGGCAAAGAAAAAAGCAAGCTAATTATTGCAATGTTGATTAATAAGAAATCTCTGGAAGGAAGTGCTGCAGAAACCACTTTTGTGACAAGATCAGGCAAGCCAAAAAATAAATGTGCCTTATAATTGGCCCCTGACAATTTGGAACAGCAAATTCTAAGGATAACTAAAAGAAAAGAATTGATGCCCGAACAGATTTCCCCCTTTTAACATATTTCAAATGACTTAGGGACCCCCCCTCAAGTCCCCAAAATCTCAATTTCCAAAGGGAAAAAAATGAAGGAGGATTTAAGATAAACTTTAGCTGCAAGTTGTTCTTAAGCCACAGTTGAAGAGAGAGCTTGAAATGTATTTTTCATTCATTTTCTCTCTGTCTGTCTCTCATGTGAGAAATATGGCATGCACAATTGGCGCCTATATTATCCTTTGGCCAATACTTTATCCCAGTTGCCTTAGCAACTGTCAATATTTGTCTGGTATGTCACAGCCCCAGTTGGCTGATGTCTGATTAACATCTCCTTGCAAAGTTTGGGGAAGAGAGACACCCAGTGGTCTGAATTAACTGGTCTGCTGAAAACCATCTCCTGCTTCATTTTTATTTTCACTTCAGAAATGCTTAGTTTTAAATATGATTCTCTTTTAATGACCAACCATCCCCACAATTCAATGTATGAACAAAGAGAAAAAGAAGGGTTGGACCACTTACTTTTTCTGCCAAGCAAGCCAACACTCTGTAAATTTACCAACCAGTAAATATTTTAGGTTTTTGCGGGCCATATGGTCTCTGTTACAATTACTCAACTCTGCCATTATAGCACAAAAGCAGCCTTAGGCTACATGTAAACAAGTGAGCGCAGCTGCATTACAATAGAATTGTACTTACAAAGCAGGTGCACAGCGAGCGGCACACCAGATTTCTCCCATAATCCATAGTGTGCCCACCCCTGCAAAAGGAAGTAGAATCTATATGCTCTCTATAGCAGTTTTTCAATAACTGTTTATTCTTTGTACTATGTTCCCAGCTCCATTCTAAATACTGGGGTAACAGCAAGGTAGAAGTGAAAACCCCTGTCGTTGTAGAACTTACATTTATAGTCAGAAATATAATATAATAGTACATGTAAAATGTCCTATAAACCAAATGATAAAAGTGCTATTCAACAGGAGAATCAAGAAAAGAAATATTGAGTCAAGATTACAGGTGGAATTGTGTCCTGAGAAAGATATGTTGAAGTCCTAAGCCTAGGTACCTGTGTAATCTTACTTGAAGATAGTCTTTGCAGATGTAATTAAATGAAGTTTGGGCCCTCATCCAACATGACTGGTGTCCTTATAAGAAAAGGAAATACCATGTGAAGACAGAGACACACCCGAAGAACCCCAAGTTCTAACAGAAAAATAGAGTGAAATGATGCAGCTGTAAGCTAAGGAATGCTATGAGTTGCTGGTCACCACCAGCACCCAGAAGAGTCGAGAAAAGACTCTACCCAAAGTCTCAGAGAGAGCATGGCCCTCCTGATACCTTAATTTCAGACATCTAGTCTCTAGAACTGTGAAAGAAAAAGCTGTTCTTTAAAATATATATATATATATATATATATATATATATATATATATATATATATAATTGATTTTCCACAGAGAGGAAGGAAGAAGGATAGAGAGGTAGAAACGTCAATGAGAGAGAAACATCGACCAGCTGCCTCCTGCACACCCCCTACTGGGGATGTACCTGCAACCAATGCACATGCCCTTGACCGGAATTGAACCTGGGACCTTTCAGTCCGCAGACCGACGCTCTATCCACTGAGCCAAACTGGTTTTGGCGATGGCTATTCTTTTGAGCCACAGTTTGTGGTACTTTGTCATAACAGTCCTAAAAACTACTACAGGAATGGAGAGACTTGCCATTGGGGAAGGGTGATAAGGAAAAGCTTCAGTGAGAAGGTGAAGGAGTCAGTCAGGGATAATGGGGAAGGTAATCCAAGCAAAGGAAACAGCAGGTGGAAAGACCCTGAGGCAGGAGATGACAAGAATGCCCTTGGGATGGGGGCAGAGTCCCAAGGGGAAGAAGAAAAGAAGGTGATAACATCAGAGAGGTACAGGGAATAGGAAAATAGCTGGCCTATCACTCTCTGAAATTTCTATTTTATATTAAGTGAGATATGATACTAAAGGATTTTTCAACAGAAGAATAACAATAAGGACAGAGCAAAAGTAGGCTTAAAATTGTGAGTACATAAAACACAGTTTATTCTTGTATTATTATTTATTGTTGTATTATTTTCCACACAACCAACTGTAAACCTACTTTTGCCTCATCCTGTATAATATGACCTATATGTGAAAAGGATTCTCTGGCTTCCATTGAGACTATGGAAGCAAAGATGAAAATAGAAATGCCTATTATGAGGATACTGTACTAATCCCAGTAAAGAGATACATAAAGAAATAGTGGAGGTGGTGAGAAGTGTAAGACACATTAGAACAAACAGCATTTGATGACACAGTGCAAAGATGGGAAAGTGACAGTCAAAGATGGTTTCAAGGTTTTTGCTTCCTTCAAACTGTAGTTCAGACTTATGATGGGGAAGACGGGGGCAAGAGCAATTATTTTTGTGGGTTTATGTCAAGAAATCAATTTTGGATCTGTTATGATTGGGATGCTATTAGATAAATAATTGGATATTTGAGTCTAGAGTTTGGAAGAAAATTCTAGCATAAAGATTAAAAGTAAGTAAATTAATGGTGCTTAAAGCCACGGGACTGGTTGAGTTTAGTGAGGAAAAGAATGTAGATGGGGTAGAAGACAAGAAAGTTCAGTTAAATGAGCCCTAGTTCACAGCAACCCTCATTAATTAGAGAGCTGAGGAGGAACTCCTTAAGAAGACTGAGAAGAAGTTGCTCGAAAGATAAGAGATGTACAAGAATGTGAAATTCTGAAAAACCAGTGGGGGGAAAAGGCAGATGTGATAAGACGTGTTAAATACTAGAAGCTTAAGTGTAATGAGCACTGAGAACTGCTGGATTTATCAATTGGAGGTCATGAGTAGGGCAAACATATTACTAAAAGAGTGAAAAATTACTCCTGGAGAAGAGGACTATCTATAGAAACTGAGATGTGCTGTCACCCCTGGTCATGGAAATATTGACAACAGCAGTTTCACGGGTGTGATGGGTGAGTGCCTGAACAGATTGAGTTCAATAGAGACTGGGTGGAGATAAATTAGAGACAGTGATTCCAAATAACATTTCAAGGTCTATACAATAAAATGAAGTAAAGAGAATTATCTTCAAGGAGGTTTAAGGAGGTTTTTTGTTTTGTTTTTAATATAAAGGACATTATAAAATTTTTGTGCACTGATGGGAATGATCTAGGCAAAAAGAGAGGGGGGGAAAAAAAAACACCTAAATCAGGGATTGGAGAGAATTGGAGCCTGGGATCTAAAGCACAAACAGAAGAAATTGGCCTTAAATATGCATGTAGATATTTTATCCATAATAATAAGCAGCAAGGCAGAGAAAATGTGTACAGATCCAGATAGATGATGTGGTGGAAACTTGTAGAATTCCTCCTATCATTGCTTAAAATTTCTTACCCCGATGAGAGTGAGGAGAGAAAAAGAAGAAGGAGCTGGATACATAGTGGAAGGGCTAGTCCTATATAATAAAGAGATAATATGCAAATTGACTGTCATGCCCTCACACAAGATGGCTGCCACAAGATGACTGGCAGGGGAGGGCAGTTGTGGGCGATCAGGCTATCAGGGGAGGGCAGTTGTGGGTAACCAGGCTGGCCAGGGAGAGCAATTAGGCATTGATCAGGCAGGCAGGGGAGTGGTTAGGAGGTGATCAGGCTGGCAGGAAGAACAGTTAGGGGCAATTAGGCAGGAAGGCAGACCAGCAGTCTGGAATTGTGAGAAGGATGTCCAAGGGGTCCAACACTGGAGAGGGTGCAAGCTGGGCTGAGGGACCCCCACCAGTGCATGAATTTTATGCACCAGGCCTCTAGTCTTGTATAATAGGTCTTGTGAGCAGCACTAAGACTGGTTGGATTGGATGGGCACATCAATTCGAATTGGAGGCGTGGTTGATCCAATTGAAGGCAACCCATGGCCTGCATGTTGAAAAGCACTGATTTCCCAAGTAAAACCTGAAATTGAGGTAATATTAAATAAAGGTGGAATGAATGTTGGGACAACAAATTCAATAGACCATAGTCCTGGCTCTTCCACTTATCATCTGTGCGACTTTGAACAAGTTTGTTAACTTCTTTGAGGTTACTACAGACACAAACTGTAAGTAGTAATATCTATCTCATTATTGAATGAGATACTGTATATACAAATATCTAATTCTGTTTTCAATAAAGATTTTTGAATTGGTGCAAATCAAATGACGAGGTACCATCTCACACCTGTCAGAATGGCTATCATCAACAAATCAACAAGTGACAAGTGCTGGCTAGGATGTGGAGAAAAATGACCCCTCATGCACTGCTAGTGGGAATGCAGACTGGTACAGCAACTGTGGAGAATAGTATGGAGTTTCAAAAAATTAAAAATGGAACTCCCATTTGACCCAGTAATCCCACTTCTAGGAAAATATCCCAAGAAATCAGAAACACCAATCAGAAAGAATATATGCACCCCTATGTTCATAACAGCATAATTTATAATAGCTAGGATTTGGAAATATCCTTAGTGCCCATCAGCAGATCAGTGTATTAACACGATGTGGTACATCTATACAATGGAATACTATGCTGCTGTATAAAAGAAAAGAACTCTTAGCATTTGCAACAGCATGGATGGACCTGGAGAGCATTATGCTAAACGAAATAAGCCAGTGGGAGAAAACTATCACATGATCTCACTCATTTGTGATAGTTTGTCTCTGGAACAAAAATAGATCCAGAGACACAGAAGCAATGAATGGATTGTCAAACATCAGAAGGAAGGAAGGGGAGGATGGGTAGGGATAGGGGGTAAAGAGATAAACCAAAGGACTTGTATGCATACATATAAGCAAAACCAATGGACACAGACAGTAGGGGGATGAGGGCATATATGGGGGTGGGAGGGAGTAGCTGGGGAGAGGTCAATGGGGGGAAAAGGAGACATCTTATCATTATCATTTTTATTATACATCCAACATATTAGACCACTCTCTATAAGCTGAGTTTGACCTCAAATTCCAGTTAATGTTAGAGAAAGGTGTGAGAGATGTTCATAAAATATTTGCATTTTGTGGGAAGCTGAATTTTGAAGTAAATATAGAATATAATTTCTTAATTATTCTAAGGCCAATGTGAGGGAAATGACTCTTCATTTCTAGTAAAATAAATGTTCACATTTAAGCCAGAGGGTTAAAATACATGACCTCTAAGAGCTGTTCCAATTCTAAGCTTCTATATTCAAGTCTACTCAGGTTTATTCGGATCGATGGCTTATCAGTTCTGTACAAATTACTCCCTAAATCCAGCACTGCTGTAAACTCAAAGTCACCAGATCCTTCTTGTCTACAAATACAAAATTGACCTTTATGTCTATAATCAAAGTTTCTGTTCTTGACCTCTAACTATTTCTGCAGAACCCCTCAATGCCCACCCCATCACTCCCTTAAACATTTTGTGAATTCTCCAAAGTAAATATCATATATTCTCACATTAAGTCTGTTAGCTATTGACATCATTTAAAAATCCTTCATATTCTTTCTCTCTGGTTCTGATTTTCCTAAGGCAATCATTGCACATAAAATTGCCTGAGGTCAGTTTTCCATTGTCATTGTCAACAACCCATCCTGAGAATGCCAATATTAGTCCAAGAGAGCTGTCTTTGGAAGATCCCAAAGTTGGCCACGTTTGTAGTGTCAGAGAAGTGTTGGGATCAGGGGGGAAAGGACAAAACTAAAATCCCATTATTCATTCATTCTAAATTAATTGAGCACCTGCTACATACAGTAGTGGAGCTTAGTGGTTAACAGTAAGGACTTTTAGTGTCAGCCATACCTGGGTTCAAGTCCACTTATAAGCTTTGTGATCTTGGTCAAGTCCCTCATTTTCTCTGAGCCTCAGTTTACTTTCCTAAAAGTAAGAATCATAATGGACCTCTCTCATGTGGTTGCTATGAGAATTATATGCAACTAGAGACCCGGTGCACGGATTCATGCACCACTGTGGTCCCTTGGCGTGGATTGTGGGGATCGAGCAAAACGGGCTCTCTGACATCCCCCAAGGGGTCCCATATTTTGAGAGGATGGTTCTCAAGTGATGCACCCCAAAATCAGGCTTCCTCGCCTCTGGTTCTGGGTGCGTCACCTGAGAACCACAGCTGCCAAGTCACTGCAGCTCAGCAGCTCCTGTGTTGAGGCCTACTCCCTGGTGGTCAGTGCTACTGGTTGGATGGTCAAATGGTCAGATGGTTGCTTAGGATTTTTTATATCTATATAATATATGTAATACAGGAACTTGGGTCAAAATATAGCAGTTTTCATCCCCACCTAGGTTTCAGATCTTAATTTGGCTTAGGGGATGCAAATTTGCATTATATCTGCAATATTTGGTTTCTTTTTAAAAAAATATATTTTATTGATTTTTTACAGAGAGGAAAGGAGATGGATAGAGAGTTAGAAACATCGATGAGAGAGAATCATCGATCAGCTGCCTCCTGCACACCCCCTACAGGGGATGTGCCCACAACCAAGGTGCATGCCCTTGACCGGAATTGAACCTGGGACCTTTCAATCCACAGACCGACGCTCTATCCACTGAGCCAAACCGGTTTCGGCTGTATTTTGGTTTCTTTAAGCACAGCTACCATGTCCACTCAAGAACCAGATCAAAAACAATCTCAGTTGTCCATAGGCAGGCTTAAGAGTTACTCTAGGCCAGTGACCTTTTCCATTCATTTCAACCCATTTCAGACACTGACTTCAAAAGGTCATTGTCTTATTTGGCTCCATACTTTGGCCTCTTGTCTTTACCTAAACATTTTTTGGGGAATGGTAGAAAATGTTACTTCTTTCTGTAGTTCTCTTATCTTTACCACTTCCAATAGTTTGAGTGGTCATATATTTGACTCCTCACTCCCTCCACCCTAGTTCATGGCACAAGCAACTCTTGCCTGACATTTCAATTAATCTCATTTCCTCCCTAACCCTGCTTTATTGTTTTTACAACAGAGCATATGAATAGTCCCTTCATCGGCTGACCATTGTACTTTTTAACAAAATCAATTTCATGACCATCTGGTGGAGAAGATAACTAAATTTGCTATCTACTGATCCCCTCTTCTACAGTAATAGAGTTGTAGCAGAGATGCAGCTTCCTAGACTTGTATTTGCATGTGGTCTTGTAAATTACTTATAACAACATCATCTCCAAATCTAGTGGCTTAAAGCAATATGTATTCCTTATTGCATAGTTTCTGTAGATTGGAAATTTAAGGGGCAGCTTAGCTGGGAGTTCTATTTCAGTTTACTTCATGAGTTTGCAGGCAAGATGGTGGACAGGGTGTCACTCATCTCAAGGTTCAGTTGGGCTGAAAAAAATACTCTTCAATCTCATCAAACTGTCTGTTGGCAGAGGCATTAGTTCCTTGCAAGGCCAGAGGATTTATTTCTATGTCATGTGGATCTCTTTTAGGTGAGTATCCTTATAACATGACAGTTGGCTTCCCCTAGAAAAAATACTCCAAGGAAGGAAGCAAGAAAGAATCCACAGTGCCTTTGATAACCTAGTCTCTGAAATCACAAACCATTACTTGCATTATTTTCCATTCATTCAATATGAATCATTAAATTAACCACAAAGGGAGGGGAATTTCCCCACCCTTTCTTTTGAGCTCCAGACTTATATTTCTTTTTTTTAATGTATTTTATTGATTTCTTTTGAGAGGAAGGGAGAGGGATAGAGAGTTAGAAACATTGATGAGAGAGAAACATTGATAAGTTGACTCCTGACACCACCTACTGAGAATGTGCCCAAAACCAAGGTACATGCCCTTGACTGGAATTGAACCTGGGACCCTTCAGTCTGCAGGCTGATGCTCTGTCTATTGAGCCAAACCGATCAGGGCCAGACTTATATTCCTAAATGGCTAGTGAAATCTCTCTCAAAGTTTTATAGATGTCTCATACTGAACTTACCCCCAAATAAACTCATTATCTCTACTATTATAGATCCCTGTCCCAGTCTGCTCCTCCCCTTATATTTCTTCTCTTGGTCATAGTATTTCATCTAGGCAGACAGGTAATATTTTTCACCCTTCCATTCTTTCCACCACCTACATCTAGTTGCTCACAGAGTCTGTCTCTGGAGTTTCTCCTGCTCTCCATCTCTATGGCAACATTCTGGAGAAGCACTTCATCATTTCTGTCCTGGATTATTATAATAGACTTGTACTACTTATGCCCCTTCCAGCTCCTCCTCCACTAATACCAAAGATCTCTTGCTAAAACCAAAATCTAATTACTCTCCAGATTACAGTGCGGATCACCTATTCCCAACACACAAACCCAACTTTCTTTCTTACATCACATATCTGTCTTTGCATCACCTGTCTCTTTTACTCATCTCTTTCCAACTTTTTCTGCCAAAGCCCCACGGGTATCTGATGCTCAAGCCTCTACCAGGAAGGGCCTGAGTAGGCCATTCACTCCTCCAAGCTCTGGGATCCTGAGCTTCATCTACCTGGAATGCCCTTCTCCTATTACCCTACCTAAAAGATGCTTATCCGCCCCTCAAAACATAAAGCAAAAATCACTTCCTCTTTACACCATCTTCAACCTATCCTCTCTCCCCTCTTTGGATTTTATACAAACTCATATTATTGAATCTATCCCACTGAGTAACAGTTGGTGTTTATATGTCTGTATGCCCATAAAATTGTGAGCTCTTTGGGAGCAAGGTTCATTAGTAAGTCAACTTTATGACTGTCAGACAGTGATGTCAATTGGCAGGGGGGGAAAAGATTTTCGTATGTGTAAATCTTTTTAAAAGGGAATGGGTTTTTTTCTTCAGCCAATCTTATGTTCTTTTATGAGTGATTAAAATATTGTCTTGGGAAAAGGAAACTTTCTTGGATTTCCAAGTAGGCAACTTTGACTTGAAAACATTATCGTCTGCCCTGGCCAGCCTGGCTCAGTTGGTTGGAGAATCATCCTGTACACTAAAAGGTGGTGGATTCGGCCGAAACCAGTCTGGTTCAGTGGATAGAGCATCAGCCTGTGGACTCAAGGGTCCCAGGTTCGATTCCCGTCAAAGGCATGTACCTTGGTTGCGGGCCCATCCCCAGTAGGGGGTGTGCAAGAGGCAGCTGATCGATGTTTCTCTCTCATCGATGTTTCTAACTCTCTATTCCTCTCTGTTCCTCTCTGTAAAAAAATAAATAAAATATATTTAAAAAATAAAATAATAAAATAAAAGGTGGCGGATTCAATTCCTGGTCAGGGCGAATACCCAGGTTGTGGGTTCAATACCCACTCAGGACACAGTCGATGTTTCTCTCTCACATTAGCATTTCTTACTCACATAGATGTTTCTCTCTCAAAAAAAAAGTCAATAAAAATCTTTTAAAAACATAGTCTTTGCACATTTTTTAATATCACCTCAATTCTGTTATTTGCTCTAGCAGAAAACGGCCACTAGAGTGCATTATAGTTACATCTACTGTGTAAAATTTCAAGTGATTTATTGTAGGGCAAAAGCCAGTTTTGAAACCAAGCTCTTTTATGTCCCACATTCGTATAGCTGTTTAGGATTTTACACACACACACTCTAGCATGTAAACTTTCTATGCCTTATCTCACACTACTTAGAAACCCTTCCACAAATAGTCCTATTTGGAATACATTTTAAAAAAACTTAACTCCCCATTTTCCCTCTAACTTTAGCAAATTCTTCATTAAACAAACATTATCTCCAAATCACCAACTATGTGTAAAACACTTTGATAGAAAATTTTCAATCAACGCATTAAAATTTGTGCACTATACTGAAGTATAAAGTACAGGAAAGGTAAAAGGCATATATATTTACCTTTAGTCTGTTTAAAAAAAGATTTTTAAAAAGATAAATAACTTCCTACTTTTTATAAAGGTAACATAGCAGAAGAATATATATGCAAATCAGGCACAAAAAGGAATTTAGTAATAACTGAATTGAAATCATTAGACTCAGCCAGGCTTACGGGAGGAAAAACTCAATTTAGAAAGAGCAAATATAAAGAAATTTAAAGAACATGGCATGAGATTTTACTACTGAAAGCCTATTTTCTAAAAAAAAAAAAAAAAAAAGTTAATATAACAAACTATCTTTCCTATTTCTTTAATAGAAAGAAAATTATTTTAAAAAATCATTGTACCAATGTGTGTGTTTTTTTTTGGTTTGTAATATATACCTATAATATATATAACAACACACAAAAATAAGAAATAGAACTATGTAGGAGTAACATCTTTATATCTCATTGGAATTAAATCAGTGTAAACCTGAAGTAACTTCTGATAAGTTGAGATGTATATGGTAAGCCTTAGAGCAACCACTAAGAAGTTAACTAAAATATATATGTGCGTGTGTGTGTGTGTGTGTGTGTGTGTGTTGACTATATACTGTAAACTTAAAGACAAAAATTATATACACTGTATTCCAGTTGAACGATTTGTTTTTCACAGGGATATGGAACAATTTAGCACATAAATTGTAGAAAATGTGAGGCAGGTTTCTCACTGTCAGAAAAGAAGTCACAAATCAGCAGAGGACTGATGCTAGAAAGAGTCCCATGGCACTGCTGGATTACAGAGGCATTGCTGTGGCCTCATGTCTGTTCTACTGTGTGTGTTGATGTTAGAATCTGTATATCTAACTCTATTTATGCACATACAGACAGATAGATACAGCAATAGATAGAGATTACATGTGTATACATGGGTTAGTGGAAATATATATATTTCCTAGATGTTAACCTAAAAAGTAGCTGGGTACAGGATTTATAAGAACTCTCTGTAATATTTTGCCTCTTTTCTATAAGTCTAACTTATTTTTAAAAGTTATGTAAACTTATAATTACATAAATTATATTGAAAATAAGGATAATAATGAACAACTGACAGATGCAAAACCATGGATGAATCTCTAGAAAGTTATGCTAAAGAAAAGAAGCTAGATCTAAGAGTACACACTGTGTGATTCTATTAATATGAACTTTGATAACAGGCAAAAATAATGGTTATAGGAGTCTTATCAGTGAGTGCTCCCAGACAGGGAGAGAATGACTACAAAAACACATGAGGGAACTTTCTGGGCTACTGTAAATATCCTTTATTCTGATGATGAGACAGTTACATTGGTGTTTACATGTATAAAATCTCATCAAACTGCACTTTCAAAGGTGTATTTATTATATTTAAATTATAGCTCAATAAAGTTCCTTTTTAAAAAAGATTACAAAGTGGAAACACGAATAAAAATGTATTCATAAAATACGTGTGACACAAATAAAATAACACTAACTTGATCAAGGGAAAGGCCCAGGAACAGGCTCGGGCCTGTTTCAACCTTTGAAAATTACCATAACCTCCAGATTGACCCTAAACCTCTGAGCGCTGAACCTGAGAAATGGTCTAAATTTCCAGGAAACAAGGGTGAAAGCAGGCTGATCCTGCACCTCCGGCTCGTTCTGGCCTCCCTGTAGATTTGAGATGAATTGACAACTATTAAAATACTAATAAATGGTCAGTACTCATGGCACCAGCGCCATGCAAAATCCCTTTGAAGCCCATGCCCATTTCCTTCCTTTGCTTGGAAGCACCTGGGGCCAAGTTCTGCTGTGCTATCCAAAGAGTCTGTGAAGCTGACCTGAAATGAGACTGGGCAGGACATCCCAAGAGTTAATCCAAGCACACCCTGGTGCTGCCATCACCCACACCTCCAGCCCCAAACAAGTATCCCAGGGGAGCTGCCAAATCCAGGAAGCCATTGACAGAAAATATCTAGGTGAGGGGGGTAGGGATGGGGGGCAATGGAAAGAAGTAGAAAAAGTTGACTTAAGAGAACTTTGACTTGGGCCAATAGCATTGCTGAAGAAGAATGGGAAAGAGATTAATCTGATATGGTGTAGGAGTCAGAGGGCCTAGAAGTCTGGAAAATGAATTACCGTATTTGCCGGCGTATAAGACGATTTTTTGGCCCTGAAAAATACGTATTTGCCGGCGTATAAGACGACTGGGCGTATAAGAAGACCCCCTAACATTTCCACTAAAAATACAGAGTTTGTTATATACTCGCCGTATAAGACTACCACCCACTTGGAGGCATATTTTTCAGGGCCAAAAAATCATCTTATACACCGGCAAATACGGTATTAGGAAGCTTGTTTAAACCTTCTATGATTTAGTGTCCTCATCTGGAAAAAAAAAAATGAGCATATTTATGTCATAAGGTTGTTACCGGAAAGTGTGTGGGTTCTTGACTTCATGCAGGAAAGATTTCACAGTATGAATCCAGGTGATTTTAAGAGAATGTTTATTAAAGCTGGGAACAGTGAAACAAGGAAGGGCTTAGGATAGAAGCAGCAGCAGGACAGAGACTAGGTGGGGAAATGAGATTAGGCTGGGCTGCTTTAGCTCTCTGGGAAGTCGGAGAAAAGAAGGCCTTAAGGACAGGGCCAGTGAGTTAGCCCAGGACTGTTATCAGGGAAATTGGGGTATTCCTTTTCCCCACTGAGTGCCAGAGGTGGAGTTCTTACCATATCTCAAGAAAAAGAATTTTCTGAGACTCACACGGGAGGATAAGTGATATTCTTTGCATGAAATTACATCCCTGGGTTTCCAAGGGACCATTTCCCTCACTCCAGTCATCGAAGAAGAGTAGTTGGGATTTCAGTAGAGCCAGAAGCAAAGCCAGTGCCCAGAGTTTCCATGCCATGTTGCAGCGGGGTCCAGTTCAGTGTCAGGCTAGTTGCAGTCCATGAGTCCATTGTGTGTGGGCAAAGGTAAGGGAGCCAAGAGAGCACGCCCTTGCAACAAGAGTCCCAAGAGAGCCAAGAGCAGCCAAAGAGCACAGGAGCTGCCTGGTGGCATGGTTCAGTGGATGAGCATCAACCCATGAACCAGGAGGTCATGGTTTGATTCCCAGGCCTACAGGAGGCAGCCAATCAATGATTATCTCATCACCGATGTTTCCATCTCTCTCTCCCTTTCCCCCTCTGAAATCAATAAAAATATATTTTAAAAAGAGAGAGAGCGAGATAGAGCACAGGAGCACAACAGAGTGAGTTCTTTAGGAGATTAAATATTTCAAATGTTGAGCCCTTGCAGTAGCCATGCCTATCCTTTTCTATGACCTGCTCCCAGGTGTGACTGATAGTAAGCACCTTCACTAGTCCCCACAATTTACTGAGCATGTGTTTATCTTCTTTTTGCTGGACCCCTGGAGAGGGCAAAGTTGTAGCTTCTTGGTGAAGCTTCCCAAATGACATGCCTATAATATTTGGCCTTCCCCTTGCTATTTTTCTGTTATCAATAATTGGGTTAATTCTAACAGTATCAATACCTCCAGATAATGGAACACTATTTAGTGCTTTTGAAAAAAAAACTTGGACTATCAATCCATGAAAAGACATGGAGGAAACTTAAATGCATACTACTAAGTGAAAGGAGTCAACCTGAAAGGCTATATATTATAATATATAACCTTTTATATATCTGGGTTGCGACAGGTTGAGAACTGCTGCTGTAGAGCCTAAGACCATCGGAAAACACAGATATTTATGTTAAGATTCATAACAGTAGCAAAATTATAGTTATGAAGTAGCAACAAAAAACAATTTTATGGTTGGGGGTCACTACAACATGAGTAATTGTATTAAAGGGTTGCAGCATTAGAAAGGTTGAGAACCACTGTGCTATAGGGATGTCCCAGACCTTCAAGGTGGGCAGATATAGGAATATATATATAGACACACCACATACAACCATTTTATCTCTATGTGCATTTATATTGAAAACCATGAGTTCACAATTATATTTTAAATCTCAATTCAACCACATCAAGTTAATTCAGGTATTCTTACTTCCTTTCTATATTTGTAACTCCCTTCTCTGACACCTCCCGTTATGTTTAATATATTTACCGACATGATCAAACCCACTTGACATAACAAATCTGCCATTCTCTTATCTGTAGTCTCCCCATATAGATGCCCTCCCTCCCTCCCTCTCAAGCATTGACGCATCACACAGACCACACCCCCATGAAGACACATTCCTCATCTGGTTTGGGTATGGTTTCCCACACCAGCCTTCCCTCATCCATGTGGGGTGCCCTCTTCACTCCATGTTCCATTAGGTCACCCCTCCTCAAGATGCCCTCCTTACTCTGCCCCCATGGACACCCTCCTTGATCCACTCAGCCTCCAACACTTTACACACTATACTTTCAGCATGGATGATGTCCTTTCATCTTGCTTGCCTTTGGGGACCACACTTTGATAAAAGTTTCATTTAGATTTTAGAGTCCAGCCTAAGTTAGGCTGGGGGTATTGGAGGGGGGTGGGAGTGAGAAAGTTTTGGCATTGGTGGCAACTGAAACATTTCAGCATAAAATCAACCCAAACAGAGCTCCTGGGCAGTGTGGATGCCAGCTATAAAAAATCATGATGGAAGTTGGAGAATCAGCTCTCAATCCCTGACCAAGTCTTAACTTTTCCTTCCTTTCTCCTTCCTTTAGAAAATGCTGGTCACTTAGAAAAATGGTACACAAAATTTGCATTTCAATTTGCAATTTAATTAAAATAATAATTACAACCAAGGGTACATTTACTGCTGCCTTTGGCAGGTTGTCAGTGGCCTGGGACCAAGCTTCCCACTGCATTTGTTGGCTTCCAGGAAAAATAAAAATATTCTTAGTATTCTTTGATTAAAAGTTGCAAAAATCCATGTTACATAGGTCCTATTTGTTCTTGATTCATAAGTAACAGTCCTATGTAAGGAAATATAAGTGTGTCTGCCTGCCTCTAGTCCTATAAGCCACTCCTAGATACTTCCACAGAGAAAGTGTCTAAAAATGCTAGCACACATTCATAAGAACCAACGTGGGCAAGATGACCAAAGCACTATGAAGACAATAGACTGTAAATGAAACATGTTACAGGACCATCTGGTCACCCATTTTGGGCCACTCAATGTACATTCATCTTCTCTTAACAGTTGAGCTACCTTATTCATAATATCTTTTTGTGTCAATATGTAAGTATCTATAAACTTCTTTCAAATTCAAAATTCCCTCTTTTTACCACTATGGATCTTTTATTATCACTCTTTATCTCTCATCCCCTTCGCAGCAAAACTACTCTAAAAAGGGTACTCAATACTCACTGTTTCCACTTTCTCATCTCCATTCACATTTCTCAATGTTCAGCCAGCTTCTTTCCCTACCATTCCTAAAGTTGCCCCTGCCAAGATCAACTATGACCATCCTGTTGCTAAATCCAATAGACAAATATTTATCAATCTCTACATATTAGCCTTTTCACAGCAGTTGGCTCATTATATCACTGCCTTCTTCCTGAGTCTCTCTGTGATTGGTTAGCAGAGCATCACTCCCTCCTGGCTTTCCTGTAACCTCTATGGCTGTTCCTTCTTAGTTGCCTTCATTTTTACGTCCCATCCCTGATTGGGTTCAATCCTCTGTCCTCTGAGTGATCACATGTACTCACTCCCCTGTCTCTAATGACAAATGCAGCCAAGGAACCTCAATCTGCCTCTTGTTCCTGGAAATCTACCTCATACTTCTGAAACTCAGTTCTCTAAGTGAACCCGTCAATCAGCATCTCTGCTGTCCATCTCAAAGTCATCATATCCAAACCTGAACTTCTAAGCTTCAAACACAAAACCTACTCCTCCTGCACCCCTTCTCTTTTTGGGCACCATCACCTCCCCCCTAAGTCTCTCAAGTCATGAACCTGGACTGCCCCTCACCCTTCTCTTTAAGACCTATTGAAGCTACCTCCTAAATAGTCCTGGTCTTGTATACAGTGCTTCTGTCCTCCTAAATCATGTCCAATTACCCCAGAAAATCCTGCTGCACACAAGTCCCTACCTTTGGGCATACCATTTTCTTAGCCAAGAACTCATACCCTACTACACCTCCCTCTAACCAGCCTGTACTGGGCACATGGTTCACACACATGTCTAATAGCCTATTCTGACTTCCCTTATCTGGACTAGTGCCTTGCCTCTGCTCAACCAGCACCCAACCTCTCCTATCATAACACCTGTCAAAATGCTTTAGAATATCTGTTCTTGCCGAAACCTGTTTGGCTCAGTGGATAGAGCGTCGGTCTGGGGACTGAAAGGTCCCAGGTTCAATTCTGGTCAAGGGCATGTACATTGGTTGCTGGCACATCCCCATTAGGGGTGTGCAGGAGGCAGCTGGTCGATGTATCTCTCTCATTGATGTTTCTAGCTCTCTATCCCTCTCTCTTCCACTCTGTGAAAAATCAATAAAATACATTTTTTAAAAGAAAAGAATATCTGTTCTTCTTTTATATATATATATATATATATATATATATATATATATATATATACATATATATATGTGTGTGTGTGTGTGTGTGTGTGTGTGTGTGTGTGTGTGTTGTGTGTGTGTATTTCAGAGAGGAAGAGAGGAGGGAGAGAGATAGAAACATCATCAATGATGAGAGAGAATCATTGATAGGCTGCCTCAACACTGGGGATTGAACCATGACCTCCTAGTTCATAGGTTGACATTCAACCATTGAGTCACGCCTACTGGGCAATACCTGTTCTTGTCTGTTTCCCCTTGAAGGGCACAAAATGGCTTTCCACAGATGGCTTTCCAACTTATATATGTTTTTTAGTTGTCAACATTAAAAATCTGAAGAATTTTCTTAATAAACAAAACAAAACAAAACAAACGCCCTCTGGTCCTGGCCAGTGTGGCTCAGTTGGTTGAACGTCATCCCATGCATCCAAAGGTCACCTATTCGATTCCCACTCAGGGAACATGCCAGGCCGGGGATTTAATCCCCTATTGTGGGGTATATGGAAAGCAGCCAATTGATGTTTCTCTCTCACACTGATATCTGTCTCTCCATCTCCCTTCTAAAAATTAATTTAAAAATAATTTTTAAATTATGGATTTCTACTATTTCTTGAACTGTAAGACAAAACTGTTCCAAACTTCTGAATACCAATAATTTTATGGAGTTGAGTCATGGGTACCCCTTTACACAGAAGAATTGCTCTCCAAAATACCACAGTCCCCACATGACCTTCTTCCCTCACTGACCCTACCTGCCTAGTCCCCGTGTAGTCATTTGATTTTGTAATCTCCCCAACAAAGTGTGTGCTTCCTAAGAACAGGGGGTGAAGATTTATTTATTTTTCTATCTTTAGTGCAGCTTAATAACCACACTTTGTTTCCTCCTGCTGGCCACGGTGATCCCAGCAGAGCACTCTGCATTTGAGGGTACTAACTAAACAAATGCTGTTGATCAGTTCAACCACCATTCCATGAAGGTGACCTCTGTACAGACTGGCCAAGTAGGAAGGAGGGTGGAGGTGGGGACCCTTTAAAGAAAAAAGGTGGCAAGCTAATGCATTCCTGCTGCTATGGCTCTGGGCACCCCGCTCCGTGACCATTGGGTATTTGGTGAATGAAAGGTTGGCCCACAGTTCTAAAACGCTATTGGGAGAAGTAAAATATATAGAATGTTCTGCGTTCCAAAGAGATGACTTTTCTCTCTCTCTCTCTCTTTGGAGAACACACTAAGTCTGAGGATCAGTTTCCTCAAAGAGCTGAAGTTTTTGGTAACTGTTTCATATTAAAACTGGAACTGTAGTCTGCCTGATTCCACTGCCAAGCTAGTCTGTACCATTGAAGAAGAATACTTGGGCTGTGGCTTTCCAAAGCAGGGGGGAAACCTCCCAAGAATAACAGAACAACAGTTGAGGGAGAACAAATGTTATTTCAGAGGTGTTCCCCGTCACTGACCATACAGCCCTGGTGAACGTGTGGTTCTCTGACCAGCCCCAGCATTAAGAAGCCATCTTCTCCCCTCAGCCCCCCACCCCCCGCCCCATATTTGTCTCAGGGGAGGCTCCCTAAACATTGAGTTCAACTGCAATGAGGCCTTGATTCCAAAGTAAGGACAGTTCCTTGTCCACTTTTCCTTGGTCAGCTGATCCAGGCAGAAGTTATTTTTATACTTTTTATTATTTACCACACCCAACACACACACACACACACACACACACACACACACACACACACACACACACATATTTTCTTTCTTTCCCTTGCAAGAATATTGACAGTGTTAGGTTTATGCCCTACCCTTGCAAGGCTACCTTTCACAGATGTTGGATAACTGCAGCAAATCTTGTTTCAATATTGCATGAATGACAAGCTTTGAGGTCAAAGAGAAGTATGTTCACATCCTGGTGCCAATGTTTCCTGGGCAACATCAGTAAAATTACTTACCTCCACATCCTACATAACTTAGGATACATCAATTTGATAGAACAGTATGCAATGGACAGAATGCTTGTGAAGTTATGAAATATAACAATATTTACAATGCTATAGGAACATGACATTTCTTTTATCAGTAAAGGCATTCTCAGAATGCCTTTCAGTTTACAAAGTCCTTTATGCAGCTACTATCTAAGTAAGATAAGAAGTATTGCCTCACAATGACCTTACCAGGGTGATACCATCATGTCTTATTTTACAGAGCAAGAATCCCAGACTGCCAACAACTGGGTAACTTGCGGAGGGTCATACACTTAGTAAATAACAGAATGAAGACTTAATCTAAAAATAGTCTTCAATGTAAATATATATATATATATATATAATATTATTATAGAAAGTTGAAACAATTCAGAGAAACTCTCATTCCCTGCACTATTAAAACCAGTAAATGGTAGTTTCTTCCACTTACCTCCTACCCACACTATCTTATTTCATGGAGTAGAAGACAGTTCTGCTGCTCTTCTCCCACCGTTGCCTAACAATCCCACCATTGATAAATTCATGTCATATTTCTGAACCATCAATAGAACCCCAGGATTTTATATCATTTTTATAAGGAAGGAATATTTATTTAAGTGATGATCATATGATGAGAAATGGACACATGCCCTATAAGTTTGGCTCATTATGTCTTTGTTACCCCCTATCTGCCAAGATATCACCATCTACACATCTGCAGACTTGACATTTGTCCCATTTTCCTGACTTCAGTGAGCTACTCGCTACTCCATGGTAGTCACACACATACAAGGCTGTCATTCCTTGAAATAAGTTTTCATTGAAGCTGTTCCATTCTTAGATAGAAGACTATGATAGGAGGCTATGGAGTCACACAAATCTGAGTTCAACCCCTGAGGCTATCACTCACCAATATTGTGACATGGCCAAGTTAGTGAATAGCTACACAGCTTGCATATGCAAATTGGAAGATGATTATAATTAATATTTGATCCTCAATGGATCAATTTGAAGTAATATTCAACAATGTCTGTATGCCAAATAAATCTCAAGGTTTAATATGGTCCAGGCTCAACTAAATGTGGCAGAGAAAGAGTTCAGTGATAAAAGTAATTCCTAAAAATAATTCAAGGTAGTACTTTCGCCTCTTAGAGAAATTTAGTCAATAACACAAGGCAAATTTTTTTAATCCCCTTTCTTTTCTTCTATTGTTGTTGTTCCAAAAAATTTCTCTCTCTCTCCCTCCTCTCTCTCTCTCTCTCTCTCTCTCTCTCTCTCTCTCTCTCTCTCTTTCTCTCTCTCTCCCCCCTAGATTTTTTTCCCTTCATGTGTTTCTCGCTTAGCTCTTTCATATGTACCTTGGCCTAGCTTTAGTAATATTTTCTTTTGAGTTTCACTGTCTGCCTTACCTATACATGTTCTCTTACTGAGAAAACTGGCATTTCCTAGAGTACCTCAAGGAAAGTGCCCCACTCAGGTGAGGCAAAGAAGTCACAAAAGCTGAACTGAAGAAGGAAACAAAGACGGAAACAAAACCTGGGCTCCGGAAAGACCAGGATGGTTTTCCCTGGTGATGACACCTGCAGAGGGCAGTAGACTAGCTGGGATGCGCTCTAGATCAGATTTCCTACTTTATCACTCAAGCTCTGTTGCCTGGCATTTGCTTTTCTCTGAAGTAGGAAAAGCCACAAACACGGTTCCTTGTTCATCACAAACTCTTCAGCAGAGCAGGTCCGTGTCCCCACCGCTGATAGACATCGCAGCCTGTAGCCAGCAGCGCCATTCTGAGGCAGGGCAAGTCTGTTTTTGTTCAAGGCATCTTCTCTCTGGCTCCCTACTTCATTAAGTTTCACCAACTGACCAAGCTCTCCCAGGAGGCAGGGAAGCCAGCATTTGGAAAGTTCTCCTCGGCAATCAAGCCGCCTTCAGCAGCTCCTATGTGGAGACAGTTTGGTTTTATGGAGGTCAGTGCAATCTCTGGAGCCTGGCACTCTTGGGTTTGAACACAGCCTTTGTTTCTTACTAATTCTAGAACACTGGGCATGTTTGTTAACCTTGTATCCTTCAGCACCCTCCTGTGAAATGGAGACCCGAATTAATACCTACCTCTCAGGGTTGTAAGGCTTTGACACAATGGTCTCCATAAATCACTTAACACAGTGTCTATCAGGCAGTGAGCATTCTAAGAATCAAGCTATGAAACGGTAGGGGAAGCAGCCTTGGCTGGTGCGGCTCCGTGCACTGAGCATCACCCCATGCACTGAGAGGCCAGTTCCATTCTCTGCTCAGAGCACATGCTTTCAGGCCCTATCCCTCGTAGGGAGCCTTCAGGAGGCAGCAGGTTGATGTTTTTCTCTCTCTCCCTCTCCTTTAAAACAAATAAAATAAAGTGAGGTGGGGTGGGGTGGGGGTTTAGGAGAAGCAGAAACCATAACAACCTAGGCAAGCTCCACTGAAATGGTTAAAAATGTGTTTAAGGCCCTAACCAGTGTGGCTCAGTGGATGGGGCGTCGGCCTGCAGACTGAAGGGTCCCAGGTTCAATTCTGGTCAGGGGCATGTATCTTGGTTGTGGGCACATCCCCAGTAGGGGTGTGCAGGAGGCACCTGATGGATGTTTCTCTCTCATCAGTGTTTCTAACTCTCTATCCCTTCCCTTCCTCTCTGTAAAAAAAAAAATCAATAAATTTTTTTTAAATATGTTTAAGGGTGATTTTCAGATGATGAACAAAGAAGCAAGGAGCACAGATGTTGAAGAACTATTACTCAGGCTGCCTCATAAGGAGTCTATGCTATTGCATTTTCTTGCCTAATACTTTGCCAGTTCTTCCACATTATCAATAATGAGTTTGCCTATCGCATCTGTGAACCATCAGACCAAGGCAAAACCTTTCAGGCATTTTCCTTCTCCATCAATAAGCTGAAATTGTTTTTCCAGTCCCTAAACAATTCCTTCAACCTCCCCACCACACACACACACACACACACACACACACACACACACACACACACACACACATATTCAGCAGCTTATTGGGGTATATTTTGTGCATGACAGTGGGCACAAGGAAAAAATAAACTATTACTTAGGATCAAACATTGTTTTCAAGTCTAGGTTAGCATTCCTGGAAAATCCATTCACCGTATTTTTCAGACAGGTTAAGATCTCTGAGCTATGATCAAATAATGTGCCAAGAACATGGTTAAACGGAGAGGCCTGGAAAACTGGAAAGGAAGGTTTGTTTCCAAGAGAAAAGTATAGTGTAGTCCCAGCTGGTGTCCCAGCAGGAGGGCTCTGTGGCTAAGACCATGCTCTGGAGAGAAATGAACTGCTTTGGGGGAGAGAGCACTACCAGAGTGCAACTTGGCTCTTCTCTCAAGAAGGGCTCACTCTTCTCCCCATCCTCCATTGTAAAGAAACAGCTTTATTATGGCACTTTTGATCCCATATAATTTGGGTAAAATTCTCAAATTTGTATCAGTAGAGGTGGTACATCTATGCTCTGTAGAAATTGGTTTTGCTTTTCCTACCTTATCTGATACTTTGATTCCCACAACCAATGTTGTCCCTGAAGCCTTTGAATTTGATGTACTTTCTGCATGAAGATCAGCTTCTATTTCCTTCAGGATTCCTTTTGGAAGAGGCTAGCCAGCTAGACAGTAGGCCCGGGGAGCCTTCCTCTTCCAAGAGCCATCCCAGAAAGGAAGTGCATCCCAGAAAGGAAGTGCATCCCAGAAAGGAAGTGCATCCCAGAAAAGAAGTGCATCACAGAAAGGAAGTGCATCACAGAAAGGAAGTGCATGGGTAAACAGGGCAAGTAGTACTGACAAGTGGCATGAGCTAGAATCTTACCAATCCTCCCACACCTGGCATCTCAAAGGTGCCTACATTTCTAGGTTTTAGCTTCAATAACATTATATAAAAAATAGAGATGCAATTTAGAAATAAACAGATAATAATTTGATTCTTGATTCTCCTTTTTTTAATCCTCATTTTGTGGATATATTTTTATTGATTCTAGAAAAAGATGAAGGAGGGAGGGAGGGAGGAAGGAAGGGAGGGAGGGGGAGAGAGGGGGGGAGAAAGAGGGAGACAGACAGACAGACAGACAGACATTCATGTGAGAGAGAAACATGGATGGGTTGCTTTCTGTAAGTGCCCTGACCAGGAATCAAACCTGAAACCTTTTAGTGTACAGGATGATGTTCCAACAAATTGAGCCACCAGCCAGGGCCTGCCTCTCCATTTACTAGCCAAGTAATTTGGGGTGGGAAGATTACATTTCCTGAGATTTTTTTCATCACATGAAAAATGAAAATAGTAAAAGTGGCCTTATTAAGCATTGTCTGTATCAAATGAGATGGTATACATAATTCTCTTTTGCAAACCAAACAAAATAAGTATGGTTAATATTAAAATAGTTATGATGATTATTCGTTACATCTCTAATTTGCATTATTGGTATCTGTTCAAACTGTTTCTCCCTTTGAGGATAATACTTTAGCCACGCCAAATTTTTGCACTTCAATGTGAATTAAAAATAAAAGTAAAGGGAGGAGAAATAATTGAGGAAGGACTCTAAGAAGCAAAAATGTTCGACTATACTAAGAAAGTGAATAACAGGTCCCTGAGACTTAACATAAACTCTCTCTTCTTCAAAACTTCTCCCCTGCTTCTAGTAAGTTAACTTTCTTTTCCCCAACAGGGAAATGCAGAAGGCATAGACTTTCAGCCCAAAATTAATTATTTATTGAGTGACTACTAAGTGCCATGCACTGTGATAGGTGTTGGGACTATAACAAACAAATGAACTTATCAACTGCTATAACCCATGTTGACAGATGACACCACCTAGAGAAGAAGATCTAAGACCTAGCCTTGAGATACTCCTCTATTTAAGGATTGAGAACAGGTAAGAAACTCGAAGAAGAGATTGAAGATAGATCTGTAGAAAAACAAGAGGAGGTGAGAATAGGTGGGATCCAGAGAAGAAGTGAAGATCAATCTTAGGTGAGAAAAGGGTGGCCTTTCCATCTATAAAAGGAATTACTCAGCTTTGTGAGAAACTGGGCTAGGTCCTGACAACTTAGTTGTCAAAAAGACTGTTACAGATTGTCCCCAGAAGCCAATATGGGGATGTGGCCTTGGGCAAGGGGCTGTCTCTGGTGAGGTTGACAGCTGAAGGGGTTGACAGCTGGAGCTCATCACTCAACAGCACTCCCAGCAGCTGAAGAAACAAGTCTTTCAGTGATGGGAGGTTTGAGGGACACATACAGCTGTCACCCCAAAGAACAATACAGTTTCTGCTCCCAGGGTATGGACTTGCCCAAGGTACAGACATGAAGCAATTAATCCAGCAGGTGGCAGCATTATGATTCAGGTTGGTCAGCAAAGGATTTGTTGAGTTGGTCAGGGTTCTTAAATGCAAACCGCTGAAACAAACTCCAGTTACCAAAAGCATTAAAGGATTTATGGAAGGGCGTAGATAAGCTCAGGGAATTAATAGGAAAGCCCAGGAAACAAGCTCCAAAAGAAGCAGAAGTAGCAAAGAGAGGGTGGGTGTTCAGAATCTCAACCAAGGTCCTGCCACAGGGGCAGCCTGAATTGGTGGCCTCTTCTGAGGCCAGGACCAAATGGGTGTCACCACTTCTTCCAGGAAAGAATCTTTACCTGTCACTGGCTCCAAATTCAGAGACCCATACAGAAGTATCTGTTTGGCCATGAGTAGGCAGGGTCCCACATTCTAGTTGCCAGGGCTGAGGGGGAGGAAGCAGCTGTTCTCTTAGGCATCCTTAGCAGGAGGTGAGGACCTGCTGCCACCTCAAGTCATGAAAAGAAGTACCCTCAAATGTTAGAAGGAGTTCACACACTGAACTGATTTAAAATATCTAGCTATCGCCGAAACTGGTTTGGCTCAGTGGATAGAGCGTCGGCCTGTGGACTGAAGGGTCCCAGGTTCCATTCCGGTCAAGGGCATGTACCTTGGTTGCGGGCGCATCCCCAGTAGGGGGCGTGCAGGAGGCAGCAGATCGACGATTCTCTCTCATCGATGTTTCTAACTCTCTATCCCTCTCTCTTCCTCTCTGTAAAAAAATCAATAAAATATATTTTAAAAAATAAAATATCTATCTATCTATCTATCCATCCATCCACCCACCCACCCATCCATTTGAGACCTGACAATCAATGTCTCCACACTCATGAGAAAGGATAAAAGTCATGCAGATGTCAGGGCCCACAAGCATATAAAGGGGTGCAGACAATTGACTGATAAAACAAAACAGACAAACACTAAAGACCAGACCATCACTTGGGCTCTGCACTGGTGATAGGGGTTAATGAGACTATACAGATCCCAGACCCAGCAGCATAGATGTGGTGTGGACAGAAGACTCCATGCTCAGCAAAATAACAGAAATGCACTCAGGAAACCAAAGCCTCGTCCAGTCAGAAGATGGAGATTCGAGAGGACTGAAGCTCAGAGAGTGGGCAGATATCCATGACCCACCCCCAGCATGTCCTTGGCAACAAGACTAATTCAGGTTCTTTTCGGCGGTAAAGGGAGGACCCTTAAAATATGGCCATATGTGGCCAGAACTGACTCAGACACCAAGTAGAGTCTGAGACTGAGATGAAAACTGTCCATTTCAGCAAATGAGGGGCTGGAGAGGGTGCCCCTGGGAAAATAAATGGCCCAGGGCCCTCCCCAGGAAAGGCAAGTAACCTCTATTTCCTGCCAATGATGCTAAGTCAGGACTAAGTGTTTTCACCAATATTCTCTCTTTAAAACCTCATGAAGAAATCTGCTGTCCTCACTTTTCTCACTGAAGAAGATGCAGATGTTAAATAATCCTGACTCTCACTCAGGATTCAAACGCTAGTCTATCAAAAAATAGAGCACAGCCACCTTCTGTTACTTACACTCTCTCATCCCTTATTTTATCCTAGAATCTTTATTTCTCAGCCTACTCCAGTAGGCATTTTACTTTTGGAGTGATACTTCTCAGATTGGAATTGATGTTCTCATTAAAATATGTCTGGGGATATTTGGGTCATAGATGTAGAATAAAGCATATTCCTACGATGACAATTATACTTGAGGATTTGGGGGCTGGGGTTGCTGAGTCTGGGAGGTTGAAGGGTTGAATGTTTTAGTTGGTTAGGGTTAAAAATATTTTCTCATTAAAACAAACTGATGCCTTTAAGATATGAATGCTCAAGACAAAATAGGTAACATCAAAGAAATTTCAAGCCACTTGGGCTACCTGCAAATCACTATTAGGTATGCATCCATTCTTCTCTGTCACCAAGCATCCATTAATAGCAACTTTTAAGAAACATTAGTTATGAGAAGAAGACCTGGGGGAAACTGGGTTACGCACACATCAGCCCTCAAGCGCACTTTTTGCAGCAGTGTCTGGGCTTGGTCCTGGAGAAGGTGCGGTGCTGATGAGGACTCTGAGGAGCTAGGGCCCTGGGGAAGCTCCTTGAGACTGCCAGCCCTTGGGAAGAGGGAAAGCTGTTGGAGACAAAAGGATGACTCAGCCCTGGCTGGATAGCTCAGTTGATTGGAACACCAAGGTTGTGTGGTTCATTCCCGGTCAGGACACATACAGGAATCCAGCAATGACAGAGAAAGAGAGAATGACTCAGAGGCCCGAAGGACAAATAATGAGATAAAAATGGAGCAAAAGAAAACTTTGGCTTGGGTTGGGAAAATTTCCAAGTAGAAAGGACACTTAGGGGACTGACTCCTGGAGGAGAAAAAATGAGAAATTCCCTGCCCGCTCTCCCCCGCCCCCCACTTGTAGCCCATCAGGCCTGAGAGGGCAGAGGCAGCCTGGTCTACGGGGAACCATCTACACTGACTCCAGGGAGCAAGCTGGCCACGCGGGTCATTTTCATCTCCTATTTCTGTTATTCTATGGAACAGGGGTGATTCAAACCTTATGTCTTTAAAACCACTCTTGATTTCCGCGGTTTGTTGTTTGGGTTCTTTTAAAGTCCCACGTGACAAAGGCCCTTGTGACAAAACAAAGCACTCTCACAAACACAGTTTGCTTCAAACCTCACTCCCTTATCTTCTGTTGCCCATGCATGTAAAATAATGTGCTTTCTTTCAGAACTCGTTCCAATGTAAACTGGATTGATGCTGTGCTTTCTGTAAACCGTGAGGCCAAAGAACAGAGGAATACGAAAGATCCCACTGGGCAGGATCAAATTTCAGGGCAGCCTGGGGTTCTGAATCTGCCAGCGGTACCCATGGACATGTCACTCCACACACACACACACACACACACACACACACACACACACACACACACTGGTTGTGGTAAACCTCAAAAGGACAGTTATGAGCCATGATCAGCCAAATGCCTATCTTGTGGGCAGATACTTTATGGATGTCTTGCTCCATCTCTAGTAAAAACATCCCTGGGCTTCAGTATCAGATAAAACTGGGTTCTGATTTTATCCTGTCACACAGAACAAGAGACTTTTTTTGAAATATATATATTTTTGTTGATATTTTACAGAGAGGAAGGGAGAAAGATAGAGAGCTAGAAACGTCGATGAGAGAGAAACATCAACCAGCTGCCTCTTGCACACCCTCCACCGGTGATGTGCCCGCAACCAAGGCACATGCCCTTGACCGGAATCAAACCTGGGACCTTTCAGTCTGCAGACCGACGCTCTACCACTGAGCCAAACCGGTTTCGGCAGAACAAGAGATTTTGACACAAGATTTTATCTTTTCTGAGCCTCATCTGTAAAACAGAACTGACCTTAGAGCATGAATGAGAAAATGAAAAGAGAAAATGCACATGCAGTACTAAGCACAGTGGCTGGCATGTAGCAGGTGCTCAACAAATGTGAGCAAGTAACATGACGGAGATTATGTCTAAAACTCTCTTATGACTCCACATATTTTCTCAATTCCTGCTGCAATAGTACTGTAGTTCAGTTGTATACGATATCTAAACCATTGCTGTAATGACATTCCTCTAATAAATGATTTCCCACCTCACCAAGAGATACCTATGCCTTCCTAAGTGAAGCTGTCTTAGGCTCAGGCTACTATATCAGAATACCATAAACCGGGAGGCTTAATCAACAAACATTTATTTTTTACAGTTCTACAAGTTAGGAAGTCCAAGATCCAGATGCTGGCTAAACTGATTCTTTAAAAAAAAAAAAAAAAAAAAAAAGGAATTTTCCTGGTTTGCAGTTGACTATCTTCTGGCTGTGTCCTCACATGGCTGGGAGAGAGTGAGTTTTCTCATGTCTCTTCCCTAGCCCATTTGGCTCAGTGGAGAGCGCCAGCCTATGGACTAAAGGGTTCGATTCCTGCCAAGGGCACGTATATACTACATTCAGTTGCAGGCTCCTCTCCAGCCTGGGCCCTGATCAGGGAATCTGCAGGAGGCAACCAATTGATGTGTTTCTCTCACCAGTATTTCTCTCTGTCTTTCCCTCTCTTCCACTCTCTAAAATCAATGGGAAAGTATCCTCAGGTGAGCATTAAAAACAAAACAAAACAAAACAAAAAGGGCACTAATCTCATTCACAAGGGCTCCACCTCATGACCTAACTACCTCCCCAGTGTCCCACCTCTAAATACCATCACACTGGGAATTAAGGCTTCAACATGTATATTTGACTGGGAGAAGGGACGGGGGGGGGGGGGGGGGGGGGGGGAGACAAACATCCAATCCATAGCAGAAGGGAATGTTGGTATTTTACTCACAGTATCCCCACTTTAGGCTGCCAGAGAAGCTCTGCTCTGTTTGTTTTTGATCCCTAGGGTGGTCTTGAGAGCTCAGACCTCCTTCCTTGACCCCTTTCTGGCCCTTAAGGGATCAACCTACTCCACACCTTCCAGATGCTGTGAGGTAACTTTCTCCTTTTATGGGCTCACCTAAACAAACATAACACTCTCCAACATCTGCCATTTAAATAATAGGAGATTTATACTTACTTGTTGCAATGAAAATGCCATAAGAGTTAAGAAGAAATGTGTGACAGCTTGTGGTTGCCTTGGCAGCCCAATGAGGTTTGCCAAGTAACCTCTTCTCTTGCCATTGCTATGGTATTTCACAAGTCTGGCATTTAGCTTCAAGAATGCATGTAAGTGAATGATTAAAGGGTTCCTGATGAACAGAAAAGTTTGCTCTGACTGGAGCATTCAACACACTTCTTTGTTGCTGCTAGTCTTCTAGCTGCTGCAGAACTGGAAATGGGCTTTTCAAGATAGTCCCGGGCCCCTTCCTCAGTGATCACCCCAAGCCTATGACACAGCTCTTCCTCTATTCACTGGTAATCACTGGTAGAGAAGACATGTTCCTGTTCATTTTTAGGCAGCGAGGCCATTCAGAAGATATTCCTGTCAACACAAAATGTGTTGGGAGTCACAGATGAACAGAGTACTAGTAAAGTCTGCTACAAACAAAGTCAAGGCCACAGAAGAACTGTAGGTCCCTGTTGCTTATATTGTGACTCTGTTGCCATAGTATTTCTTCACTGCAAAGACCCAGACTTCTTAGAGCAAAGACCAGGTAAGTTATTTCACCCAAGAGTTTCCGTAGTGGAGAGGAGCTCATTCCCCTCTATCTCCATCTACCTTGCACTGGTTTTCCCTGGAGTTCAAGTGCCTGAATTATTCATTCCTTTAGATATCTGTATTCCAAGAACCTAGGAGTGTCTTGAGATATTTGTAGACTGCACAAGTTTTAAATACTTTACCCGCTGTGGCAGGAACCAAGGGAAACCCAGCCATGGTCCTGTCCAGTGATGAACTGCCTGGAATGCCACCCACCTAGATAGAATGTTCCTCAGCCACCAAATTCTTACTGTAATGACCCTGGACTTATGAATCTGCCACAGGCTCCAGGAATAATTTTTAACTGACTGTGCTACTTGCTTCATTCCCTCAACAGTCAAAGTTTGATGCTGGAGAATCTGATTGGCTAAGTATGAGTCACATGACAATGCCCCAGGTAATAGGTAGCAGCAGAATTAAGGAGAATGGACTTCTTTCAGTTCTGTGGGAAGAAGAATTTCCCACCTCTCTTAGGATTTTGCCCAAAATACAAATTTTCAGATTCTGGGCAGCCAAAATGATTAATAACCGTCATAGTCCTGCACTCTAGCTATATCTTCTCAGATCCTTCTTCCCTTCTTAACATTTCCAAAAACACTCTTCTTTTCTAACACAGTGAAACTATCCCCAGGACAACTAACCTCTTATTGTCTCCTGATGGGAGGCAAAGTGCTTTATGTGGTACTGTAGGCAGCTTCAGGTCCAGGATCTTGGGATGATGTCCTTTCTCCTTCCTGATATTCTGCCACTCAGACTAACTTAAAGTCAGTCCCTAACAATACATGATATCTACATACATATAAAAATGGGATAGAGCAAGAGAGCAGAGAAAGAAGAAAAGTAAACACACTTACACACATGTATATACACACACTAAAGAAAGAAATACGGGTTGAGGCTATATTCCTCACTTTTGTAACAAAGATGACCCTATAACTGATACTTTAGGTTTGCTTCTTTGGAAAGTAGATGCTGAGATGGCATTTAGTTTCCAGGGTCTTTATTTAGAGAAGCTCTCAGGATCAACACCAGCGGAAAAGTGGAGAAGGAAACAGAGTAAAGGGAAGACCATGGTGAGGCAATGAGTAGGTGAGTCATACATAATTAATCCATTTCGACCTGCCTATCTCTGAAATTCTTTGGATTCCATCACTATGATGACACTGGCATCTTTTTTATGCAGATCCAGATTTCACTCAATTAAGTGAACAAACAATTCGAACCACTCCCAACTGTGCAGTCTTGTGTGCTATATCCCAAATAGCCAGAAAACGGACCAATATACGCAGCTTGAAACAAAACTAACTTCTTCTATTCTTAATCAAGTTTCCTCAGAATTCATTCTTGCACACATATCTTATTTTTTTTCCACACAAATTAGGAAAGTCTTGTAATACTTTTGAAGTATAAGATTCCTTCCCTCAGAATTAATGTTTAAAATGTCCCTTGCCAGGTCTTCTAGGAACAAACTGAGAAAAAGGTTGGTAGAGAGAGGACAAAAGGAGAACTGGTTTTCCCTGCAAATGTTAGGAAATTAGTTACAGAGCCTTCCAGCCAGGCTGGAAAGGAAGGAGCTGTTTCAAGGGGTCATGGATAGTCATAAGGATTATGGGTTTAGACACTAAATTCTCCCACAAATTTACATTCTAATTCATGGGGTCACATCCTATTTCACTGGCCCAACTTTAGAAGTCTATGAGACTTACTTTGAATGCACTAATATTGTAACTTGTCAAAGCACAGAACCACTATTTTTCTTTCTTTTTTTAACATATATTTTATTGATTTTTTACAGAGAAGAAGGGAGAGGGATAAAGAGTTAGAAACATCGATGAGAGAGAATCATCGATCAGCTGCCTCTTGTACACACCCTACTGGGGATATGCCCGCAACCAAGGTACATGCTCTTGACCAGAATCTAACCTGGGACCTTTCAGTTTGCAGGCCGACGCTCTATCCACTGAGCCAAACCGGTTTCGGCAGAACCACTATTTCTTTATCCTGGCTCTCAGCCTCTAAGAGAAAAGATATTCTTTTTCCATAGTCATAGAAAATACCTGCCTTCCAAGTTGTTTCTTGAGCCAAGAATGTAGGAATTTAAATTGGTCAATCTTCCTAAAGTTATCTAGTGTCATTAGAAATAGCTGCCCTGTGATGATGCTTTCCATTTGCCCATTCTGGTCCATATGCCTTCATTTTCCACCTTGCTCTTTACCCCAGAGAGGTTATCTTTAATTACTATATCAGTTAGGTGACTTTAACATTCATCTTTAGGTTGAGTTTAGCCAATTGGATACATAAAGAAGAATCAGGTGAAGAAAGGAGGAATTTATTTCCTGACCACCAACCTGCCAGGTCGTAAGTTAATAGTGGCTGAATTCTTTTCTCAGAGTTGCCAGTTACCATTGGCAAACATTCCACAGATACAACTGCAAGTATGTTCCCTCGAGGTTCTTATCCTGGTGCCTTCTCCTTGCTCTTGTAGTCCCAGGGGCAGTAAAAGATCATGTAATCCCTAAAGTCATCCCTTCATCATCCCTTGTTGATTTTCCTCAGCCCTACACACAAATTCTGTAAGATTTTTGTTAAATAAACTCTTTTCAAATGCTTCATATGAGTGAAACATCTCTTTCCTGCACAACCCCAAATGATGCACACCCTAACACAAAGATTCTAATTTCTAGGGGGTCTTTAGTCCAATGTAGGACATTAAACTGAGCCCTTAATGTATATTTCAATCCGAATTATTAGGAATGATAGTTTAATTATTAGACTCTCAGCCATGTGCCATAAGCTTCCAGATTCTCATTCCTAAATTTGAGCTGAAATTCCATCATTTTTAATTCTAACCAATTCAGGTATTCACGTATTTCTCATATTTCCCTGAGGTATACCTGCATACTTGTATTGCTGGTACCCATATCTGCACTAGTCAGAATTCCTGTTTATAAGTAACAGAAAGTAACATAAAATAACTTCATAAAAAAGGAATTTATTGGAATAAAATCAGTGGTTCACAGAATTGACAGGAAAACTGGAAAATTATATCCCAAAAGGAATAAAATGAAATAAAAAATAACCAGAACACCACCACAGTTACCACTGATGTCATCACCATAGAGTACTCATACTTGCCACTGTTTAGGGCACCAATACCACTGGACTTAAACTCACTGGCTGGTTCAATGGGTTCTGCCATTGGCTACTCAATTCCACTGCAGTTGTCCCAATTACTTCTAACTTTATGGCACATCCTTCTCTAGTCCGCCATTTTCACATCAGGCATAGACCAACCCTGAAATTAGTGTTCACATACAGTTCAGGCTTCTTCTTGGACTCTGAGCTCTGCTGCCCATCCTGTTACCTCATTGTCCTTTATAATATAAAATGGTTCATTACATTCTCTTTCTCTGACAATGGAGTGATATGTAGCTTGAGTAGGGTTTAAAAGTCAGATATTTATACATTCCTCATTTCTATATAATTGTTTAGACCTTTTTCTTTGATCATTCAGTATTCAAATGTCAGGACAAAGGTCTGTTCCCATATAGGTTTTCCAAATATTTGTGTCACACTAAGGCTTTCAAGTTTTTCAATAGTGTGAGCCACTGTTATATCAAATTGCTTTGATAGGCAAACAACTAATTTGTTCTTGGTTTCGCTATGTAAACAATGTTGAGGACATAAACTATTGACTTCTTGGTTCCAGAAAGAATCACTTAAAATGCCTCTCTCAGATACATAGGTAAAGCAAGTGAACATTAATTGCAACCATTTGGGGATATTTACCAAAGCCCTTCCCCTTCCGGTATTCTTTGTTGTGCCAAAAGCTTCCCAGTGATTAGATGGAAAAATTTACATACGTTAAGGAATGCCGAGGTGGTAGAGGTTTCAACAACTTCCATTCTGATATTCAACATTAAATCCTCTTTGATAGAATGGGATGATCTCACTTAAATTTACCAAAGGCCTTTAAAAATGAATAAATATGGATCCTGGACACATGACACAGATTCAAAGTCAAGGTCTATTGCTCATTGAAGGGGACTGATTGTAGCTGAACATGCAGCTAATGTATAAGTTTTTGATCCAACAGCTGTTGTGACTACTTTGAGAATCATGTCTCTGCATGAGAATAAACCAAAGAGGTATAAAATGGCAAGTTGTTTGGCAACAGATAACACCAGAAGCATCAGATTATCCCCCCTTGAAGAATCACTATGGCAGGGGCAGGAATCTGGACCAGCGTTGTCATTTTGCTAAAGTAACTTAAGATACAATTACTTTGGATATTAAAGAAGCAGTTCATGTGTACCGTGAAGCTGGTGAGGCAGAACATTTTAGTCAAATGCAACGTCTAGTTATAAAATATCTCCATTACACTCATGCCCTATTCTTTGTTTTGTTAATCGTCACCTGAAGATATGTTTCCATTGAGTTTTAGAGAGAGTGGAAGGGAGGTGGAGAGACAGAAAGAGAAACATGGATGTGAGAGAGACACAATTGTTTGCCTCCTGCACGTGCCCTACAAGGGCCAGAGATTGAGCCTTGAACCCAGCACCCTTCTGTATGTGGACCCACACACTAGCCATTGAGCCAAACCGGCTAAGGCACACCCTATGCTTTACAGAGCTCTCTGTGTACATCTTGGGAGAGGATTATTGACGTATGTATGATGAGGTGACACACATTTGGATTAGTGGGTAAGACCATCATTGTGCTGACAAGAAGATGCACCAAAGTTCAAGCAAAGAGAAAAGTCGTTGCCTTTAGTATCTGTTCTGTCTTCATTATGCCTGCCTGCCTAAATCTGTGGCATGGACTTTACCTACTGCAAAGACTGGCTTGTCATTCATTCCATGAGTATATTTTAAAATTGTACCAAGTAAGTCCTCATGATTAAGTATAATAAGCACTAGACTGGGAATGAGTAGACTAAATTGATTCCCAGACCTCATAAACATTTAATTACCTGTGCAAATAAGGACAAATAAGGTACTCTCTTTAAACTTAGTCCTCATCTGTAAACGCCATAAAATGGACAAAGCAAGGCCATTTCTAACTACGACCCAGAGTTACCATAAAGATCAAATGGGACAATGAGTGTAACATTGCATTGCAAATTGGATTAAGCAATGAATAAATGTGAGAGCTCACCTAATTCATCTTTACATTTTAACTGGTAAATGTGGAGTTGGCACAGAGTCATTGGAAATAACACTTCTCGGAGGAGTTCAGGACTTTCGATCATCGGTCCCCCAAGGCTTTTAAAGACAGTCACAGGCTGAACCTCCACTGCCACATTCAGAGCATGAAAAGCCCATTTAGCTGTCATCCCCTGCTCTTGGCAGACTCTCAGGGAATGCCAGCAAACGTCTGAAATTGGAATGGCAACCCACCAAGTACATCCAAATCTTTCATCAAACTGTGCCTAGTTTAGAAGCAATATTATGTTACCATCACCCCCACGGTGGATTATTGCTAATGAAACCAATCTGCCAAGGTGAAATGAGAGCCTGTGTTACAGAGAAGCATAATTGGATTGCACTGAGAACTCAGTTTACAAGTAAATAGCCTTCCAATTAAAGAGGAGCGAAAAGATCCCAGAAAAAATATCAAGACGCCCTTTAAATCTGTGGCCTGTCCCTTAGACTGACATACAATAAAATCTTTTAAGTTTCTGAAAGTAATTAGAATAGAAATTTCTAATTCTGCTTATTGAGTCAGAGTTCCCTGATGGCTAAACTCTCCTAATTGCAGGCTAGCAGACTTCAAAGACAGGATCAGCTCTTTCAAGTTAGCAGGGCACTATTCAGGATGTGGAAGATACCAAAGCAGTCTTTAAGTTCAACCTCTGAATTGTCACCATTTCCTTCCTCTCCTTCCTTAACTCCTTAAGTTTCTACCTCCCTTTGTAGCCACTTCCTGCTAGACCCCAACATTTTTTGGTCCTTCTATTTGCTGGACACCATAATGGCCTCTAGAAATGAGTAAGCCATGGGCCCTGGCATTGAATACTCTGCTTTCAGCCCAATCATTTGGTCATTATTACAGTCTCAGGTCACATGCCTCTTCTACGATGCTTACTCACCCTTTCTCACCCAGAAACACATAAAAGATTCTTCTCCATGATTTAAGTTTAGACTCCATTTTAATATGTATGTTGCATTTATTATAATTATTAATTTATAGATTTCCATGAAATCAATGAACCAGTCTTTTTATCTCTGTAACCCAATACGCTGCATAGAAAATCTGGCACAAAATAGGCATTTTAGGCATTTACAATATTTGTGGGAGAAATGATTTCCCAGTCCAATCATTTACCAGCCCAACACTTCATTTCTAACCCCAGAGTGGTTCTTCTCTCCAAGTCCCTTTCCTGAACAACTTTTACTGCCAAACTTTGGCCTTCCATCACCTTTTGCTGTAATTATTTGAAATAAGTTTTTTTTTTATATATTATTCACACACATCTCAATGCATTTTTGTGCCTACCAGAGTTATATATAGTACATGTTCAACCATCTTACTTCATTCATCAAATATCTTTTCCTAATTAGACAGTAAATATATATATATATATATATATATATATATATATATATATATATAAAATTTACCTCCTTAAATCTATTTCTGTTCCCTCTACTCAAGTTTCTTGTACTCCAGAATAATTTATGCATTTAATGATGTCTCTGTGGCCTAGCTTATGTGTTCTTAAGCTCAGAAGGCTCTTTGACTTATATCTGTCTACTGGAAACCTACCTATCTTTAATGTGTCACTTTATTTTTTAAATATATTCTTTATTAATTTTTAGAGAGGAAGGAAGAGGGAGAAAGAGATAAAAAAAATATCAATGATGAGAGAGAATCATTGATTAACTGCCTCCTGCCTAACTGCCTACTGGGGATCAAGCCAACAACCTGGGCATGTGTGTTTGTTTGACTGGGTTCAAGCCCAGGACCCTTCAGTTCGCAGGCCAACTCTCTATCCACTGAGCCAAACCAGCTAGGTCAGTGGTCAGCAAACTGCGGCTCATGAGCCACACGCGGCTCTTTGGCCCCTTGAGTGTGGCTCTTCCACAAAATACCACAGCCTGGGCAAGTCTGTTTTGAAGAAGTGGCATTAGAAGAAGTTTAAGTTTTAAAAATTTGGCTCTCGAAAGAAATTTCAATCGTTGTTCTGTTGATATTCGACTCTGTTGATGAATGAGTCTGCCAACCACTGAACTAGGGCTTTACTGTGTTACTTTAAAGATCTCACAAAAAATCAAACTAATAAGAACCCAGCCTGTCCAAGTTACTAAAGTAACTTGCCACAGTCAGATCTAAAGGCAGAGCTAGAACTAAAACTAAGGCTCCTAACTTCAGACTCCTTAACTGGCCTAGTCGCTTCACCTATAGACAGGATGGCCTTACCGTGTATGGCTCAACATGGAAGACCTCTAAGAGAAAAAAAAAAGTGCACTACTAACAACTACACCAAACAACCAGTGTAAATCAAGACATATGGCCAACCTTACCTAACGCTACACAGCAGGTCCTCTTATTCTTATTCTTCTAAAGCTACACAGCAGGTCCTCTGGTGATGTGGGAGATCCGTTCCTACGGTGCGACAGGGTGACGTAACGTGATTTTTGCCGTAAGTCAGAACCCACTTACATCATCACGTGGAGCTCACACACATTAGGAATGAAGTGACGCAGTAACAAAAATGTAAAAGAAAGATAACAATTCCTGCCCTTTACTTGTGGTAAATAAATAATAAAAAAAACATAAAGCACATATGGACATATGTCGAAATGATGGAACTTTTTTTTAATAAGTAAATGGGAGATGGTGACGTAACCACGAAACGACGCACATTGAGTCCAACTAACCCGAGCTCTGCCTGTATTAGGATCACCTGGGCCTTGTTTAACAGCGCACTACATCATCTTCAGTGGGCGGCAAACTCATTAGTCAACAGAGTCAAATATCAACAGTACAATGATTGAAATTTCTTTTGAGAGCCAAATTTTTTTTAAGTTAAATTTCTTCTGACGCCGCTTCTTCAAAATAGATTCGCCCAGGCCGTGGTATTTTGTGGAAGAGCCACACTCAAGGGCCAAAGAGCCGCATGTGGCTCGCGAGCTGCAATTTACCAATCACAGGTGTAGGTCTTTCTCCTAATGACTGGTACAACTAAGGTGACCTGAGCCATTAAGAAGTTATTTTGTACTTTAGCTCTGTATTTTAAAACGGTAGCAACTATAAACACAAACACACACACAGCACTGGGACTAGTGTTACTCCCTACTAACTCCACAAACTGTTGCAGGTACTGTTTGGCTTCTGGAGTCAGATACACTTGTGCTGGCCACACAATTCCATTTATTACTGTGTAAGCCTCCGTTTGCTATAGGGTCAGGCATAGACTTCCAAGTTTGAAAAAGTTCTGCTCTGACGGCTTCATTTCCTCTGAAAGGAAGAGGAGATGTCAGCAGCTCAGAGAAAAAGTACATAAAACATGGTCAGATGTTGGGCCAGAGTGATGGTGGCCACTGTAGACAGAGAGTGAGAGAGCTGATGGAGGGTCCATACATGGGTCTGATTGTGAATTTTTTGTGATTCCACTATATCCATTGTGTGGTTTTCTCCAGTTATAAATCAGGCAAAGCAGAAAATGTTAGAATTTTTGCCCTTGTCACTGTGAGAAAAAGATAGGCAAATAAGAAAAGAGTGGGCCTGAGGATTGCAACTAAAGCTTCCTTTACATGGTGTTACAAGCTACTGAGTGGCCCTTATGCTAGCATCCCAGAATCATAACAAAGGACAAAAGTCAAAGACCAAGTTGCCATGTATAAGCCACATTTCAAAGGGAGCCTCCAATACTTGCTGCCAACTACTGAGGTCCCTTCCCCTCTTCCTTTCTGCAATTTCTACTACCAGGACTTCTGAAGAAGAGGTTTAACAGGCCCTGTGGCCACAGGACTTTACTCCAAAACCCCATCTGCCATCAAACACGCACAAGCGTCTTCACACACCTCATCATGATTTTAAAAAGGAAACAACAACCACAAAAAAAGACTGAATAGGAGAGGTCTAAACTTTCTGGAAGAAGCAGAAGTGGTCAGAAAATCATGGTCTTTGTTCAAGACTGAAAGGGAAGGGAAGGGAAGGGAAGGGAAGGGAAGGGAAGGGAAGGGAAGGGAAGGGAAGGGAAAGGAAGGGAAGGGAAGGGAAGAAAAGGAGAATGAGTCATAGGTGCCTCAATCTCAGTGTGTTATCTTCACCTCAACACATCAATTTTTTTATACATAGATTACTGCATTTTTTTAAAAAATACTTTGATTTTTAGAGGGAGAGGAAGGGAGGGGGGAGAGAAAGAGAAACATGTATGTGAGAGGGAATATCTATCGGCTGCTTCCCATACACCCCACATAGGGGATTGAGCCTGCAACCCAGGCATGTGTCCCTATTAGGAATTGAATCAGCAACCCTTCAGTGCATGGGCCGATGCCCAACCCACTGAGCAACACCAGCCAGGGCTCAACACATCAACCTTGTTAGCCACATTTTACCTGTAACATGTGGGTAACATGCGTTCACGTGAATAAGTGTTACCTAAGGAACTGAGATTTATGCTGAATAACCCCATCCATCATAGTTTCTCCCTCTCTCTGCTTGTGTTGCTCTCTCATGCTTCCCCATCAATGCTTTTTCTCACTTCCCAAACCCAACGAGTAGAACCGAGATAAGGACCTAGTGTAGAAAAGTCTGACAAGACTCTTTCAGCCGCTCTACTTGTACAGCTCACGTTTGCCCAGACTGGCCAAGAGACACATGCTCTGCTCACCTCACCTTTGCCAACCCCGTGGGACAGAAGGCGAGCGTTGTCGCCTCTCTGTCCCAAGAAAACGGAGGTTTCACTTCACAGCCACAGCTCCCTGGCCCTTGGAGACACGGGAAGTGTTGCCATTGGAAGGCTCAGTGTAAACGGTTTCTGGCTGCAAGCGCGTCACCCTGCTTCTGGGATCTGGGGGCCGTGGCACCTATCCCAGGCTCAGAAAAGAGCAAGGGCTCGCTGCCAACATGTCAGTCCCTCTGGTGCGATGAGATCTTACCTTAGTGCAAATCCATCACTGAGCTCCAAAGCAGTGACTTCCTCTCCCCTTTCCAAAACCAACACTCGACTATTTGATGAGTCATTGGTTCCCTGACATTTGTAAAATACGCTTGAAATGCTCCCAGAGGGAGGAAAATTATACTGTAATCAAACCACACTCTCCTCTGCCTTCCCCTTCTCCCCCGGCCTCCACAAGTAAGCAATCTACAGCTGAATAGTGGAGGCCTGTGGAGCTATTCCCTTTCTCATCTAATTTAGCTGAAGGAGTTGTTTTGTGAGTTTTCAAAACGAAAGAACTAGGTCTCCCCTCCAGCCTCACACGGGATTAGAGCACTCACGTTTCTAATTAGAACACTCACTCTTGGAGCTGAGAAAGATCTGAGGAATAAAATAAGGACCAGTTGCTGGGTTAGTATTTGTTCATTACAGCAGTTTAGGGGTGCTGTTGACCAGCTTAAAGTCAGCCAAGGGAGCCCAGGGCTGGGAGGGAGCTAGTGAGGAAAGCACAGGGACCAGGTGGGTGGGGAGGATTGTGATCAGGTGGGACAGAGACGAGATAAATTAGTGAATATGGTTGTGGCAAAAAGGTAGAAGTTGAAACAAGTGGCTGGGTTGCCTTAACCCTTGCAAATTATGCCTTCATTTAACTCTCTCCCTCCATCCTCTTTGAGTGTGTATCTGTTTCTTACCAGGCCAGACCAATCGCAGAAATGACTAATCTCTACCTCCACCCCAGGGAGAAATCTCCAAAGAATACTAGAAGAGAAAGAAAGAAAAAGAAAGCAAACCTGGAGATGACCATCTTCTTGAACTGAACAAAATGCTGACTTACTTTTCCTATATAAAAATCTTTCCATTTCAAGGTCAGCAATTATTTTTATATGTTTTTATTTATTTCAGAGTGAAAGAGAGAAGGGGAGAGACATAGAAACATCAATGATGAGAGAGTCATCAATTGGCTGCCTACTGCACACACACACACACACACACACACACACACACGGGATAGAACCTGCAAAAGGAGCATGTTGTCCTGACCAGGAATTGAACTGTGATCTCCTGGTTCAAGGGTTGATACTCAATCACTGAGCCACTCCAATCTGGCAAAGTCAGCAATTATTGATTTTAAAATGTGAAACACAGCTATGATATAGCTAAGGGATTAAAAAAAATGAAGACTGTCTATCCTCCTTATACTTTCTTGACTATCAAGGTCATACTGGCTCAAACTGTCAGCTTCTAGTTACCCCAAGTGCAAATCCACCCTGGGTGACAGGGTAAGGAGTGTCATTGCTCCCTAACTTGTGGAAGCCAAGACCTTTCATAAACGAAACTAGTCCAACTCCAGAAGCTCAGCTTGTGGAAGGGATGGGTAGTTAGAACAGGAGCAAGGGTTTTCCGGCCAGTATGTTCTCAAACATAATTACTAATAATATTTTAAAGGTAATATATTGAGGTGATACAGACAAAAGACATTGTATGAATACAAGACTTGAAGACACATAGAAAAGGTAATGTAAGGGGCACTTTTTAATAGAAGAGTTCACTCAATCTTGAAGGCCTATGCCACAGTCCCCAACTTGGCCACACCCCTAAGATTCAGTCTGAAGATGGCTTTGCTTCTTGGGACCTGGAAGCAAATGCCATAAAAATACCAGATGTTTCCTGCTCTTCGGCTACTTGGAGTCTTTGGATCACTTTCTGAGTCACTCTTATTTGGCCTATCTCACGCATAACACATGGATGAAAGGCACATTTTCACTACAGAATCCCAAGTATTACTCACCCATTGAGCATCCCCTCCCCTGGGCCTAGGAAAGCTACCTTATCGTTAGTATTATTACTGTTAATAAATATTACTTAGGAACAAAATATTATTGAATTCAGGGGAGTTCATTTTGTTCTCAAATACTTAGACTTTTGTCACATGTTGTCAAAACAAACTGGTACTTCTATATTCAGGTGTTTTGTTTTTTTTTAAACTCCTTGGATAAAAGGAGTTTTGTAAATGTAAAGAAAGGAAGCTTTTACCAAATTCAGAGCAACAGAACTCTTTACTACACCAATAGATCTATAGTAAGTCCTCACTTTATATTGATAGGTCTTATGACTTTAAGCAAAACAATATGTAATGAAACCAACTTTACCATAGGCTAATTGATGTAAACAAGAGTTAAGTTTCTATGGAATCTCATTAACCTTATAATGAAACAACCATAATCATGTGTCTGTGGCAGAGTTGGGAGAGAGTTTGGGTTCTTATCTCCTGATATAAAAGAATTTAGACCAGGGACACTGATAAAAACAAAGGCAGATGTATTGAGGCTCTTCAGGGGGTCCCAGGTTCTGCACCCCAAATGTGGGACTATGAGTTTTTATGGCTCGGGAACATGGAAGTTGCTTGGTCAACCAAACAGGGAATAGGTTAACAGGCTTTTCCTTTATTTTGGAACACTGATGTCTCGGTATAGAATACATGTCCCGCATATGTCAGTGAAGCAAAGCATTCTGGGATTGTGCAGCACTTATTATGGGATGCAGGGAGGGACTTTCCCAACAAGGTATTGTTTGTCTCTGTGATTGGTGGCTTGGCTTTGGATCTGAAAAACAGACTTAAAAGAATTCAAGGTAGTTCCTGGACCATTGTTTTACAACTGCATATTGATAACTGCCATAGCTCTGGCAGGGCTTGACTCAATGGAGTAATTTGTTCTGGCAGGGATCGACTGGATGGAGCAATTTTAGAGAACATTTTATTCTACCTGTTTCAAAATGATGTTATTTCATGACCTTCTGTATGTGATGTGGGTTTGTACAAGCCACAGAGAGCAGGTTAATATGACCTAGACAAGACAGCTTATCTTGTGCTTTCACTGAGTGTAAAAAACAAGAGCGAGAGGTCAGATTCCACCTCTACTCTTCCTCCTAACACCCAGGTTAAAATACTTTCCCATTGGATAGAATTTAAATCAAACTCCTTCCCGCCCCGCCAAAAAAATCTAGGCATAGTACTATGACACTACTCAACCACCTTCCTACTGGGACTTGACAGCTGAACTACCCACCCCACATCCCCCGCCACCACATTCAGTATAGCTAAAAGAGAGAAGAACAGTGGGTCATGATTAGAACTCTGGATCTGACCTTGAGGAGATGTGGCTGGGGTCCCAACTCTGCCACATACACATGATCTCGGGCAAGTTACTTCACTTCTCTACACTTTAGATTTCTCATCCAAAAAAATGGGCCCATCACTGTGATGGGCTTTCAGGTGACCAATTTGTCCTGTGTGCTTGGGACTGTCAGGGGTGAAGAGAGAATAAGGCTCATCGGCCACTCATTTGTCACATTATGATAATCAAATCTGTGTGAGGCACTATGCAAAGTTCTCTGAAAATAATGATGAACAAGACATTAAAGTATAACACTGGCTTGAGATATTTTTTGGCAAAAAAAAAAGCCCTAAGGAAAGAGATGAAAGGTTACTAAAGATTATTAAGTTAGTTCATTAAAATGGCAAGGCTCTTTGATGGCAAAGTACTAATAGAAATGTAAAATAATAGAAATGACAGTTATCATGACAGGCTGATCATGATTTACCCAAGAATTTCCTGGTGGTACCACGGCAAGTTTTTCAGTCCAAGGCATCTGGTCATCTTACCTGGGGGTCAAAATCAAATGCTTAAAGGCAGACAAAGCAGATTAATTGACCAGGGTAAGTGTGAGAAAAACAAAGACACAATTTTTTTTTGAATGGCAATTTGTACTCCATATAGAGTGAAAAGAATGAGATGGTGGCCTAAAGCAGTAAACACAAACCATGGTCTAAGGACCATACCCGGCCAGCCACCCGTTTTCATCTGGCCAACAAGTTTAGTCAAATTTTTTAATGGTTAAGAAAAAAAAATCTAAAGAACGTATTTCTTGAAGTGTGGAAATTATGTGAAATTCACATTTCTGTGTCCACAAATAAAGTTTATTGGGACAAAGCAAAGCCCCCTTATTTATGGTAGTGTCTATGTTTGCTTTTGTCCTATAGGGATAGACTTGAGTAATTAAAGACTGTATGGCAAAACTTTTTACAGAAAACCTTTGCCAACCCCCAGTGTAGAGAATGTTTGCCCTAAGGGCAGCCAACTGATTGTTGATAGGAACTATAGCATACAAACAACGACAAAGTAAGAAATTATTTTTACATTTTGAGAGAGGCCAGAAATTTGGATTTTCATGTGAAACTTGTTGATTTTTAAATTTTGGCATCTCATTTATTTTGGAAATATCATGTGGGCACAACAAAGACATCTGTGGTCTGTATCCAGCCTGCAGGCCACCATTTTGCAAAGCATGACGAACATCATATGTTCTCTACTAAAGCTTATCCCAAGAGATAATTACATTAGCTCCTTAATTTGAAGGCAAATCTATTACAGCTGACTCTTTATTCATCGATTGCTTTCAATTGCAAATTTGTTTACAATTCCGTTGCTTTACCCATTAGTGCCCTTCTGGGATCATCAATTCTTCTCAACAGCCTATAAAAGCTGTTTCCCATCCTAACTAGAATTAAACCCTCACTACCCGCTCCATTACCCCTTTCCCCATCCTGCAATTTTTGTCTGTGTCTCCTATTTCCTGTTTCTTCAAAGGGCAGTCTCCACTCTCTGCCTCCAGTGTGGTCTCCCATTCTCTCCTCAGTCCAGTGCAGCTTGGCTGTTTTTCAGACCACCTCATTAAGAGTGCTTCCAGGAAGGTCATAGATGACCACCTTCTTGCAAAATTCAATGGATGCTTTCAAATTCCCTGCTAATTTCCCTCTGGAGTTTGACATCACTGACCACTTCCTCCATTTTGAAAGTGTCTTTATCCTTGGGTTTCACAATGCCCTCTCCCTTTCTAGCTTGTCTCTTACCTCTTGGGCAGCTCCTTCCATGATGTTTTCTTTTCTTTTTTCCTGGCTTGGTTTCATTGAGTTAATATTTATTGAACACCTGACTTTGTACCAAGAACAGTGCTAAGCATTTTCCAAAGGTAGCTGGCATCTCTGTTGACAAGAAATAAAATGCTGTTTCCTTAGAATAAATTTTATTTCTAATCTAAGCTTCCAGCTTAACCACTGCCTGAGATGGCACAAGCTTATGTGGTGTTCTAAGTCAGTCTTTATTGAGGCTCCCATCTTTCACCAGGGTCACACCAGAATCTGGTAAATGGAAGATGATGGGAGGAGTGTAACAAGCATGCATGTCTTCACTATAAATGGCTCCAGGTCCCCTGAGGTTTACTAATCTCCTGTTTCTATGCTATGGCCAGTCACCCAGGGCCTAGGGTTCCACCTCCCTATGAGGATCATACAGCACCCCTGAGGTATAATCACCTGCTCAGACAACACTCTCTTCACTTCTGAAGCCCAGGAAAGGTCCCTCTCTTGACACTCTAATGCAGCCATGGGCAAACTATGGCCCACGGGCCGAATCTGGCCCGTTTGGCTGTTCTGTCCAGCCCGTGGAAGGTTCTCTTGCTCTTCCCTCCGCTCCTTCACCAGCAGCCCAAGTTGCTTTTGTTCCAGCCCTCCGGTCCAGTTTAAGAACCCAATGTGAGTCAAAAAGTTTGCCCACCCCTGCCTAATGGCTATTTTTTTCACCTCTTCAGTGGATTTAGGTTTTCTCAAAAGACAGGAAATCCATTACTCTCCAACTGCATTTGCTCCCTACCCCCACTCTGCAAAATGCCCTAAAGCCAATAAAACACCTTAAAGGGGCATGCCTTCCTTGGTGGGAAGTAGAGATAAAAATGGAGGGAAAATATTCCCCAACTTATGTTTCAGGAGGTGCCCTGCCATAATTCTTAAGCCAACTCTGAGAAGTGAGTATTGTTATTTACAGATGACAAAATTTAGAGTTTAAGTTGCCCAAGATCATGCAAATCTCCAGCTTTTAACCTGATGCAGCCTGTCTCTGCACTTGCTCCTAAAACACAGGTGGTCCTCCTCTTCCAGATGCTGCAATGGGTCCCAAGTGTTCTGGGGAACACTAATCAGCAGCACCCAAGGCTCCCAGTGAGCAAACTGCCTAAAGGCAGGTAAGGGACCACCTGAAGGAACAGCACCCGGAGCTCACACTGGGACTGGACTTTTGCCTGTTCCAAATAGCCAGAGTGCAAAGTTTTCTAGGGCAGGGGCATCTTATCCACTTTGACATTTCAACCAAAACTGGGCATCCTTGCCAAGTGGGATCAGGGTCATATGCTCATAAAATTATGACAGAGACTTTAACCTAGACATGCCAACCAGGAGGGCCTGGGAGGGGGGGAGGGGGGAAGCTAGAGCTTATAGGAGGAGTTCTCACACTCTGTCCTCTCAGAGTCCAATAGAAAGAACTGTTTACAACAGAACTCTATGGTAGTAGTAGCTCTTCCCCTGAACTTCCTCTTCCCTCTGCAAAGTATTCCTACATCTTCATCCAGTGCAGTGCACACATGTCTGCACTCGCAGGATTTCAATCCTTCTTTCCCCCCTCCCCTCAATAAGTCCTTTTGGTGGTGGAATACCTAGTCAATTCTGTTTTTATGGTTGACAGAGCTTCCTAGAAATGCAGCTCTTCCCTCCTCTCCCCTCCCCCCAAAAAGGAAAAAATGCAGCTCAAACAAGAAATACTGCTGTCACTCCAACAGGGCTGTATTTATCCAGCCTGCAAACTCAAACATCTTAATCTTGCTCCTCACTGTTTTTGCACAGTCATTCTGCTCAGAGCCCTGGGAGAATTCCCATTGCCTCTACCACTTCCCACCCACAAGGCAGCCGGGTCCTGACTCAGCAAAGAGATAGTGAGAGACATATGAAGTAAGACCAATACAAGCAGGAGGAATCATCTGGACTTCATCCCCCACCCCCAACCCCTCTCCCCAACCCGACACACACCCTCTTCCCAGCCACCACAAAGAGTAATGGGAACTGGAATTGGGAGCTGTGGCTCTTGGGGGGTTATGCAAACCTAAATGGCACCACACATTACTTTTGTTCAGAGATTTTTTTTTCAAGCCGACTTTCCTAAAAACAATTCAGAATCTCTTTGTCCTTGGGAAACGAGGGGGTTGTTTTCCTGGTTTACCTTATTTACCATGAACTCATTTTAGAAAGGCGGTTTCTGAATCCATCCACTAGAGAAGGACCACCATGCTAGCAAACAGTTGGCAACTTGCTCAATGAAATCATGAATGGACCAAGGCCTCCATATTTAAAAAAGAAAATACCCCAACTTAAAATAGTTTTCCAGACCTCACTTTAATAAAGTCCCTGCCCATTCAGAGACTTTCGTAAATAGCCCCCACAATTAAGTACATGTGTTTACCTACAAAGCCACTCACCTGAAATACACACTGGTTGATGTTCTCTCTGAATATGGAGCTTATTTATGAGAAAGACTCAACCTAAGAATAAAAATAGAGCAGCAGTACTCAACTAAAATTGCAACAGCTCTCCTCCAAAACCTTGGGTGTAACCTATTTGGAAAAGAGTTCAATCTGAGGTGATATAGAAATATAGCTAAGCAACGAGTTTGCAACTATTAAGAAAAAATAGGATAGACCCTTCTCCTCTGTAATGCTAATCTCAAAAGAAACTACAGCATCTAATAGGTGAACTCTCTCTTATCAGACATATTTTATGTGGAATTATATTTAAATCAATTTATGTAATTATTGAATATCAAAGTTAATGTACTGAAATCTTAGATCCTGTCTCACCTTTCTTGCAAATTCTCAATTATTTTCCATTGCACATAAACAGAATTCAAATGCTGCAATGGAGTCTGGAGGGATCTACTGACCAGGTCCCTACCAATCTCACCACTGTGTTCAGGCATACCTGTTTTCTTTCAGACTGTCACACATCCCCCGATCTCTTCAACCCCAATCCTAGCCCATGCTCTTCTTTCTCATCCCTATTCTTCTTGAGGCCAGTTCTTATTCTCCAAGTCTTGGCTGTGATGTCATCTACACAGCTCTTCTCTTTCCACCCCCTGGTCAGTCTATGCCTGCTTAATTCTTTCAAAGCACATATCGCAGTTAAATCATGGAGATTTTTGAAGGGGTCTCTTTCTCCCCTTAAAGTATAAGCTTTACATCAGAAACCATGTTTATCTTATTTACTATTTTATCCTGAATGACAAGTATAGAGACTGGCATATAGCAAATGCTCAATAAATCATTATTGAATAGTAAATGAAGAATGAGTCATATTCCAATTCACTCCTACCAAGCTTTTACCCTATTCCAAACTACAAAGTCCAATTCAAGCATTCTTCTCCATTCCCATCTTTGTACTTCCTGTTTCCACAAAATCTTCTCTGAGCTTCTCACCTTTCAGTGTTGGGAGACAATGCATATGAATTGCTAGACATGCCTGGGACATAATGGTGTCTCAATAAACATAGCTATCATTAGTATTACCATGCTCTCTCCTCCCAATGTACTTCTGTAGCTGTATCCCAGACATCAGTTTTTCTCTTACCACTTTTATGATTTCTCTCATATCCCTGTACCATCTGTTCTACTTTGTTGTAATGCATTTTTGACACAATGTCTTCCTTCTTACATTTTTATGTAAATTTAAAGCGCATTTCACTGATCATAAAAGGGGAAACTATAAAAATTAACGCAATGTAAACAAAACAATATGCTTTTCTCTCTGTCTCTTTTTTAATGGGAGATTAGAACTGTTATAGAAAAGGCAATACTGTGAGTCTTCATAAGGACTGAAAATGTTTGAATGACTTCATTACTCTGTGATTTATTATTATTGAAAGGCATGCATGTTCATTTAAAATCATCCCACCTACCATCTGGACCCTTCTGTCACTGTGTATTATCATTATTAGAACTTTTTTCTTGGTACTTATTAGTATCTACCGTGGTTGGGCAATTATACTTTTATGTCTGTATCTCATCCCACTGTCTTAATTCTCTTCATATCCTCTATGATTATGTTGGTACCTTATATAGAATATATGCTTACTACAGTCTCAGTTGAGTCTGTAGACTTAGAGCTTTGAACCAACTTGATCAAAAGAACCTATTCTTCCAAATTTCAACGTATTTTAAAAAGAGATAAGTGAGAAAGGGTATTAAGGAATTTTAATTTTTAAGGAATTTTTGCTTTTCCATAGATATGTACCTAAACTGTCTTATCCAGGCCTCAGTAGCTGAACATCAAGCATGCCCCTTTGACTGTGTGAACTACATCCAACTAGAAAGAGGGCCCACCCAATGCAAGAAATGTATATCTTTCATACATGAACATACCTGCAGCAAACACCCGAGTTCTTAAGTAGAATAAAGGCCAAATAAAACCAGGAAAAAAACCTGAATGTGTGATTTATTGTATTTAAGATTGGTTTATAAGGTTTAAATATGTCTGTTATCATTAACAGAAATAAATGCAACTTTACAAAATCAGTGTTTCAATACAGTACAGGACTAAATGTAGCAACTGTGCATTGGAAAATCAATATTTCCTCAATGCATGTATCAAATCTGCAGCACCATTTAGAAGCTTCCACTAAAAATCTCTAGCTGCAGTAATTCTTACAAGCTCTACGCAGCATACAAGTCTACCTAAATCAAGCATTAGAGAAAAACAGTGGAGTCATTCAGGCGTAATATGTAAGATTTGGTACAGAATTAAAATACTAACATTTTTTTAACGTCCTGGTTTCAAATTAATAAATACAAAACAATATAAAAATATACACCAGTTGATAAGACGGCACTGCAGGTGATCAGAAAGTTAAATCTCGCTCTCATATGTATGCAGGTATGTCTTTAGTGCCAGGATTTCTGAATAGCTGCGGCTGGTCTTTCGGAAGAAATCCAGACTGGTGAGATGTTCAATGTCCCGCACCCGAGCTGTGTGCATCTTGATGAGTTCTTCTACCCATCTCGACTCGTCCTCTGAGTTCTGCAATGGAAATAGTATACAATCAGAGTCCGAATTTTCCAGAGGAGGTTCTCCAAATGGTCAGTTTGTTCCAAGTCCACGAATGACCTCTACGCACTCCTGCACCCAGAGCCAGCGTGTTCTTCCTTCCCGGCCTCCCTGCCACTCTACCACATTCCTGTCAGTAATGCGCCACAAATACTTGCCCTTGGCTATAAACATTCTCAACAGCAATTAGCTGCGCTAAATAAATGAAACATGTGGTATGAAAGGGCATTTGACTCAATAGGTTCTCAGAACATAAATCAAAAATGAGGAAAACCAAAGGTCTTGGAGAATTCAGTAATCTGTCCCCCGTCCCCTCTCTGACAAATTACAGTGTTGAGCACAGAGCACAAGTGATTGGAATGCTCCTCTTCCTCCCTAGGAAAGTAAGAAGTTTGTGTCCGATGCACAACATTATGTGTGTGCATTCCTAGTCCTTCAGACGAACTCGCTGCATCAGCTACATCATCTATTGAACTGACATTTGAATAATGAGTTTGACGGTAAGCAGCTCAGTTGGTGCACCTGACACTCAGGGGCCCAAGAGACCTATAGGTTGGAATTGTGGCTGTCCCACTTCCTGGCTGGGAGACTTTGGTGAAACTAGTTGATCTCTCTAGTCTTCAGTTTCTCCCTTGGTTCACAAGGAGAAATGCTTAGCTCAGCAGCTCGCTGGGGGGTAGAAAAAAGAGGAAGGAAGAAAGGGTGGGGAGAGAGTAAGAAAACAGCACCATGGAAAAAAGAAAGAAAATCTCTCTGTGTCTTAACTACTTGTCTACAATAGCCCCCACCAGCACATATTTCAGAAGAAGGACAGTCAGATGTCTCACACCAATCAATTTATTTCATGTCTAAGTTGAAACCAAAAAGCAATTCAGGAGAAGCAGTTCTTTACATTTTAAAAAACAACTTATTTCACTTTTGAGAGCAAGAATAAAATCTGAGAGCTCTGAGAATTATGAAGAAACGCCTTCATCGGTAGACACTAAGCAGGAGAACCTTTGCAAATAATTCCATTCCCAAATGCCCCAGAAGGGCAATGGCTCCCAAGAGTCTTTCCACAAGTTGAAGGGTGGCTGTGTGTCCCGGGGCTGAGAATGTTCAGACCTGCCCTCACCCAACTCTTTTACCGCTAGTGGGATCAATGAACCAAAGCCCAAGAATGGGTTTTCTGCAAAGGGTTTTCTCGAAAAGCTCCAACCCACAGCGACCTGGACAGGGAGCTAGAGCAGCTTGTGCCAGTGCTAAATATGTACCATCAGGGTGTTGGTTCAGGAAACTGATGCCCAGCCATCCCAGGCGAAATGAGAAATAAGAAGAAATTGCTTTGCAGACTGAAGGAGTAAGGATTTTAACACTCCATGCCCCACCCTCCTAACCCAAGCTAACCAAGATCTCTGAGATTCACAGGAAAGACCTAAATATAATTCTACCCACAACGGTACTGACCAGTCCTCAGTGTGACCATATAATTAACGATGTAGGAGGTCTCCAAACCCTGCAGGACCCCCTCCGAGTAAGCAGAGTAAGCATGAAGCTATATTTTGGGAGAATTTTCATATTCAACTCATTTATTTGATTTTCAATGGTCAGTAAGTCTACTTGTTTCTTTGTAAATACAGCCATTTGAATGTGTGGACATGGGTGAAAAGGTTTTTCCTAATTTAAATTTATAAGAATTCAGGGGGGGGGAGAATCTGTGTTTTGCTATTTCTTTCCTTGGGAAGTGATTTGCCAAATTCGTTTGACAGACATTCTCTTCTGGTTCTAGCATGCTAAAATCTAGCCTCCAATTAATCATTAGAAAATACTAGCTATGCTAAACATGGGGAAAAAAAATGTCTCCTACCTGATGTTCGCAGGCAATCTGCAGAAGCAGTTGCTGAGGGAGAAACTAGTGTGACATGCAAAACTAATAAAACTCAAATAAAAGTTCATGTGTACCGAGGGAGGGAAGGAAATGAAAAACTTTAAGAATAAATAACTTAGAACACTAATGCAACTAAAAGCACAATCCATGAATTTGCTTATTGTCTCTATCACATGAAAATTTACTGTTCAGCTGCCTGTTCTCCCTGATTTTTATCCCAACTGAGTTTGAATTCAAGCCCCGGCAGTTTTAAGGTGAACCTCAAAGCAAGGACAGGCTTCTATGTGGATAGGGGGTTCTTCAAATAGAAGCTTGCTGGCCATGAACTCTAGAGGAAATACCTCTAAGCTCTATGCAGAGCCAGAAACCAAGAAGAAGAGAAAGATCTAGGAGAACGTTAGTGGATTTCATTTGTCATATGAAAAATTTTAAGTAACTAAAGACCTGCTTTGACCTGAATCTAAAATAACCTTTTCAAATTCTCCCATCATCAAATTCCTCTCCTGACAGAGGAACTTGAACATGCATTCCCTAGGAACTTATGAATACCTTAAACAGCCTATTATGAGTCTTAAATGTTCTTTTTAGTTTCCACTTTAGCTTAAAAATGCGTGATAATTTTGAATTTCACTCCACAACATGTGTGTGTTTGTTTTTTTGCAAAAAAAAAAAAATTACCTCCCCACAACAAATTTTTAGTAAATTTGAAGTTCAAAGAAAGCATATCCTGTTATACACTCTTCCAGTGGACCACTGGCTACTCTTGTGGTTCTAAACAATCAAACTTGAGATCTAGCCAACATGTTGATGAGAACTCGCCTCTCTTACAGTTCTCTTGCTTCTCCACTTCCCATCCAATAATTTATAAGATCTTAATAATCCTTTCAGTATAATATTGCTGCCTTCACCCTTCTTTTTCAATTTCTAAGGTCATAACCCCAGTTTAAGTTATTACCTCAATCCCATAAAATGAACCTTGCCAAATGCCATTGAGTACCATGCTTGACACCCTTTCATTCAAATTTATCTCCCTATAGCAGAGCCTACAATGTTTCTCCTATGCTTAAACATTTTACATTGCTTTTTAATGCCTATGCAATAAGAAAAATTTCTAAAGTCCTAAGGTTCCACCATGAAAATCTGATCAATTTGAAAGAGGATGGGCATGTGTAGTCAGAAACATTGACTCTAAAGTCCTGCTCTCCTATTGACTAAACAGGTTACCATCTAATATATTTTTCCTTTATTAGCTGTAGGTTTCTCAATAGTTAATAAAAGAGGCTAGGGGAGGGCATATATATCTGCCTCACAGGGTAATTAGATCATTAGAAATAATATATATAAAGGGCTTGCACAGGACTTGGATAGTCACATGTACTCAATAAATGGTATAGCTACTATTGCTGGTAATATGACTATCGTTACTGTTTCTTTTATTTTAAATTAAATTTGATTTCAAGCAAGTTTTTTAAAAAAAGATTGCCAGTTATAAAAACGGTCACAAGGCTATAACGTGAAGTGTAGGGAATATAGTCCATAAATTGCAACAAATAGGTATGGCGTCAGAGGGGCACTAGACTTACTGGGATGATCCCTTCATAACGTATATAAATGTGTAATCGCTATATTGTACAGCTGAAACTAATGTAGCATTGGCTGTCAACTTAATTGAAAAATTTAAAAAAACAAACCTTATTTCCCACTATTACTCTTATTTCCAAATTCCATCTGAACTTAATTAGCTTTCTTGGCCATCATTTCCATTTTCTTTCTTTTTTCCTGAATCCCTTGTTTTGCTTTGGATATTCATAACCTCAATCTTCTCCTATAGTTGAAACCATTGTCCAAAAGCCACCTTGGCCATGAAGCTGATCATCTCTGTTGAAGCTATCCTATGGCACTGTGCCTTTTACTGAAGCAATTTCTGTACCCGTTTCATTTGTTCTCCCCATTTCATTTGCTCTCTCCCACTAAAGGCTGCCTAGGGCAGTGACTGTTTAATAGACTACTGTTTCTCCCAGAGTATCTTACACAAGTTAGGAATTTGAGTCATGCTTGTTGATAAAAAAAAATCCTCTTGAGTAGATTTTGTCCCTTCTCTTTATATTACATGAAACCAAAGCATAAAGACTATTACTTCTAAAGTCAGCCTTGGAGCATAGACACTCAATTGCATTAGTGAGACCTGGAATAGTTGTTATTTGTCCCTGAGTGTAGAATTAGTTCAGGGCCAAAAGCATACAGCATGGCTTATGTCTACCTCTCTGTGGAGTTTTCATCATGCCATCCTGCCTCTACATGGAAATAAAAGAGTCAGGAGTCCCCTGTGCTATTTGAAAATGGAGTGACCCCCCCTCCCATAACTAATAGCAAATGAATTCTGATTTGTAAAGAATATATTCCCCCGTGTGTCTTTTAAAAATGTTTTTATCATGGAAATGTTCAAACACCCATCAAAGTAGAGAGAACTCTTAACTAGTTTCAATAATTATCAAAATTTTAATGTTTTCCTCATTCTTTTTATAAAATCTGTATGTCTTTTGCAAAACTCAAAGTGGGCACTTTTATCATCTGTCAATCTCAAATACATAAATAGCACCTCATTAAAGCACAAGTGCACATACACCCACACTCTTACATTGAAAAATAAAAAGCCATTAGAACACAGTTCCCAAGTGGTAAGTAAGCAAAGTTTGCTTGGATACTTTCTTCTTTCCACTTGGTTGTAGAGTCCAAGTGTCTTATAATAAGTATGTTCTGGTTCAACAGTGGAGATACAGATTGAGGAGTAAAGATGAATTATATAACCACATCCTAAATAGCTCTCTTTGAACTCACATTGCAGCTCTCCTCATTTTCAGGTCTGTGAGGAAGAATGAAGGAGGAGACAGAGAGGGGGCCATCACACTTGTCTGCAGGCTGAGTGAAATCCAGGCAGCTGGTAAGGATGCTGTAGTAGTGAGTTGGAACGGGAATGGAACTGCCTTCCACGTACCTGAAATAGGATGATATTTACAACTGATGTAGTAGCTTTCCTTTTCAAGGGGTGTATCTGTTTATTGCCTTGCTCACTAAAAATATTTCCTACTTAATTGAATTATTTTTTTTCTAAGGAGTAGCCCACTTCTTTATCTCTGAGCATAATGTTTTAGCTGCCTCAACTCTCCCTTCTCTCTCAACTTGGCAGAGTGAAAAAGATATTCCAGGAAAATAAAACAGCTTGAATCAAGACTTGATGCTGGACATGATGAATAGAACAATATAGTAGAAAGGTGAGGCTAGAAGGTTCAACATATTTCAAATTATGAAGGGTTCTGAGTGCCAAGTTGTGGAGTTTGTGTTAAAAAGAATATATGAAATCTTATGCTAACTAACAAAATAACCTTCTTGATTAAGTAAAATATACTGAACAATGCTTCTCTCCAAATCAGAGAATAGGGTGTATGCCTTCAAAAAAAATGCCTGATTAGTCATATCTGCAATAAATCGCTAACAGCCCTTAGAGCATATTACAGGAACTAGCTTCAGGGAAAGAGGCTGACTCCAGCAACCAGATGTCTGGCTCTAGGAGACTTTGCTTTCAATCATAAAAAGCTTACCAGTTTTAATATAATCATTGAAATGGATTCTTCTGAATTACGTGTAAAGAACTTTCAACCTTCTCTCCCCCTAATTTCTTTGTTCTGCTTTCCCTCTCCCTCCTGACAAAAAAGTCTGCCTGCACCACTGAGATGTTAAAATGGGCTTTGGGATGACAGTCCTCCATTTTCTAAGGTTGCTGGCACTTAAATAAACCACTTTACTTTTTATCAGGACCTTCTTCATAATTTTAGATTTTTTTATATTTATTTTATTATTATTATTATTATTTTTGTGTGTGGCAGACAGCCAAAACTGCATTCGGTTACATTACGGCATTATTGTTTAGGCAGTAACACATGACTAAAGGTTTCTGTGCTAGGAATAATCATTGTGAAATCCACATTTCAGGGAAATAACTTTCATAGTTGTGTAAAATGGGCCAGAGAGAGAGAACACTGAAGCTAAGGGTATAATAGTCCTTTGAAGCTACAATAAGATCCTGAACTAGGTACAGAGAACTTACTTACTAAAGGAAATACTAAGGACTGAATACTAGTGATAAACCTAAAAGTATTAAAAAATCTTTTCCAGTAGAATGAAGTATACAAATCACAATTCCTTATCTGGTGTTCTATTATCTTAATTTTAATAATTTTAAAAATCTTGAAAATTATCATTGAACTGATAACGTAACTTTGGCTAAAAACTGTAACAATAATCAGCAATATAGTAATTATACAGTTAAGATGAAGTATAATGAATGACTGGAAAGGGAGTAAGATAACCTCTATTTATTAATTGTCTATGTAAAAATAGCATTTTCTCTAACTATCTGTAAATCACAATTAAACCTTCTTCATTTTTGTGCTGCTCTGATTATTTCATGTATGTATAAAATTAAATGATGACATATCAATTGTTCTATTTGTATCTTCTTGCCTTCACCACCAGATTATAAGTTCATTGTGAGCAGAGTATTCTGCATATCCTTTTTATATCCCCAATAACACCACAGAAGGTAGAAACTAGATTCAATGAAAGTCTATATGCAATTTCCTACTGAGACATACTAACTCAGAAAATCTAAGAAATTTTAAAAGTCCCCCAAATAATGAAGATATATGAAAGTTATCATTTTCCCACAGAAGAGTTGTTGAAGAGTAAGTGACAAAAATTTTTAAATCTTCTGATACATTTTCTTTCCTGGAATGGAAAGGTGCATTTATTTACCACAAAACCCAATTTCATTCCAGCCACCAATGCCATGCTTAGTCAAAGGTCCATAAGAACTAAAGAAATCACAAGGAGATTCAAAGAGCAAAAAATTTAAGGAGTATTAGCTCTTCTCCAGTATGTGATTCTTTGAAAAATAGTCTTGAGAATTAGAAAAACACACACACCAAGTAGAAATGAAAAGCTTACTGTTTGATTTTGTCCTGTGTGTCATGTAAGCCATCGTAGTCATAGTCAAAAATGGGTCCACTTATCACATTAATTCCATTCCTTTCTGAAGCATATTTCTTCACCAAAACCCTTTGGAAATAATTCCAGACTCCTGTGCGTGCAAAGACAAAATCAGTACTTCATAAATAAAGCTCCTTGCTTTGGCTAAATTCTCTATAGAGTATATTCTATAAGCCAAATGTCACAAACCAAGAGATAATAGAGCTGAGAAGAATCCATCCTAAATCATTAGCTGTGTGTGCGTGTCATTTATGGACCAATAAATAGAAAGATATAGAGACACTGGTAGGGGAGTTTATCCTAGCCCAATAACTCAGGGAAGAATTTGCAGATGAAGTGGTTATTGAGTTGAGATATGAAGGACAAGTGGATGTTTCCTAAGCAAAGAGGTGGTGACAGGACATTCTGGGCAGGGGGGATAGTATGTACAAAAGAAGAAGTATAATACTTGTGAGAAATGGAAAAAAGACTTTACTCTATAATCTATTCATTCATAATCTCATAGGTATGCTAGTTCCCCTGTTTATGTCTCCAGGCCTAAACAGAGCTTCAGACATGCTATCCAACTACTCATCTCATGGCCCACTTGAAAAAATCTAATAATCATGTACAGCAAAAATGCATGCAAACAGAATTCTTGATTTTCCTATCCAATCTTGCCCCAATTCTTGTCTTCTCCATCATAGTTAATGGCACTCACACCCAGATGTTCAGGTCAAAATCCTCAGAGTCATCACTGTCTTCTCTCCTTAGTTCATATACACAGTTGTGAACAAGACCCAACTGTGCCATCTCTAAAATACATCCCAGTCATCCAGTGTAACTAATTCTCACCATTTTCACGCCATCCACCCTGGTCTAAGTTATTACCCTTTCTTCTAGAAACTACTGCAAAAGACTACTTCCTGGGCTCTCTGTAAGAAACTCTCACTTTCCTGTAGCCCATTCTCTATATAGATAGATTATTTTACACCATAGATAAAGCTGCATCACACATTTCTAACACTCCAGGTGATTTCTCACTGTATATAATTAGAATAAAATCCCAACTTTCTACTGTAGACCCCGCCTACCTCCATGGCTTTGCTTCCTACCCCTTCCCCCTGAGGTACATGGCTTTCTGCCTGTCCCCAACCTTGCCAACTTGTTTCCAACTAAACTTTTGCCTTTGACCTTCTTTTTGCCTGGAAAAGTCATTCCCTGATCCGTGCAAGTCAGGTTTCTTCTCCATTACTCATTTCTTGGTTTCAAGATAACCTGCTACAGAGAACTTAATTGTCCACTCTAGCTCCATTTTGCATTACGAGGAGCAGAAAATAAGAAGGCAAAAGAAGGAAATAGAAGAAGAAAATAGGAAAGGCAAACAATGCATTGGTTCTTAAAAGTTGGATTCAACTTACTACGCTCTGTTCCACACGGAGGTGGTAAGGTGTAGGCTGTTATCACTTCTTACCAATCCCATTCAAAAGTACTTGGCCAGCCAATACCAGTTTGGCTTAGTGGATAGAGCATCGGTCTGCGGACTGTAAGGTCCCAGGTTCGATTCCGGTCAAGGGCATGTATATTGGTTGCACGCACATCCCCAGTACAGGGTGTGCAAGCGGCAGCTGGTCGATGTTTCTCTCTCATCGATGTTTCTAGCTCTCTATCCCTCTCCCTTCCTCTCTGTAAAAATCAATAAAATATATTTTTTTTAAAAAGTACTTGGCCATTTTGCCTATAGTACTTCAACTGAACATGATATCTTCTGATGCTCTGAGTGGGAAAGAGCAGGCCCCTAGAGCCAAAGTACTACCGATAATTATTTGCAATAAAGAAAGGAGGACAGTAGGAGAGATATTCAAATGTTAACTTAAGCATAAAAACTGGAGAGGCAAATAGGGAAAGAAATAACAATGAGAACAGTCAAAAGGCCAAACCCGCAGAATTGCGGCATATGAGAAAACCATTCCCCAGTGAAGAACAGTGAGCCCTCTGTGAAAGGCCTTCTGTCATGCCAGCCTCAGGGTGGTACCAAGTGTTTCCTTTATTACTGCTTGGTCAAAAGGCATCAGGAAGAATAAAGAAATCCAGTGAATCCTGATTTTTGGAAATTAAAGAAGCTGCGTTTTATATAATATTTTGACATGTATCAAAATGGGTTGCTGAAACATTTCTCAGTTGGGTTGGAGGACAAACCAGGAAACCTTTTAAGAGCAAACTTTAATTTTTCATTCGTAAGCAATGTATTTCACCTTTATTATGTTTTTAATATTATTTTTCTTTTTAAAAAATATATTTTATTGATTTTTTGCAGAGAGGAAGGAAGAGGGATAGAGAGCTAGAAACGCCGACGAGAGAGAAACATCGACCAGCTGCCTCTTGCACACCCCCTACCGGGGATGTGCTCGAAGCCAAGGTACATGCCCCTGACCGGAATCGAACCTGGGACTCTTCAGTCCGCAGGCTGATGCTCTATCCACTGAGCCAAACCAGTTTTGGCTGGATTTCACCTTTAAATAAACCTTCATTTAGTAACCTAGGGCATTAAATAAATATTTTTCCCTCTAAACCATGTTGGCCATTTCACCAAAGTCAGGTTGAGGAGGCCTGCCATTGTCAATGACACTCTACAATCATTTGTCCCTATGGGCCCTAATTTGAGACTTTATTTCAGCCCTGAGAGTCCTGTAACAATGCTCCTGTACCAAGTAGGAGGAGACACCTCCTTTTCCTATCTTTCCTATAAGTATATAGGTCTGTTCACTGTAAATGAACTGAATGGAGGTAAAAGCTACTCTACACTGCTTTCTCTATGTTTGAATTCATGCATGGATAAGCAAATGAATGGATAAATGAGAAAATGAATGAATTCTTTGTTATCAGAAATAGAAAATGGATTGTTGGGGCCAATTAGGTCATAAATCTATATATAAACCATAGAGGCCATGCAATTAAATCTCTTAATTTTACAAATGAGACGTTAAATGGCATCTATATGATCACATAGTTATAGGTCACCCTTCTGGGACTAGAACCCAGTTTCTGGCCCAGAGCTTATTGTGTTTATATCAGTCATATCACTATCATTCACAAATATTTATGCCATGTGCAAAGAAACAATGAGTGTTCAGAGAAACTAAGATAATGTGCAGAGCTCCAAACAACATCTGAATTCAATACCCTGATGATTCAGAAAACAACTGAGCTCTTACTGTGTTTCAGCGTCAACATTCAAAATACATTGTCACCATCAACCTGAAGGAGAAAAGTACTAGTAGCTACTACTGGAGCATTTAATAAATATATATTAGATGCTGTTGAATGCCAAGTAGCTTCTAAAATACAGAGAATCCCCCCTTTTAACCAGCCATATAATCAGCGCTGAAGCAGAAAGAACACCAGGTCAAAATGAAAACATGAACTTGGTTTAGTTCAGCTTCTACCACTCATGATTTGGGTCACTTTTTTAAAAAGATATATATTTTTTATTGATTTCAGAAAGGAAGGAAGAGGAAGAGAAAAATAGAAACATTAATGATGAGAGAGAATTATCAATCGGCTGCCTCCTATATGCCTCTTCCTGGGGATCGAGCCTGAAACCCAGGCATGTGCCCTGACTGAGAATTGAACCATGACCTTCTGGTTCATAGGTTGATGCTCAACCACTGAGCCACACCAGGTGATCTGGGTCACTTCTTGTGACTCAATTTCTTCGTTTTAAACAATGGATAAAGAATCTGCTTACTGCTGTTACAGATTCATATTTTGGATTAATGGTAGAGAAGTTACATAAAATATCTTCAAGTATTGCAAAGCTAAACACTAAAGGTAATGCAGAGGTAGAAAAGTTAAGTGGTAAATTTGAAAATATTTTTTCATAAATAATAGTTTAGTAGGTAAATATTGGACTTACGTTTGAAAGCAGGATACATTGGAACCATATTGGTTACAAGGAATGTATCATATTTAGCTTCTGGTGAAGAGCTCAGATCTAAAAATTAGAAAAGCAAACAGTGTCCATTACTTACCAAAACCTACATCAATTTAAATAATCAATCCTCTAAAATAATCCAAACAGCCTGAAGTGGATGAATCTACTCTTTTATTCCTACTCAATCCTTATTTTATATAGAACTTCCTACTTCCTACTCCCCACTCAATCTCTTTCCATCAGTCAGTAGCTCTATCTCAAAAAAATTTTTTTTCTTTTAATGTTTTTCTTCCTACCTAGTCTTGGATCTCTTAAATATTATGGGGAAAAAGTCCTTATTTCACTAGTATAATTTGGACTTTTTAAAAATGTCATCAAGCTAATGAAAGATAATTAAAGGGATTCATGTATTTTAAAGAGATCACATCTATAGTATTATTTAAATAACTAGAGGCCCGTTGCATGACATCGTGCACTGGGGGAGGGTGGTGGTTCCCTCAGCCAAGCCTGCGCCCTTTAGTAGCCTGGGAGCCCACGGGGGATGTCTGACTGACATCCTTAGCGCAGCCACAGAGGCAGGAGAGGCTCCTGCCACCACCACTGAGCTCACCTGCTGTCAGCGTGGCTTCTGGCTGAGTGGCACTCCCCCTATGGGTCCGCTCTGACCACCAGGGGGAAGCTCCTGCATTGAGCATCTACTCCCCTGGTGGTCAGTGAGTGTCATAGCAACCAGTCATTCAGCTGTTTAGTCGATTTACATATTACCCTTTTATTCTATAGGATTATTCTCTAGGATAATGTCTTAATGAATTACTATTTCACTTTCAGATTCCCATTTAATGCTATGAGGAGGCACACAAAATATTCCCTTGCAGTTTAGAATTGCCTTGGAGACCAGGATTTGTGAAAGCTGGTCTCTTTTCTGGCCAGTTTTGGAAGGATCCCATAGAAGGTCATCCCTTCAGTCTCTTGAGCAGCTCTCCTGAAGAAAAGCTGAAACCAATGAAGTCTTAAATACCAAGTGGCACACTCCAGACTCCACAAAATTACAGCCCTCTAGGATGTTCAGATCCTGATACTTCGTAACTTACAAGGAGGGAAGAGGAATCCATAAGACATCTGTTTATCATTTTTGTAGGCGAAGCAGCTTTGACTGAAATTCGGAGAAACACGAACATCAGGCCGGACACAATTGGTCAGATGCTCAGGGATGCCAGAGACCTCCGCCTGCATGGTGAGTCAGAGGTGGTCAGTAAAGCCATCACAAAGACAACATCCAACTGATAGTACCATGCTGAAACCAGCCTACTATGATGCAGCATCCAAACCCCTCTAGCTTTTATTGTAGCGCATATTCTGACATCCTGACTCCTTAAAAATAAAAAACACCTCAGTTCAAATAGTAATTTGAACTGCCAGTAATTTTCAAACACTTATCTATTTAGCAGCAGAACTCTCTTTATAAAGTCTTAAGTAAAACAATATATATAGCAGGAGTCCCACTGTTGAAATAATAAATGGGATGCCACAGAAAACAGTTAAAAATAATAACTCTGAGAAATAATATAAACTTGGTCTCTATGAAAAGAAAGACTGTACATGCATATTGAATGCCAGAGCAACACACACGCACACAGTACAAATTAACAAGAAGCTGTGTTTGGGGTAATGGAAGTGCCCAGCTGTAGTTAGAAATTAAAAATATATCCTCAACTGTCGAAAGTGTCTACTTCCTGATATCAACTTACCTTCATCACAACTGAAACTCCAATATAAAACTTTTATTAAAAAACAAATAGGGTCTGACCAGCAGGTTCAGAGGTTGAGCATCAACCTATGAACCAGGAGGTCACAGTTTGGTTGCCAATCAAGGCATATATGCTAAGGTTCCAGGCTTGATCACCAGTAGGGTGATCTCATCATTATGTTTCTATCTCTCTTTCCCTTTCCCTTCCTCTCTGAAAACATTAAAAATATATTTTTTAAAAACCACACACACACACACACACACACACAAATAGGATGTTGATAGTGGGGAGGCTGTGTGTATGTAAGGGTGTACATGAGAACTCTCTGTCTTTTCCACTCCATTTTGCTTTAATCCTAAAACTACACTAAAAAATAAGGTCTATGAAAACAAACAAATCTTGGTGACTTTGTAACTATTGGGCAATGAATGATAAGCATAGTAAAAGTAACAAAAATAATTAGTATGTCCCCTTTAATATTTAACATATTACCAAGACATTTATTAGAACATTGCATAAAGTCCAAATATCTTGCAATAGATTCAACATAGAATGTGGGTTTTTTTCATAACAAAAAAAATTAAAATCTTTCCTAAGGCAAAATTCTGTTAAGTAAGCAATTATAATATGAATGCAAGGAATGTTAATCACATGAAGAAATGTATAAAACCCAATTTCCTCAATGACCTGTTTGGAAACAGTGTATGATGTCCAGAGTGGCATTTGGAATATCTCACTATAACCGCTTTCAAAATCTGTATGATATAAGATATCATATCTAGTCCGATAAAGTACTGCAGGGCGTCCATAGAGGAGGTGTCTCTCTAGAGGGGAAAAAAAATAAACTGTGTTAAACACAAATTAAACTTTACATCAAATGTTAAAGAAACATTGGAAGAGTCCAGTTGTCCAAAATTTGCTTGCTTACTTATTAATAACGTAGAGCTCCTTCTCCTTAATTGAATCAAGTACTTTTCTAACACTTTGTGGTTTATCTCATTACCTAAGTATGGGTCAAGGCTTACAGTTATCAAAACTATTATGCAAGTGCCATATTTACTTTTATGCTTTTTTTCATTTGTAAAGGATTTTTCATCTGTATAGGAAGGAAACACGGTTAGCGAATTTTGAAATGATTCAGCAGAATGAGCAGTCAATAGGATTGATTTTGGTGGAATTAATTCATTTGACCCCTGAAAAAGGCTCATCAAATTAACCAATGATTTAATTAAGAGGAAGGCACCCTTTGATCATTAGTTGCAAACAGCAACTCAGATATGCATTATTTCAGCATAAACAGTGAGTAGTAATGAGCATTTAAAGTAAGCAGCTTCACCACATGGAGGAAAACTCTTTAGGTAAGAACTTAAAGAAACATGTATAGATAAAATAACTGGGCATTTAGAAGCATCCTTTGAATACAGAAGAGGGGAGGTCATCAGTGACTAAGGAACTCGGTGAAGACCCCAGAATGTAGATTCAGACCTCCAAGGGAAAGAAAGCTCTTCTCGTAGGGAAGAAGAAGGTCTGAAATCTCACTCTACCAGCAAGAGATAGCAGCTTCGTGTGCAAGCTTTCATTCCACACCAGCATTAGCTGCCTGCAGCCTGCTCTGCCCGGTTTGGATGAGCTGAAGTCAGCACTTCCATAGATTCTTGGAAATCGGGGTCTTACAGACCAAAATATTTAAAGATTGAGATATTGAGTTTTAGGCAATTCACAATTCCCTAAGTGATCATCAAAAAATATATCTTTATGCTTATTTTTATTAGAGAAAATCAGTTCTGGCAGTCACTTATTAAATTATTTATACATGTTGCTTTAATTAGAGTATTGCCCATCTATGCAACTAACAGAGGAAACTTTTCCTAGAATACTTTGCAAGACCCTCCCCAAGTAAAACTGCTGATTTGAGGCAAAGCGGCCCACACTGTTACAGCACAAGCCCTTTCTGCCTAGTCTGGTTTCAGCACTGCAGTAAATGTAGAAGCTTTGGTTAAGCAGCTAAATTTGGGGGCCCGTTCGGGAGAATTAGGACATAATATGATCATCTTATATAAATGAGATGTAATAAACAATAACAACAGCAAAAAAGCCAGCAAATCGTAACAGTAGTACTTGGGGGTAGTAAACAAAGTCAGACTTTCCTTCAAAACTCAAACCAAACCTTTTCTAGGTTCAAAATTTCCATTAACGTTTTCCTTGTTTTCACTTTTGTTGCCTCTGAATTTCCTGGTTTCAGCTGGAAGCAGAAGTATCAAAATTCTTTGAGAAGCTATTATCTTTTCATCATTCAAATGTTAATGCTTACCCAACACATTCTTCCAAATTCAAATGCAAACCTAGCATTCATCCAGTCTACTCCATGGAGGGGTGGCAGCAGCCCTGTCTCTCCATGGGACGCCCCTCCTTAGAGCAGCCACCAAATATTTTTGGGCAATCAATAGACTCTACCAACTCTTCCCTCCCCCCCACCCTACTAGTCCTCGTCACCTATTGCCATTTTTCAACATGACACTCCATTCCACGAAGGCTGACTTATTTGCAACACTCAGCTCATAATCATTAAGAACACTATGCTTTTACACACGTGATCCCTTTCTCTCTACCGAGAATTAATTTCTCCATCAATCCTGTCATCTATCTACCTCCACATTTTTCATTAATATATTCCCTCTCATCAATGAGTACATTTTTTGTGTCAGCCCTCAGGCTATAGAATAGAGATACTAGGCAAAGATAATTAAGATAGAGCTCTTACCCTCAAAAAGCTCACAGTTCAAGGAAGAGACCAACAAGGCACACTATATGAAAAATATCTACAGAGCGTAATGGAAACACAGAGCGTGATGAGTGCCATGAATGGGATGAGGTGGCATTAGTACAGTCCTCACAGAAAAAAAGGAAACTAAACCAGGTTGACCCCCACATCCCAGTTTACGCTGTTGCCTTGGCATAATTGTTAATAGTGCTTATTTCCATACTCAAAAGTGGATGACAAATAATAGGGTCACATTGGTCAGCCCTCATGGAAGAGACATGAGAAAGAGAGGGGCAGGAAGGTAAGTGGAATCTTAAGATTCACTTTGTCCTGAAAGATTTCCCCAGTTAAGTTACTCCATCTCTTCTGCTCTGCATGTAAAGACACAATTTTCTTCAGAAATGTGTGCTTCAGAGCTTCCAAACTATGCACAACTGCACTTTTTGGCATGCAGCTGAAGCACAAATATATCATATGGACTACTTTTTTCTCAGTTGCTAACTGGGCAAATATGTCGTGAAGAAAAAAAAAAACAATGTGGTGGTTTCAACCATTTTCTAAAATCCAAACAAGAAACACAAACTTTAAAATCCAGAGTCAAAATTTAGGTTTTCCTTTCCCAGTTTATCAAGAGTTTCAAATAACCACAGGTTCTTGGTCACAGCTACTCTGTATGACATCACAACCTGACTCTGCTACTGTGGTAAGACACCCATTGCATTTATGTTTAGCAAATGTCCCTAACGTGAGCCATAAAGAGAGTGACTGAATCTGTCTGTGGACACATAAACTCTTTATCTTGAGACTAGCTACCTGGAGACACATCCAAGAGCTTCTGCTTTGGAAATATATTTGTTGTGATTTCTTGATAGGGATCTAAAACAGTCCATATCTTCCTAGGTTAGGTCCCTACTCTGTGAAATTTCAGACAGAGTCTTCATACCACACCCCAGTTCCCTGTTTACAATAGTCTCTGGCATTTGGGATACATGCCAAGGCTCTCCCTCAGATACCACACTTAGCAAAATACTATGAGTCAAATCTTTTTAAGTGGTGTGGACTTCCCAATGCTCATTTTTCTTGTCTTCCAAAATTTGGCCACCTAGACTTGAGCTTATGTTTCTCTTCCCTCCTCAGCTTCTTGATTCAGAGTCTCAGACATTAGCTGGCTAATTTAAGAGCCACATGAAACTTCCTCCTTTTTGTGATGTTTAAAATGTCCACAATAATGTACTCTTACATTTTACCACAAAACCTCTACCCACAATCTTTCTTTTTCCTGCCTCCCTTTTTCCTCCTTGCCTTGCAAGTGCCTACTTTCATTTACTACCATGTCAACCTCCTCTGGAATTAGATTCAATGCCTCTAGTCATGTATTCTTCTTGCTTACCTCGACACTTAAGATACTACATTGTAATTCATTAACTGGCTAAATCTCAGAATACAATAAGAAGAACAAGAATATCATTTTATTTATTTTATTTATTATCTCTCTAACTCCAATAATATCAATCACATACTATCTTCTTGGTAAATACTTATTGGGTAAATATCTACTTGGTAAATACTTGTTGAATGCTTGTTTTATTTTTTAAAATACTATTGTTTATGACTATAAAGAAGCAGATTTCTAATATGGCCTGCCAAACATAACCCCAAGAGATAGACTAAGCAGATGAATTCATCTCCACTTTACTGAAAAAGAACTGGAAATTAATGATTTGCATAAAATAAGTCAACTACATAGCAATATCCAGATTCTCTCCTGACATAGTCTCTTAGAGTAAGAAGGATTTTTCACCGGACAGTACAGGGCCTTTAGTGTCATGTAGAACTAGAGTTAAAACCCATCTCAGTTCCTAATAGCTTTGTGATTTTGTAATTTAACCTCCCAAGGTCTCATCTCTTCCTGGGCTATTGCATTATTTGGAGACAAATATGTAAAGCTAGTCTTGACCAAAAGTAGTTGTAGTTGTAGTTAGAGTTGCAGTTAAAGAAATATTGGCAAGTAAAGGTTATTAAAATCCAATGCCTATTCCATCTGGTTCACCTTGAATCCTACTATAATTCAAAAACAATTGTACTATAAAATGATTTCTCCCAACTCTTCCCCAAAACACACACAAGGATACACACACAGAGAGAAAAACTTTAGCACAAGTAACAGAGATTCCCTCTCTAATCATATTCAGACTGCGCTTTAAAGTTAACAAGAATTACCAACATATAAGTCATTTATCTTATCCAAATGAATTGCTATTCTGTGTGACAAAGAGCCAAACATACATAGGCATAATGGTTTTTAATTCCCTTTTTTGCAAAGATAAGAGTGTATGTCAAACTGAGAAAATATAAAATATTTTTATAGCAATGTAAGTAGAGAATAATGATTAAGGTAAAAATAAATAGTGCAATTCTTCTTACAGTGAAAATTTACCTGGCTCGAGTGCCAGATTGCTTGCTGGGAGATTTTAAATTTCCATTTTGTCCATTTATTCATCCATTTATTCAATCTCTCAAAAAAGCGAATTTTCATTGCACAGTAAGTTTGCCAAGACATTGATTCAGACAACAATCACATGTGATTCAGACAACAATCATCTAATTAAGATCCAGAATTCACCACATGTCTAGAAATATTAAGGCTTTAGCAAGCAGTTTAGATCACTGTTTTTAAAGGTTATGCATCCTTCCTCTTCATTTTTAGTAAAGGACTTCATTCTATGATAGTTTAAAGATTTATAGCAAAATATTTATGGCAAAATATTGCCTAAGGTTAATCTACTATACCTTTCTATTGTTACCTCAAATAGAACTCCTGAGTTGTATCACCACTGTTATGTACAGCTTTTACACGTGGATATTGTACACTAGATGTATTTTTTTGGCAGATGATATTAAAATAGCCACATATGAATGTTATATATGGAATATGTATAGCATATTAATCATTCTGAAAAAAATCAACTACTACCTACAGGTATGTTTTTAAAAAACCAGGGAGTAAAAGTAATAAAACTTTATATTTGGACAGAACTTTAGGTGTGAATAATGCCTAAATGTTTCAATATATATTGGCAGATATACAGAAAAAGGAAGCAATGACTCCTACCACCACATGTACTCTCAGACACACTGACTTGAATTCATGAGGTTCTACTCTAGTGGAACAGACATACTTCAGGTGGAAGACTAGATTTAGGTCACAGGAAACACCATGAAGATGAGAAAAACTCTGATCATGAAAAAATATCACTTTACAGCTGAAGAAAAGATGGAGATAGGAACCTTAAGGAGACAGACAAAGACCTCGAGACAGAGACAGAAAGAGACAAGAAAGGAACTACTGAGGCTTATATACATTCTAGATACTAAACAAGGACATGCTTTGCACATAGTAAGAAAGGAAATATAATTATTTTTATTGCATGTAAGTTTTAAAGTCTCTCTTCTATCATTAAAGGCCATCCCAATAGGTCATGAACAGACAAAGGAGATGTGCCACTAGGATCTTCCCCGAATATTTTCGGTCACCGATGTGAAGTCATATCTAACTAAGATGACACAATACACAGGAACCAGACATTTCAGAGAAATCAGTTCCCAGCCCAGGGTGAGAACTCTACAAATGCCCTTGAGGGCCCATGTGCAATAAAGCATACACATTTTAAGCTTCAGTGATGTAAAATCATCTTGAAATAAGACACTTAGGCTCACCTCTGAGCAGGGGGATGGATGGATGAGGTCTAACTATAGTTCCACCAGCTCTGAAAGCTGAGACACATCTTGAGACTGTCACTGTGAAACACACCCCTGGTTTTCACGCTCAGAAGTCTGAGGCTTCTGAACATGAATTGTGGGGCTGGTCTTAACATGAGCACACTGCCACCAACAAACTAAGTATAGATTTTTTTTCCCCCCAGATAGAAATATTTTAGTGCCAAAAAGAGCCAGAACTTGAATCAGCAAAAACATGGGATTCAATTTAAAGTTATCATAATTCCCTGTTTCATTAGTGACTGTGGGGGAGAAACATCTCAGTCTTATTTCTATGTCTTGGTGATGGCATATTAAAAGACGCAAATTATGAGCTTCTATACCCCTTGACCCTGGCAACATTCCAATACAGGGGAACCTTGGGTTTCGAACTTAGTTCATTCCCGAAGGCTGTTGGAGAAGCGATATGTTTGAAGACTGAATTATATTTTCCCATTAGAAATAATGTAAATTTAATGAATCTGCTCCAGACCCCTAAATAATTCCATTTCAACTTTTTTTTATATACAGTACACATTTAATGTATTGTTTAATCTATAAATAAACAATTCCTTTCTTAAACCGATTGAGCCACCCCCTACTAGCCTTAAAGGAATCACTTTCAGCACTTGTCCTGGGGGTGTCTTTCAGATCAGCATGTGGCATCTTTACTCGTTCTTGTATCATGGCCTCTGAAATGGCTGTCCCTGGCTAACAGCTTTGTGTTTATTCAAATAAACAACACTTTTTCTACCTCTTCCATTGCCCGTGATCATTGTTTCTCTCACACCCTTAGCAACATTAGCACTCTCGATGGCCTCTTTATGTTTTAAAATTGTGCCCATCCTTGACTTTGCCACCAACAGAAGCATTCACTCCTTGGTCGCCTAAGAGACCATTTTTGTTGTGCTGGGGTATCAGCATGAAAGGACTGTCAGGTGGAAACCAAAGTTTGGCTAAGTAACCCAGGCATATTTTCTGTGAATAACTTGGTAAAGAAAAGAACTGTTCAAGCCGAGATGGGAGACGTTTGAGACACGAGGTTTGATTGTATTTCTAATTATAATGACACTGAAGTGCCCTAGAGGTTAGATGTCAAACACTTCAGATCACTTCTAGACTGTGTGCAGGATCTGTGTACCTTGCACCAACCAAGCCCTATCTTCAAAGCTGCTTTCTTCCAATTATATGTCTAAGAGTCTGTGTTCTATGATCAAAGAAGAAGAGGGTGAGGGGAGGGGGCGGAAGGGGATGATGCAGAAAGGGAAGAAGAAACAAGATGAAGATCTTTATAAAGAGGGAAATTAAGTAAATAAAATCTTCTTCTCGTTTCCTTAACCTTGACTTCACCAGATTGGAAACAGCCCATGTGATAAACAGAACCACATGTCAGCTAATAGCTCAAGTACTGCTCTCAGGAGACAGTGACTCCACATCTTTACTGCATGACTGGGGTCTGCTGTGCTTGAGTTCTACTTACTTTTTAATAGACTTTTAGTCCTCCCCTCGCTGTTACAAGATACTAACCCATCTAGTGCAATAAACTGCATGGAGGCATTTTCCTCCCCTTCTGATTTCTTCTAATTTTCTGGAATTTCAAAACCAGATAAAAGGGCTTGTGGGATAGATGTGTTAGTGTCCTTAATTATTACTTCTGCCCACGGCCATGTGACTTCAGGACCATCATCTCCATCAACAGAATATACTTATTCACTCTACTGTTTTCATGTGCCCTGAACTTTTGCCAGTGAACTGCGGAGTTAACAAATGCCTCATAATGGCCGAAGCCTGAGACCCGTTCCTGTCATTCCTCTTCTGTCATTCCTCCTTCCTTCAGCCATAAAAAGGGCACATCTCAGCTAGGGGCTACTCCTTCTGCCTGGATTCCAGAATAATGAGGCACACCAACACTTAGGCCTATAGTCAACATGCTGAAATGTGAGCACGAAATACAGCTTTCTTGGTATAAATCACTGGAGTTATTTTTTTATCACAAGCTTGCAAAAGTTGATTAACATTAGACATAAAATAAGAGAATAAGTTAGGGCTCAAGGTGATCCTGGTGTGAAAAGGGAGTTCTGATTTGGTTCCTTCTGTCTATCTCTCCCCACCACAACAGACACACTTGACTCTCCATGTACCAGGTAAGTGAGCTACTATATAGGTACCAGCGGCTACTATTTGTAATCGTGACTTTCAGTCCCTTCATCGAAGTTCCCATCAGCACCTTAACTTATGACCCATCAGCTACACAATCGTATGTCTGTTTTTTAAAGGGCTGAAAAAATTATTGAAGAAAATGCATTTTTTCTATTACGCAGCTGGCATCTGTGTACATAAGATAAACCAATACCCTTTGCCAGATGGATATTGAAATCGTTTTGCAATCCAATTTTGAATTTTAAAAATATTGTGCTTACACTACGAAGTGAAGAAGCCTCTTAAATTTTTGAAAACTAGAAAACGAAACATATCTGATTGATTTTTCCATCAACCCCTTACCTTCTGTGGACCCTTTTATGTGAAGGCGTTTGTTGAGCTCATCCAATTTGTTCTTCATGTGTGAAATCCAGAAAAAGGAAAGAGAAAAGAGAGCAAATCAGAAATATTCCTTCTTTTCTGCACCTTTGTCTCTACTTAGTAGCTTGGTAAATTCGAATCAAAATCCTAAATGCTATCAATATGATAAACTCTATAGAGGAATTACAATTTTATCTCAAATTGACATCCACTTCCTAGAACTTCTATAGTCATGGGCATCTTCTGTAGTCTCTCCATGATGTTGGTTTCCCTTTTCTTAAACTGAATAATCATGGTACCAACCTTCCATGCTGGTAATGATGATTATTTGGGATCAGGTAGATAAATTAATTCAAATTAGTGCCTTGATATTCATATTAATCCCTACGTATATTAAAGTGATTCCTCAACTAATTTATGGAATTGCTTTTTTCAAAGCTGAAAAGATAATGCCTCAGAAATTCTGAAAAGAAATGGCTCGGCAACTCTCTCCTTCACTATATATCTGAGAGACATATCTAATATATGTGTACAAGAGGACATTTGCAATAATGTCTATTGTAGCATTATTGGAGGAGCTAACAACTGGAGATTACCAAATGTTCTCAAATAGAAAAATGAATAAAATCACTATGACATATTTTTCCAATTAAATATAAACTATTAAGAGTAGAAGTGAGCCCTGCCTGACGTGGCTCAGTTGGTTAGGCATTGTCCCATGCACGGAAAGGTTGTCAGTTTATTCCCAGTTAGGTCACATACCCAGGTTGTGGATTCAATCCCCAGTGGGAAGCCTGCAGGAGGCAGCCAATTGATGTTTCACTCTCACATCAATATTTCTCTCTCTCTCTCTCTCTCTCTCTCTCTCTCTGTCTGTCTGTCTCTCTCTCTCTATCCCCCCTCTCTCCCTTCTTCTCTCTTTAAAAATCAATAAAAACTATACTATAGGTTATTTTAGGGAACTATGCTGAAGATTAATTAATAATAAATTAATAGATGCATGTGTATAAAGTAAAAGTATAGAGACTTGCAAGACAATTATACACTATATTCAAGATACTAGTTACCTTTTGGAATAGGAAGAAACTGGAATTAGGGGGAGGGCAGGTACACAAGGAGCTTCCACTGAATCTGTAATGTTTTCTTTCTCATGATGTATGTGTTGAGGTACTCATTTTATTAATCTCTGAACCTTTTCAATATATCTGTTGTGTTGTTGTTTTTTAAATATATATATATATATATATATGTATATATATATATATATATATATATATTGATTTCAGAGAGGAAGAGAAAGGGAAAGAGAGATAGAAAAATCAATGATGACAGATGATCATTGATCGTTTGCCTCCTGCATGCCCTCTACTGGGGATCAAGCCCACAACCCGAGCATGTGCCCTTGACCAGAATTGAACCCAGAACCCTCCAGTCCGCAGGCCAATGTTCTATCCACTGAACCAAACCAGCTTGGGCTGTTGTTGTATTTTTAAAAAAGGAAGGTTGTCTTGTGGGGAAACCCTTAGACAAAATAAAGACAATTCATTATTTCTCTAATATGGCTTAAGATAACATAACCAAAATATTTATTGTTCTCTACAAGAAAATTAATTTGGAAAACAAGATTCAACTAATAGATTTCTCTAAGGTTATATTTGGATTCCACTTTCAAAACCACTTCCTGTTGACTTTGGCAATGCAACTTCTCCAGCTGAGGTCTGAGAGTAATTACCCTCATTGGATCTTGTCAGGAGCAAAAATTAAGGACAACAAAAAAGGAGGTGGGGGCATAAAGGACAAACTGAATTCCTCCAGTGGTGAGATCCCAAACTGTGGCTCCTAAGCCTGTAGGAATTTTGGGAGGTAACAAATGGTAGGGGATGGGATGAGGCACTAGAAGAACTACTTTATATTTCTTCAAGGGATAATAGATCACAGATTTACCCATAATAAAATCACACATGCAAAAATAACCCATTTCTTTGCTTTGTGTTGGAATCGCATCAACTCAGTGTGGCAATACCATAGTTTCTTACTGTCAGAAGCACTGATTGGCCAAAATAAAGGTCTTTGATCAACACAAAAAATCAACAAATTATTACTTAACACTAGTAATTTGGTATATAAATCTATCCAAATACGATTTGCTGGGTAGCCTCTATTTGCACCCCCGCTACCACCATCACCATCCAGGTTGTACCTTTCCCTTTTCTTCTCTGTGCCTTGAGAAACTGACCTCTCAGAATAGATCAGAAGAGCAAGCTTGCTCTCTGGCATCTTGTTGGGCTTTACCAATAGGAGGCATAAGCAGGAGATTAAAGGAAAGACAACAGGGGTATGTATTCCCCAACATTACTCCCTACAGGGTTATAGTAGGCTGCACCTATCTACCAAGTTCCATAGTTCCTTCCTACATATAGCTCTCTTTCCATGTTTTCATAACTGCTCTGCCTCTAATTGTTCAGGCCTAGGACTGGTCCCCTATTGGCACCAGGGTTCCTCACTATCCCTTAATGACATCCCTCTATACTGCTCAGCCTTTATTAATAGTCCTCTCAATAAACATGATGGAAACTGTCCCTTTAAACTCTCTTTAAAAACCTCTTTGGCATGGGTCATCTATTTCCTATTGGGACATGACTAATAGACAATGATCCAAGATGAAAAAAAGAAAAAAGTCATTCACTGGGAATTCTGAACCCACAAAATGGCTTAACAAATTCTACTTTTTGCCTTTCACTTTCTATACCTATAGTGGTAATAGAAATGTGGTCCAATATGATAGCCATAAGTTACATATGGCTCTTTCAACATAAATAATTAAATTAAGCAAAATTTTAAAATTTCATTCCAAGTGCTCAACCACCACATCTGGCCAGTGGCTACCATTATGGACAACACAGAATTAGACCATTTACATATTACAGAAAGTTCTAGTGGACAACTCTGCTCTATACCCAACAACCTCCTCCACGATAAACATAACTATTATTTCTACCTCTGGCTCTACCTTATCATCACAGGTACAGCCCAGGTCAAAATCAGACTGAAGATACATAATCCCTGGATAAGTGGGCCTGGTCACTTCCTCTGGCATGGTTGGCCTGAAGGTATTAGTACGCAGGAGATGATTCAAACTTCCATGGGTCCCATTGTTAGGAGCTGGCCTCAACCCCAGGAGATCTGATGAGAAAAAAGAAAAGAAGCCAGGGGCTTTGTAAATATTTTTGGATGAGCTATGGCGGAAGCCAAAACCATTCACCTTCCAAGAGTCGAAAACTCTGAACATAAATCAAAATGGAATAAAACTAAATTTAGATAGTAGACACTCCGTTCTTACTCCCTGAATCATTCGAGCCTGGCACGTCTTGCCACAGCTTTCTGAAACAGCATGTTCACTGCTTGGTCATGGACAGACATTCCCAAAAAGAAAAAGTAAAGGAACCCAAAGACTATCTGTGTCATGCTGTTCCGCAGCTCTATGAAACTTTGTATCCCAAAGATTGAAATGAGTCTTATAATCAATAACCTCTTGCCTGCCCTGTAATGTACTCCACAGAAGTACAGGGACAAGAGGAGGCTTTGGCCCTAGGCCTTGAAGTGCCACTGTGAAATGAACAGACTGACTTCATTGCAAGTGAATAGGTGCCAAGCAGGCACACAGTGACTCGCCTAAGCTGAGAGGCAGAGAGGGGAGAGCTAGCAGCCAAGTTGGGAAAAGAACCCAGGAGACCCGACTTTCAGACTCCCCCTTTAACCACCAGACTGGCACTCCCTTACTAAATAGGAAAAGTTGTCCTCATTCAGCGACTAGAAGTTCAAGGAAGAAAAATAATTAGGAGTACATAAATAGCTGGCCAGGATGCAAGCTGGCAAAATTTTAACTGAACTGCAATACGATAGATGGAGGTGGGAGAAAACTCTGTACAGAATTCTTGCTTCTCTAGGTCTCTGACCGGTGGTGTCAAACTGTAATGCTATGTTGGATCAGCCAAAGGCTGCCAACAGCAACATGATGCAAACCCCTCATTAGTCAACTGGTGGAGGAAGACAAAGAAGCCATAGTAGGGAATGGCATTCTGTCCTTCAAACCAATGGGCAGTATTACTTTTTGCAGGAGGATGAGGTGGTCCCAAAAAGAAGTCACCTCATTTCTTTCTCTGACTTTGAGGAAGTTCCTATGGTAACTCAAATTGCTTCTTTGGTTTTGATTAATAATAAATGACTTACCACACATAACATTGTAAAGTTCAATGTTTTCAAATGGAGGCACCTTGGTCTTGTACTTAAAGGTTGGACCATAACCTACAAAAACAGTCTTCCAGTGATAAGAAAAGAACAATTAGACATTGCTAATATCTAGTAGTAACCTTTCCCTTACTTATGAATACCGTGTACCTTCACTCACACCTCCATACCCCATCCCTCCTGAAAATCACCAATACCGGTTCTTTGCTCATACCTGCATGCTGTTGACCTTGTTATCAAAGCCATGGTCTCCCTGGAAAACACATTTTCCCGATGGTTTTTTATAAACATCCAAAGGTTTCCTACATGAAAATAATTGCACAATCAGTCAGGATTTCACATGAAATCACTCTAATAAAAAGCCAAGTTCAGTGCTCAAAGAATCTCTAAGAAGAGATGTTCCAAGCATATTTATCTCTATTTTAATTGCATCATCCTTGTGGTGATAAAAAGGCAATGCTGTTCATTTCTCCCACATTCCTTTGCTTCGACAATCAATCCAGGACAAATGCGTATCTCTGACCCGAAGTCACGGTGCCCTCCTGGTACCTTGTGTTTTGTACACTGTGGATGAAGCAAAGCACCTGTCACAGGCAATGTTCTGTCTGCGTATGTGCTTCAGCTTGGAGATCGTAAGATTCTCCAGTCTAGGGCCATGTTTTCCAGCTCACTTCTCTATGCTTGTTACTAGGCTCAATGCCAAACACATGGGAGGCACTTTTAAATATTTAACCAATGAAGATCTGTGTTCTATAAAAATGTTTGCATTCAACTTTACCTATGATATAATACAACTAAAGAAGTATAACTGAGTGATAATCGAGACATATCTAACAGAAGCCCAGGCTCGCCTATATAATTATCTCAGTACAGAAACAGAAAATGGAAACATCACTCTGTATACATCAAAACCATTTGACTTTATTTGTGATGACATAACTTCATTTGCTTAAGTGTCATGTAGCGCTTTTCCAAAAACTTACATTTTTAAAAAAGTATTTTTATTGACTTTTTAGAGACAGAGGAAGGGATAGGGAGAAAAAGAGAGAGAAACAACGATGTGAGAGCAAAACATCAATGGGCTGCCTCCTGCACGCTCCTTACCTGGGGTGGAGCCCGCAACCCAGACACTCACCCCGACCAGGAATCAAACCATCAACCAACCTCTCAGTGCGTAGGATGACTCCCACTGACCAGGATTCATGTTTATGAATACAAATATTTGCTAAGTACATCACACTGAAGTAAAATGCTTAGGGGAGAATAAAGAAATGAAGCATTTTGGATCCCTACCCTTAAGAAAAATGCTTTCAGCTTGGTTTAATAAGATATGAACATATAATAACACAACAATGCAAGAGTTAAAAAAAGATTTGCTGCTAATTAAAATGTCTGGCTCTAGTGCTAATTTGCTTAACTGTCATCATCTTCCGTTCAACTTCCACTCAATAACCACATTTACTTCATGTAAATCTACCAAGCGTGCCAAATTTGCTCCCTCTTCTAAGCCACCCATACATACATGGTCCTGCAGAGGACAGACTCAGCCAAGCCATTTGGTCATATCTTTGTAACTTTTCCATGAAGACTCCCCATGTCTGCCCTCAATTATTTCAATGATTTCTGGTCTTCATACATCTCTCTGCATAATCTTACATATTTAACTCTATGTGCCCCCCCACCCCGGCAGTAACAATGGGCTATGATGTCATGTGTCTCTCCATGTGTTCCATATGGATGTACGTTCCCAGAGAATAAACATTTTCTCATTATCTTCTCTCTCTTGGGAACTTACTAAAGAGCTCTGCTAGAGTGCATCTAGACGCTGTTTAGTCATTACTACAGATTGATTCTCAGCACTTTTTTAAAAGGAGAAAAGTCAGAATAAGAGTGAGTGGGAAGGGGCTGCTATCAGGTTTGGGTGGAAAATGGATAAACGATAAATGCTAAATTCTTTGGAAATGGTTAGAGCTTCCGGAGGACATGTTTTTACAAAAGACTCAAGAGCAGGAAATGGACTCTTCAATATGGGAGTCTTTGGTCGTTCAAAAACAGATAAACAACTGAAAGTTTTTAAGCCCAAATAAAACATGTCCACAGTAACAGAGGTTTTAAGATTAACAACATGTTCTGAACTCCTCTATAAACATTGCTATGGGCTAAGCCTTGTCAACTAAGACCAAATCTGTTCAGGGTGACAAAGCAATGCCCCAGTCACGCTTTTAACATACTCAAGTAATACGAATAGAGGCTAGAATGCAAATTCAAAAACTGAAAAGGAGAGAGACACTGAGATGCTGAGACCCCAGAAAACAAAAATGTATTATTATCTCAGCACGAATTTTTTTTACTTAGCATAGAAAACCCTTTGCAAAGGGTGAGATTTCCTCTTAGGATGGCTGAGGACCTTATAGGCATTCCAGTTGCCAAAGAGCTGGTTATGCAGATAACCAGCCAAGCCCAAGTTTACCTTGCAACGTGCCATCTGCGCTCCACCAGTAAATGGATGTCCTCAATTCTTCTGTTGTTGGCATAGTGCAAACGTTTGGGAAGGTGCTGCTTCATGTAAGGCTTAAAGTGCTGATCTGGCTTTTTGCACTGAAACATAAATGGAAAATGGACTTTAGATGGAATGTCTTCTAGAAAAAGGTGTGGATAGTATCTCTCTAGAAAGTGGAAGGAAGTTTTAAGCCAAAGAAAATGTTAGTGAATAAATGGAATTTGTTACCCCTTTCAAATAACAGAAATTGGGGGGGGGAGGGGGGAAATAGGTTCAAAGGAAATCAGGTATCTTTGGAAATGGAAGGCTATCGTTAGAGGGCATTTTTAAGATACATTCCTGACCCACTAGGAGCAATTCAAGCTCTAAGGCCTTTCTCAGCAGCTTCAATCAAGGGTGGGAGGTGGAAAGAAAGGGAGGCGGACATATGTTGAAGCCCATGTGATTACATCCTCATGTGCTTTTAATGTCTCTATCCTGGATGGGGGAGGGATGGAACCGGGTGGTGGGCAGATCTGGTTCAGAGAGAGTAAGGATTTGTTTAATACTGAATGAATACTGTTCAGTACTAATGAGGAAAGATCAAATGCTGTCTGTTTGTATCATTGCCAAGACCATTAGGGAGCCTGCAGCTGTCCACAGGCCAGGCCATTTGAAAGCTCTACGTAGAACAAATATACAGGCTGCAGGGCAATGGGGAAAGTGCTCCTCCCGCCCCACAGGGGAGGTGAACACAGGAGATGAGCATGCGGAAGCTGCTCTAATAGCAGAGGTCTGGTCACGTGCAGTACTTACCGTGAGATTAGCAATAATGGCTTTAGGGTCATCTGTTCAAAGAGAGAAGACAAATGTCAAAAAGAGATGACAAGAATCAATGAGAGAAATCATTTTTTTGCAGCAAGAGACTTTGTTCTTTTGTACCCCACTTCTAGAAGGGCCGTCCCTTTAGGGTTTTGTTTAAAATATATTTACATAGTGTGTGGGTACTGCATGTTTCAGTAAATGAAAAGCAGTTAAATAAGTGGCACAATTCATACAGTGAGCTTCCCCTGCTGGGTCTGGATCTCCTCTTCCGCAAGGGAATTGCTCTTTCCAGAGCATCAAGATGAGGTTAAGTAATTGCTTCTTTAAGATACTCCAAATGGTCCAAAATGGTCCCCCTGGAGCCTAGATTTAGTTTGTTTGCAATTTAACATCAGGAACTAAGCTGGGCATTTGGGGCATTTCCTATAACTTCCTATTTATCTTTGGATCTTTGAAACAAGCTATCATCCACTTTGAGGTGAATGTCTAATCCATTGAGTTATGTTTTTTAAAGGAGATTCGGTTTCCTTGGTAATATCATGGGTCTAATTACATAGGTAGCAGCCCCCTTCCAGCCACAGACACACACACGGATGCACCTCCTTTATTTTCACTACCAGCAAACAAAGGATATTTTAGTCAATACCCTAAACTAGCTAAAAGCAAAACTATGTAAATGATGGCTGTGTATAAACTGTGGACAGGATTATACTATCTGAAGGCCCCCTTTGGGGGGTGGGGAGGAGAAACAGGAGATTGTAGGTTAGTTGGACTTTGTTTTGTTTTAAAAAAAAATCTGCCTTACTATGTTATTATAGAATCAGCAGAAAAGGAAAACAGAGTTCAGAAGAGGTACCGCCTACCACGACACAACCCTCCCTGGAACATAAGCATCAGTGGGACAGGTCATGTCCGTGTCCTTTCCTGCTGTAACCCCAGGGCCTGTGCACAGTAGGCACTCCATAACTGTTTAGTAATAGATATAAATAAATATTTGTTGAAATTCATAAATAAGCTTGCCTTGTGATATAAACATATACAATCAAAGACACTATTCAGAATCATAGTTCTAAAACTATGAAATCCAAAGCTAAGACGATTCAATTCTACTTAAAAGGGGCTACATTTTACTTGCATATTTTCATGGAAAGCAAATACAGTTATATGCTGTGTAACGATGTTTCAGTCAGCATATACGACGGTGGTATGACGGTGGTGTGCCATACAGCCTCGGTGTGTAGTAAGCTAGGTCTATGTAAGCGCAGTCTATGATGGCTGCATAATGAAGAAACAACCTCACAGTGGATTTCAGAGTAGGTATCCCTGTTGTGAAGCAGTATGTAACTGTAATGAGGGTAGCAATAATGGTTAACCCAAATTGTGTCCAGACCATGTGCATGCACTCTGTCTGTAAGACTCTGTAGGCACTTTCTCTCCGATCATTCATGACAACTCTGGGAGGTAAGTGCTAGAACTCTCATTAAACCAGTGGGCATTTAGAAGGTGGAGGGAGGGGCTTATATACTGGGACCCTGGCACTGACTGAGCCAGCCATGCTTTGAACCTCTTTACTCTGTGGCCTCGTGAACCATAGTCCTCAGCAGGACCAGAGCAAGTTCATGTTCTTTGGTAATGAAAGAAAACAAAGAGCATGGAAAGTCACAAATGCCCGAGGCCACATTTGGGACACAAATCCATCATTTCCGAAGTAGTTGGTCCTCTCATGCTAGCAGTTCTCACGTTGTGTGAGTAGAAGAGGCCCCCAGCACAGGACAGTGGTGAAGAATCAGAGAATCTTGGCTTAAATCTTGGCTCTGCCACTTACTGTCATACTCTAAGCCCATTTCTTCACCTCTCTATGAGCCTTGATTTCTACTGTCTGTAAGAGGGGACAATAATACTTATCACACAGGGCCATCGGGAGGATTAATTAAGATGGTGCATATACTTAGCTAAAATAGTGATGCCACCAAGACACCATCGTCATAGCTAACATTTATTTAGTTGGACTGCACGCTAAACAGGAATCTAAGTGAGATGTAAACTTTCATTTACTCTTCCCAACAATCCTTATTTTGTAGATGAGGAAACTAAGGCAGGGAGGGTATAAGCAGCCCGCCAAAGGTCCCAGGGAGATGGTGGCAGAGCAGGGATTTGAGCCCAGACATCCTGTCACCATTGTTTATGCTCTTAACCACCACTCTTATGTCTCTCATAAAATGAAATCACTTGGACAATTATTGGTAGTTATTGTTTCTTCCCCCAATAACAACCTCCCCATTACATTTACGGAGGTCTGAGATAGCTTTCAAAAATAGATAAAAAGCTTTTGTGCGTAAGTGCTACAAGGCAAATACTAACTCAAGGGAAGCCCTATCTCTGGTGAGGCCCTGCCCATCTCAAGTGGGCAGAGAAGGGAGGATGTGGAGGGCAGAAAGGACATTAAAAAGAGAGGGCGGAAACACTGATGTTTTGCTGATTTCACAACGTTGCCTGCAGCTGACCTTGGAACAGTTCCCATTTGTGTTGACTCAAGTACATAGTTTGAGAAAAACTTAATTTTCCAAAGCTTTCCTCTTGGTGCCAATGGTTTCTTATCCCCAAGGCTAAAAACTCTAAAAGTGTTTTCCCCCCATAATGCAGCTTGTCTCCAATAAAACTATGGACTTCCCAAAACTAGGTGGGCAGCATCTAAAACATCTTACTTAGTTCATAAATTAAAGTTCTCGTCAGTGGTGTCTCAGAACTGAATGTGCAGAACATAAGTGATAAGATTCTTCCTGCTCATTTCTAATCTTTCAAAGCAGCAGCCACTTCCCAAGGGCGTAATCGTTTTCCCTCCTGGATTCTGTCAACCACTTTTATTAAGATAAATACTCCTCTACACCCGGACTTGCAAGGATGCTTAGGGTTTCCTAACCTTGTGTTGGGCTCCCTAACTCCAGCTCAAGAGCGAGCCTGAACCTCTTACTGAAGAGTTATGTTCTTGTAAACAGAAGTTTATGGTTATACACAAGCCTCAAATGAAATGTATTTCTACAAAATAAAAACAAGAGCAAATATTTATATAATGCTCCCATGTGCCAGCAACCACTCTAAGTGATATGCAGAGATTCGTTTTCACAACATCCCCATGAGATAGCTGTTATTATCATCCCCACTGTTCAGATGCAAAACTGAGGCTTAGAGTTTAAATAATTTATTCATTTAAATTCATTCTAAATCGTTGCAGAGCCAGGATTTTTACCCAAGTATTCAGAGAACAAGCCCTTACAATATTACCGCTCTGACAACTTAGTATTTTAAGGATCGACTTACATTTGGCATTATTGCTAAGTTTGGGTCGAATTCTTCCTAGAGTTCCAGGCACTAAAGTAATATCATCCACGTTAGTCAGGTAATTGCTCAAGAACTCGGTTCTATCACATGTGACATCTTCCATTCCTTCCGGGACAAAAAAAAAAAGAAAAAAGAAAAAAGATTTTCAGGCAATCTTAAAATTAAAATCTTAACACAGCCACATCTTAATAACATCCAGGCATCTATTTAATTAGTTTTTAACAGCTACATGCAAGGATCTCTTCTTTTGAGATTTCTTAATTGACTTTACTTTTTTTTATGCTTCTTCGGATAATTTTTGCATCAGGCTTTGATTTAATGTTATCTTGCAACCCTAGATAGTTTAAAAAGTGTCATCTCAATTATCATCTTAAGTCATTCAGCCAGAACAGCAAGGAAAAGGAAGTAACCATAATCTTTTAAAAACACAAACAAAAACTATTTACATAATCCTTATGAACAAGATCTTATTCTCCTCTCCTCCCCCCACCCCTATACCCCCCCCTGCCCCTGCTAGGGGTAGTGTAAATAACTGGAATATATAGTTCCAAGTCTCTTTAATAAAATGTCATTTTCCAACCCTCTCTCTCTCTAATATATCTCCTGACTTGAGTACCTAGTCCCCAATCCTCACTCTGTCTCCACTGGTGGCCTTGGATCTGACAAAACAATACTGGCAACAACAGATGAGAAAGGAAAATGTCAGCCCCAATGACCACCCAAACCGAAGAACAAAATAACAATGAAAAGCATAATAAGACTGAAAACAAGTGGTAAATAATGTAATCAGTCAAAACTGAAAGTTAGCAACTAGAAGACAAAAGGGTCTCGGTAGGGAATTTTTTTTAACAAACAAATATGCCTCCAGACCCAAGATTTGTTTCCTGCCTCGACAAGGATAATTTCTTGATCAGTGTTTAAAATATATAAATAAATAAAAACTCAAATCTTAGAATCAGAGACCATGGAAGCTGGTAGAGACTTTTATTGTCATTTCAGAATGTATGAGATGACATGGAACTGTGAAAGTTTAATACATTGCTTTGCACAATCCATTAGGTGCATATTCTCTAAGAAGGGGAAATAAGTGATTCTATAAAGAATGTCCTAAGGTTTTCGTTATAAATAATTATAACCCAAAGTGGCCTAGATCTAATAAAATTCAAATTATTACCTTTTAGGATCCCAGATCCAGACCTTCCTGTTTTATAAACAAATTGAAATGAATAGAAAAAACAACATATCCCAATATAGCACAAGGGTTCTATATCTTGCTTTTTTAACAAGAAGAAAAATAAAAACAATAAACAGCTACTATGTTCTGGTACAGTGGTAACCCAGAAAGGGGAAATCTATAAAAACATATTAATGGAAGATTGGAAGAATCTTCCATTTGTTACATTCCTAGGAAGTCACCTACCCCACCTTAGTAGTGAACCACCTCTCTTACTTTGGAAAACCGTATAGGAAGTGCTTCTGAATTGTCATAATCCTTCACCCACCAGACTAATACCATATAGGTGGTGTTAGGGTTCTCATTCTATAGACTAGGAGGCTGAGAGTTCAAGAGGTCACATAATGTCTCCACATCAAATGGCTCTTAAGTGGTGCAGTACAATTTGAAACCAATGAAACACATTCTTATTCCAAAGCCCAGATTCTGAAACACCAGACCATACTACCTTTTATGTAAGAGATGCTATGGCTTCCCCAAACCAAAGCAATCTATTCATCTCAGAAGCCTGCACACTGGCAACATAAGGTTTAATCTACTCAAGACCTTCACAATGTTCCATCAGGACCCATTTACTTCTTAGACATCTGGCTCCAACATATAACCAAATGCTCTTGACCCCCTCTGGGCAACTTCAATTGAATTAGTTGTGTCCCATGCTCCAAAGACTCTGTTCTATCTGAAGCTTTCCACAAACTTGTGGAGCATGAGTTTGCAGAGGGTCACATTTAGTCCCCGCAAAAGGGCAAGTTAGTCCCACTGCTTTATTTATTTTTTTAATTTTGTCATAGATCATTTAAAACATTATGGAAAGAAAATTTCAGGCCCAGAGAAGAGCTGTTTATTAGGGAAATTGGTCTGTCATTAATTCTTAAATTATTAAATAGTCAACCAATGGTCCAGTTCCAGAAGAATGAAGCCCCATGTTCCAGGGTCACTGTTTCAATTTAAAAGTTCTGGAATGTAGCCAAAACCAGTTTGGCTCAGTGGATACAGTGTCGGCCTGCGGACTGAAGGGTCCTAGGTTCGATTCCAGTCAAGGGCATGTACCTTGGTTGCGGACACATCCTTAGTGGGGAGTGTGCAGGAGGCAGCTGGTCGATGTTCCTCTCTCATCGATATTTCTAGCTCTCTATCTCTCTCCCTCTCTATAAAAAAAAATCAATAAAATATATATTTTAAAAACAAACAAACACTTCTGGAATGTAGTAGCTGCTTTCCGGAACTCAATCTGAGCACTTGTGAAATAAGAAGGCTCTCAGAGGACCCCCTCCAGCCAGCCCTATAATCACATAATGTTTATGACATTCTTGATCACCTCAAAAAAGGGGTCATGAATTTTTCTACTTTGCACTGTGATTTTGAAAGCCTGCTTCTTCCTCTCTTTCAACTGTCTTTGCTAATAGAGCAGGGTTATCTGGTTTTGCTTTGAATCCCCTCAGCAAATGCAGAGACATACTTTTACTTATATGCTACTTTAACAAGAATCTTATGTCTCTGCCTCCTTATCATGTTTGGATTTATTTTTTAGTCTCATAAACCCTGTGGACTCCTTTTGGAGATATGGCTATCAGAGGTGGGGTATTACTGCCTAAAACATCACACTCACAAAGGATGATATTAACATAACAAGCAAATTGCCTGCAACGTTTTAATAAGAGGAAGATTTCTGTAGAAAGGCTTTTCCTACAGAGAATAGGTAGATAGAGGAAGTGCCTGGTTTTGATCAAAATGAACTTGGGGTCACCTCAGGTCATCTCCTAGTTTGAGTCATGGTTTGATGATATCTTTCCCCATCCTGATGAAATGGGAAAAGAGGTGAAGAACCATATCTGGGATTCTGAGGGAAAGGGTTCCTTCCTTTCCTTTACACCATCAGAAACATTATCAATGACTATCCTAGTAACAAAAAAGAAACAAAGCTCTACCATGGTCTCCAACGAAGATGACATTCACACAGCGATGCAGCTTCAGTTGTTTCAGGCCATCCATTAATTGTCCCACTGTTTTGTCAATATCCCTCAGAGGATTTGTCATCTGGAAAAAGGAGCAAATTAGTCCTTGCAAGTTTTGGTATTTTTTTTTTCCTTTCAGTTTCTCATAGATCTTCTACTCCTAGAACATTCTGGAAAGAAAACTTCAGGTCCAGAGGCAGAGCTTTGTCTAGGGGGATTTTCCTGCCATTCTTGATGGAAATCTGGTCTAGTCACTTTATTTCTATTCTTCCAGGAGCATAAAATCTCCCCTCATCCAATCCCTTTCAAGGTACTTTTATATAAAAATATGTAAGAAATATTAAGGAAACTTGTTTTGGGGTGTTTTTTTTAAGAGATAAGATGCCTTTCTAAAATGTAACCATTTAAATCCAAGTATTTTGAGAGTGAGCAGAAAGTCAGATGATATGTTTAAGTTTCCTGTGCCCTAGATGAAGTCACATTAGGCGATGAACCACAGCAAGAAGATTTAGGCTTTGAACCACAGCAAGAAGACCAAGGCTAAGTGAATCAAAAGCAATTCTGAGGTTAAAAGTAATCTTCACTGGATGCTAAATTAGAACATCATTAACACAATGTAATCTACCTAATGTTCCAAGTAACTGTCAATTTCTGAGAATAATAGGTTCTTAATAGAGGAATCTCTTCTGCATATCAATTTAGTCCCTTTCAAGCTGATTTTGAGTAAAAAAGAATCTACAAGAGTCTTAGCACACAAAAGTAAACCACTGATCTTATTTAGCCTAACAAAAATCCAAAAACTTAGTTCTCTGAAGAACATTTCCAAAGTCTAAGAAACATAATCCATCCCTTATGTTCTTGCTTCAAATGAAAGTGTCTAACAGTATGAATGCTCCCACATACTAGTGGCCTCTCCTTCACTTTCATCTCTGCAACAAAAAGATTTTCAAGAACCATAACATCAAAGACTTGACAGTACTTTAGATGAATTTTAAAATTTAGCTACAATCATACACATGCACTCAAAATGAGTGAGATAAGAACAGAAGGGATCTACATATCATTTTTCATCCCAACATACATTATCTTCCATTAGCATCTTCTCAGATGACTCAAGACCTTCCTCATATCATGTCACTAGTAAAGTCAGTTGTTAACTTGTTTTTCTTCATGATGGGAGTCAGTATTTCAAATTCTGTCCCAAGGAGGAAGTCACAAGTGAAGATTTCGGAATGATAGATGCATAATCTGAAGGGACTAACAGATGGGGGAATGAGTGGTATTTGCTTTTGAGAACACCACGCTCTGCTCTAAGATCTTTGCCTAGACAAAGAAATACTCCATATACAACATACATCAACCTCGACAATTACTTATTTTCCTTTATTAAACAAGACAACTTAGATAAAATCCAGAATCTACTTCTTAGTGATAAGTTCAGATCATAAATGTGCCTTGGAAGCATCTGAAGGTTTTGAGAATATGAACCTCTACGTTGTTATGACTATACTAAAAAGACTAGACATTACTAATTATCCCTATGTGAAAACACACACCACTTTATCTACCCATCATTTCCTCTTTCTTTCTGTCTCAGCTATTCTCTTGTCCATAACCTAAAACCTTTTTAGAATTCTGAAAGAAGAGACCACGCATCAAAACCAATTTTCTATTGAGCACTAATCTACATTATCTTTGAGGAGTCCCCCAGATACTGTGCTGGGTTGTTTTCAAGAACCATTGTAACAATTCTGTGAATAAGTGGAAGCAAAGCCAGTAGCCTTTTTAACATTCACTGAAGCCTCAATGTAAATACTAGTGTTAGGGCAACTAACTCTTAAGAAAGTAGAGGGCTCTTTTTTCCCCGTCTTGCTGAAAGTTTAGGAGGTCTTCACATCAGTGTTAACCTCTGCAGTACCGGTTTCTTCTGGACTCAAAGCAAAGGATGATGCACCAGAGATTTTCTGAAACGTATTCAGCTGAGTTTCAAGCCAAGGTACGGAAGGAAACCTTCGGCTCAGACCTACCCGCCACAAAGCTTTGGAACAATAGATAAACTTACTTTGTCCTGACGCGTTTCCACAGCATAATGATCCATCCTATGTAATTTTCTTCTTCTTTTCTTTGGAGGAGCAACTGGTCTTTCCTGCCTCCTCTTAGGGATAACCTTCCTCTTAGGTCTCTTAGCCGGAGTAAGAGGTGAGCCATAACTACTCTCCTGTACTGGCGGATAGAGATGTCTGGACTCAGAAGTCGTCTGTCCCTCTGGGTCAGATTATAAAGCTCACACTTTGCCATCTGAGGCCAGTAGAGTCTTAGTTAGAAAAACTAAGGCTCCTTAAGGGAGAAAAGGTTGGTATGAAGGATTATTTGGGGATCTCTATCAAGAGAAACCCCCTAAATTGACCTTGATGCTGCTATCACAGCTTCTTCCCTGAGAACAAGCATATAATTTAAGAGCATCTTGCCATGTAAATGTCTTATGGCTGAGGAGCCTGCTGATAGGCATGGACACACCTGATGGTGACCCAGAATTCTACATTTCAAAACTCCTGCTTTAGGGAGAGACTGGGTCTTGGTTATGATGAGCTCTCCATCTAAAAAGTACTAGCTGAAAACTAAATAGAATATTAATCACATGCTGATTTCAAGGTGACAGTAGGATTTATATAGGTGGTTCCAGTTCAGAATCTGATAGTTATCCGTTCACACCACCAACTATATCAAAGCAAGTGTTCTTGGCAAGGAACAGGAAAAATTTTTAAACCAAGGATAAACTAAAACATAAATAATAAGCAATTCTCCTTGGTCATGAATGTACTTGCACGAATTAGGACTTTCAGCAGGAGAGAGAACTTGTCATTGGTAATTTAGGTTTCTAATACAGAGAACCTCTACGCCATGAGATAAACATAAATAGAACTGTCTTTTTTTAAATATTCTCTTGTATAATTAGATAAAATGTAAAAAGTCATCAATATCTCTTCATCTTAGTACACATATCAAGAAAGAGTAAACTTACACTCTTTCTACCAGAAACCCATTTGGGGGGGAGTGGCAGTACTATGCATCTTGTTTTGAAAATCTAGAGAGCAATAAATGCCAATGCATAAACTGAATAAGGAACATAACCTTTTGGGACTTCCCAGATGCTAGAGAAAATCAGGCCCCTGATTTGCTGATGGTGCAAAGGTGAATTAAAGCAGCAAGCTCTGCTGTTTACCTAGCTGATTTCTCTCAGTAGGACTGTCCAGAGACTCATTCAGATGCAAGAAGGGGCAGAAGGAGGAACAATGTTAGTGTATCCACAGAGGAGGCCATCTGCCATGCGATTTCACTGTTTCCAGAGCAAGCAACTGCAAAGGCACTTCCATTTCTGTCTCATCCTCGTTCTCCGACAGAGCGATTGAAAGACACAGCCCCACAGACTCTGGTTGAGTTTGGCATTTTTTTTTAATGCTTCTAGTTTCAGGCAATTCTCCATGAGAAGAGAAGCAAAGGAAAAAGAGGGTTTCTCATTTCATGGTCACCAAATACATTCAGCTAGAGCTCAAGTCTGCCTATCAGACACCCGGCCATTTTTGCAAGAGACCTCAACATTCCGAAGACTTTGAAGGCGGGCCCTTCCGATTGCAGCAGGTTAGAGGAGCAGCAGGAAGAACAGGATTTAGTCAAAATGAGTTTTCATCCAGTGATTAAATTGCATGTGTTTCCTTCTTCGAATGTTAGAGGTAGACGGAAGCTAAGTATTCACTGACCAGCCATACTTTTTAGTCTGACTTGAGAAGACTTAGCCTGAGGTTATTAAGAGGATGGGAGGAAGAGGGGCAAATTTCCCTGTTTTTCAGGATCCTTTGCCATCTGAAGGTAGTCACTAGCCAGCCAAAGCTCTGCCTCTAGGCCTGGAAGAGCAGCCGAACAAGGGGTCACAGAGGAAGCATAGAAGGTCAAAGAGAAAAAAAAGTTGCGCCAATAATCAAAAGCAAGCATATTTCTGAACATTCACCATTACACTATGAAACCAGGAGCAATAATACACCATTTCTTGAAACTATTAGCCCAATGTTTGGTCATCTAATTGAATAGCCTTTGAGAATGGTCCTGAAAAAAAAGTATACTCAATTAAGCAAGAAAGTACAAACTCAACTGTGTACAGCACAAACCATTTTGCTAGATGGAATTATTTCAATAAAATTTCAAATGCAAGATATTTTTTTCATTGATGGAAAGGAAAGCACATACCTGATTTTAAAAATAATACTACAGTTAATATAATCTTTACATGCACAATAAATGTATATAATGGATGTATAGGTATATAAACCAATTTAGTCTATAACAGAAGAGAGATTTTGCTGGCTTGCTTTGGTTTGGGTTTTAAAATATAAACTGAATTTTTTTTTCAGTTAAAAATAAGATTCCTAGAACCAAATAAAAAATAGTGACATCTGGAAATATCCTTTGTATTAAGAGAAGAAAGTGAACAGGTTACCAGGTTATCATAGCTGAAGACATATTCCAATAGATCTAATTCAGACTGTTATAACCAGTAAATATGTGAGAATATTCTAGTTATAAAAAGTATTAAAACTAAAAAGACCATAGCATTCTTGAATACTTCCAACTCTTAATTAAAAAAAAAAAACAAAAAACATGGTACAAGAAAAATCTGTTTGTAAATTAATGAGACCCATCCTTACGGCAAATTAAAACATCCTATATTATGCTTCATTTTTCATTGCTCAGTACTTTAAAAAAAAACTTTTTAGTTTATTTCTTAATTGAAGCATACACTAAAGTAAGTAATCATAACTGAACTACACGTATTAGAAATCCAGAGAGGTCCATTAAACAAGAATGTTTATTACTAGCCCATACAACATTTAAGAAAATGAGGATTATGAGAGTTTACGGTAAAAAGCCAAGTTCTGACATAAAGTGCCTTGTATAATTTGAACATAGTTATTAACTGACCACTCTGCTTTATCTCCTGGGCGGAAGAAGGGTTAAATGATTCCAGGGGAAGAACCCTGGTCTGGGAGTCGGAAGTTCTGAGGTTCTATCTCTAAGGTAACTTATCAACCATGCAACTTGAGCAGCCCTAAACCTCTTTAAGTTTCAGCCTCATGCTTTTAAAAGCATGGCTCTACCAAGTGGCTCCCCAAATCCCTGTGCCACAGGGTCTTTTAGGGGATATCATTATCTATTTAAAGTCGGACCTTTAAATAGGGCACATGGAACTGCTTAGAGGTTGTTGTTGTTTTTTAACATTTTAATAAAATGTGGTTCCATTTGCTCACTTTAATCTCAAAGAAAGACATCCTAAAGATAAAACAGCCAGGCTTGCTCTGGCAAAAATAAGTTTGTGTTTCGTGCATGCAGATGTTTATCTCATTTTATCATTTGTGTTTCATAATCATGCAACACTGGTTGAGGAACATCAAAGGGATAGGAAAAAGAGCATCAGACTTATATGACTTCAATGATTTAAGGCAATCTAAGAATGGTTTTAAATAGCCATTAGTTTCCAGTGCTTACAAAAATCACCACTGGCATAATGTGAATGCACTCAGAAATACTATGGCTCTCTGGTATTTACTATCTTTGCTTAAACATGCAGCATTTTGCTTTAAAAAAAATATCTAAAGCAAGTATTATCTGTATTAAAGTTATCCTATTCATTCTTATGCTGAACACAAACTTAATTATAGCCAACAGTGTTGTCATGGCCTAACAGAATTGAAGGCAATTTCCATTAACAATGTTTTTTAAATGATTTCTCAACCAGAATCAAGTTTTATTATGTTGGTGTAGTCCTCATCACTCTAAGAATAAATATTGAAAATCTTTAAAGGTTTAGCTTTGCAAATGTCATGCCATTTTTAAATGATCATTGCTGAAACACTGGAAGATTTCCATCTCTGGATGAAAGAGGGACATCATAAAACATCCCATCCTCTTCCCCTCCTGAATTTGAAGTTACACAGGCCACTACCTTACAAGCAGATTGTCTTCTACCACATATTAGTATTTGATAAAGGGTGTCACGTTGCTCTGCTAACTAGATTCATTCAACAGTATTTTTCTCCATTAAGAACTCATTTCACTTTGGAGGTGATGGACATGTTGATACTAGATCATGGTGATGGTTTCATAGGTATATACAATGTCAAAATTTATCAAATAAAAAGTTTACAAAGCTATAACATATGGCTGGTTGATTGTAGCTGACATAACCCATCTGAACTGCATAATAATTTTAATGGAGTTGAAAGTCAGCTGCAACGTTTTATGCTGCAGGCTTTATCTCCAGATTCCTTTTCACTCCTATCCTCGTGATGGAAAATGCCAGCTCTTCCCCATCCTTCATCCTTTGACTAATCCCTGCAAGGATGGACTATACCCCGCCCATCAGATCCAAGTTTAAAATCTATTTGAATATCAAATCAATCTGAAGTGAAATCCCTGCAAGAGAAACAAGTATGTTGAATATTTTTTAAATGATTTTAGTCTCATAATTCTTTGACTATGTACAAACCTTTCAGGTACGTACAACCCAAGAGACTTTGTACAAATCATGAAATAAGGTCGTAGATCAGGTAGCCCAGGGACACGGGTTCCCTGCAGGCAGATGGTAAGCTACTAACCTCAGGGCCAAAAGGGCCATATTTGTGTCCAGATAAATCAGGTTGCTCTGAATAGAAGGCATAGACTGAAGGCCTAGAGGAAAATAGGAAGGTTCAGAATTTCTCCCAAACTACATATAACATAGAACGCCCAACATTCCTACACATTTTAAAAAATCCTCTCATATCAGGTTAATCTTCTAAACACTATTAATCTGCCAAAACCGGTTTAGCTCAGTGGATAGAGCGTCGGCCTGCGGACTGAAAGGTCCCGGGTTCGATTCCGGTCAAGGGCATGTACATTGGTTGCGGGCACATCCCCAGTAGGGGGTGTGCAAGAGGCAGCTGGTCGGTATTTCTCTCTCATCGATGTTTCTAGCTCTCTATCTCTCTCCCTTCCTCTCTGTAAAAAAATCAATAAAATATATTTTAAAAAAAATAAATAAACACTATTAATCTTACCATGGAAAACATCATGTTCTTGTTTTTTATTTTATTTTGGTCTCAATTATTTCCACATCCACCACTCTCAACACCCACCCACACACCACCACCACCACCACCACCACCACCACCATTATGATGAAAGAGAAACATAACAAAACATCACCATCCCTTTGATTGCTGAAGGCAGTAACTGCCTGGTACAGCCTTCAGGAATCAAAATTCACAAAGGGAAAAAAAAACGTCACAGAGGAAAATCTGAACACACACTCAGGTCTTTGATCCTCAAGATAATTCAGCCCAGTGACAATTCCCCGGGGCCACGCAATCAGCAGCTCCATTACAGGGAAAAGTCATCTTACTGCTTCCCCAATCTTTGGAACTAGTTTGTTCATTTATCCAAGCCAGGAACCCCCTTAAAATGTGTGGTAGAGGCCAGGATTAATAGCTGTGTTAATCCATGTAATTAAATGCTCCCCAATAACTTAGTCTATTGCCGAAACTGGTTTAGCTCAGTGGATAGAGCATCAGCCTGCGGACTGAAAGGTCCCAGGTTTGATTCTGGTCAAGGGCATGTACCTTGGTTGCAGGTACATCCCCAGTAGGGGGTGTGCAAGAGGCAGCTGATCAATGATTCTCTCTCATGGATGTTTCTCTCTATCCCTCTCTCTTCCTCTCTGTAAAAAAAATCAATAAAATAATTTAAAAATAAAATAAAATAAAAAATAATTTAGTCTATTGTATCTTCTTAGAGAAGTAAAGCTTAAGGCTAAGAACCACAAAACTTAATAATACCAAACCTTGGCTGTGCTTCTATTTCACAGCCTGTTTGTTGTTGTTGTTGTTGTTTTGTTTGTTTTTACCCAATTCTAACCTAAGATTAAAATATACTGAGGAAAGGGAAAGAAAAATCAGTAAGAGGGAAACAGATACCTTTCGTTGTCTGGCAGGGTGAGCCACTGCAGTATGGTTAATATTCTCCGCTCATGAGGGATGACCCTGGAAAGTAAAACAAGCAAAGCATGATGGGAGTTTTGTACGGTAATAACCAAAGCACATGAGAGTTTTGTAGGGTATTAACAAGAAAGCATGATGGGAGTTTTGTAGGGTAATAACAAGCAAAGCATGATGGGAGGTTGTGTGTCAACAAGCTCCAGCCTGTTGAGCACTTGCTCTTGCACCCAGGCCAAGTGTTCTCTAATTACCACCATCTGTTTTCACTTCGTTGTTGTAAAAGAGTCTCATTCAAATCAGTGTTTGAACTTCCATTTCCATTTGCAACATATTACATTGCTCAACCACAAAGGAGACTGGAAACTGATTCACAGGCAAATGAAAAACCTGTCTTGCTGATCAGACCAGGGGCTGTAGGCAGGAAGGACCCAGGTCTCAGAACCTTTGCCATTTAGTGGGTAAAGCTGTTAGCTGTGGCCACAGAGGGACCAGGATTTACATCCTCAATCTGCCTTTTTTTAAAAAAATAAATTGATTTTGGGGAGAAAGAGAAACATCAATTGTTGTTCCACCTATTTATGCACTCATTGGTTGATTTTTATATGTGCCCCGACAGGGGATCAAACTCACAACTTTGGGATATCGGGATGAGCTCCAACCAACTGAGCTACCAGGCCAGGTCCAATCTGCCTGTGGAAGGTGGTGTGACTTTTCTTGACTTCTAAGCCTCTTTGACCTCTCTTGGCCTCAGTTTACTTATCAGTAAAATAAAGATAATAGCAAAACACCCTATGCTAGCTGGCTGTAATGATGAAATGAGACAAGACAGGCAAAGCCTTATTTTTATTAATTATCAGAATTAGTTATTATACTATCTCATAAAATATGCCTTTAGAAACATGATTTAATCTGAAACTTTACATTCCTCCTCTACAAATAAGGGGTTTAGAAAGGCATTCTTGAAATTCTCTTCGGGCTCTATAAAAATCTATGAGGAATGGGCACCTATAATTATGAGCCTGACAAAAAAGGGTATAATCTTCATCCACAATGACTTTTGTGTTTTAAGTCTCATTCTTTTGTTGAAATATAATTACCCTAAATCTGGCACTGGTCTAAAGAGTTCTTGGCTAACATGACAGCAATGCATTCTTAGGAGCGTTTCCTTCAGATGCTCACAAGCTGAGTGATGTCTTTATTCAAGGGGAAATGTGCTTATTCTTTCCTAACAAGGAGCACAGCATGCTTTTCTGCTCAGTCACCCAACACTGGGCATGAGAGTATGTTCGTGATGAATTCAAACTAAAGCTCAAGTTTAACTGTGGTTAGTAAAAATCTCTGCGGCCAAGAGTGAGCCATAGTGTAAAGTACGGTCTCTGGGTGATAATGATGTGTTGATGCGGACTCATCGCTCATAATAAATGTACCCCTCTGGCGAAGGATGCTGATAATGGGAAAGACTATGCATGTGTGGGGCAGAGGGTATACTGGAAATCTCTGGACCAAGTGCTCAATTTTTCTGTGAACCTAAAACTTTTCTTAAAAACTAATAAAAATGTATCCTGGAATGTTGGTTGAGCCATTGAAACATTTACTCGTTGTGGATGTGAGCATGAGAGAGCATCGAGAAAGACAAATTTTCAGAGCTATTGTAGATGGCTGGATCTCTAAACAAGCAACCTCCCCCACCCCCACCTCCACCCACTCCAGTCTTTTCTGATAGACTAGGGATTTTCACTTCTCAAGGGGTCTCTCTCTGTCTAAACCATCCTACCCAGAAAAGCATGTTCACCATACAATGAGTCCTCGTGTAAGCAAATTCCAATAGAATAAATGTGACCCCGTTTATTAATTCTTATAATTGAATTAGAAATAGGCATAGCAGAGTCAGGTTAATCACATAAGATATTTAATTTGTCAGCCTTAGAAATCCCCTGCACAAAATAATTACATATTTTGAATTCTTTCCTAATTAAAAACAAAAACAAAATGCCTTTTCATCTTATCTTACTTCACTACCTACGTACAAGCTGCTTTATTTTATGTAATCGACATTAAGTCATAAAAATGGACTTTGATGAACTCGTTGGATGCTAATGGAAAAATACAAACTGTTAGAATTTGTGTCCAGTTCAGAATGTTCTCAACCTTTAAGGCTTTCGTTGGACAGGGTGCTTGACCAGTAGGGGGCAGGGAATAAAACATCAACTCAGAGGCCAGAATGTCTGGGTTTGAATCCCGACTCCACATGTGTTGGTGATGAGACTGGCAAGTTACCTACCCCTTCTGTGCCTCTATGAAATGATGGTAATAATATTACCAGACTGTTGGGAGTATTAAAAGGCATAATATATATAAAGCATTTAGAACAGTGCCTGGCACATAGAAAGAGTCTAGAAAATTGTTAGCTTTTACAATGATGTACTAAATTCACAGATCCTAAGAGATTATATACTCATTCAGAAAATGTTTGTTAAAAGCTTATTATGTTCAAGCCATTTGTGGGAATAAAATTAAAGATAAAAGATACTCCTACCAAAACACACACACACACACACACACACACACACACACACACACACACCTCTTACAGAGGAGTTACCATTCTCTGCTTAGAAAGATAAGCAGGTCAATATGATTTCCTGGGCAGGATTGAGTGTGTGTGTGTGTGTGTGTGTGTGTGTGTGTGTGTATGTATGTATGTATTAAGAGTGTAAGATGACAACATTGGAGGCCTGAGTACTTATTCTAAGTATGACCTCGAACACAACATTTTACCTCTCTAAGCCTTAGTATTCCAATCTCAAAAAAAATGAGGTATTGGGCAAAGTGGTGTCTAAATTTCCTAGGAGTTCTAGATTATCTTTCTGAAATAACCACAGACCAAAACAACATGGCCCTTACCCATTAGTGTTTAAAATACAATTCAGAGTCAACACAAACATATCTGACAAAGAAAGAATGTATATTCACACAGAAATGAAAATAGGGTTCATGCTGTCATCATGACCATCACTGATTGATACAGAATTTGTCATGAGACCTCATACATTGGACATGGTCAGAAAAAAAAAGAAGAAGAAGAAGAATGCAAAATGAAGGACTAGATAAGGTGTTTAGTGATAAAGAAAAACAAATTACCTTAGGACACACATAGCCATTGTCTGGTCATATTAAAGAGATAATGTAAAAAAGAAAAATAACATTTATTGGTTGTTCTCCATATGCTAACTTTCCTACCGAGCACTTTAAATAAGTTAACTCATTCTATTTTCACAATATCCTATGATGAAGGCACTACCATTCCCATTCAAAGATGAGGGCATGGGTTTAATGAGAGATTACATCACTTGTTCAAGGTCAACAATCTACTAAATGGCAGAGCTGTCATTAGAATCAATCTAAACACTCATATATAAAAGGAATTGCTGCCCTTGGACATGAATTGACATTTTTTAAAAATGCAACAGTATCAGCTGAGGATGATTTTGAAATGAAATACTATCACTTAAAAGGCAAGAATTATCTAGGTTGCAGCACAGAATCATGTTAAAAAGATGGCCTTCTAAGTCTATGGCTTGAATCAGGTTTTAAGTTAAATTTTTTTCTAAAGGCACTACGTGTAGATTTCCTTGACACATATTCCATTAAGCAACTGGAAATATGACCATGTTTTTATTAAGTTGCAAAAAGGTATTTTAAAAAGAAAAACAAAAAAAAATGAATATAAATCATTTTCAAGGTATAGATACAAGAAGAATGGCCTGAGAAGCAAAACAAAACCACAGACATCTTTGGAGCACTCAAAAGCCACATTCTTATAAGTGGTTGGAAATGGGTGGAGAAAATGGCCATTCAGAACCAGACACTGGGCCTTTTCAATAAAGCTTTACAGCAGTTTGGGGGGGTAAGGGCAGGGACTAAGTATTAATTACATTGTTGGCTCCTCTCCATTTTGCCAGGCAAATATGTTGTCCACAGGGGAAAAAAATCACTTCTATAAGCATCTATGACAGTCAAGGGTCAGAGAAAAAGTAATGCGTAGGATTAAGCTAGTAGATCAACATGCCATTTATGTAAAGTGTCTGACGTGCCCGTGTGTATTTCACAACTCAGAAAACCTCTTTTTAAAAAGGGAAAAAAAGACTTTTAAAGGAGTCCTCTGTCTTTACTTCAAATCACCAAACCCAATTACAACTTAACCATTCAAATCTGAGAAAGCTACTTTTATTCCTGAATTTGGAGAATATAGACAGTACCACTCTGGATTAATTTAAACCTGTGATTGCTGTCAGCACACTACGATTATAGAATAGTCAGATTTTTGTTAGGGAATATGGGGCAAGCATGGAAACAGCTTTAAGTGGTTTTTTAAAAAAAAAAAAAAGATGGAAAGAACATCTCAGGAGGAACAAAATCCCCATGAAAGTCAAAACAGATTCCTTTTCTTACCAAGGGCTTAAAAATAATCAACATGTTGGCACTTTTATTAGGTAAGTTTCTTCTATTTTATGAACATTAACTATTAATCTCCTCATCACCTGGGGGGTGGAGTGGTCCCATTTTTCTAATTAGGGAAATCCTGGGGTTTAATAGAAAAATGGGGTGAAAATCGAGGCTTCCCCTGCCTCCTGTCTGAAATACCCACTATCCACACCACTGTATCAGCCTGAACTCACACTACATTTTTAAAGTTGTGAGATAAAATATAGAACGTTATTAGACTATATATATATGTGCCTCAGTGACATTCAACCATTCGACCGTTCAACCAGTAGCTATAATATACACTGACCACCAGGGGGCAGAAGCTCAATGCAGAGGCATGGAGACTGATGAATCTCAGAGGGAAGTGGGAGGGGAAGGATGGTAAGAGATTAACCAAAGATCTTATATGCATACTAGATGCCTGGTGCATGGATTTGTGCACTGGTGGGGTCCCTCAGCCTGGCCTGCGGGGACTGGGCTGAAACCAGCAATCGGACATCCCCCAAAGGGTCCCGAATTGTGACAGGGCACAAGCCAGGCTGAGCGACCCCACCAGTGCACAAATCCGTGCACCAGGCCTCCAGTATTTATAGAAAATGATCATACTAACCACAGCAATAAACAAAGACAAATACACATTCCCTGGGTGGCAAGTTATCAAAAACTTATAAAATCTAGAAATTTAAGGAATGACTAGAAGAGGAAGAGAAAAATCTTCCTTACATTTGATTAAGAAAAGACGGGATAAAAGAGAGATAGAAGAGGAAGAGAGGGTGGGAGAAGGAGATGGAAGAGGGGACGGAGAGATGATCTCTGGAAAAAATAACTGGAAGGCTATTTTGAATCAGAAAATTTTTGTAAGTTCATGCACTTTTCAACTTAACTGAAATGAAATAAAATTGAATCGATGTTTCACAAGCTCAGTCATCACTGTAATTTTACAAACATTGACAAAATAAAGGTAACTTACACAGACCAGAAGAATGTCCCAGCTTTCACCCCTTGCTTGGTGGCTGTGATCCATAGCTAATGAGGAAAAATAAGAGCCTTATAATATGTTCTGAGCTTTGGTCAAGAAAGGAGAAAAAAAAAGTTTTAAAGCATATTAGATCAGCTATCTGATACTTTACCCACACCATAAATTTCACATTATTTGCAATGATTTTTTTTTCACATCTGGAAGTCAGTATCATTATTTCCATAAACGTTATTTGATCTGTTTGCTGCAACAGCTTTCAAACGCTCTGCCCTGATTCTAGTGGCATTTTTAAAAACTCTTATTTCATCTAAAAAGTCTCTTCTGTACCTTTCTCGTCTGATCATTGTTCTGAACATCGCACATATCTGGCAGAATTCTGATCATCAAAGGACCCAGGAGTGGACCATATGTTTCCTTTACCATTGAAAGCCTACAGAGGAGAAGCCCAATTTGGCACACAGATGTCAGGATCTCGAAACCCAGCTCTGTCTTGTTTTGCTTTAAACCAAGTGACTGAAGAGGAAGAGAAAGGTTATTTATTTATTTTTGTTCTGGATTTTCCCTTGTATCTTTTACTGAGCCTGTTAGGAAATGGAATTGTAGGTATAAGTTCTTGGATTAAGTGAGGCGAACCAAGCATTTCTTTAAGGTTTTTAAAATATTCTTTCCAGCTGAAACTGGTTTGGCTCAGTGGTAGAGCGTCGGTCTGCGGACTGAAAGGTCCCGGGTTCGATTCCGGCCAAGGGCAGGTACATTGGTTGCGGGCACATCCCCGGTAGGGGGTGTGCAAGAGGCAGCTGGTCGATGTTTCTCTCTCATCGACATTTCTAGCTCTCTATCTCTCTCCCTTCCTCTATGTAAAATATCAATAAAATAAATAAGTAAAATATTTTTTTTAAAAACACACCAAAAAAATAAAATATTCTTTCCAGCCCATGCGGTTGTCAGGCAGAAGATAGGGCCGTTAAGAACCTCAGCTCTGCAGCGAGGTGGCTGGATTCTAAGCCCTTTCCCTGTCATTGACCAGCCTGCAGTCCTCCAGCAAGTTACTTAAGCTTCCTGTGCTTCCGTTTCCTTTAAGACATAGGTAATATTCCCTAGCACATGGGCTTATTCTAAGCTGTAAGGACATAATACATTTAAAGGCCTTAAAACAGTGTCTTAGCATTTGGTAAACACTTGATTAATGTTAACCTTAATTAGTATGCAATAATGGAAAGAAATACAATCCACTTATTCTAGGAACGTTAAAAACAGCTTAGGATGTGTCCCATTGAAGAGCAGTCTGTGAGAAGAAACCCACTCACTTTAGGAGGCAAACAGGAAGGAGAAGAGCGGCTTGTTTGTTGTAAGACGGAAGCAAAAAGTGGTCTAGGAATTGTAGCCACTCCCTTTCCTGGTTTCCTTGCATCCAGACTCTTGAGAGTGTGTCTTCCTGACTCCAGCGAAAACCTTTGGTTTTTGTGATCAAAGCGGTATCTGGGAGATGTAAGGCATGGAGGAGCTCGGCCGTGGTTTCAGAAGGCCATGGTTTGAGATGGCTGGCCTGGGAGAGTACTGCAGATTCCTAGGTCCTTGCGGGAAGAGAGAGGTGTGTGTGCACAAAAAATCCTTAGCTCCCCCAAATTGCAGCTATTGCAGTTGGCAAGCAAGGATGGGCAGGAGAGCACATGCACCCTGTCAGATCCTGGATGTCCTCAGAGTGGCAGAGGTGGGGTCCCATGGGGATGGATCTGAGAGATAAGGTTCTCAGATTGCTCCAAGAAGCGTTTGGTCCAGAGTATTTTTCCACTTTATGTACAAATTCTGGCGTGCCCGGTGCCCCAGCCCAACCAAAATTCAAACTTTCATTCATTCATGTTCCAGCACCTCCATGAGCAAGTAGATGCACTCAAACTAAGTGCCAGACACCCCACTGGTCCTCACCACATCAGATCCCAGAGAGACCAGTCAGTTAAGTGATCTGTTCACATACTTAATTTTATTTCAGGGACACAGCTTCGAGTATTCATTTCCAAACAACTTCCTTGAAAAATTGAGTGGCTTGCTATTTTCAAGAAAGCTGTCCTAGGCAATATTTGGCATATATGAAATGTAAGATCAATATGGGGTTTTCTGATGGATTTTTTTTAATGCAATGTTGCCAAATAATGACCCTGAACTTTCAAATGTTGGTATTGTGGAACACATGCTGATGTTGGCATTATCTTGGCAACAGGAAGCCCTATAAATAACTTTCAGTCAGTAACACTGAAGGGGACAAGATCACCAGAAGCGGGCTTCGCAGAGATGCAAGGAGAGAGACACTGGGAGAGAAGACACAAGAGGGGGTGCTAGATGTACCCCGATGGCAAAACCAAGATCGTTTGTTCTTCATGCTTTTCTGAACTTCCGCAAATTCTTACAGTGACAAGTAACATCTTCGTAATCAGGGGAAAAAAAGTAACCAATTGTATAAAGAACAATGTGGACGATGAAGACTATGTCAAAGTTCAAAATGTTTACAAGAAGGAGAAGGAGGAGGAGGAGGAGGAGGAGGAGGAGAAAGAGAAGAAAAATAAGAAAAAATATTTCTACCTGCTTTCTGGGAGAATTTTTCTAAAAGGAAATTGGCAGCGTGGTTAGAAAAATGCAAAAAGAGAACAAATAAAAGCGAATACTTAAAAATTTAAAAACACAGTTAAAAATCTCAAACAAACAAATTCCAGCAGTAAGGAAGTCGGCCTTTCAAGGGTTGACCAATGGCACCAGACTGAAACATAGAGAGTGCTTACGTTAGGGCAGATCATAAGGAGCCATAAAAGTTCCTTTGTAAGTCATATGTATTTAAAGTTAAATGTAGTAGTTACAGAGAAAAAGAAGGCACTATATCATTGGCCCAAAAGAAGAAAGGTGAAGTAGAAGCCCTAGACCATAAAAGAGAGAAATGAGAGACAAATTCCTAGTTCCTTGTTAATTCAGAGAAATGCAATTATGACTTCCCTGAATATAAATGCAATGTAAATGTCCTCAGTGGTTGGTAAAACAATACAGCTTAAAAAAAAAAAAAAAGAAAGAAAAAAGAAAAAAAAAAGAGCCAAAACCAGTTTGGCTCAGTGGATAGTCAGCCTGGGGACTGATAGGTCCCAGGTTCCATTCCGGTCAAGGGCATGTACCTTGGTTTTGGCACATCTCCGGTAGGGGGTGTGCAGGAGGCAGCTGGTCAATATTTCTCTCTCACTGGTATTTCTAACTCTTAATCCCTTTCCCTTCCTCTCTATAAAAAAATCAATAAAATACATATATTTTTTTTAAATGAGCTGCAAAGACAGTGGGTTTGACACACCTGCCTTTAATCCCAATATTTCTTCCATTTCTCTGCTTTTTCAAGAGACACAGTTTTCAACATTTGTGTCCCAGATATTAGAGTTTGAAAAAGAGACAAGTGGGAACAATATTGTACCCTCTTGATATGTTATCATGGAGGGGATGGAGTGGGGGGAGGAAGGGGGAGAAGGAGGGATCTTTCCCACTGCAACCAGAAGGATTTAAATGTGAAATCGAACATTTTTTTCTAATTAAGTAAAGGATGCAGCTGTGGGAGAAGGCGAGTTTTGAAAAAAAATAAACAAAACACATTTTTCTAAAATATGAATCAGTGTTGTAGTCTTTCTAAGCAGTTCTTTGCAGAGAAATCACTCCTTCGCATTCAAAGGCACAGACCTAGGATACATTGAATTCCGGGAGACCTGAGGAAGGGTGGGGTCCAGTACCAGCAGGGGTAAACCAATCATTGAGATTAGAGTCAGAACAAACTAAGGAGGTGAAGTCTGTGGGATAATCTAGCAGAAGAGACTACTGACCAGTGTGGCTCCTTCCAGGTGGTTAGGGTCAAAGAAGGTGAGTGATGAAGAAGAAGAAGGAAGTACAGGCAAATGGGGGTGCAAAACATATCTACCCAAAATGTAGAAGTGGGGCACCTACCTATGTCAGGGCCCTAACGCAGACATGTGAATCATTTCAAAATGATATGGTCAAGTTTATGATAGAAATTATATGAAAACCCAAAGGAGGGTCCCTGAGCTTAGCTGGGGATGGGGGAGCTTAAAGGGCTACTTGGGGGCAGATATTTCAACTGCAATATGAAAGATAAATTAGAGCCTATAGCAAGGGGTCAGGTGAGCAGAGTCCATCCTAAGCGTGTGAATATATAGTCGAAAGAGAAAGAAATACAGATTTCTGGCAGTAGATGGGAAAGAAACAACAGAATAAAGAAAAGATAAAATTTTCCTAAAAGAAAGTAAAGCTTCCCACTAGCAGGATAATAAAAGAGACAGAAAGAGACATCAAGTCAATCCCTTTAACTGGGAAGTTCACTCTACTCCAACGCTATTCTTCTCTTTGCTGTCTTTCTTAAACCACCATGTTTCCTGCATTCTTATATTACAGTAACTGTTGAGGATGGCCTCAAGACCAGCTCATTATATCACAATACAGGCAGGAAACAGCAGTGGGCCTAGCAACTGGAGAAGTGATGATAATGTATCTGCTCCCCTTAGAAAGGCCTTCCTCCAGAAATTAGGGCTTTAAAAGACCGCACATCTGGTGGGGTGCTGGAATTGTTCCTCAGATCCCCACATGTAGTGGGCCCCTCGGAGTCTCATTCCTTCTCCACCTTGCTCAGGTTCAGATTTAAACTGAACAGGGAATTGCCCCCACTGAGATATCTCAGTATGAGAAATTGCAGGATTGCCGCAGAGAGATTCTGCAAACAAACAAACACACTTAAAAAAAAAAAAAAAAAAAAAAAAAACTTCATGAAGAGTACCAAACATTTGTAATGAGAATAAAGTAAATAAGTCTTAAAACAGCAACAAAAGAAATTCCATTAAAATATGTATGGGAAATGTAGGACCACAGAGTGAGTGACAACTTTTAACAGCGCCTTCTAAAGATGGACAAATTAAAAGCAGACTCGACTTTGGCTGAAGTGGCTACATCAAGATTTTTAAAAAGATGAAATTAAATTATAGAAATTTGGGGGCCGCCTAATGGTGAAATTCAAGTTTTCAAATAGACATTATACAAATGCCTCATCCCATCTACTAGATTTTAAACTAGGGTAAGAGTGATTCTTATTCTCCATTTAATCTGACCTCTATATTATTTGGCCAAATGGTTTCATCACCCCGTAAAAATAATTTGAGTTTAACTTAATTACCTAAGATTTTTATTTTTTATAAAGATTTTAATTATATTTTTATAAATAGTCTCTCTTTTCCAATCGTGTTTCTTGTTTTTTTTTACTGGTGATTTTATGAAATGTACAAGCCTCTGAGAGAAGGATATAAATGTTTAAGTACTTATTAAGGTGTAACTCTTCTTATACTAATTATAGTATCTTATGCTCTTATACTGTAGGTTTTTTTATAGTTTCTGCCCATATGTTTTTCCTATAGGCCAACTTTCAATAAAATATGTTTCTCAATTGCAGCTAGTAATGTTCCTTGGAATTCTTACGGTGGTGCCTTGTTCAGGAAGATAGAAGCAAAATCAGTTTCACCACAAATCTTGGTCAGCATGAGGAGAGGACTAAACTTGGTCAGATGTGTCAACTTGGAGCGTCATTAAGGAAACAGGCAAACACAGTGGAGACAGAGGCCTCACTTCACTGGGGCCGGTTAATAGCGATCCCTCGGCTCCGTTTCTGCAGAAGTTAATGAATGTGGGGACTCATCTTCTGAGTCATGTCAACCCAGGGGAAACCTAATGTCAACATTTGGTGGAAGGCGATCCAATTTGATAAAATTACTGTTTATCTCTATATCCTTTGTGGTTTTCCAGGCCAGTCTGCTTCCATGACAAAAATTAATGTAAAAGACCAACTAGCAACAGCTCGATGGAGTTCTAATTTCAATCATTTTATTTACACATACACTGTTCCTCTATCATAAACTCTGTGTGTGAAATCCACCCTGTAAACAAATTTCACAATGTTCACAACCTAGGTCACCCTAGACTTCTGGGAGCCCAGCCTGAATAAAGACAGCAGAATCAGGCCCTCGACTACAAAGAAACACTTCTACAGACATACAGGAAGTCTTCCAATATTTATTTTTTTAATGAAAAGTCCTTATTTAGCCTTGTATGCTGACTTTTTATGCGATAGGAATATTTTTTCACCGTGACCTTTTCTCATAGGGCAATGCCATTTTTTCTTCTTACTTCATAGTCTCTATTTTGCCTACAGATAGCAGCAAACATTTCCAGGTATGAGATCATTCCAGGAGGGTAAACACAGGGATGTGTGCAGCCCCTGTCCGCTCTTCTTGCCATGGTGAGCCCACAGAGGTCTGCCAGCCCTCTTTCTGAACCAGTACCCCAGGAAGACACAGCCCCCAATTACAGTTGACATGAGATGGAACCATTTGCCATTCCTCTTCCACGGGCTTCTGATTGACTACGTGTATTGGTTGTGTTCCTGCGCTGATTCTGATCCTTCTACCCTCAGTCAGTTCTGTGCTTTCAACAACCATTGCCCTGTGTTTCTGCATTGCTCGTGTCTGACCAAAGCAATTGCCTAGCCAAGCACATAGTCAAAGGAAAAATATTATGTGGAAAGCCATCTACACCCCTTTTTACTTTCTGCCCAACCATTTAATCTGAAGTAAATAGGATCATTTCTTTCAAAGTATTAATTTTCTGGTCCAGCAGCAAGGTAGGATTCCACATATTATATGGAACTTCCAAGACTTTGAAAAAAATTGGGTTAAACAAACAAAAAAAATTAAATTACTGTGGGTTTCATTGAGTTCCTTATTTCTGTTCACATGTCACCTGGGCCAAAATTTTGGGGTAGTAATAGTCATTCCCTCCTTTTTCTCATTGTACCCCCAAATCTAATAAATCATTAAGATCTGGCTATTCCTTCTTCAAAATGTTTCTGAAATCCATCCCTATGTCAGCATTTCCACCACTGTCACCCTAATGAAGACATTTTCATCTCACACTTTTATAATCATAACCACATATAAACGTATACACATAGACACATAAATATCTGTATATATACATTATAAATGCACATGTATATACATGCCTATAGAAATACATCATACATATATAAATATAGATACACATACATATTATATACATGTACAGAGTGGGACAAAAGTAGGCAAATTATTTATGTACTCACAAACCTACTTTTGCCCCACCCTGTATATTATATACACACATACACCTACAGATATATACATAATAACAAAAGAAAGAAGCATTGCTAAGTGTGAGAAAATTATATGCACCTCTTTTGTTGGTAACCAGTTTGGGGATGAAATGTTTCAATGCACAGACACACACCCAAAAATGCAAAACTTACCGGTTGACCTCCCCACCATCGATGATTAAATTTCTCTCGCCCCCGAAGATGGAAAGTGGCATCAAATACAGGATCATACATTGAATTGCCAACAATTCCATGTGATTCTGGATACAGCCCCTTTGTGTAAAAAAAAAAAAAGTTATCACTAAAGTAACAATAATCCACCCACATTAACTCTATTATAAATTTTTTTTATCATAAAAGGTTTTATAGAAACAATTTCTAAAAGTATATGTGTCCGAGCAAACATAAATATTACCTATGAAGTGATTTTAAGTCATCTGATAAACTTGACATTATTATAAAGAAATTTAATATTTGGCAACCAGTGCAATTTAATAAGATGGCAACAATTTCTATTACTTCAAATTAATCTTTAATTGAATTTTACTAATGTACCTCCAAAAACATTTTTATATCTACATACATTTTTCCTTTTTCTAAGTTCAATTTCTACCCTAAACAAAAAATAATTAAAATAACTAAGGATGTATTTAAAGAAGAAAGCAAGGTAGAAATAGAAGTATCTGAAAATTAAAACATAGCAGCCCTTATATCAACATTTTTATTTAAAAATTCAGAGGTTTAATGTGTGTGTTCAGAGATAATTATACGTAAAAAAATTGTTTGTTTTAAAGTTACATTGACATTGAGTTGTAAAAGGCATTTACTGTATACAGCTGAGGCAGATAAGATGGAAACAGAAACATTTTCTTTGAACACTAAGGAACACTTTTTTTTTAAATCTTCCTTTAAAAGTCATTTCAGGAAGAAATCAGCCCTTTAAATTTATATCATTTGAAAAAAATACTTACAGTGGCCAAAGTGTATAAGTTGGGGAAAGTTTTCGTTGGGTACACAGGCCTCATGTAGGGAGAATGTGTGCCACAAGACCCTGGAAACAGAAGTTAAGGTCAGAAGAAAAGAACAGCAGGAATCACTTGGTGCAAAGAAACCCATTCCATAAGCCATCAAAGGCACGTGTTAATCTTTACTTATATATTTCCAATAACAAAATACATTTCCAGGCTTGTGTCCACAGATCTCAAAGCCCATAGCTGAGCAGTTACTTTGCAGATCATGGATTACAGATGAGAACACAGTTTGAAAATGACTTACTTAGTTTTTCAATGTTAGGCATGACCTTGCTGCCTTTTTTCATGTATGAGGCTCGGAAACCATCCACAGAGAATATGATTAATGGAGGGCGAACAAACCTGAAATGTAACACATTAAGCTTTAGAAAAATGGCTGCCACGGCGTTTCCATTATGCTGAGTCATTGTCAATAATTGGGACCAATGATTTCCAAGATGAAACCAAAGATACTATACACTGCTGGGCTTCCAGCCACATAGCATTTTGGCACCTAAGTCCAGAGTTAAATGACCAAAGTCATAAAACAGCCAGTGAAGGGACCGATATCCCCTAATGACATAATGTACTTCCTCCATGACTGCCTCTCACATTGCAAACAAGGTTTTCCACAATGTAAAAAGCTGTTATATTTGCCTAGAACAGTGGTCGGCAAACTCATTAGTCAACAAAGCCAAATATCAACAGTACAACGAATTGAAATTTCTTTTGAGAGCCAAATTTTTTAAACTTAAACTTTTTCTAATGCCACTTCTTCAAATTAGACTTGTCCAGGCTGTGGTATTTTGTGGAAGAGTCACACTCGAAGGGCCAAAGAGCCGCATGTGGCTCGCGAGCCACAGTTTGACAACCATGGCTTTAAGATATCATCAATTCATACCTCTTTTATCATTTATACTAGAGACCTGGTGTACAAAAATCCATGTACTGGGGAGAAGATGTCCCTCAGTCTGGCCTGCACACTCTCACAGTACAAGAATCCTCAGGGGATGTCCTACTGATGGCTTAGGCCTGTTCAGGGGATAGCACCGTCCCCATTACCCCTGCCAGCCAATCAGATGACAGCACTGTCCCCATCACCCCACTGCAGCCACCGCTGGCCTCTCTCTGCAGGAAGCAACCAGACAGGCCAATCAGGGGATGGTGTATTACCCCCACACACACATTGTCCCTCCCCCGCCGTAGGAAAAATATTTTCTGTGAATTTCTCTACTTCAAGATGCACACTGTAGCTTTTGACTTGTATTATTCTTAATTTCTCCTGTATAAGTGTATTTCAGTTTTACATCCTTTTTAAGCATTTGCCCATCTATATCCTGCGATAGTTCCATCAATTAACACATAAAATTGCATACTATTCATAAAATACACTTACCCTGCAGGACATTCTGGTGTCTTTATTTCCTCACAGTCATCATCTACCCAATGTGACTCTCCTATAAGGAAAATGGGTCAATGTACTGGTGAGTCAAATGATAAGTGCCATCCAGAGCCTTGAAGAGTGCAATTCCAGGACCTGTGACCTGGTTGATATTTGTCGCTTATGGGACACCATCTAAAAAGAAACTCAACAATAAAGCCTGGTGTCTGGTTTGGCTTCCTAAAGCACACCCGAACACAATGGCAAATCTAAGGTTTAATAACCCCGTGTGGAGTGCTGTTTATGTGAGCCTTCGGAGTCTAAATGGTTTCTAGATAAAAACACCAGTGGCGTCAGTGAATAACATTTCATGTTTGTTTCCCTCCAGAAATAAACTGTTTGGTCATTAGATGGAACATCCCCCTTTTCCTCCCCCCCAAACATCTCAAAGCCAGAGACAGCATGGCACCACTTTTCTTAGGTTGGGAGGAAAAGCTTAGAACATGCAGGGACATAGCTGGAAGGCTGCCATAGATTATTTGTCAGTGGGTCTGTGCACAGCCCTAGGAATAAAAACCAATGCTTTCTTTCACTTTTATCTTTCCACCAAGATCTGAGAGCACGAACTACATCTTCTAAGAACAGAGAAGAAAAAGAACTCAGATTTTTTTAATGTGGCCTCTTGGAGAGAAAATAAAAATTATCAAAATAATTTACCTTAAATTGTTGTAAAATAAACAAAAATCACAGTCTTAACTATGAGTAAAATTTGTGACCAAGACTTTGGAGAAATTGCTCCCATGTAAATAGCATTGGGAGTCTCCCTGGTCAACAAGAATCTAACTACTAACAACTGTGTATGTGTAAGTAAGTGCCACGCTCCTTACAATGCAATAATCCGGGTGCACGCATGGGCCTCACAAAAGTACTGACACCAGCAAAAGCTGGTTTAATGATTCAATGACCAATGATACCTCAGACTTTTTCTTTATTTTCTTACCTAATAGCCTTTGTGGCTTATTGGTACATTTACTACATAGGGGAGTAAAAGGGAAGAGGAAACAAATTTTCAATCCAAGTTATTAATGTAATACCTCCTTGCCACAGCTGAATACTACACATGTTTCAGAACTGATTTGCTTTTTCCCTCAAATTTTTTCTTTAACTTTTATTTTTAGTATTTTAAAATTTGCAATTACAGTTGACATATGATATTATATTAGCTTCAGGTGCACAACATAGTGATTAGACATTTATTTATACAATTTCTGAAATGACCACCCCGATAATTCCAGTACCCATCTGAAACCATACATAGTTACTACAATGTTATTGTCTAGATTTCCTATGCTTATCAGAAACTCTTCTTGAATATTGCATGCCACAGCTAGGAAAAAGGACTTAAGTCAGACACTAAAAAGTGACTTGCAAACTTTACATAAAGATTCTTGGATCTTTCCATTAACTTCTATAAGTGGGTGCATGGCAACTGAAACCCCGTAAAGACAGAAACTGCATATTTTATATTTTTTGTAGTCCACTATTAATTATTGGAAGAAAGCCATCATATTATACCATCAAGCATCCAAAGTCAATGCAAATGCATGCATGGCTTTGGGGTAGGACATGAGCTGTTGATGCTCTGACCTTCTTTACCAACCTTCGTTACCTCCTCAGGCTGAGGCTAGTGTCTGGCCTTACAACTGTCAGGACCCTTGGTCTCAGGGTCCTGACAGTTGTAAGAACTCAAATTTACTTTCGTGGATCTGCAGTAGAGCAGCCCAAGGTGAAAATTTACCTGGAACCACATCCTTGCTCGCCTCCCTCTGCCCCCACTTCCCTTACTCTCTCATATGGGTTTTTCTGCAGAATTATTCCCTCAATAAATCATGTATGGCATTCCTTTCTCAGGCTCTGCTTCTAGGAAACCAACCAAGGCAGGAACTTTAAACATATCTTCATTACAGTGGTTCTAGCTAAATACAAAATTTGGGGTTATTTCCTTGTTATTTCAGATCAATAAGATGCAGGGAAGCAAAACTAAGAAGGACCATGAGAAACATAAAGGCACTTCTCATTTCCTCCTCCGGAGCCCATAGCCAAGGCATTATAATTATATCCCCAATAGCTAGGATGTCTTGGAATATGTCCAGTTTTTACTCTTTTGTTTTTATTTTTTACATGTTTATTTTTATTAATTTCAGATAGAGAAAGGGAAAGGGAGAGATGGAAACATCAGCTATGAGACATGGTCCCTACTGGGGATAAAGCCCAAATCCCAGGCATGTGCTCTGACTGGGAATCTAACCGTGATCTCCTGGTTCATGGGCTGAGTTCAACCACTGAGCCACACCAGTTTTTATTCTTTTAAAGCTCAAGCCAATCCAAGGAAACAGGTACCTTTGCAAACCACTTGGTAGTTGGTACAGCAGTCTCCTCTGGCCAAGCAGTCCTCTGAGCAGTGACAAGCATGGTCTTCATTTCTTACTTCTCCGCATCTGTCCTTGGTACACTCCCAGCCACCAGCTGAAATCGGCACAAGAAAACACTTTCGCTGCTTCACGCAAACCAAATGAAAGAGGCCACAATTGCTTACAAGGGTTGCCAACAAAAAGAGCTAAAAGCCCCACATCATTTCATCTGCTTGTGAAATTAGAGTTGGCCTGAAGCCCAGATGATATTTGGAGGACTTACACATAGAATGAATGCCTGATTTTTAAATCAGAGTACAAAGCCAAACATGATCAGGCTCCTTGGGGGGGAAAAAATGGAACCTTTACTGATTGCAAACTCCCCTAAAAGACCCAATGAAATGTATGGGATCTGAGTTTTGTAACAGGGGGTATACTACTATACCATTGTAGGCATAGTCACTATAGCTCAGCTCTTAATTTCCCAAGTAGCTTTACTTAACTTTAATCAGCTTGATTTATATATAAATGATAGTGTTAACTAAACGCCCTCTATCTACTTCTGGATGCACTAGAGGTTAAAGTTTTAAAAAGAGTATAAAAGGTTATAAAAACACTCACAGTTCCAATCATTGACCAAAGTGGAGCGCTACCTACAATGAGAGAGGCCAGAGTTCCTATATTCATGAAGGCCAGGAGGCCAGTCATGGATTTCTGTCGGAGCATACTTGATCAAGAGCTCACGACTCAACTCTCCACAGAGGTTATTTTCAGAAAAGTAATATTTTCATTTTAAAGAGAGTTTTTTTATTTTTTGTTTTGGCTTTTTTGTCCATTAGACTATATGCTCCAAGGCAGGAAAGAACCCTCCCCTCTTTTTCACCATTCCATCGCCAATGCCTGAGACTGTGCCTAGCACTCAGCAGTATTCCATGACATCTATTCCATCCCATTGGAAAATACCATGAAAATAAAATATGACTCCTTAAACTCAGGATTGCCATGTTGACACACTTCATAGTAAATTCATGTCTTCAATAAACACTTCTACTATGTTTTCCATGTTCTAGGTGTAAAGAAGAGGGAAGACACGATCCTGTCTGCATGGAGCTTACATTCCAATTGGGATAGACAGACCATAAGCAAGGAAACAAGAAAACAGGATAATGTCAGCTTGTGCTTAACGCTAGGAAAGAAACAGCAGGAGGCACCGACAGACAGTGACAGGGTAGGGTCTCTAGTTGAGAAAGAATGGTCAAGAAAGCCTTCTTCTGAGCTACAAGACACTTCAAGTCTTCATCTCCTAAAATATATCCTAAGAGGAAGGCAATGATTTTAGAAAGCCGTGTTGCTCCTTATTAATAGTCTATTAAGCCACACCACTGTTAAGTGAATAAATAGATAAGGAGGTATTACTTGCCATTCTAGGGAATCATGCCACTACCGTTTCATTCCCATTATTTTAGAGTTTCCTTTGCATCCTGATTCCATTTTCTCTTCTTTTTTATTTTTTAAAAATTTGTTATAAGATTTTTATGTATATATATTTTATTGATTTTTTACAGAGAGGAAGGGAGAGAGGTAGTGAGTTAGAAACATCAATGATGAGTCATAGATCAGCTGCCTCTTGCACGCCGCCTACTGGGGATGTGCCTGCAACTAAGGAACATTCCCTTGACCAGAATGGAACCTGGGACCTTTCAGTCCACAGGGTGACGCTCTATCCACTGAGCCAAATCGGTTTCCATTTTCTGATTTCATTCTCCTATCTCCACTGCCTTCTCTTCCCAATAAATTAAATGCTTGAAATTCCTTTATCCAAACTTTCTAGTCTCAATGGTCAGCCATTTTCCAAAGTTACTTTGACTGATAGAGATCATGGGATTTTCCCCTCCAATTCAAGGATAATTTTACTATCCAACATACTTTTATTCCTCCCCAAATTCCATAAGGAAATCCATTTGCTTGCAAAACAGCATCACTATTAAAAAGTTTGATTTATTGAGGAACTACTTACTTCATAGAATAATAAAGTTTTTAAAAATTCAGGGTTCTAAGTGAACTATAATGCAAGGTATGAATCAATCAACTGCCTAATTTTCAAAGCAAGCATGGTAATAAGCATAAAAGCATTTAACCTTACTGGAAGATAAGACAGTTACCTATCAGATCTGAAAAAAAGACTTTAAAAATGAGTATATCCATTTTAAAAAAGGAGAGCTGCTAAAAAGAGAGTAGTAGCTCTTGTGCCCTTGGAGAGGAATATAAACATTGAGAGTGTAATTTTTATAATATATATATTTAATTTTTTAAATGCATATGCATTTTGATCCCACTCATAGGAATTTATTTTAAGGAAAATAGGCAAAAATATGAATATGCATGAATAACATTTAATGATACATTAATAATAGTAAAAATGGAGAGAAATATAAATGCTGATCAATTTCTCAATGAAGTAGGTTATATTTGTTCAATGGACTATTATGCAGGCATTCGAAGGATGGTGTGTATAAAGATATGTAAATACAGATACAGCCTTACAAGGCATATATACACACTTGTATAAATATAGAAACACACAGAATAGAATTTACACTGAAACATTGATTGTGCTTATTTCCAAAGAGTGCTTCCATCAGCAAAGTAGAATCTCAAAGACTGTTTTTCTTCAGCCTTTTGTGGCTATTTAATACTTGATTGATATTTGATTCTTCCACATTTGGCATATGTTATCTTTACGCGTGGATAATAAATGACTTTTAAAATGTTATTGTAGACCATATTTATTAAACCTGGGAGGAAAGGCATGAGCTACGTTCAGAAAAGGCTAAGCTAGCATCAGGAGATCCATTAAACTTTGCAAGGAGCCCTGAGATCAGGAATCCAGATGGCTGCCATGACGTCAGGGATAAGATGCACCACATAGAGAGGAAACGTAAAATGTTAGTTAGTTCCTCACTGCCAAGCAAACACCGGCTGCTGGTTTGAAATAATGTCTTAGAGCCAACGGACTCTGCTGAAACATCTGTTCCATCCATATGTGTAGTTTACAAGGTTCTCAGCATTTAAGTTTGCAGACTCACAACCAAGGAACTGGGAGGAGTTCCAAAGGAAAGTAACCCTCCCTTCTCCCCCCCAAAATGCCAAAATGTTTGGAAAATGTATTGTACAAAAAACACAAAAAAACAACCTAATAAAACATTTCTTATTTGGGGGAAACAAACAAATCAGAACTAATGAATGAGTTGATGTCAGTTTTCATATAAATTAAGGACTATTTCCTTAGTAGAGGAGAATAATGTCTCTGTCTCTAACGATATTATTAGAAAGGTCAGAGCAAAATCAATGGTAATAGAACTAGATTTTTTTAAAAGAGAAAGCTCATCATAAAATCCCAAAAGCACATAATAACTTGGCCATGGAGCTGTGGAATCTCGGCACCTAGTGGCCTGAAGTGCAGGGTTGAGTGCCATCTTTCCCAGAGAGTTTGTATTTGATGTGCCCAGAGGCACGGTGGGCAGCCAACAAGCTATCGCCCCAGTCCTACATAAAGCACTGGGCTTTGGAAACAGAGCAGGTGGGATGGCAAAGGTCTCCAAAGGTGCTTCAGAAGCTTGTCTAATCTACTGACTGTTCTAGTATAGAAGAAATATGCCAGGAAGCGATTTTAGAGCCACCCTGAGCAAGTGATCCCAGGTAGAATTCCAGAGCAATTTTCCACTTGCACAGAGAACAAAAATAAAATCTAGGTAGACCATAGTCACTCACTATATGATACGATGAAATAAACAAATGCCAGAAGCTGTGCAAGATAGATAGGTAGATAGATAGATAGATAGATAGATAGATAGATAGATAGATAGATGCAAATAAAATAAAATAAAATAAAATAAAATAAAATAACACTGTATGAGAATGCACAATTTCAGCCCAGGTGCCCTGGCAGTGAATGTAGGAATTAACAGTAAAAGACAGAAATGATAAAGATTAAAGACAAAAAAAAAAAAGCCCAGCCACAAATATTTCCAAAATCAAGTAATGTCTGTAGCTAAGAACCTTCTTCTATGGAAACAAGAGTCACACTGGGTGTACTCATCATACAATTGACAGTCATCCAAGAAACAAAACTCAAACCCAGAGTTTGGTTTGGCAAGAGCAGGGTGTACAACAGTAGGGGTTGATAAGCCATCTAATCGAGAATAGAGGACCCAAAGGTTGCATACCTGTCTTCAGACAAAGCTCATCAAAGTCATGGCAGCAACTGCTGTAGCTCTTACACAGGTTGTCACACCGACAATCGGGAGGTCCAACTTCCTGAAGTTCAAAGCATCTGCCCTTACAAGATCCGGAGGTGTTGGTCCAGGGGGAGTCTGATAATACTGCAAGGGACAAGAGACAAAAGAAGTGAGTCATGTCACCATGGAGGGGGGCCCTGGGAGGTGGTACAGTGTGGGGATGCAATCAAGACTCTCGCTGAGCAGCATGGCTGTCAACTGCTAGCAGGTTATTTATTTTCTTGTGCCAGTTTCCCCATCTGTAAAGTGAGGGGATTAATAAAAGGGATTAATAAAAGTAACTCAAGGTTATAAAGAGAATTAAATGAAACAATCCATGCAAAACACTTAACAGGCGATCAGACATAGAGAAAGTGTAACAAGTGTTGGCAATTGGGTTTATGCTTTTTACAATTATTATGACTATAAATCTGTGAGAGTCAGTGTCTCTGTGGATGTGAATGATGTCAGGGCAGAAGAGAACTTGGATCTATGTACTGAGAGACAAGAGCTCATTGCCCTATTTGAAAATGCATAGCTTTTTTTTGTAAGGAAAAGTAAGACTACATGTTCTGAGAACAATTTAACCATATGAGATTGAAATAGAGATTTAAGATCTCTTCCATCCACAAAATCTATACTTCTAACTAGAGTTATACAAACACAAATTCCATAATCTCGGCTTGTCAAAAATACATTCCCATTCATTATTTTCATATGATCATTACATAGTTAGAAGTCTTAAAAATCAACTACAAGTTAAATGGAAGTTCCATTTATCATAATACTTAAAATATAAAATATCTGGGAATAAATGTAATAGGACCCATGTAGAATGTACATGAAGAACACATTAAAACTTTATATAAGGATATTTCAAAAGTTTTAATTAAGTGGAAAGACATACCATCTTGGAGGTAAAAAGATCCACATTATAAAAATATCAGTTCTTCCTAAGTAAACCTAAAGATTCACTGCATCCATAATAAAAATAGAAAGAGAATTACTTGAAAGAATATTAAATGTTTATAAAAATAAATATAGAAAAAATAGAAAATAAAGAGTAGTTTGATGAAAATCAGATGGTAAAATATATTCTAAAGTTAAATAATTAGCATAAACTGATTGGTACTAGAAAGTAAGTAGATCAGTGTTGAGGTTGGGGAGAAGAAATAGGACCAAATATCTGAGAATTTATTTTATAATGCAAATAACATTTTAATTTTTTTTTAAATTAAATTACATTTTACATTCAATATTATTTTGTATTATAAAGGTAACATTTTAAATAAGAGGAAGAATGAAAACTTAATCAGTAAGTGAAAGAAGGATTAATCAGTAAGTTATTCCAGCACAACAGGCTGCCTGAAAAAAAAATGAAGCTGGATCTTCACCCTAGCTTATAAAATAATTACCTTCTTTTGAACAGAATGTATAAGCATTGCCATGCCTGTTGCTAGAGATAAATACTTTTGTAAAATACAATACAATTCAGAAATATCTATCAGTTCTTAAAATGCATATGAGTCTTTCATCCAGAAATTCCACTACTAGGAATTTACTTCTCATACATATTTGCAAAAATTTGCTAAGATATATGTACAAGAATCACTCTAGCCATAAATGAAATATTGCCCTGTCCTTAAAAGAATGAGCAGATCTGTATAGGCTAATATGAGAAGATCTACAAAATGTCTAAACAATTTCTTTTTTAATATCAAAGTGCAGCCCTGGATAGTGTTGCAAAGTGGTTAGAGTGTCAACCAGCAGGTGGATTCCGGGTCAAGGGAATGCATTGGTGGAAGGTTCATTCCCCACCCTGATCAGAGCATGTAGGAGGCAACCAATTGATGTGTCTCTCTCCCTCTCTCTCTCCCCACTCCCCCTCCCTACCTCCCTTTCACTCTCTCTAAAAGTCAATGGGGAAAAAATCCTCTTGTGAAGATTAACAATAACAACAACAAAAGATCAAAGTACAAAACAGTGTTGTAATATTATGTAGTACATATAACTGAAATGAAACTGAAGTTTTCATTCTTCCTTTGATTTAAAATGTTACCTTTAAAATACAAAATAATATTGAATGCAAACTGTAATTTAAAAAATTAAATATATTTTATTGATTTTTTTTTACAGAGAGGAAAGGAGAGGGAGAGAGAAACATCAATCAGCTGCTTCCTGCACACCCCCTTCTGGGGATGTGCCCGCAATCAAGGTACATGCCCTTGACAGGAATCGAACCTGGGACCCTTGAGTCTGCAGACCAATGCTCCATTCACTGAGCCAAACCAGTTAGGGCTAAAAAATTTTAAAGAAATAAAGAAAATGATTAAAAATAAAAACAGAGCCAGAGCTAGCTAGCGATGAGGGAGAGGAAGAGGGTGGGGGAAGAAGCATAAAGAAAAAGTGCAAGTATGCATAACTTTTTAAAATAAACTTTTTGTTCCTGAAACGAAATATTTACAGAAATTACATTTGGGGAAAATGACGAACAAAGAGGGAGACAAAGAGACTTTTTACTTCTTTGTTTGTTTATTTATATACTCCTGCCTCTCATGTGTGTATGTATATATGCATTCATATATGTATATGTATGTATATATATATATATATATATTATGTATTACATATAAATATCAATAAGTGTTGTTTCTGCCATGCTATTTGTAATTTTATTTCCTTATTTACATGTTTATAATCTTTATTTTTTTAATAATCAATATGCATTTCTTTTAAAATCAAGAAAACAGAGGCACAGGGGGAAACAGATGCTACATGACATTTCTAGGTTCAGCGAAACCATTTATCTGAACATCCTGTTCATCCCTCACTCCTCTGTCCTCTTTGAAGTCAGAATCACCCTGTTTTAGCCTTTATGGCATCAGATCAGTTCAATTAAAGCAAACAGATTCAGTAGACCATGAGATGTGAAACGCTTTTGCATGGTTGACTGTGGGATGTTGAAATGCATACAAACCAAGCCAGTTCCATTTAGGAACTAATGTCAGGTTTCCAAAGCAATGCCTTCCCTCTGGTTCATAAACCACATTTTTCTATTGACTTTGGCCAACCTGTCAACAGTGCATGCTGGACCATAAGAAACTGGGGCTGGGGGAGGGGAGAGATAAGACATGGGGGACTGAGATGTGAAAAAAGGAAAACTAGAGGCAGTCTTATAATAAAAATAAAGAGAAGGAAAATGCTTATAATTGAATTGTTTGTTTTTAAGAGTACTGCTTCGACAGAATCTCTCCAATAGTCATCTAATAAATTCTGAGTAATAAATTCATTCCCATGAGCTGCATGCATTAATATGCTTCTCTGTGCTTATAGCTGAGATTATAAGAGCTCTCAAAGTACATTGTTGACAGTTATTTACTTGCCCCATCTCCTCTTCTTTATGGTGTCCCAGCATGCATTTGAAATGTTCCTCTACTCATGTCCTTTGCTTTTCCTTCATCTAATCTCTTCACTATCTTTCTTTATTTCAAAATACCTAATGAATTTCAGCCATTTTTAAACTTTTTTCATTCTATCAACGTGAGTTTTTCTATTTTCTTAACCATTCTCTAAATTTATTCTGCACTTTGTCTTTTGAAAATAATTGAATCTCATTCAGTAGCTGGCTCCTATCAATTACAATACTTCTTTCCAACCCTTAAACTGAAGAAAGCTCTATGAAGAAAGCTGTCCTTACACTCACAATGGCAAGATCAGTCTCCTAAAAAATATTGTACCCAAGACTGGGTTACCACCAGCTTTTGGACTGGAGTTAATTCCTGGGTGTGTGTGGAGATGTCAAAATTCACTCCTGGCTGATGTGGAGTCAGGTGACAAAGGCAGGAAAAGAAGTGGGAAGATGGACTGGGCCATGTAGTACTTGGAATCCAATAACCCCAAGAATTTGAACTGCTGCACCTTTTTGAATAATATAGTGACAGAGTAGAACAGAATGAACTTCGCCTTTGCAGGGCCTAGTCCAACCCTGCCTCTTCTGTCCTAACAAGCTCCTGCCCCCTAATATATATATATATATATATATATAGTACCTTATAAGTCATCCTCTATGCTCTGACTTTCTCATGCTATGCCCAGTCCCCTATCCTTCTCCCCACTCAAGGCTAATAATAGATTTTAGGACTTCTCTTTATATTGTACCTGATTTAATGGCCGAAAACAGAAAGATTCCCAGCCTTACTACTACAAATCTGAATTCAAACATCTGCAAAGCTATCCTTTATGTAACCTAAAAACCAAGAGAATATGGACATGAGCACTTTGGCTCTATAATTTATTGAAAGGCGTGATAAAAAAAACTGAAGGATCAATAAACTTGTAGTATCCCATAATTTTTATCTTAGATTATTACTGAGATGTCCATAAAAGCTCAGAACTAACAAGGAACTTAAAGAAAAAACAACAACAATTAAACCACAAAAAGGATTCGATCAGAAATGTGTGTAAATATGAGGGGGGGTTGGAATTTTGTACGAGGCATTTGCCAATACTTTTGTGAGATTAAACGTCTACTGCTGCCTTTTTAATGACATACTTAAATGACGTTACTTTACTTCAAAGATAAAAGTCAGTTCCAGAATCTTAAAATATAAAGGTTATAGGGCATTAGTGACACTTTTTGTTTCTAAAGGGGACTTCAAATTTTAAAACCTGCATATATGTACATATATGACATGCATAAAAGCAATGTTCTGCTTCCCTTCTTTTTCACAGTAGCATAACTTTGAAAAACACCAATGTGAAACATGATTTATTTCCTTCAAATTCATAATTCTGAGAAAACCAAGTAAAATTATTTTTATTTTGTTAAATAAGACCTCAGTTATGAAGCACTCCATCTTATCATATATATATACAGAGGCAGTGCTGTAGAATTCTGGTGCTATCTATACAGGTAAAAATACTACTGATAAGAACCTAATTCATGACAAGAGTTGTGACCTGAACATTACTTCCTCCTGGACTCCCGATCATATTTCCTTTCAAATCTCCCTGCAAAACAGAAACTTTCAGATTTCAATGGTGGCTGATGAGAGGGGCGGTATTTTAACCTTGAAAACAGTTAGCTCAGGCCAAAGCTGGATGATTCTTCTTTCTAAGCGTTGTCTGGCCCTGGGAGCAGAGTTTGAGATACGGCACCCTATCTGTTCCTCTCGTTTCCCGTGGTTCTCAGCTGGAGTGCTTCCTGAAAGTTGAGAGCAACTAAAGCTTTGAACCGACTCATGGGCTGCTATGCTGCCTCCTTTTCTAAGAGCATTGAAACATAACGGTTCGCCTGTGTCTGCCCGCCCTGTCTGAAGTATAAAAGGCAGAGAAAGGTGGCAGGGGACATGGATGACATTCGAGATGTCACCCAACTCTGGGATGTAATACTGCCTATGCCTCTTCTGGATCATGTGACTCAGTCTTCCTGGTCATGCTTTCTTGCATTGAAGTTGCTTTTTTCCCTTGATATTTTTTACTTCATTATCTTAGCAAGCAGCACCCCCATACAGGCCTGTTTCCCAAATTCACCACTGTCTGTAAATACCCATTTTTGGCCAAAACCGGTTTGGCTCAGTGAATAGAGTATTGGTCTGCGGACTGAAAGGTCCCAGGTTCGATTCTGGTCAAGGGCATGTACATTGGTTATGGGCACATCCCCAATAGGGGGTGTGCAAGAGGCAGCTGGTCAATATTTCTAGCTCTCTATCCCTCTCCCTTCCTCTCTGTAAAAAAGTCAACAAGCTGTTATTTTTTTTTAATACCCATTTTTGCCACTGTTCCCTCCTCTGACAGGTGCTGGGTCAGAGTTCACAGACAATGTGTTAAATAAATAAATCTGCCCTGGGACGTTTCAAACACCTGCCCTTTCAGTGTGTGGATAAATGCAGTGTCCTCACACAGAAAGAGCTCATAAGCTGCACAACAAAACAGAGTTCTATAAACTTCAATCTTAAAAGACAAAAATGTGAATTTAATTTCTAAACCACCCCGATCACATCTGTGATGGTAGTCAGTAGTGGAATTCTGAATGATCTGTAAAGCTGCTGCAAGACAGTGAAACACTGTCCTTTTTTAACCGCAAGTTATTTTCAAATTGACGAGATAAAAATTTAAACACTGGCCTTCAAACATAATGGAAGGTCAATTAAATGTATCATCAAATACTCAATGTCTTGTATTGTCATCAGCATTAAAATGGCATTTTTTTTTCTCTCAAAACCCTTTTCTGATAGAGAGGCAACATCATCCCACTTTTCTGGTTTGGAAAACCTGATCTCTAGTTGGAAATCTGGTTGGAAAATCAGGCCTTCTTTGAGCTAGCAAAGGCCTGGCTTACATTTTAGATCATCTGAATATAACTACAGTTCTGTTTTCATTAACAAAGGATTTTTCACATTTTGTACATAGTCTCTGAATTATCTAAATTATGTTCTTTTGAAGACATGATTTTGGTAAAGTTGATACTTTTTTGTTGACTCGAGATTCTATGTTGAACTTTATTGAGGACTGAAATTTCTGGTTTTTGCAAACAAGATAGGGGATTCTGTATAGTTTTAAGATAAATAAGAAATCACTGCATCAAAGCTCCATGTAACAAAGAACAAAAATATCTGTGCTCTCCTTCTATTTTAATTCAGGTCTTTTCAGTCCATTGACTAAAACCCCTGATTTCTACACTAGGTTTAACACAAAGCCCCGTGACATCATGAGATTGTTTTCCTTACAGAGGAGGGTTGATACATCTGCCAGCTTAGCAGTTTCCTACATGTTACTAGCCCATCTTCTAAATAGCTTTTCCTTCTCCTTGTAAAAAGAGATCTTTAAAGTTATCAAATGAACATGAACAACCTCATTCCTCTTATTATTTGTCCGATTTCTCTGTGATTCACAAAGAAAAGCTTTGCTCATAAGTTGTTAGAGAAATTCATTTCATATTTATATCCGTTCATTTCATTCACACTCACACACTTTTAACTTTCATGCCACTAAAAAATGATAATAAATTGAACTGAGCTTTCAAGTTTATTAGCCAGCCATCCACAAGCTTACAATGTCCCTTCATCTTCCAAGTATTAGTTGCTTATACTGCAGAGGATATCCCATTTTTCACTTGGAGACTGAAAGAACATCTATCACAAACTTGAGTGAAACAGAGTCCACAACACCACAACACCATAAACACACATGGATGCACATGTACATGAGTGCACACACACACACCTGTAGTCACATAAATTCTCTTGCCGTCTTAAAGGTGAGTCAAACTAGCTGCATCAGAGGTAGGTATGGGATAAAGACGTCAAGCTAACTTGCATTTATCACTTACATTGTCTCTGAAAATGTATCTCAACCACCTCATTTACCTGCTTGCCCATTATATTTACCCAACAGAATTATAACTGGCTCTGCTCATTTCACATCTTCTGATACATCTATAGATCTTTTATGATCTGGTAGAAGACACCCTATTTTACCATGACTTCCAATAGATCACCAGGTCCCAACAATAAATCCAGCTAGCAGATGTGCTGGTTAATTAATTATAACAGTCTGTTTGCACTGCGACAGCCTTGAAACTAGCAGCCCAGTCCATAGTACAGCAATTGCACGTGTGTAGGACGTCCTCAGCTATGGCTGAGAGCGCTGAGGAATGACAGTCACCAAAGTGCTGAGTGCTTCTGAATGGGGGATCATGCTCTGATCAGTCTGAAGCTGGCCATACATTAACACCCTTTGTGTCCCTTCTATTTTGTGAAACAACCTGGAAGCACTGAGCTTCCCAGATTTCTGAACACAGGCATAGCTGTCTTTCTTCCCAGTATCTTGTTCTAAAAGGAATAGAAAGGTTCAGCCAGTGTTTCCTGATGTGAAAGCTTTGCTGACAGAATAACCACAATGTGTTCATTGAGGGAGGCCCTTTCTAGGCACATGTTGCCTTTAATAAGATTAAAATGCTCCGAGTCACTGCAGGATGCCTTCGCCCATTTTCCCGAGTGCATCTCTGGTCTTGCCTAAACAGCAGATAAGCTCCATCGATAGAAAAATAAAAAATAAAAAAAGTGTGCCAGCCTGCCAAAATCCTAACACTCAGATTTACTAATAAATGGCATTATATCTCAAGACTACACTTCATATAAATAGACTTTCCATTAGTAAATTATTCTAGAAGATACCATAGAAGATACCATAAAATAATAGATGATTTCCTCAAGTAATTCAAGAAGCACATATTTTGTAGTATAGATCAGTTAGATTTATTTGAATATAGATCATATTATTTTCCCAGAAGTAGCATTATTTCATTAGTTCTTATAGCTGTTGCTTATAAGGTAGGGAAATAGTTTGTTATACACAAAAAAATATGTTCCAGGTTTAATAACTGTAGCCTACACTTTCCAAGTTCTCCAGTAGAGAGCACACACATTCAGAGGCAATGGCACAGAATACATAGAATCATGGGCTTTTATTTTTGTAACCTGGTAGAAAAATTGGAAATCATCTAGACCTGCTCCTCACTGTACAGCTAAGGAAGCAGACTTCCCAAGTGACTTATCCAAGACCACACAGCACGTTACATGAATTCAGGCTGTCAAGTCCAGGACTTTTATGACTGTTTTCCAAAAATAATGAGTGGCTGGCTTTTACACATTCATTAAGGAAACAGCTTCTAATTATCAGTTTTTCAGCCACAGTGACATATTAATGCAAAACCAGAGAAAGTTCCCTGTAGGGTGCATTGGAAAGATCCAGCCGTGGGCTGCTGAGCTGCTGGCTTGCCCACTCAGCCATCCTAAGGATCAGCTAGGACACCCCCCACCCCCGCCTCCCTCTCCAGTCTTTGCAGTTACAGTTGGTGTTAATGGGAGCTATACTTGTCTGGAACAAGAACAAGAGGTCTTTGAAGAGAGCATTTGTTACCAATAAAAACTGGATTCTCCAGCCCAGTGATCCACTCTTCCTTCCCCTCACCCCCCAACAGAAGACAACTCATTGCGTCCATTTGGTTCCCTGAGGGTGCAATTTTTATTATTTTGTTTCCTCACTTTTCACCCCAACCATACCCTACTTCAACTCACTAAGCTACTTCTCATAGAATTCTGGCAAGACACACAAAAGTAACTTCTCAGTATAAGGGAGTCTTAGTAATCCAACAATATGTGTATAAAACTTGGTGAACACAAGCTCATGCTGGCTAACCGGAGACAGGTGATAGCCTTTTATAGCAGTCAGGTCAAGGGATACAGAGAAACGCAAAATGCACAGGAAGGCAAACAAAACATGCTGAGATGTCAGGCAAAGTCAAGAAAATATTGCCCCCTAGAGTACACATTACTTACTATGTAATTTTTATTTATAAAACCATCAGCAGCTCCAATTTCCAGGAAATTAACAAACTCATTACTTAAGACCTGGTCAGCTAAGCCCCCTCCGTCTGCACAAGGAGCTCCTTTATACGAACTCCCACACTGCTTAGGGCACAGTGTATTGTAAAAGGAAACGCTTTCACTTCGGTTCTATTAGCTGAGTCTAGGTACACTGTTAAAACTTACCTTTTTCTGGGCCCAAAGAAAAAAACAACAACAATGAGCTCAAATTTGAAGCACCTCCTTTTTTAAAAATCTCTTTCCTATTTTAGGTAAATCTTACTCTGCTAGTCCTAAATTTCTGAAGTTTCTTCAAGTCCGCTCACTGCCTTCTTTACTCCCACTCCTCTTTGCCCCTAGGTCAGAACTTTCTGGAGATGAGCCCTATATCCAGCGGCACTGGATAATCAATCCGATTGACGTTATCTCCAATATTAAAGCGGCAGCTGCTCTCACCACTTCCAGCTTAGCCTTGTCTATTAATAAGACTTGTAATTTTGTCTTAACATGCATGAATCGCAGTGTAGAAAGAATTAAATGGCTAGTTATCATGAAGACATCATAAGTGTTCTCTAATTAAAACCACGTCCTCTCACCTGATTGATACACAGAGCTGCTTTTATTTTGGAGAAACCAAGGACTAACTTGGTTATACTGCAAAATCATTTAAAGATGCCTTTCTCACTGGGCTTCTACTGATAGCCTAGTGCATAACACTTTTAAGAGGTTGGAAATCCAGGTAGTTGCAACACGTACCTGTAGGGGGGCCTTCATCCCAGTCTTCTGCCCTCTTGATCCGATGTGCCGTGAATCCCAAGCAGATATTGGCTCCAAGAGCAAAAGTGAACAGGGACATCACCTAAGGGGATAAAGAAACCGGGTTGTCAGACACAGCTAGCCAAGACTGCATCAAATGCTAGGAAGGCAAATGCAAATGATTTCAACGTCACCACCCAATCCCACAGCTTCCAAAATGCACCATCAGGCACGCTGTCTTCACGTCTCAAAACGACAGGAAGAAAAAACAGAATCTGGAGCTGCTTCTGAAGACCCAGCACCTTCCCATCCCACCTCCCTCCTACCTGCCGCGCCTGGGACACGCTGCTCCTGGCCATGGCAGAGGGTTCTTGGAAAGCCTTCTGCAGTGTGTTCTCTTTTGCCCACGCTGAATGCACTGCTTTTTGGGGCTCTGAGCTCAGTCTATTAACTGCATGTAATCCCACCTGGGAGGTTGACAGGCTGCTGTGATTTGTCCACAGCTCGATTGCATCACAGTCTGCTCGCAAATCACAGCCCTGAGCTGGAGAGGCTGGAAACACCAGCCTCCTTTTTCTCCTCCCCCTTATCGGGCCCTCCCCGAACACACACACTTTCATGTGGTTTCCTCTGCTAACATGAGGGTTTCTTGGGTTGCTGGGGCCAATAACAGCTCATGCTCATTTTCCTTCCCTCACACACACACACACAAAAAAAAAAACATGGTCTTTCAAAAAGAAACCAAATGTGTTCTATCCGATAAAAATGAAACAGAACTGGCAAGCGGGTTTCTACCGGCTTTAAGCTTTGAAAGGTATACAATGTAGTCAGTTTATAAGGGATCCTCAACCTCGGGGCATTATTTTAAAAGAAAAACAAAAAAAAACAGGAAAGGTTTATCATTTATAAACCTAATTGCTTCCCCTCTCTGTCTCGTGTATTTATTTTTCCTGGCCGTCGACATGACCTGTTCCTGTTGCCACATTCGCAGCAGCTACGCCTGACTCCTCAAGTATGTCTCAGGACCAAGCCTCCCCAGATTGTAACTAACACAAGAGACAGCATTATTTCCCCCCCTGTTGTGAGAGTTTAGAGAAGTAACTTTTATCACAACACTGGGAATGCCAGCTAAGCAGCAGAAAGTCCTCTGCCCTGGAGGAGGAGGGGGGGAAATAATTTGTTTCTGCCTCCTCTTCCCGAAAAACTGTCAGCTGGGTGTGCGTTTGCTGGGGGTGGGGTGTGTGGGGGAGCGGATGGGGAAGCTTTATTAGTGGTTGATTTTAGGAAGGAAATCTCAGTGGTGCAAGTATTAATCTTTGAAGAACTGTTTCTCTGGTTATTTCCCGGTTAGATTATCATCCAGCCCTCTTCCCCCCCCCCCCCCAAATTGTGTCCTTCGAGGCTATTGCGAGCATTAAAGTTTCTTTATTAAGCTATTTGGCAGCCAGGAGCCATCGAAAAGGAAACCGAGTCATCTAACTCTGAAAGTTATTTAAATGTCGTATGCTTTTAGGATTCAAGTGAGGGAAGAGGGTTCGGCCTTGGTTTCTCTCTCCCCATGCCCAGCGTCCGTCATTCTCCCACAGAGAACATGCGTGTATGTAAACAAATACACCACCCACCATGCAGCGGAGCGGTGGCTTTGCTCAAATCAAACAGGATAGCACAAAAGCAAGAACTTGTTTATTATCGTGGGCTGCACAGTAGGCCTGGGCGGCGTTATACATTCTAGGACTTAGTAACAGCTCATTGAAAAAAAAAGAAAACACTGGCAAATATTACATTGCCTTTCCAAAGTTATGCACTTCAGTTGTGCACTCTGGCCAGAGGGCTGGCTCATGAATTTTTTCTCTAGAAGTCTCTTCCTTTAATCTGTGTGCCATACTGAAATGATTTGGAGTGGGGTGTTCAGCAGGGCTTTAAAAAAAAAGTGTAAGATTTTTTTTCCTACTTATATTCAATTTCAAGATGTAGGCTAGCTTTTACAGAGACACGCTATAAGCCAAAAAGGGAAACACATTAAGGCTGCCCTTGACGGCATCCTGTGCCACGATGTTCCCAATGCCCTTCAGACCCCGCCTCCCGGTCCTCCCAGCCTCCCCGGCCCCTGCCGGCCTCCGGCAACTTTAGATTCCGCCTGACATTTGAGCGTGGAAACTAGTTTGAGAATGATGAAGGCTCCCCTTGAAAATAAAATTAGACTCAGGAGCTGAACGCCATCTCTTAATTTTTTTTTTTGACATGCAGAGTAGCTGTGCAGGGAGAAAAAGCCATAAGCATAATAGCCAAGCTGATCCATAATTGGCTTCTGTACAGCACTTGTTACCAATTATCTAAGAGGATTGGGCTCAGTCACTGTTTCTGTTCATCATCCTGCCAAAAAACTTTATCTTCTACCAGGTCATTGTGCATATGGAGTTCATTAACAGACACATACACGTAAGTGCACATGTGCACGTGCGCGTGCATGTACACACACACACATACACACACACACGCAACACCATCTACCATAGCTAACCAGAACTTTACTATAAGACATCATTATATATTAATTCTCAGGAAGATGACCAAAACCCCTACCCTGGGCATCAAATCAATTACAAAATACAATTACCTCTCAAAAACAACAACAACGAAAAACCCTCTCATTGTCCAAAACTGAGAAAACCCAAAAGTCCGATAATGCATAGGTCTAGAAACTCAACTAAGGTGACCGAAAGACAGTCCAAAATATCCTAAAACAAAACCAAATTAAGAAAGTTCACCTACTCTGGAGTTATAAGATTTTTATGTAAGGTCATCCACGGTCGGGCCAGTAATCAAAAAAATGTATGAGAAAGACTGACATTCACTTCCAGGATGCTTTACTAATCTAGCTGTATACGTCAGAAAACACTGCCCCCTGGCAGAAGAAAAGCCAGAACTACAAACAAATCTTTGAAAAGTCCCAGGCCCTAAAAATCACTCCGTGGTTCTCAAGCTTTCTTAAGCAAAAGAACCACCGTGGGAGCTTGTTTATAGTGCTGATGCCTACGGCCTACTCCCCAAGATTCTGATGTACTAGGTCCAAAGGGTGGGGACAGGGAAGGGGGTATTATGGAACCAGACAAGAACTGGCACAATAGTCTATTCTGATGTAAGTAATGTAAAGACCACATTTAGAGAAACAGAGCATGAGAAGAAATTACTCTGAGTTCATTTGTTTATGCCCTGAAAGTTGACTTGCCCGATCAAATTCATAATGTCATTTTAATATATTATTAACAGCATTTACTATGGATTGGACATTAAAGTTCAGATCGCTCGGTGACGAACCGTGGCTTCTCCTCCATGGAAATCATCCCCAAACTGTAAGCAGCAGAACGGTCTTTTATTTACCTTGCTGGGGGCACAAAGCAGCAGTGTGTGTGTTGCTTAATTGCAATACAGTAGTTGCATTTATACAAATGCACAGTCTACCTTTTCATGAAATGGCTCTGTGAATCCTTGTTCCCAAGCTCTGATTAAGGTAAGAGGGCTTGAGGTTAACAGTGAGATCTGAGCGAGATGTAATTGAGGGTTGTCACTCTTGCCTCCTGCAGTAATTATGACATTTTCATGAACTGCTTCAAGCTTTATCCATATCCAGTGTCTCATTATGCAGAATTAACATGCCTTGACTTTAACACAGTTCCCAGAATACTTCTAACACAACGGTGCTGGACAATTCGCTGACCACCTGAGTTTCAGCGGCATCGGTTAGCAGTAACTACAGCACATGCACTATGAAAGTAAGAAGACAAATTCCAGGTGTACTCTTCAGCGTCTATTTTAAAACTTTTTGAGTTAAGTCTTGGTTTTCAATTCTGATGTGGTGGAGGGCTGTTAGAAAAGTCAGAATAAAAACAGGCTAGCAGTCCCTTGCCAATCTAAATTGAGCAAGACATTCTAACAGCTAATAGAGAAACAAGCTGGCTCCATTGGCTCCTGCAATCCAGGACTGCAAATGTGTACCAAGTAGACACCACTTAAGATTCTAAACCACAGATGCAAAGTTCTGTGAGTAATCTCTGTCCCCGGGGGGTTCTCCAGTGGAGAAATAGCATATGCCTATTCAAATGCAAACAGGGCTTGTGCTATTGGTTATTACACAATTGAGAGCTGAAATCAACACTGTCACATCTTTCAAGGGCTTCAATTTATATCATGAAGTTCCATGTGTTTCATTTACTGCCAATGGAATCTAAGCATAAGCCCCTCCACCAGAACAATCTCAGCGAAGAATATTCAATCATTGCACAAATATTCATTAGCCCCTACAGTGTACCAAACACTGTTCTGATCACTGGTATCGTGTAGGGAACTGAACCAGATATAGTCCGCTGCCCTCCATTGTTATCAAATAGACACAGAAATAAAGGGAAAACACTATTTACAATTTAAAACTTATGAGTTGTTTATTTCTGGAATTTTCCATTCAATATCCAGACCAGGATTGGTTGTGTGTAACTGAAAGTGTAAGAAACAAAACCGTGGACAAGTGGGAACTACACAGAGATTTTGTGAAGTATCACTTGAGCTGTGCTGTGCAGGGACCTAGGAGTAACTACCATAGGTAAGAGAGGAGAAAAAAGATTCTAGAGAGAGGGAACAGGATGCACAAAGCTTCTGTGTAGAGTGGACCTCAGAACATGCGTAAGGTGAAATGACAGCCAGTTTGACTTCTCTCGGGAAAGCAAAAGTTAACGTGGAATGAAATGAGACTGGAGAGATTAGTAGAGGCCAGTTCATGTAGGGCCTCAATAGTCATGCTAGGGGATGCTGTCTTTATCCTAAAAGCAATGGAAAGGCTTAAAGGGGCTTAAACAGGTGAACGTTTAATCAGATTTTGAGGTATTAATCTCTGTACTATGTGGATAAGAATTGGAGGGGGTCAGAAATGAATACAATAGATAAGTTTGGAAATAATGTCAGTGATCCAGGCGAAAGATAGTGGATATCCCCCACACAAAAGGTTATGGGAGTAGTGGAGAGGTAGAAACCCAGGTGAGTCAGAATAAAGACATGTTAATGAATTGGGTATGGAGGTTGAGGGGCAGGAAGGCGTTAAGTATGACTTCTGAGTTAATGAAAATTCAACCATTATGATGACCAAATACAAGTCACTTCTTAACTTTTAATCGGCTTATAAGAAAGACATCCATTTGCTAACATTCTAGAATTACGTAAAGTAAGGGATAGGCTAGTAGCTTTAAAACATCGGTCAGTAGTTTTAAAAATCAACTGAGAAAGTTGATTTAAAGTAAAGTTATATCTGACTTTAAACACTGAAAATACATTGGTTTATAATTGAGTTTTAAAAATAATTACCACAAAGAAATAACGCAGCTTTGTCCCTAACTCTAGCTTGTAATAAAACATTTTAAATGTTTTCAAGGTGACGTCAAAACTCAGCTTAAGTCTACGTCTTTTCAGCTGCCCTGAAACCTGCATGCAAGATGTCCAGGTGAATGGAAGAAGGATGTCACCATTTGGCCAGATGGCACACCAGCATGTGTGTGAACCTCTTGAAAGTTTTCATCTTGAGCCTACTTTGTAATGTGGATTGTGGAATATCTGAGCACGAGTGGGTGGGTGTATATAATCAGAGAAAAGTGTTTTTTATCCCAAGTTTCACCACAGTGTTGAAGACTCTCCTCCTTTACCTTCAGTCTTACACCGGCAGGCTGCAAAGCTGTTCTTAACTCCACTTGCAGGTGAAGAAATGGAGGTTCAAAGAGTGTGTGTCATCTCCAAAGTGGTGGATAAGTGATTGAGCCAAGACTAGAATCCAAGTCCCCTCCGCCAGCTTAATTCTCTTCTCTCTATAACATGGAGTCTCTCTTGCACCCCACAAGGGCCTCAACTCGACATATCTAAGACGCAGCTACCCAAACAACACGTTCACCCTCCCCTCTTCATTTCTACTCAAGGAAACCTTAAAACTACTTTTTCTTCTACAACCATTCTTTCATCTAGCTGCTAAATCAGACACTCTACCCAGAGGTTCTATTTATTAATTAAAATGATTACCATCATTTATCAGAGCTTTCTGAATACTATTATTACCTAAATTATTTTCTTTTTCCTTTTAGACTCATCCTATCATCTTCATGTTTATGGATGGGTATTAGAAGTTCATCTCTTAGCTGCTCTTCCTTATGTCCTCTCTGCCCGCTTCAAACACCAGTTCATTGAGTTCTCTTTTATTCAGCCTGTAATTTATTCCCTTTCCTTGATCAGAGAGCCTTATATAAAATGCAAATCTGATGATTTTCCTCCCAAACTTGAAACCTTCTAATGGCTGTCCATCACTGTCATTCTCAAAGTGTGACTTTTGAACTAACAAGGTTGGAATCACCTGGAAACTTGCCAGAAATTCAAATCCTTTCCAGACCTACAGAATCAGAAACTCCCTGGGTGATAGAACCCAGAATCCAGGTTTTTAACAAGCCCACTAGGTGATTCTGATACAAGTTTGAGAGCCACTGACCAATAGGATAAAATCCAAACTGCCTACCAAAGTACATAGGACTTTCAAGGTGACATTAAGTCCCCTGGGTTCAGATCCCAGCTCTTACCACTGTTTAACTGTGAGACCTTGCATGACCCTTCTCCATCCTAAGACTTGGTTTTCTCATCAGTTTCCAGCTCATAGGATTCTTAAGAGTATTAGATGAAATAATCCATGCAAATTGCCTAGCACAATGAGTGGCACAGAAGAATGCTTAATAAATGGTAAGTTTTCTTAATTAAAAAACATATTTGCTATTCCTTAATTAAGTTGTGTTTTTTTCACACCTTCATTCCTTATTACATGTTGTTTCTTTGGCTTAGAATGCCCTTCTCCACCAAATCTCCCTGAAAAACTCCAACATAGCCATGAAGATTCAGGTCTAGTGTCCCTCCTCTGTGGACCCTCCCCAATCCCTGCTTATCCCCTTCCCATGAAAAGCAATCAGACCCTTTTCTCTGCTGCCACATTGTCTATAATCTCTTTCTAGGCACCTCTATCCCTTGTGATCTCTCTTCGAATGTAGGGACCAGTCATCCTTGCACTCCACGGAGCTTTGCATCTTTCCTGGGAGACAACAGCCAGACAATAAATGTTTGCTGAATGAAGTTACTTGGCATTGAGACTTGACTTGGAACTTGAATTCTTACTCTCTTACTAACTGGCTTTGTCACTTCAAGCCCACGTTTCTTCATCTGTGAAGCAGAATTATTGGCTAACTCTGTGCTTTGTAACCCTTTTTTAAGCACTAAAACCCTATTTTCAAGTAAAATCTCAAAAAGAACACCAACATCTAAATTTAGAGTGGCCGTACTTTAACAGGGTGGGGAGCCTGGATTCTAGATAACCAGACTCCTCCCTTCTCCCACAGCACCTTCACAGAAACCTGGAAATTCAAGAAGTGCAATTTGTGAAAACAAAACAACAAATAACTAAGTTAAGTCCACTACTTAAATACTTTTCTAAATCCAACCCTGTGTTGTAGTATACACATCCCAAAATCTGACCCAAATTGTCTCAAGTCAGATCTTTCATTGATGAGCCATGGATACTGTCATTCCAGTCAAGCCATTCCCCCAAGGACTCCAGGCTCATTTCTGCATCCACACTTTTCCTCATGCTGATTCTCAGCCCTGAAGTTCTCCTCTTTCCAATGCATTCATCCATTTCTTAGTCAATCCATAGCTTTCCTCAGGGATCAGCATATTCCTTCACAATATTCCTTCTCTTAACTGTAGCACCCACTGCATCATCCTCAGTTCAAGAACACCTAGATTCTACCCAAAGATGTTTGTCTCTTGTCTCTCTAGGCTTACTTGTTTTATCTGAGTATTTCTTGTCTTAACAAAATGAGCATAAATGCCCAAAGAACAGGAGAAAGAAACCACTTGATATAGAGACTAAGAACCTGGATTCTAGAAGCTGACTAGCCTGGGTCTGCCACTTTCAAGCATGAGATCTTGCTTAAGTTCTCTAACATTTGGGTGACTTTTAACAACAACAATAAAGGATAGTCACCCAGAGTTCATATGAAGACCGAATTACATAATGCATATTAAGCAAGTAGCTCAGTGCCTGAAACATAGAAAACACACAAATATTAAACATTATTATATACAGGGGATAAAGACTGCATCTGCTATCATGTTCTCAGCATTCAGCAAAGTGCTTGACACATAATAGGTGCTTAGTAGTGACATAGGTTCCAGGAAAATTCCTTTTTACTTATGGTGAGATTATATGTAAATTGAAATTAGAAATGCTATGAATCACTCTTTCTGCGTCCTCACTAACCTCAGGAGAAAATAAGCAGCACTTACTTGGCAAAGGGTAGGATGGCTCTGGAGGGAGCTTTCAACTACAGGTTTCAACTGTAATAATAAAGACCCTCTATTTAGGTTGGAAAGCCCCAAGAATTTGAGTTTCAACTCAAGATGTTTGTTTGAACTCAAACCTAAAAGGAAGTGTATGCTTGCTACTGGAATGGAATAATCACATGCTCAGCAGCACAATGATTTCCTCTTGGGGAGGAAGCAAAACTGCCATTTCTGTGATTCCCGTTGCAATTGAACAATAGCTTCAGACTTTCACAAATTAGCAATAAAAGGGAACTGTCCCCATTTGATAAAAAGACTTTACAAAAAGCTCACAGCTAACATTATACATAACAGTAAAAGATTAAATGCTTTCCCCCTAAGATCAGGAACAAGACAAGCATGTCTTCTCTCACCACTTCTAGGCAGTATTGCACTTCTAGCTAGGGAAAGTAGGCAATAAAAACAATTAAAAGGTATTCAAATAAAAAAGGAATAAAACTATCTATATTCATAAACGACATAACCCTCTATATAGAAAATTATATTGAATATATAAAAAAGCTACTAGAACTAATAAATAAGTTCTAGAAAGTTGCATGATACAAGATAAACAATTAAAAATGAGTTATAGCCCAAACCGGTGTGGCTCAATGGATAGAGCATCAGCCTGCGGACTGAAGGGTCCCGGGTTCGATTCCAGTCAAGGGCATGTACCTTGGTTGCAGGCACATCCCCGGTAGGGGGTGTGCAGGAGGCAGCTGGTCGGTGTTTCTCTCTCATCGACGTTTCTAGCTCTCTGTCTCTCTCCCTTCCTCTCTGTTAAAAAAAATCAATAACATTTAAATAAATAAAATATATTTTTTTAAAAAATGAGTTATAGTTCTACACATTAGCAATGGACAATCTGAAATGAAATTAAGCAAGCAATTGTAGCCGAAACCAGTTTGGCTCAGCGGTAGAGCGTCTGTCTGCGGACTAAAAGGTCCCAGGTTCGATTCCGGTCGAGGGCAAGTACATTGGTTGCAGGCACATTCCCGGTAGGGGGTGTGCAAGAGGCAGCTGATCGATGTTTCTCTCTCATCGACATTTCTAGCTCTCTATCTCTCTCTCTTCCTCTCTGTAAAATATCAATAAAAATATATTTTTAAAAAAAAGAAAGAAAGCAATTGTAGTTACAATAGTATAAAAAACGTCTAAAATACTTGGGGATCAATTTAACAAAAGAAGTATGAAACTTGTACATGAAAAACAAGAGAGGATCGCTGAAATAAGTATAGTATAAAGGATCTAAAGAAGTGAGCAGAGACATTCATATCCATGGATTGGAAGACATAAAATTTGCTAAGATGGCAAGAGGTAAAAGGACCTACAGAATGGGAGAAAATTTTGATAAATATTTTCTGATAAAGGTCTAGTGATTAGCATATATAAAGAACTCTTACAGCTCAGGGGGAAAAAAACCACACAACCCAATTTTTTAAATGGTCAAAGGATTGGAACAGGCATTTCTCAAAAGAAGACATAAATGGATAATAAGTACATGATGCTCAACATCATTACTCATGAGGGACATGCAAATCAAAACTACAATGATACAACTTCATACCTATTAGAACGGCTAAATTTTTAAAAAATAATAATGATTATTGGAAAGTATGAGGGAAAATTGAAATCCTCAGACATGATTGGTAGGATTGTAAAATGGTGCAGCCAATTTGGGAAACAGTTTGGCTGTTTCTCAAAATGTGAAAATAGAGTTACCATATGACCCAGCAATTCCATTCTCAGATATATATCCAGAGAACTAAAAACTTATGTTTACACGAAACCTTGGGCATAACTACTCATAGCAGAATTACCAACTAATAAATAAAGTAAAATATATTCATGCAATAAAATATTACTCAGCAATAAAAAAGAATGAAGTTCTGATACATGCTATAACATGAATGAACATTGAAAAACACCGTGCTAAGTGAAAATAGCCAGACATAAAGGCCACATATTGTATGATTCCATTGATAGGAAACATCTAGAATAGGTAAATCCAAGAGAAACAAAGAGTAGTAGTGGTTGTCAGGTGATGCAGGAGTGATTGCTGTTGGGTATGAAGTTTTGTTTGATGTAATGAAAACATTCTAACATTACATAGTGGTGATATTTGCATATCCCTGCGAATGTACTAAAACCCACCAAAATGTACAGCTTAAAAGGATGGACTTTATGGTTTAAGAAACATACCTCAAAAAGAGAAGAAGAAGGGGACTAAAAAGGGCAGAGGAGGGCGGGCAGAACTAGTGAAATTATCACTGCAGGGAAGCAAATTCCAATGCCTCTGAACTCACAGAAAAGGAACATTAACCTTGGCCTTCGGCTCTCAGGTCAGAGCTTTCAAAGCTGTCTCCAGAGTCACCTCAGTTGCCCTCTGAGCCTACCAACAGGAAGAAGCATTTGATTCGTGGTATGGACCTATTTTAACCAGCCTCTGTGTATGATGAAACCAGAACATTCCTAGAAATAGGATTTCCTGGGGCTTTCTCAGAGCACATCAGGCCCTCTGCCATACCACTTTCATCAGGTGTCCTATTTCATTTTACTTTCAAATAAAATAGCTTAAGAAGAGAACCTAGTTCGCACCTACAGATCTCAAGGGGTTTGAATCTTAATGGCAAAAATATTATAATTTGTGGGACAGTTGTGGAAATTTAAGAGCACTGCCTTGAAACAACATGGGTGAGTCTTGAGGACATTATGCTAAGCTAAGTAAGTCAGACAGAGAAAGACAAATACCATATGATCTCACATGTGGAATCTAAAAACAAACAACAACATAACCAAGCTCATAAATACAGAAAACAGATTGGCACTTGCCAGAGTGAGTGTAAGGGAAATTGAAAAACTGGATCAAAGGATACAAACTTAAAATTCAGGGAGATGCAATGTGCAGCATGATAATTATAGTTAACTAGAGGCCCGGTGCACGAATCTGTACACAGGTTGGGTCCCTTGGCCTGTCCAGCGATCAGGCCCATCGGGGCCAGCCAGCCAGGAGGAAGGATCACAGAAGGTTGGCTGATGACAGGAAGTTGGCTGTCGGAGTGCACTGACCACCAGGGGGCAGCTCCTGCATTGAGCATCTGCCCCCTGATGGTCAGTATGTGTCATGATGACTGGTCAACAGGTGGTAATGGTCACTTAGGCTTCTATATAGATAGATAGGTGATTAGACAGATGATAGATAGATAGATAGATAGATAGATAGATAGATAGATAAATAGATAGATAGATAGATGATAGATAGATAGATAGATAGATAGATAGATAGAACCATATTACATATTTGAAAGTTGCCAGGAGAGCAGATCTTAAAAGTTCCCATCACATGAAAAAAAATATTACTATGTGTAATGATGGATGTTAACTAAACTTACTGTGGTGATCATTTTGCAATATATACAAATATTGAATCATTATGTTGTTCACCTGAAACTAAAGAATATTATATGTCAATTATACCTCAATTTAAAAAAAGAACAATGCCTTTCATTTGAAGAACATTTCTTTAGAAACAAAAAACAAAACAGACCTATAAGTCAGAAGAATCAAGGCTATGTGCCCATGTTCAAATACCTATTAATTAGGGGAACCATCTTTTTCTCCCTGATTTCCCAATGGGAGGATCACAAAACTAGCAAGATGTAAAAGGAATGGAAATTTCAACTATTTGCTAGAAGAAATTCAAGTCTATTAAAAGTAGAGAATATGATTAATGTTTGATAAGTCTTTAACACTTGATAATGTTTCCTAATTCAGAGTATATCAGAAGCCAGATAAACTTCTATTCTAGGCTGACCTTGTTCTGATTTCCAAAAAAGAAGAATTGGCTAATAATGAGGAAATGACCACAACCGTGAGCGTCATAGCCATGTCATTTCAAAATCCCTAAGAGATAATAGAGAATACTGGACATTGTGAGACAACTTCCCTAAACTTTGAAAATTCAGAATTTTAAAAATTCATATTATATTGGATCTGCAGAAACCAGTTTGGCTCAGTGGATAAAGTGTCAGCCTTTGGACTATAGGGTCCTGGGGTTCGATTCTTGTCAGAGGCACGTACCTTAGTTGAGGTCACATCCACAGTGGGGAGGTGCAGGAGGCAGCTGGTCGATGTTTCTCTCTCATCCACATTTCTAACTCTCTATCCCTCTCAATTCCTCTCTGTGTAAAATCAATAAAATACATTAAAAAAATATTGGATCAATGCAGATTTAATAAATACTAATTGCATTAGCTAATACTAGTTGAAAGCTTACTTTGGGCCATGTACTCCTTGCTACCAGGGATATTGAGATAAAAAGCATACTTTAATTGGGAGATTGGGAAGTCCACAGTTTGTTAAAACACACTATCCTATCATTCACCTATGCAATGGGTATGTGTGGAGGATCTGGAGAACCGGCTCACTCAATCTCTATTCCACCCCACCTCCGTGGGCCTTTCTGCCTTACAGGTTTTTTGTTTGTTTGTTTGTTTGTTTTTGTGTGTGTGTGTGTGTGTGTGTGTGTGTGTGTGTGTGTGTGTTTAATCTTCATTGTTCATATTATTACAGATATTCCTCTTTTTTCACCCCATAGCTCCCCTCCACCCGGTTCCCAGCTCACTCCACGCCTTCCCCCATTCCCACTGACCTCATCCATAGGTGTAAGCTCTTTTTCCAAACTCTTTCCGCATCCCCTACAACCCCTTCCCCCCGAGAATTGTCAGTCTGCTCCCTTTCCATACCCCTGATTCTATTACATTCACAAGCTTATTCTGTTCATCAGATTTTTTATTCACTCAATTTTTAGGTTCACTTGTTGATAAATATATATTTGTGTCACTTTGTTGTTCATTTCTTCTTCTTCTTCTTCTTCTTCTTCTTCTTCTTCTTCTTCTTCTTCTTCTTCTTCTTTTTCTTCTTCTCCTTCTCCCCCTCCTCCTCCTCCTCCTCCTTCCTCTTTCTCTTCTTAGAGAATACCCTTCAGCATTTCATATAATACTGGTTCAGTGGTGATGAATTCCTTTAGCTTTTTCTTGTCTGTGAAGCTCTTTATCTGACCTTTAATTCTGAATGATAGCTTTGCTGGGTAGAGTAATCTTGGTTGTAGGTTCTTGCTCTTCATCACTTTGAATATTTCTTGCTACTCCCTTCTGGCCTGCACAGTTTCTGTTGAGAAATCAGCTGGCAGTCGTATGGGTATTCCCTTACAGTAACTAGCTATTTTTCTCTTGCTGCTTTTAATATTCTTTGTCTTTTGCCCTTGGCATTTTAAATATGATGTGTCTTGGTGTCTTGGTCTTCTTTGGATTCCTTTTGTTTGGGGTTCTCTGCACTTCCTGAATTTGCAAGTCTATTTCTTTCACCAGGTAGAGGAAGTTTTCTGTCACTATTTCTTCAAATAGGTTTTCAATATCTTGCTCTTTCTCTTCTTCTGGCACCCCTATAATTCGGACTTGGTATGCTTGGATTTGTCCCAGAGGCTCCTTACACTATCTTCATATTGTTGGATTCTTTTTTCTTTTTCTTTTTTTAATATATTTTATTGATTTTTTTACAGAGAGGAAAGGAAGGATAGACTTCTAGAAACATCGATGAGAGAAACATCGACCAGCTGCCTCCTGCACACCCCCCACCGGTGATGTGCCTGCAACCAATGCCCTTGACCAGAATCAAACCCGGGACCTTTCAGTCCGCAGACTGACGCTCTATCCACTGAGCCAAACCCGTTTCGGCTGGATTGTTTTTTCCTTTTGCTTTTCCAGTTGGGTGTTTTTTGTTTCTTCGTATTTCAAATCTTTGACTTGATTGTTGGGATCCTCTAGTCTGCTGTTGGATCTCTGTATATTTTTCTTTATTTCAGTTAGTGTATGCATAATTTCTTATTGGTCCTTTTTCATATCCTGAGGGTCTCACTAAATTTCTCAGAAGTTTCTAGAAGATTCTTGAGTAATGTTATAACTGTGGTTTTGAACTCTATATCAGTATTTTACTTTCATCCATTTCTTTCATTTGTGATTTGTTTCTTTGTCTCCGCATTTTGGCTGCTTCCCTGTGTTTGTTTCTATGTACTAGGTAGCTGCTAAGTCTCCTTGTGTTAATAGAGTGGCCTTGTGTGGTAGGTATCCTATAGGGCCCAGTGACTCAGCCTCCCCAATTACCTGAGGTGGACGCTCTTGGTGCACCCCTTTGTGGGCTATTTGCACAGTCTTGTTGTAGTTAACCCTTGATTGCTGTTGGTACTACTGGGAGGAATTGACCTCTAGGCCCATTGGCTATGATGTCCAGCTGTGTCTTACACTGGAAGATCTATTGCACAGGAGATACCCTGATAGGACAGGACTTGCTTCAATGGGGCTCACTGAGTCTGCCCATTAAGTGTGTCTCTTATGGATGTGAAGAGTTGAAATCCAGTATGGTCTCACTCTGACCACTGGGTGCACTGGTTCTTGGATCTCCAAGGAGGTGCAAGGTCAGCCACTATCTGGGGCTGCCCAGCAGGAGCTACAGAAACATCTGCAGATTCTTCCTCTTTGTATGGGAATTGGAAAAGCCCAGATGAGGCCCAGCTGTGAAGCAAGTCAGGCTGCTGCTGTTGGGCTTTGGGCCTTCTTTTGGAAACTCTGGACTCTCTGACCCAGCTGCAGTTTGACAGTTTTTAGGCAGAAAAAGGAAAGGCCATTCATATGTAAAATCCAATGCACACAGCTTAGGTGGGGTTGTAAATTGGGTGGGCGGTGTCTCTGGGAATCACCAGAGCGGAGCAAACATCAATGACTGCCACTGGAAAGGTCACTGGGTCTTTGCATTCCATGCCCCCATGCAGGAACAATAATCACTGAGAACACTTCTGAGAGAAAACTGCCCTCGCATCCTGTCCACTGCCAGACAGTCTAGTTTATCCCCATATGTTTAGTTTATCCCCAGAATCTCACCCAGAACTGGAGTTCAGAGCAAGCGGGAGCTTGTATCTCCCTCCTGATTAAAAGAGCAACAATTTCAGGTGCCAGGACTTTCCGGGCCTGCACATCTCCACACCTCTTACCAGTCTCAGTGTGCTTTCTTCACCTCTCTAATTGTGGAACTTCCACTCAGCTATCTTTCCCATGGTTCTAGAAGGTAGCTGTTCTGCCTTTTAGGTGTAATTTTGATATGGTTGTAAGAGGCAGCAAGTATAGGTTTTTACCTATGCTGCCATCTTGGTTCTCCTGTCCTGTCTTACAGTTTTTTTGTAGAATGAGTTATACATACAGTTTGCCAATTATGCCCCTGACATTGTCATCATGTGCAAGAGGAGGTCTGGATGCAGAATTGAGACAGGATCCATCATTCTACCCCTGTTAATGGTTTCTCTGGGAAAACAAGACTGTGGAATGGAAGATTTTCTGCACTATTATTTCGATCTTCATTCTTCAGCTTTCTAAGCATCAGGAGATATCTGTGGAGGTGACATACATGATAGTAGCTTTTTTATTTCTGAATCAAGGATGTGGGGGGTTATGTTCTTGAACTCAATATTCCAGTAACAGCTAAGTGTCATATACTATGTATCATGGACTGACTCAAAATTCAGAAATACCTTGATAGGTTGAAATCAAGAGTTGAAAAAAAGTAGAGAGAGAATCAGATCAATCTATCTGGAATAACATCCTTGAAAAAAGAATACTAGGAGAGTCCAGAATTGACAACAATTCTTGTAAAAAGAAACCTGAGAGTTTTTTTACCTACAAGTTCTACAGAAGCCTATTTTTTTCTTTTTAAAAAAATAAATATTTTATTGATTTTTTTTTTTACAGGAGGAAGGGAGAAGGATAGAGAGTTAGAAACATTGATGAGGAGAAACATCAACTGCCTCCTGCACACCCCCTGCTGGGGATGTGCCTACAACCAAGATACATGCCCTTGACTAAAATCGAACCTGGGACCCTTGAGTTCCCAGGCCTACTCTCTATTCACTGAGCAGAACTGGTTAGTTTTGACACTCTTTTTTTTTTAAAATATATTTTATTGATATTTTACAGAGAGTAAGGGAGAGATAGAGAGCCAGAAACGTCGATGAGAGAGAAACATCGACCAGCTGCCTCTTGCACACCCCCTACCGGGGATGTGCCCGCAACCAATGTACATGCCCTTGGCCGGTATCAAACCCGGGACTTTTCAGTCCGCAGACCGACGCTCTACCACTGAGCCAAACCGACCTCGGCTAGTTTTGACACTCTTGACAAAAACTCCAAATGACCTCATTTTAGCTTAGTTTCGTTTAATAGACAATCATTACCCAAATACAGGAGAGACAAGTTCAGCAAAGCCTGGTACTGTCTGGACTCCATCTGGGTTGTGTTCACCTCTGGATGTTTCATTTTATGACAATCCTAGTAGACGGCATTGAGAGGGGCATGATCAGAATGATGAGGAGTCCATAGTGCCCAATTCAGTCATTGATCACTCATTTGTGTATTTATTCAACAATTTTTTATTAAGCACCCTAGGATGTTTCAGGCATTGGAGATGCAAAATGAGCAGAATAAAAGCTCTGTTCCATGGTCCCACATTCTAGTGGGAGAAGAAGTATAATGTCGGGTAGTTGAAAAATGATAAGAAAAATAAAGCAGAGCAAGAGAACAGAGGTAATGGGAAGAGCTATTTTCAAGTAGGTGGCAGTGAGGTCTCTCTGAAGAGATTATATCTGAGCACAAATGTGGATGGAAGAACCAGGTGTCTTCGGGAGTAGCAAGTGGAAGGCCCTGAGATAGCAGTAGCCCTATGTGTGATCAGGAAGGTCAATGTATTAAATTTAAAAAAAAATTTAAACACACACACACAAAAAAAAGGAAGGTCAATGTGGCTGGAGTAGATGGAGAGATGGGGGGAACAAATAGCAGATGATGTCCAAGAGGTGGTGGGGGCTGCTGGCTCATGCAGGACCTCAAAAGTCATAGTGGAACCTTTGGGTTTCCTTTCAGGTGAGATGAGAGGCTACTGGAGGGATCTGAGCCAGGCAGGCAGTGACATAATGCAATTTGTGTCTCCAAAGGCTAACTCTCACTGGTATTGGGAGAATGGATATTTAATGAGCTCTCCTTCCTGGCAAGTGGTTAAGGACCATGTGACCATGCAACCTAGGTGCCCTGCATGAATGGTTGGAGAAGGTGGGTGTGGCTGTCTTTCTTTAATATTCAAAGGCATATGAGTTTTATTGTATGTATCTCCTTGGGCAAAACTAAAAGTTACAGAGAAGCCCTCATCTTATAACCAGAGGAACGTTCTAATAATCAGTGCTGTCAGGATTCTCTTACAAAAATAAATAAATAAAATAAAATTCCCAGTCACTATTCAAAAAAAGGCTGGATGCTGCTGGTCAGGAATTCTTATAAAGTCTCTCAACCCAGAGGAAGATTGGCTATACAATATGTAAAGTCCTTTCCAACACTGAGCATCTATTATTTTCCTCTCTTCTTAAAACTCTTAGGGAGCTGAATTCTCCCTCAGTAACTTCCAGCAAAGAGCTACTCAAATGATTAAACAACCAAAATTCAGTTTTATGTTTTTTGGATAAATCAAAGGGAAAGGGAAGGACCCTTACACACACCTTGTTCTTACTCTTTCGTCTCTTGAAAGAAATGGACTGATACAAAATTAGTGTGTGCAATTTGATTAGTATATAGCTAGGTATGGACTGATACAAAATTAGTGTGTGCAATTTAATTAATGCAAGTAAACAGAACACTGGCCAGGGTGAAAGAGAAAGAAACACGTTTCACAAAATAATTTGATAGACTTAAGCAAGAGATGGAGTAACATACTTTTGGGTTGACCTAGAAGACGGGCCTGAGACAAGCTGGCCTTATATTGTCTCTCCCAGTTTTATAGGCCTCTCATAATCCTTTGTGAACACAGAGCCACTTCAAAGTTACAATCCAATAACCCCAGCTTGCCACTGGAGTATTATGCAACAAAATGCAGAAGTAAGTTCTGGCCCTCACTGTTGTCCTGCTAAGCTTTTGATACTCTTAGAAGAGATGTTATACAACTTGTTAATTACTAAAATCGCGGGTTACTGGGATTGGTTACTAGCTGTGGGCCTTGGAGTTAGGAACCCACTCTGGACCTCATATGTAAAATGGGAATCATCCTAGTGCCTTCCTCAGAGGGTTCTGTGGGGATTAAATAAAATAATCCATGTGGAGTTCATTGTCAATAACCACAGCTACCATCTGCTGAGCTCCTAGAATGTACCAGACATCCTACAGAAATGATCTCACTGAATCCTCAACAATCTTGCGCAGCACATATTGCTTTCTCTTTTTGAAACACAGAAGTTTAAGTTAATTTGCCCACATTCACAAAGGTTCGTTTAAACTTAGATCTGCCTACCTAACCAGAGTCCCACTTCTAAGCATTTCTTGCTATAGTCCACACCATTGTGGTACATTTAGTTTCCTTGCTTTTATTTATTTTTTTAATCTTTATTGTTGAAAGTATCACATATGTCCCCCTCTTTCCCCCACTGACCTCTTCAAGCCTGTCCCCACCCGCTGCCAAGGCCTTCACCACCCTATTGTCTGTGTCCTTACTTTTAACACAATGTCCACCAATCTCAAGTTTGGAGGCCAGTGGAGGGGGTTTTCTCTAGCGCCTTTCACAGTTCAGAAACAGAAGAGATTCTGTCAAGTTTTTCATGTGGGCACCCACTGGAGGTTGGAGCCATTATACCCACGTACTCTTTTGTGCCATCTGAGCAGTGCAGCTGGTTTTGCACGCCTTTAGGCTTGGGGCTGGGTAAGTCTAGGTCACAGATGTATATAGCCTGTGGCCTCATGTGATCAAATATTTTGCAAAAGATGCTATTTTCTCCTTTGCCCGGTCTTCCCTCCCTTTCTGCAGCTGTTTCCACTTCTTCCTGAGAATGGATAAAAAAAAAATTCTGAAACTCTTATTTTTGCTTAAGTCTCATGTGACCTTACTATTGACAATGACCTGGTTGTTGCAGCCCAACGACAGCACAGTGCATGAGATGCCAGCGCTAAGAACAAAGATCATCACCTGACGGAGCTGGCAGCAACCTTTCTGTATTGATTCCTCTGGCGACACACACCATATTCTGGTCATAATGACACTAAGCACAGGAAAAGCTACTGTGGGCTAGGAGCCTCCACTTGCTAAACAGAGGATTTGGCATTCATTCATTTGCTTATTCATCCATTTATGCAGCAAATATTTTACTGAGGACCTAATATGTTCCAGGTACTCTTTTTTTAAAATATATATTTTATTGATTTTTCACAGAGAGGAAGAGAGAGGGATAGAGAGTTAGAAACATCGCTGAGAGAGAATCATCGGTCAGCTGCCTCTTGCATACCTCCTACTGGGGATGTGCCCGCAACCAAGGTACATGCCCTTGACCGGAATCGAACCAGGGACCCTTCAGTCCGCAGGCCAACGCTCTATCCACTGAGCCAAACTGGTTTCAGCCCAGGTACTCTTTTAGGCCAGACACCAGCAACTAACAAGAGAACCTAAATACCTGCTTGTGGAGCTTACATTTTAATGCATGGACAAAGACACAAAATATATAACTATATCAATTGGTGATGAGCTATGAATATGGAATAAATAGGGAGGTGTGAGTGATGAAAGAATGCCATTAGCTCTTGAGCCACACAAATAAGACTATTAGAATAATCCTACTTAGGCGAAGAGTTGGAATAATATGCCCCAAATCAGCCAGTCTGTATTAGAATAGGGATTGGCCATATCCTAATAATAACATTAGTAAATACAGCAACAACAATAACATCTTAAGGTGATTATATAAGTGCATGAATTACTTATCAAATCCCAGTTTATGAGTAAAGAAACCAAGACTCAGAAAGATGAAATCATTTGCTCCAGGCTACAGGGCAAGTGGTGGGGATGGGGAAAGGATTTGAATGCAGTCTTAGTGGCTCAAAGTCCCTGATCTTTCTGCCATACTTTGCCCCAGCTATTGAGTTTGACGGATCAGAATTTGTTCTTACTAAGCTGAAGGTTCCTCAAAGACAGGGATTGCATCTCCATTGTCTCCTGCAAGCTATAGAATATCTTTTATAGAAAGTGTTAAACATTCTGCCGAAACCGGTTTGGCTCAGTGGATAGAGCGTTGGCCTGCGGACCGAAAGGTCCCAGGTTCGATTCCGGTCAAGGGCATGTACATTGGTTGTGGGCACATCCCCAGTGGGGGGTGTGCAGGAGGCAGCTGGTCAATGTATCTCTCTCATCGATGTTTCTAGCTCTCTATCTCTCTCCCTTCCTCTCTGTGAAAGATCAATTAAAATATTTTTTTTTAAAGTGTTAAACATTCTGCATCTGGACCAGCTGCCTTCCCTACACAGAAAGACATCTAAATACCCAAGAAAGGTGGCTGCCCATTCTATGTTAAGACCTTCTTAACTTCCCTTGGCAGAGGTTTGCAGTGTGTAGTTAGCATGGAGGGCAGTACTACCCTTGAACCCCAGAGTGCCACATGTCTCTCAGAGTTCTGGATGCAATGACAACCTGCCAGCATTAGCTCAACCTCCCTGAAACACCCGCCTTTCCATGCGGACTTGTGACCTGGACAGACTTGTTTGCTTCTTTATTAGATTCGTGTTTGTCTAAGAATGAAAGGAATAAACAAGTGCGCTCCACACGCCCTGCATTGTAATCAAGATCACAATTCCAGGGAGTAAAGGGGGCATTGTGATGCATCTGAAGAGGGGGCCGACTCTTAGTGCGTCACCCAGCTCCAGCCCAACAATGCTCTCTCCACACTCCTCAGCAGTGGTGCGTTGCAGCTGCACTTGGCACTTACCAGCATATTGTGACCAACCCAGAACGGCCGAATGGTTTTTCTCCTCATTGTTGCTCAAATTGTTTTTGCGGGAGTACAACACGGGTACACGGAAACATTCTGAGAACAGGTATAACTTTTTTTTTTCTCTTCCTGGTTAAGACTCAGTGAAAAGTAGATCATTTTTAGAGCCGGGCAAATGTAGGCCCAAACTTCAGCCCTGCCACTTACTGGTTGGCTGAGTTTGGAAACTGTGACTCATTGGACTTCTCAGTTCTCAGTGCAGAGAATTTCCCTGACCACACTGCCTCCCCACCCCAGTATGCCCTTTCTCATTGCATCCTTCTCTCTTGCAACACTGCACCCTGATTCCTGGCATATGTGCCCCTCCCCCTGGACTGTAAGCTCTACACGTCTATGTCCCTTCCCATGTATCCCCAGAGCCTAGCACAGTAACTCGAACACAGGAATATTCAGTAAATAGGGGTTGAGCAAATTAACAATGGTAAAGAAAGGAAAGAAAATGTAAACAGAGTGTCCATGTTGGGGGTTGACTCAGGAGAGAAAAGGGATCAGGCAATCATCCTGCAGTTTTACTCTGTGAAATTTGTAGCAGTGTTGCCGGGGCCTGCTCCCTCCATCTCTCCTCAGCCGGGCCCCAGTTCTCAAGAATTCTCTAGATTCTAGAAGAATGGTAAGCCCCAACCCTAAAAAATAATGCCACTTTCTGGCCCATTGTCCCCTGTACCCAAAACATGCTGGAAACGTTGTAAAACCCTGTTGATGATGTCCATATCATCACATTCATGCTGCTTCTCTTTATTTATTTTTTTTAATATATATTTTATTGATATTTTTTACAGAGAGGAGGAGGGAGAGATAGAGAGCTAGAAACATCGATGAGAGAGAAACATCTACCAGCTGCCTCTTGCACACCCCCTACCGGGGACATGTCCGTAACCAAGGTACATGCCCTTGACCGGAATCGAACCTGGGACCTTTCAGTCCGCAGACCGATGCTCCACCACTGAGCCAAACCAGTTTTGGCCCATGCTGCTTCTCTTTAACAAAGACTATAGACATCTTGGCCACCATATTGACTAGTCATGGATTGTTTGTTACAATGTTGAACATTTGTCCAGTCTTTTCAAGGCTTCCGCTTCCTTCTTTCTCAGGGAACAAACTTATCTTCTTATCTCCTTAAAAGATCAAGGCTATTCTAATCTGCTTAATATGCACTTTATCCAGATTTTTAAAAAAGATTTTTAAATTGACTTTGAGAGAGAGAAGAAGGGAGAGGGGGAGAGAAACATCAATGTCGGAGCAAAACATCAATGGGCTGCCTTCTACATGCCCCCTACTGGGGATCAAACCCAAAACCTGGGCACATGCCTTACCACGGAATTAAACTGGCAACCTTTAGGTGCATGGGACAACACTCCAACCAACGGACCCACAACCCACACCAGCCAGGGCAATGCAGAGTTTATTCCTTGTGATTCCATACACAAAATATGCTTTGGAGGATGAGAAATACTGGTAAAAACTGATTCCCCCCCCCTTGTATTTTGCCTTGGGATCAAATTATAGATTGAGGGCTTGCCTTGTGTTATTTGGGAAGGCCATTTTCTGGAAGCCTGGCTACATTTATAGTCAATCTGGAGCCATTGGGAGTGGAAATTAAAACTATAAATATCAGAGGCAACAGTTCAGGGTCCAGCAAAAACGGGATGAACATCCTGTAACATCTCACAACTCGACTTCCAAAGCAAACATAGCCAGCCAAGGACTAACAGACACGCTCAGGCCCAAGACCCCTCTTCCCAAGGAAGCTGGAAAAGCACCTCCCACAGCTGTCACCCCGCAAGCAGGGCCACCGTGCTCTGGGAGATTCCTTGTTGAAGTGTCTGTCTGTCATCAGACCACTTGTCAGTGCTCCCAACTTTTCCAAACTCTGCTTTGTCCCTACTTGGAAACAATGCTTACTTGAAATAGAAATGACAAGTGTTTTGTGGATCACCTGTCAGGTACTCTTCTAATTGCTCTTTAGACATCATCTCATTAAACTCCAGCCACAACCATCCAAATAGATATAATTATTATCTGTAATTCATGGTGGGGGGGGAGGAAGGGGAGAAACTGAGGTACAGAGAAACTGATAACTTCACTGGGGCTTCAACAGTGTGGCCCCAGGAACTCAGCACTTAACCAACACACCATCCCGTTTTTCCATTTGCTTTGTCTTGCAGATGGATGTTTTTAATAAGAAGTCTCACCCATCAGTTTCCACACTGCTAACGTCATTTAAGACAAATGCAATTGGCAATGACCTTCAGGTCAGCTGTAAGTAAGAGCAGAAGTTTTGCAATTCAACAGACCTTGGTTTGAATTCTAAGATCTATGAGACCTTGCCCAGTTAAACCGCTTCAGCCTTCACTTTTCATTCTAAAAATGGAAATAACAGTTCCTCCTTCGGAGGGTGGTTTTGTAAAGGGCTAGATAATAAATATTATAGGTCTTGAGGGCCATCCACAATCACTGCATCACGATTCCTCCGCTTGCTATGGTAGCGTGAAAGCAGCCACAAATGGGGGTGGCTGTGTTCCCATAAAATGTAATTTAAAAAAAAACAGGTGGTGACCAGATTTGACCTGCAGGCTGTAGTTTGCCAGACCCTGGTTTGGAAGATTACATGAGATAATGTATATGCTTTGCATGATTCTTAGAATACATAGAGTCATCAAAAAATAGTAGTTTAATTCTGGTGCCAGCATGAGACCGTCTGAAGCCTTTCTTGGGTAAATGTATAATTTTCATAAACTTTTGAAAAATTATCAACACTTTAACCCCTCCCCCTCCCCCATATGACCTTATAGGCAGGTTTGGCAGAGATATTTTTTTCTAGTATTTTCAATCTTTGGGACATATTTATACTAAAAACATATTCATTGATTATTTGAAATTTAATTGGAGCCGAAACCGGTTTGGCTCAGTGGTAGAGCATCGGTCTGTGGACTGAAAGGTCCCGGGTTCGATTCCGGTCAAGGGCATGTACCTTGGTTGCGAGCACATCCCCGGTAGGGAGTGTGCAGGAGTCAGCTAGTCGATGTTTCTCTCTCATCGATGTTTCTAGCTCTCTGTTCTCTCTCTTCCTCTCTGTAAAATATCAATAAAATATATATATTTTTTAAAAAAAGAATGTGGTTTGAAATTTAATTGGAGGATCCTGAGTTTATGTTATTGTTGACTGTTTGTTTTTTTCAAAATCTGGCAACCCTACCTATAGACCTCCATGGTTCCAAAATTTGGGTTTTATTTATAATAAGAATAACCAAAAAAAAGGAATAACCAAACACAAGCAACATTTTGTTCTTTTGGGGAGAAAAGATTACATTCTTAGGGAATTATCCCCAAGGTTTAAAAGTAATAAGTCCAAGTCCCCTGGGGTGGAGCCACTGAAACACTCTGAGACAGCCAGGGCTCCGGCTCGAGGGTGCCAAGAACAGACTTAGGTCACCCAAGGAAAAGCACCGTAATCTTGCATTTGTTCCTGCTGATTAAAGTCAAGCGGCTTCCTGGAAAATGTGAGGTGCCCCTCACGTCACTATGTTGAATTAATAGTGGGGCCGTATTAATGATGGAAAAACTCAGTTCTATCCAACGGCTCCAACATTTTGCAGTTAGATGTGTCGGTCATCAAACTGTGTATCGAGAAAGCCCATTTTGTCCAACAAGTAGGAGGATAAAATCATTTTTAAGGGATTTAGAGAGAGAAAAAAAGAGAGAGTTCAGCATGCCGCAAACCAGTTCTTTTTAAACTTTAAAGAGGAAAGATGGTATGTGACATGTCCATGAAGGTGAAAGGTGTCGTTGTGTTTTAATTCATTAAAACAGCACAGTATTTAGTATCAAAAGGCCCATGCTTGAGTGTCAGCTCTTCCACATACGTCCCAGCTGTGCGACCTTGAATAATTCACTTCGTCTCTCTGAACCTGTCCCTAAAACAGAGATAGAAGCAGCCCCATCTCTTATGCTTCAGTCAGGGTCAACGGAGAAAATAGATATGAAAATGCTTTGCTGAGAAACGGCAATTCACTGTCATCTATCATTCCGTGAACAACAACAGCAAAACCTCTGGTGATTGAAGAGCAAAATAATGTTGTATGGTGTGTTACCAGCAAAAACCATGCTAAGGGGATTACGTCCTAATAAAATCTGCATTAATTTGCTAGGGCTGCCATAGCAAAATATCACAAACAGTGTAGCTTACAAAACAGAAATGTATTGTCTCAGAGTGCTGGAGGCCAGAAGTCCAAAACTGAGGCTTGGCAGGACGGGCTTCCTCTGAGGCTGTGAGGGAAGGATCTGTTCCAGGCCTCTCTTCTTGGCTGGTAGTTGGCCATCTTCTCCCTGTGTCTCTTCACTTCATCTTTCCTCCACCTGTGTGTCTGTGTCAAATTTCCTCTTTTCATAAGGACACGAGTCCATATTGGATTAGGGCCCACCCTGATGACCTCACTTCACTTTGATAACCCCTGTAAAGACTCTGTAATGGTGAATTTGATGTGTCAATTGGATTGGGCTTTAGGGATGCGGTAAACATTTCTGAGTGTGTCTGTGAGGGTGATTCTGGAAGAGCTTAGCATCAGTTGAGTGAGGAAGATGGCTCTGACAACAGGATCGTGCAGGTTGGCATGATCCAATTCACTAAGGGTCTGAATGGAACAAAAAAGGCAGAGGAAGAGCGAATGTGCTCTTCCACGTGAGCTGGAACATCCATCTTCCTCTGCCCTTGGACACTGGCACTCCTGGTTCTCCGTCCTTTGGACTCAGACTGGAATTTGCACCACCAGCTCCCTGGTTCTTTGGACTTGAACTGAATTACACCACCAGATTTCATGGCTCTTCAGCTTGCAGATGACAAATTCTGGGACTTCTCTGCCTCTGTAAGCCAATTTCTATTCTCTCTCTACTCCTTTTTCTCTTTTCCTCTCACTGCCCCCCACACCGTCCCTCCCCCATACAATAATAATTTGCAATTGACTTTTAGAACCCATGCACAATACACTCTCCTCCAAAAATAAAAACCTAAAATAGACTACAACTTATTGATAGCTTTTGGACTCCTAATTCCTATGTCTTTTCTCTGAGCAAATGTGATCTGTGTATTATGCCTCCATGGATGTTAATGATATTTGACAAAATAGGAATGAAAACAGAGCCCAGTAGCATACCACCAAAGATATCCATCTGTTAATCATCTCTCTTTTATTGAATACATTCAACCAGCCATTAATTCAGCCTACATACATCCTTCTAATTCAGAAAAATATCATAAGATCTGGGCCCTTCCTGTAATTAATGTTTTAAATTGGTTAATGTGTTTTTAATTGAGTATAACCATGTTCCAGGTGTTTCCAAATACTTTATTTTAGCTAAAATTCCCAACATCTGTTATCCCTTTTTAATAGATAATAAAACTATCACTCAGAGAGAAAGTAAACTTATAACTAGTAAATACCAAAACAGGGACATGAAATCAGATCCTGTGACTCCAAGTTCATAGTCAATACCACACATTCCACTGGGATCCTCTCAAAAGAGAGCATATACATCATTGGACTTTTGCTGGTTCCTACTAATCACTGTCCCAAATATCTATTGAGACAATTTTTTGCTTAGAGATTCTTAACCTGAGGTTTATGACAACTCAAGAGAGCCCAAGTGTAGACTTATATGAGCCCCTCTGAGAATTTGTGAAAAGGGATATATATATATATATATATATATATATATATATATATATTGTGCATTTTCCCCCTGAGATTAATGTACATCCAAGTCTCTAAAAGAACCATGGCTTCAAACAAGAACAACTTTCAATTTAAACAACTCTCTATAGAACTTAATCATCACTCACCTCTCTGTCTATAGTTTCGGGATGCACAGAAAATCAAAACTGAATTTTCTCATCTCTAATCTCTCAAAACCTCTTCCAAAGCCTCCATCATTCTCTAGAAGCCCTTTGAAAATCTCACCTCCTTGTCCCTTTTAAGGTCCCTGGACATCTTCTCTGGTATCAAAAAAATACCAACATCTACCTTTGATAGACGGGGTCTCTTAGCTTACCAAAGGACTCTCTTAGAAGGCACCTTTCTCAGCTTTTACTAACTTCATCCCATGTCAGTTTGTAGCCTGAAAAGGACCCCTTTACATTCACAAAGTCAAAGCAAATTGCAAAAGGCCTTTCATGCAGCTTTTCAGCAAGGTTAGGATAGGTACAGATGGCACTAGGAGATGTAAATTGGACAGGGACCTGGTAAACGCGGAGACTTGGGGCATTATCTCTAAGACCTTTCCTTTGTTAAATTAATGAAAGTTGTGACTTTTCCTGATAATCATGGTTAATCTTCATTCTTTTTTTCTTAACCATGTTGTATTATAGATGATAATTTCCAGATATGCTTTTGTATTATTGCCATTCTATTCAATGCCTGACATTGACAAAAAGTGTGCAAGAATTCACAAGACCTCATTGAACATCCCCATTGAGTCCAGGTTCTAAGGATTCTAAGACAAAAAGAGCTGGTTCCTGCTCTTGAGTTTACAGACCATTGAGGGACAGAAAAGTAGACAGTTGCAATAAAGAATGGTAGGGTAAATACTCTTACAGAATAAAGGAAGCTCCGGAAGAATGTTGGCTATCCATTCTAAAAGACAGGGAGCAGATGGTATAGTCATCTCTAAGAGAAAATGGCTCTTAGCTGAGTCTTTAAGGAAATATAAAGTTAGATATAGACCTAAGAAAAGGGTGAGGAGAACAGTTGTGTTCAGTAATTAGTTTACTATGCCTAAACTTGCACGCAATGTGCATAGCATGTGCATTAAAATGTGAAGAGAGACTGAATGACAAAGAGATGAGATTGAAGAGGAACGTAAAAGGCATTTCACACAATATAGCAGCAAGAGAGAGGGTCTGAGAGTGGACAGCACTGGCTCCAAATGGGGCTAATGGGAGGTTGTGAGCAGAATAGAATTTAGGGTGGTACTGACTCCAACTAAAACAGTAGCGGGAGATATAGAAAGAGACAAAGGTATGTGCATGAATTGCATTAAGCAGGGAGAATAGATGGGATTTGATGACTGATAAGGTGCCACGGATGAAAGAGAGGAAGTGACCTAGGATGTTTCTGGCGTCCGGCTTGGACAGCTGGCCATGGAAGAGGAAAAGCTAGCCAGGGAGAAGACAAATTTCATTCTGAATATTGTGACTCTAAGGTGCTCCATGAGACATCAAAGTGGAGATGTTCTCTATAAAAGGAGAAACACAGGATAGGCTACAGAATTGTATGTCGTGGCCAAAACCACGGAGTGGATGAGATTATCCAGGAAGACTGCAGGTGGGAGAGGGAGGAGAGTCAAAGAATAGTGGGGCACATCAACCTTGATGAAAGGAAGTCCTTTGACACCCAGAAGACCGGAGGATCTTAACTATTAAGGTCCAGGCATCAAGGTCTTTGCTGGCCCTGACCGAGGTGTGTCTTCAGAAGGCAGATGTCTGGTAACTGGGTGGAATCGCTGGGCAGTGAGGACTTGGAGATAGAAGTTGCTAAGAAATTTGATGGGAAAGAGGAAGAGACGGCAGCTGACGGGGGCGGGGGTAAGACGGGGAGCAGAAGCTCAAAAAAAACATCTAATGAATGGCAATGTGGAAAACCTCCTAGCCTCTGTGGAACTGGGTGTGTGATAAACACATAAACAAACACCGGAGCCTGCTTCCCCCTCGTCCTGCTGAGCCTTAGAAAGCCTTTTGTTCTCACTGTCTTTATCAGCGCGACCAGGCTCCGGGCTCAACCTGTTGTTAAAGTGAAACCGGAGCGAGGCAGGAGGCAGCCCGGCCGTCCCGGAAAGCCTTTGACCCGCCGCCCCTGCCCACTGCCCCTTCCGACGCTCCCCACCTGCTCTGTTTGCCCTGGGAGATCTCCAAGCCCGGATCAAAAGCCCTCCTGCTCGGCTGAGGCTCCAGGCTCCTTCCACTCTTTATCCAAAATGAGCAGTTGATTTGAAAGGCTTAATCAAACAGTTCAGTAACCAATGGCCCAGAGGCTGGCCGCCGGCTTTGCGCGCCCCCCGAGAATCCCCTTTACTTTGGGGAGCCCGGGAGGGAGGGGAAGGGGCTCCCTCCATCGGCGCGACGATTCCATTGCCTTTGGGTCCCAGAGGACATGACTGACACAGATGGCTTTAAACCTCCCGCCTCTCCCCCACCCCCCTCCGCCATCCTTCTTGCAAAAAAGCCCCGCGTCCAACAGGTAACAACCCTCATGCGCCTGGCGGGCCCGGGGGCACAGGGTCCACAGGATGCAACCGGGGTGCCCACGCGAGCACCCGCCGGCCCCCGGGTTTGGGGGCTCGCCCACGGGCCCCTCTCTGCAAGTTCTACCGGCTCGCTCTGCAGACACAGGAGACGCAGATTTACCAACTCAGACGCTCTCTGGCCACGAACACACGGAATGAGTTAAGCTCTCTGCGCGTGGCGCGCTTGGAAACTGTTCCCAGCTGAGTGCACGGGGAACGCGGTCCAACGGGGGACCGCTTTCCTGAAAATCCCCAGGCCCTTTTGCAAGGCGGCTGGGGCTGACAGGACAGCAGCTCTCGGACCCGGGAGCCCAAGCCATGGGGGACGGGAAGAGAGAGGCGCCTACCGTACCCGATCGGCGCGGCGGGTCATGCTGCGGGCGTCCGGGTGTTTGGTCGGAGCTGCGGACGCGGCCTCTGCTGCGGCCGTGGACCTGTGAGCTCTGCCCCGGGAAGGCTGGCCCGGCTGATCTTGTTTGCACTGGCCGTTTGCTTTTGGGATTTCTCCAATGCAGATGTGGTCAGGGGGCCGCTGTCCCGAGGGACAATGATTCCATTGGAAGCTGGCCTTTGACAAGACTCACACATGACCTTTGACTAAAATGGCTTTGGGGAAGGAGAGCGTCCCCAGGAGGAGGCTGAAGATGGGGCGTCCGGGGTAGCGGCCCACATCCCCACCCCCTACCGTGCCAAGTTAATTTTTCATCGTGCAATCTTTCAAGGAGAGGTCCGTGTACATTTTCCCCCCGTTTGCAAAAGGGTTTCCGCTGCAGAAGATTCCTGCTGGATTGCTTAGGAGTTCCCCGAATTAGCACTTCCAGGTTATATCCGTGGGCAGGCCTCTGTTGTATACATTCCTCGCTCGCACACTCTCAGGAATAATGCCACCATTATTGTATTTTCTTCCTAGAACATGCTACAGTTTACAAAGGGCTTTTTCACAACTGCGCTGTCATTTGGCCTCTCCGGGACAATGCCAGGAGACTCTGCTGTTACTGCATTTTTGTAGCGTAAACAAACAGAGGCTCCAGCAAACTAAGATACTTGCCCAATCGCCCAACCAGAAAGTGAAATCTGGGCCCTCAACCACCTCCCTGTCCACGGGCACAGGCCACTCAGATCCCTGCTGGGTGACCAGCCACACTAACTTAATTATGGCACAACTGACTTACAGCACAACAAAGAACCATAATGCGTAACATACCGCAACTGTCACTATCATGATTTCAATGATCATTTTCAATTATGAAAATGACTGTTAGAAGTTGTTTTCATAGAAGAGCTGTTTTGGTTATGGATACCCACAGATATTTTGAATTTATTCACTACAATTTTTTTTTTTATTGTCTAAATGTTTGTCTTTATCGGCCGCTAAAAGGAAGTCATGGGGACCAGCCTGGCCACCCTGAGAGGTGGTACAAGCCACGGACTTGTACCAGAATCCATCAGAGTCCATCCCTAGCCACCCTCATAGCCTTTCCCCTTTGTTTGCTGGGTCCTTCCGGATGGGGAAAGCTGAACAAAAGGGAACGGGGCTGAGGGATGGTAAAGAGAGCCCTGAATTTTAGAGTGATGAGGAGATCTGTGATGGAAGTCTGCAAGATGCCCAAGGGCCACCTGAGGTGTCAGGTGGTATCCTCATTTTTTTCATTTTATTTTATTTTATTTTATTTTATTTTATTTTATTTTTTCAGTTTGGAGAAAGGGAAAGGAAGTTATATACTCAGTTTGGAAGAACTAGAAGTCTGTCAGGAGGAGAAGGATTAGCACTAAGCCAGACAAAATTATGCACAAAAGCTGTCCTTGTGCCTTGGGCGACCTGAAAATAGTCCTTGCAGGCGGGAGCACAGGGCGAGGGAGACTGTGTCCAGAGAAGAGGGTGTGGGTTTGGACTCTGACCAGCCTCCTGTGTCGCTTTAGGGGATGTGGAATTCATCGTGCAGTGCAGGTGGGTTAATGTACGGTAGCTGTTAATATAATATCAACTCACATGAAAATAATACAGGAGTTGCCGAAACTGGTTTGGCTCAATGAATAGAGCATCGCCTGCATAATGAAGGGTCCCAGGTTCGATTTTGGCCAAGGGCATATACCTTGGTTGTGGGCACATCCCCAGAAGGGGGTGTGCAGGAGGCAGCTGATGGATGTTTCTCTCTTATCGATGTTTCTAACTCTCTATCCCTCTCCTTTCCTCTCTGTAAAAAAAAAACAACAAAACAAAACAATAAAAAATATATATAAAATAAATAAAAAATAAAAATAATACAGGAGTCATATGTTGTTCTACAAGAAGAAAAATAGGTAGGTAAGTAGATAGATAGATAGATAGATAGATAATCAACCTAGGTCAGCGGTCAGGCACATTAACTTCATCAGGTATAGTTGTATTCATCAGGTATAGACAGGTATAGTTGTATTCATCTTTCTACCTACAAAATGTGAGCAATATATTTAATTTCATGAAGCTCCAGTTTTCTTTCTTTCTTTCTTTCTTTCTTTCTTTCTTTTTTAAATACACTCCACTGATTTCCCACAGAGAGGAAGAGAGAGGGATAGAAAGTTAGAAACATCAATGAGAGAGAATCATCGATCAGCTGCCTCCTGCACACCCCCTACTGGGGATGTGCCCGCAACCAAGGTACATGGCCTTGACCGGAATCGAACCCGGGACCTTTCAGTCCACAGGCCGACGCTCTATCCACTGAGCCAAACTGGTTTCGGCAAGCCCTGGGTTTCTTATCAGTAAAATGAGAATTATGGGCTATGCTCTGAAGATTAAGTAAAATTATTTAGATAAAACCCTTCGCCTTTCCTCTGACATACAGTAGTACCCCATCGAATGTTGCTATTAGATTTTACAGTAATTAAATGTGTGTGGTGCCTACATGCAGTAACAAGGAACTCCCTCTGTTTTTCCACTGTTCTCAATCCTTTCTTCCTACCATACTTAGGGCTTTTGACGCATTAGCGTTTGTCCTTTGTTCCTTCCACGTATTGTCCAGCTTCTCTGCGACATGGCTTCCTTTACGTCCCAGTTTAGACTTTCACATGGGTTTCCATCCTTCTCTCCTCCCACCTCCGTGTATTCGTTTCCTGTCCTACCAAGCCCCGGCCCAGGAGGTAGCTATCGGCTAGAGCTGCACGTCATCACACACCGTGTCCCTTGTCACTACCCTTTACGTGTGTGGCCTGCAGCCTCGCTCGGCTGGGTGCCCAGCACCACTGCATTCTGTACGAGTGTCCCGGGGCAGCCGCCTCTGCAGTTACACAAAGTCACTGTTAGCCCCTCTTCAGAACACTGAGCCCACTCCCAGCTGGCCTTGCTTCAGCAAGCAGCCTCCCTCTCCCCGGCAGAAAGCACAGTGGCCGTCAGAAGGGCACGCTGCTTCCTGCCCTGCAGGAACACTGACTTCCAGTCTCTGTTCCTTCCCCCTCAGCTGAGGGTGCCCCCCTTTCTGTGTGCTATGGACTCTCTCTCCTCCAATTCCTCTAGAACAGACTTTCTTTTTTCTTTTTTAAAAAAATATATTTTATTGATTTTTTTTACAGAGAGGAAGGGAGGGGGATAGAGAGCTAGAAACATTGATGAGAGAGAAACATCGACCAGCTGCCTCTTGCACACCCCTTAACGGGGATGTGCCCGCAACCAATGTACATGCCCGTGACCAGAATCAAACCTGGGACCTTTCAGTCTGCAGACCGATGCTCTATCCACTGAGCCAAACCGGTTTTGGCTAGAACAGTCTTTCATTAGCCATCCCCCTGTCTTTCCATTTCTTCTCTATTGGTTTCCTTAGTTCATTTATTCAGTTAACATTTATTAAATGTTCACATGTATAATTCAGTTCACATGTATAACCATATACAGTCAGTATCTTGGATTCTGGGCATAAAAGGACAAATAAAACACCACAATCTACAAACACATTGTAATCTCTCCCATACAATGAACTTCATTTTTGCAGCTGTTCCTAAGTAATACACGCCACATGTATCCACTGCCTGAAACATATTTCCTATGGGTCTTCATGGCTGGTTTCTTCCATTAGAACCTGCCTTAAAATAACCTCAAAGAGACCCTTCCCAGACCAGCCAGTCTGGAGAACTATCCTCTCCCTTGATGTTAATTGTTAACCGTCTCTGTTTCCATCTTATCATTTATCCCGTTATAATGAGAGACCCTTCTGTTGGTTTACTTCCTGTTTTCTGTTGTTTCTGCCAGTCGGAACCTTCATGAGGTCTGGAACTCTTGTTTTTTTACTCCCTGCTGTATCCCCATTGCCCAGGGTATACCTAGTAGGCTCTCAGAAGACATTTGTTGATTGTAAATTCCCAAGTGCTTTGCTTTAATCCTTCCCCCCGACCCCCACCTCCATCATACAGCCTACTGGTTTTCTACATTGACTATGAAGAGAATTGCCCCAGGAACTTTGAAAATTCCCGATGTCCAAATCACCCTCAGGCCAGTTGTCTGTGGGGGTGAGACCAAGGTATCATTTCTTTGTAAGCTTTCCAGGCAATTCTAAAAGCCAAGCTTAAGACCCCCGACCTAATCTGACACACAGGGGATGCTTGATAGATGAATGAATGATTCAAGGCAGGAAGTCATTTATCTCCTGGCTACCTTCCAATCCTTCTCTTTGTGGTCCTTCCACATGTAGAGTGTCATCCAGGCATTCAAACATTAAACAAGCCAAGTACTCTCATTTCTTCATATTTTGCTAGCTCTACCGAAACCCCTGGACCCCATATCGGCTACCTAAGGAGCCTCCTATTGAACTGCCTAGGGAAATCTGGGTGTGGGCTTAATACCATCTCCTCTGCCAGATCTTTCCCAGATCCCAAGGGCTCTCAGTCTCCTTTCTCCTTGCACATGATCCTGTTAAGAATACTCCTGCTGCCACCTGCTGCTCTGTCATGACCATTCTTGTCTGTTTGTATACCCATGTGCTGCAGACTGCCTGGCCAGAGATGGCATTCTGCAGATGCTATGGAATGAACTCACAAATTAATAGATAAATGCACTGAATGAATTATTTTTATTGATTTCAAAGAGAAAGGGAGAGAAAGAGAAAGAAACATCAATGATGAGAGAAAATCATTGATTGGCTGCTTCCTGCACACCCCCTACTGGGGATTGACCCCTGACCAGGAATTAAACCAGTGACCTCTTGGTTCCTGGGTCTACACTCAACCACTGAGCCAGGCAGAGGAATAAATGGATTTTTTATTTTATTTATTTATTTTTAAAATCTATTTCTATTGATTTTTTACAGAGAGGAAGAGAGAGGGATAGAGAGAAACATCGATGAGAGAGAATCATCGATCAGCTGCCTCTTGCACACCCCCTACCGGGGGATGTGCCCGCAACCAAGGTACATGCCCTTGACCAGAATCAAACCTGGGGCCTTTCACTCCGCAGGCCGACGCTCTATCCACTGAGCCAAACCGGTTTTGGCTTAATGGATTTTTTAAATTGACTTCCAGAGCCGAAACCGGTTTGGCTCAGTGGATAGAGCGTCGGCCTGCGGACTGAAAGGTCCCGGGTTCGATTCCGGTCAAGGGCATGTACCTTGGTTGCCGGCACCTTCCCCGGTAGGGGGTGTGCAAGAGGCAGCTAGTCGATGTTTCTCTCTCATCGACATTTCTAGCTCTCTATCTCTCTCCCTTCCTCTCTATAAAATATCAATAAAATATATTTTAAAAAAATAAAAAATAAATTGACTTCCAGAGACAGGGGAAAGAGGAGAGAGAGAGAGAGAGAGAGAGAGAGAGAGAGAGAGAGAGAGAGAGAGAGAGATGAGAAACACTGACTGGCCACGTCCTGTATGTGCCCTGACCAGGGATCGAACCTGTAACCCCCCTAGTGCACATGACAATGCTCAACAGACTGAGCCACACCTCCATGTAGGGAGTGGTTATAGGGTTAAGCCTCAGAATGACCTGCCGGCAAAGTCGCAAACAAGTTCCAGCTTAGAGGGCACAGTCCTCTAAGCATAATTAAACTTGATCTTGTGGCTGCTCCCTAGATCTTTCCTGGGTAGCTAATGGGCTATGGGAAGGGAAGCAAGTGCTGCCAAAACAAGTGAAACTTATAAGAACATTGTAAATTACTTTGTTTACCTATGACTGTAAAATAAACCATCAGCTTGCAGTCTGGATCTGTTCTGTGGCCTCAGCCAGGCACAGAAGATCCACCTAGACCCAGCTTATTCTCTTTGTCTATCTTTTCTTCCTCCTTCACTGGCCCTCCCTCAGGCTCGCCAAATCCTTGACTGTGCTGGCACCGCACACCGCAGGACATACACTGAATGAATTTTTAAAGAGATGCTCTACCATTTCTTTGTTTTGTTTGTTTGGTTGGTTGGTTTGGGTTTTTTTTTTTTTTTTCATTTAACAGCTTTATGGAGCTATGAATCATATAACATACAATTCTTCTATTTAAACTGTACAATTCAATAGTGTATAGGATATTCACAGTTAATCACCCCCACAATCAATTCTAGAACATTTTCATCACTCCAAAAAGAAACCCATTAACAGTCACTCCCCATGTGTCCCCAGGCTCCCAGCCTAGGTAACCACTAATTTACTTTCTGCCCCTATATATTTGATTACTCTGGGCATTTAATATAAGTGGAATCATATAATAATGGTGTGTTTTGTGTGATTGGCATCAAGGCCCATTTTTGAAGACTCATTTGTTTCACACTGAGTCAATGTGACACAGTGTGGGCTCTGGCAGAGATCTTGGAGGGCAAACCAAGGTAGTATTTCTTAGACAATATTTACACAGAAGCCTAGTAAATTATCTAAATTCTTGAGCTAGGGGAAGGGGAATAGAGAAGCTTAGCTACACTTGCTACCACAGACTAAGGGGAGTGGAGATGGATTCCAGAATGGTTCAGCTCTGCCTCATTGGAGTAGGGCTTCTGGGGCAGGACCTCCTATGCCATAAGGAACTCCTACTGACGGGAAACTAGCTGGGCCAGACTCCAGGTTTGCCACATACTAATTGAAACTGTTTATACCTGGCTTCCCCATCTCTAAAAAGTGGATAAAAAATAATTCCTACCCCTCAAGTACCACATCATCACATTATTATAAAGAGTAAATAAAGAGGGGATGTCTACCAAGTACATAGCACAACACCTGGGACATTATAAAAGCCTGGTGAATATTTATGCTATTGTAATGCTGAAGTTTGACCACAGCTAATATAAAAAGGGAGTTCTGGTGCTTTTAAAAAAAATAAGACAAGCAGTTATAGAAAAACATGCTGGTATCTACTGACAGGGTTATTTGTGTTCTGCTTGACAGTAAGGGCAGTGGCAAGATTTAGCAGAAGCTGAAGAGCATCATTAATGAAAAGTGTGGGGAGGAGGTGGGTTAGGATGAGTTCTGGCATAAAAGCTAATGGATAGCACCTAGTTTTCCCACCAAATGCTCATCAGTGCCGCCCTAGCTGGTTTGACTCAGAGAATAGAGCATTGACCTGTGAACTGAAGGGTCCCAGGTTGGATTATGGTCAAGGGCACATGCCCAAGTTGCAGACTTGATCCCCAGTGGGGGAAGCATGCAGGAAGCAGTCAATCGATGATTCTCTCATCATTGATGTTTCTCTCTTTCCCTCTCTCTTGCTCTCTGAAATATATATATATATATATATATATATATATATATATATATATATATATACACACACACTTTTTTAAATGCTCATCAGTGTCTCTAATAGGAAGAAAATGTTGGCTCTATGGATCTTATGTCTCATTTGTTCGCCTGCACTTCTCTCCAGCAATTACTTTCTTTTCCTTCTACTATTCTTATCTGGCAGACCTGCCTGGAGCATCCTCTGTTAAGTCCACCTACAGTGTCTCTTAAGCACATCTGAATTCAGAACTTGGAAAGACATGCCGAAACCGGTTTGGCTCAGTGGTAGAGCGTCGGTCCGCGGACTGAAAGGTCCCGGGTTCGATTCCGGTCAAGGGCATGCACCTTGGTTGCGGGCACATCCCCGGTAGGGGGTGTGTAAGAGGCAGCTGGTCGATGTTTCTCTCTCATCGACGTTTCTAGCTCTCTATCTCTCTCCCTTCCTCTCTGTGAAATATCAATAAAATATGTTTAAAAAAAAAAAGAACTTGGAAAGACAATTCAATGATCAGACACACCATTGCTAGCAAGTGGCCACAGGAAATACCGATTTTGCTACCAACTGATCAGACAGTTATCTTGCCGGTTCTAGGGGAGCTGTTCTTGCATGGAAGCATGGAGTTTCTATTTTGAGTAATGGGGGGGGGGTAATTAGTGGGCCTGCATCTGATTTCCACTGCTTTGAAAAGACTTTCCTACACATCCAGCAAACCCTGGTTTAGTGTTCAGCTGTCTCTCTTTCTTTACTTCCTCAGTTCTGTAATCCCACAGTTCCCTGTACATGTCTGTGAGACAGTGTCCAGTTGTCACCTGTGTATATATGACCAGCTCCTCTGCTGGACTGTGAACAAGTCAAACATAAGAGCCTTCTTCATTTATATCTGTGTCTCCAATTAATAGCCCTGGGCTAGCACACAATTCTCATTACTCCAATTCTATAGACATATATTGAAAGCCTACTGTGTGCTGACACTTCAGAAGCATGGGATTTTTATGTCTGAAATGAATTTTGAGAGAGGAGATGAGGCTTAGAGAAGATTTCTTATCAAGTTTCCCAAAGCCTGAGAAGGGAAAATATTGGGGTTAGAATCCAATTCTCCTAACATCTTGTTCTTTTATGGCAGATATTTTTCTTTTGGTTGAAATAATAGACTTTTTTTTTAACATGGTTAGGAAACTAGAGAAAATTGTTCACTAATGGTTTTACAGCTCAAGCACTAGCCCTCGAAGGCTTCTTGAGTTGGTGACCGAAGATATAAATACAGACCAACCCAAATCTGCAGTGTGGCCAATTCCACTGTTGTCTGACTGTCTGTACTAATTACATCCACGTGCGCTGGCTCACATCTTGCCCACGCCAGGTCAAGCAAGGGCCTGTAAAAAATTAACTTGGTGCAATTGCACAACCATGGAAAGCTTGAGTTGCTTCTTGGGGCAATGAATGAGATTCTTCAATTGCCTTGTGAGAACATTTCCAGTGGGAGGAAAAACAGAACGAGTTGTCACAAATATGGATGTTCCCATCAAGCTCAGGTGAGGTTATGATACAAGGACCTATGGGACACTTATTAGGGCTAGGTGGGGGCACAAACAAAATCTAGTTCTGTTTTTGTCCTTACTCCTTTGTTGAATATCTATTATTAAAAAACCTTTTGAAGGTGATGGATATTTGTTAGATTGACTGGTATGTACATGTGTCCACTTCATTAGATTAGATACATCAGATGTGTGTGGCTTTTTAAAATATTAATTATACTTCAATGTATGTTTTTTTTTAAAAAGAACCAGTTTCATTCAGCTAGTGTGGCTCAGTGGTTGAGAATCAACCCATGTACCAGAAGATTGAGGCTCGATTCCCTGCCAGGGCACATACCAGGTTGCAGGCTCAATCCCTAGTAGGGGGAATGCAGGAGGTAGCCAATTGATGTTTTTCTCTCATCATTAATGTTTCTATCTCCTTCTTCCTTCCTCTATATGAAATCAATGCAAATATATATATATATATATATATATATATATATATATATATATATATATTTGTGTTTGTGTGTTTTGTTTTGTTTTGTTTTGTTTTGAATAGTTTCCTCGTTGAGTCAAAACCACAGTCCAGCAAGCCTCAGTGTTCTGTGTCTCTCACAAAGGCAGACTTTTGGTAAGAAAGAGCAAGACTATGATTCCTGCCTAGCTCCTTGAAGGCTACTGCTGAGTTTCTCTTAATTACTCATGATGGCACTAATGCCAACAAATGCCACAGGTCAGGTCAATATCATCTCTCATCTGAGAATCACCCAACCATCCTTCTTGACTCCAATTTGAAGTCTTCTAACACATCTTCTATGTTTCAACCACAGAGATTGTCCAAAAATGCTAACCTGACCATCCACTTTGTCTGCTTAATATCCTGCAGGGTTTCCCAATTGTTTAGAAGATAAAGCATTAACTCCTTCAAATAGTTTAGCAATAACCTGGTCAAGACAAAGGTCCACAGCTAAGGAGATGCATGAGCTGGAACCAGTCCATGTTATACATGCCAAGCCATGAAACCTAGCACGGGTCCACTTCTGCCTCAGACCCCAAAAAGGCTACAGGTATATCCTGGAGGGCCTGTCACTTCCTGCTGTAGGCTCACATATAATCCCCCTATACCCGCTTCCATCCTAATCTAAGCACTACAATCCACTGTATTGGCATCTCAAAATTCTCCCTCTGTTCTGCTTCTAACGCTTGGCCCATGTTCTCCTCCACTTGAACTTCTTTTCATTCCCCTCTTCCCCTAAGCAACTCACTTTCTTCTTTCTTCTATCCATGCTATCCACTTAAGCGTCATCTTCTTGGCCCTCTTAGACTGGGTTAGGTGCTCCTAATGTGTGTTCTCAAAGCACCGTGTGTTTTTCATAACTGAGTGCTTATTCTGCAGTTTCATAACTGCCCAATTCTCTGTCCTTTCTTGAAAGCAGGGACTGTACTATGGTTCTTTGTAACCTCAAAAGGTATTCAATCAATGTCTGTTGATCAAAGAAACAAATGACTAAATGGATGGATACATGAATATTAAAAAAAAAAAGCCTTGAACTTATGTATCCAATGAACGTCACATTTTGACTAAAAGAGCTCCACAAGCTTATTACGTACTGCCCTGTAAAGTCGTCCCCCCTTATCTGTGATTTCACTTTCCAAGGTTGAATTATCTGTCATCAACTATAGTCCAAAAATATTAAATGAAAAATTCCAAAAAAAATTCATAAGATTGAAATTGTGTGCCATTCTGAGTAGGGTGATGAAATCCTGTGCAGCTCTGCTCCATCCCACTTGGGATGTGACGTATTCCTTTGTCCAGCATATCCAGGCTGTATATCCTTCCCACCCACTAGTAACTGAGTAGCCATGAAGGTTATCAGACCTACTGCTGTAGTATCCCAGTGCTTGTATCCAAGTCATCCTTATTTGACTTAATAATGGTCCCAAAGACTAGTGGTGCATTTGATTAAGCATGGTTCTAAAGGAGGTAGAAGAAACCAGGGATGATTCCAGGGTTTCTGGCATCAGCACCTGGATTGCTGATGGTGCCATCATCTGATCTCAGGACTTAAAGATAGTAAGTTCACTTTAAAACATGTCCAGTTTAAGTTATAGACTTTAAGAAATAAAGGCAGAGACCATCTCTTTATGCCCAGTCTCTGTAGTAGGTGCTCAAAATGTTTTATGATAATTCTATAGGTACATCCTACCTATAGAATTTTCAATATCTAATTTCAACTGTGTCTTCTGTCAAATTCCATGCAAAGACCCATACAAACATACTGCTCTAGTATTCACATACGATTTATCCATATGACCAGCTAAAAAGTTTCAACCCACTGGAAAGTATGACTAAGTAATTTTACTGCAATAATAATTTTCACTGCGCGGTGGAAGGAGTCAGGAAAGGGGCTAGTTATTAGAGCAACCGCAAATTGGTTCAGGGCTACACTTGGCTTTCAATTTCACTATAAATTTCAGAGAAGCCATAAAAGATTCAAGTGCAATCTGGTTCATTGATTAGAAACATTTGAAGGAACCCCAGGCAGGCACGTGTTTCACATTTCCTGCCCCAGAGTTTGCCAAGGATTAATCTTCCTCCTCCCTCAGTTATTTCAGAAAACAGAATCACTCCAGCTGGCCTTTGGAAGGACAGGACCTGGGTCAGGAGAACATCTGCAAATCCAGGACTTCCGTAGACCACGAGTTAGCAAGTCAGTGCCATGTAGAGGAGAGTTTGCCCCACCCAACTTTCCCCATCTTCCCAACTCTCCATGCCCTCACCCTTAGCCTAGTCCATGTCCAACTCCACATCCCAAAAGAAGAGAGTTTGGGGATGAGCCTCTCAAGTGAGAACACTGTTGCTTCACTCAGAACCTCTCCTCCCTCTCTCTCTTCCCAGAATACAGATTTCAGAATGGAATAGGCACAGGCTTTAGTGCCAGAAAGTCCCAAATTTGAAACCAAACTCCACCACTTCCTTCGAGTAATTTATTTCACCTCTTGAAGCCTCAGATGTCTTCATTTACAAAACAAGAATGCTAAGACCTACTTTGAAGGGTGAAGACCAGACGAGGTAATATATAGAAACACATACATGAGTGTGATGTTAGTAGACATGCATGGACCCTTCTTGCCCCCTTCCTTCTGCAGGATGACCTGCCTGAGCAAGTGTGGAGCCCAAACTGTCACTGCACACAATCCCCACTCACAGGAGTTCCAAGGAAATGGGTCTGATTCACCCACAACTGGAGACCTGATCAGGGTGCTCTGTGAAGGGCTCAGATAGAGTCGCCTCACCCTTCTGTCACTGGGTAGATGAGATCACAACAAATCTGGCTTCCCTCAGATTACAGTGCTATAAGAGCAAGGATGGAAGAGCTAATTCTGCCCAGAACAGTCATGTCAGATCTCATAGATGAAGCATCATTTGAACACATAACATTTTCTAGAAGGGAGTCAGGGATATTTCATGTAAAAGGGATAAATGAATAAAGACACTGAGGCCATGATGTACTCAAGAAACTATAATTGGTTAGGCATGGCTAGAGGAAAGGCAAATGAGAGAAACATTAGGAGATGGCTGGCCAGGGCAACTGGGTTAGTCTCCCAAGAGTTTGCCATGCGAGGCAGAGCTCTGGATTTAATCCTATAAATTACAGGTTTGTTAAAGCAATTTTAAAATTCCCCTTTTGTATTTTATTGTACAAATACTCTTAGACTTATGATGAGGTTACATCTAATAAACCCACTATTTAAGTTGAAAATATCCTAAGTTGAAAGTGTATTTAATATATCTAACCTACTTAAACTTGCTCAGGACACAATTTCTAAAAAATGTTGGCAACATGGCGCACTATAGACAGTGGTGGTTTACCCTCAAGGTCTTGTGGTTAGCTGGGAGCTGGGGCTCTACCCAGCATTATGATAGAGTATCAGCCTATGGCTAGCTTGGGAAAAGATCAAAATTCAAAATGCGAAGTACAGTTTCGACTGGATTTGGTTTCAAATTTGGGACTTTCTAGTTTCTATCCCTTTTACAACATCATAAAGTAAAAGAAAAATTTCAAGTTGGGGACCATCTATATTTTGTTTTAATGTTTTCTATTTTTATTATGAAAGCCACACACATAATTAAAAAAATATTCAAACAGTACAAAAACATGAATCCCTTTCTTTATCCCAAACTACTAGGATACAAAACCATGAATCCTTTTCTTTATCCCAAACTACTGGGTCTCTCCTCAGTAGTAAACCTTTATTACCTTTTCCTCCAGAATTTTTATATATGAATACTCTTATAAATCTTCCTGTAAATAAATATTTACACACTCAACTGTAATGCTTCTTTCTTGCTTTACAATGCATCTTGGAGATCTTTCCACTTCAGCCAATATAAAGTCACCTCAGTGTTTTAAGTAATATATGGCATACCACACTTTAGATTGTCGCATCATCCTTTAAATTCTTAATTCTTAGTTGATACGCATTTAAATCATTCCCAATTGTTTTTATTACAAACAAGGCTTCACTCCATCCTTGGAGTCACACCTTTGCAAATATGTAAGAATATTCCTATAGAAAAAGAAAAACTAAAAGCAGAATTGCTGAAGCAAAGGATATGTACTTTTAAAATCCGAGAGCTATTTTCAACTTGCCCATTAAAAAAAAAAAGTGCCTATATACATACTCCCAGCACCAGCGTATGGCTGTATCTGCTTCCACATACCCTTGACATTACTCTGTTATCAAACTACGAAATATTGGCCAATGTAAGTTAACCTTTTAAAATTCCCTTATCTTGACTTGCATTCCTATAACTAAGTGAAGAAAAGTGACTGTTAATAAACCATTTGTACATCTTTCTCTGAGAACAGCTTTTTTCTTTTCCTTGCCAACTTTTCTATTAGTTTTCGGTCTTTTCCTTGCTCATTTATAAAAGCTCTTTATATATTAAGAAAATAGGTGAGTCAACCACGATTTCACTTATGATTTCTGGGTCCTGGCCAGTTGTTAGAGATGTCTCTTCCGATCTAATGTTACTTTTAAATGAACCCAGGCTTTCTCTCATACTTTTATGACTTCCTATTGTATGTTTACATTTTCGATCAATCATGAGTTTATTTTGCTATAAGGTATCAGATGTGCTTTTATTTTATTATTCATTCTTTGTGTCTTTTAACAGGTCATTTTAACCCCATTTAAATCTATTAACATGATAGATGTGCTTTTATTTCCCTTCTCTTAGATATGTGAAGGGTCCCAGTTCCTGGCTCTGTCTTCGATTCCTTGTGATCTCAGCAGACTGTCTCACATTTGTGAGCATCAAAGTTCCTAATTAATAATAACAATAAATTAAAAACTTACTAATTACTTAAGTATAACAGAGTTAGACTCATCATCCTCTAAGGTCCTATTTAGCACAAATGCTCTGTGACTCTAAGGCTAGAATAAGCCTAAATAAAAATAAGAGAATGTTGAATTAATTTGTGTTGATGACCACAAGAGTGATATACATCCGCTAACCTCGGGTTCTTCACCTATAAGATAAGGGAGTTGAAATAGATGCCTTATAATATCTCATAGAACTCAACTATGCTATGTATGCTTTATGCAAAATTATTCTTTCTTGATGGAATCAAGTTAAAAATATTATTAGACTTTAAATCAATGGGTTGTACTATTCTAAACAGCCCCAATCTAGCCCTAGCCAATTTGGTTCAGTGAATAGAGCATTGGCCTGCAGACCAAAGGATCTCAGGTTCGGTTCTGGTCAAGGGGATGTACCTTGGTTGCAGACTTGTCCTTGGCCACGCCTTGGTCAGGGTGTGTGCAGGAGGCAACCAATTAATGTGTTTCTCTCACATCAATGTTTCTCTCTGTCTTTCCCTTTCTCTAAAAGATCAATGGAAAAATATCCTTGGGTGAAGGACTAACAAATAATGATAATAATAATAAATAAATAAAATTAAAACTATAAAAAGGAAAAACAAAACAGAACACAATAGCCCCATTCTAGTGTTCCATGCACAGAATAAGAATAGTTAAAAGAAAAAAAGTTATCATCTTGTGATAATAATCATATTGGCTCAGAGATGGAATTTTGCATTCTCTTTCATTATTTCACATAGGCTCTTTTTTTTTAAAATATATTTTATTGATATTTTACAGAGAGGAAGGGAGAGAGATAGAGAGCTAGAAATGTCAATGAGAGAGAAACATCGACCAGCTGCCTCTTGCACACCCCCTACTGGGGATGTGCCCGCAACCAATGTACATGCCCTTGACAGGAATCAAACCTGGGACCTTTCAGTCCGCAGACCGACGCTCTACCGCTGAGCCAAACCAGTCTCGGCTCACATAGGCTCTTATAGGTCATGATTAAGGTCATAAATGAAAATGTCCTCTATGGAAACAGAGGTATCTTTAAAAAGCATAGAGATTCTTATTGATTAGCATATCCAACAATCTTAATATCATGTTATTCCCCTTGATGCCAAGTCAAAATTTTTTCTCTTGTCCATATCTAAATAATTCATCTCTGTCCTTTGGAATAAAGTTGCTCAACATCATCTATCCCCTCTTTTGACACCCTTGCAATCCTTCTTTATACTAAAGCTCAGCTCAAGCCAGCACAGTATCATGTTTTTTTCCTTTTAGAGCTTGTACAATGTGTACACATTTCCAGAGAAGACATTCTACGTCAACTCCAGGCTGTAACTAAGGACTTAATAAACAAAACAGTCAGGGGTAGTTAACAGAGATTAGTGCCAAAAATGGGAAAATCACCATCGTCATCAAACAATGAAATCCTGAGTGAATGGAAAATTGTAATACTTTGCCTTTTTCAGGCTGATTTTCAATTTGCCAGAAGAACATATGTTTATTTACCTATCAAAGGTAAACTTTAATAAAAGAAACACCCCTAAGCCTCTTCCCTTCCTGAATTGAGGATCAAGGTGTGAAGCCTCATGCTATGGGATGACTTGTGTCCCCTCAAAATTCTTATGTTGAAGTCCCCTACTACCTCAAGATGTGACTATATTTAGGGGTAGGGTCTTTAAAGAGGTAATTAAGCCTGGCTGGTGTGGCTAAGTGGTTGAGCATCGACCCATGAACCAAGAGGTCATGGTTTAATACCCGGTCAGGACATATGCCTATGTTTTGGGCTCGATCCCGTGTGGGGAGTGCAGGGAGCTGCCAATCAATGATTCTCTCTCATTATTGATGTTTCTGTTTTTCTGTCCTTCTCCCTTCCTCTCTGAAATCAATTTTAAAAAACAACACACATTTAGACAAAAAAACAAAAAACAAACAAAAAAACAACAACACTTTCACGTACAGGAAAGGTGGATGTCCAAGGCAACCATGAGCATTTCAGCAGGAGGAGAAGGAGACTCCTGGGAGCTGAGCTCAGTAGCTAGGGAGACACCTGCGCATAAGTCCTGCGGTGCAGTCCCATCAAGCAGAACAGGTGAACACAGGGCCCACACGTGGTCTTTCAGAGGAGCCAGGTGCTGTGATCTTCCCAAGCAGTCTGGGTCCCGGAAAGCCTGAGGGAGCTAGTGTGCCTGGCCCTTCGGCCTGTCTTCCTATCTGTCCAGGAATCTCAAACTTCCCTTTCTTAACTCTCAGAGCTTCTCAGGAGACTTAGCCCACGCTGAGGCTGTCTCCTGTCCCATGTTCTACCAACTAAACTTGTGACTCAGGCTTGATTTGTTTGGCATCACTAGTCATTGATTTCCTTTGCTGTTGTTTTCTATTTTGCTTTTTCCCAATGCAGAATATCCCCGATCACAGGAAAGCCACGGAGAGTAGAAAAGGTGATACCCTCAGTTCTCTGCAGGATTTGCCTCCCTGCACTTGCCACGTGATGGGAGAGCTACCTAAGAGGCCTCCTTCTGAACTGAAGATTTCTAATGCTTGCCTTGATGATTTGGGCTGGACAAAGGCGATTCATGCCTTTTGCCCAAGACTATTAAGAGAGCAGAGGGTGGTGATCTGATGTTCAGAACACCTGCTAATATCCAGACACTGAGCTAAGTATTCAAAACACATTATGCAGTTTAAATCTCCTACCACGCCTGCCCTGAGTAGAACATGTTAACTACACCCATTTAACAGATGAAAAAAGAGAGGTTCCAGCAGTTTAAGTGACTTGGTGAAGTTGCACACCTGGAAAGCAGAGGCCTGAAATGTGTCCTTCTGGCTTCATCATCCTTCTTCTTACCATTACATACCATGCTGCCCCCCACCTTAAGCACATCAAACATTATTTCGTTTTATGTGATTGATTTGCAAGTACCAAGGTCCTGAAGTGATGGAGTGGACACTCTCTAAAAGCATGACTGCCTGGCTGGTGTGGGTCAGTGGCTGAGCATTGACCTTTGACCAGGAGGTCATGGTTTGATTCCTGGTCAGGTTATATGCCTGGGCTGTGGTCTAGATCCCCAGTGGGAGTGTCCTGGAGTCAGCCCATCAATGATGCTCTCTCATCATTGACGTTTCTGTCTCTCTCTCCCTCTCCCTTCTTGTCTGAAATCAATTTAAAAAAATTTTTTTTCAAAAAAATAAAATAAAAGCATGACCTTTAGGTAATGAAAGCCTATACTTTGTGGATATGTCAGAGACCATGTTTCCCCCTGAATTGTCAATATCATTTAATCCAAACCATACTGGACCCAACAGACATTCATAAAATGTTTAACACTCTAGAGCAGTGTTTCCCAAAGTGCGGCATGTGTACCCCCAGGGGTACGGGAAGAGTTTGGTGGGGATATGCACTGCACCGTGCTTAGCTGCACCTAATTCTACGTTCTCATGAGTCAAGACAGTCTTGTGAGGCGTGAGATGGTCTGGTGTGCAAATAAATGTTATTTATAATATAACTTTTTATTTATATTTTATTATGAATAATTTTATTTTTCGTTTATTATTTTGTGTATGTACCAAAAATATAAAAATAAATACATTTTGATTGTTATTAAAATACATCCATTTTTTTTACAAGGGATACTCAGCGTTACGAAAATTATAGAAGGGGTACACATATGTCAAAAGTTTGGGAAACACTGCTCTAGAGGAGGGTATACTGCAACATAATACCCTTCTGAGCAACGTGCTTAAAACTGCATTTGCAAACATCATTCTCTGTGCAACTGGAGCCAGGAGGGCTTTTTAATCCATGGCATTAGTTCAAATCTGTTCTAGATTTGAGCTGTTGGGAAATTGCTCCCTCCTGACAACCATTCAGTGGCCCATGATCATTCCGCTAAATCGGTGCTCCCAAGAGGCAGAGCTGCTTGTGCACAGACTCCGAAAGCCACTGGCCTCCACCGAACCACATAGCAGGGTGGGGGGATCCAAGGAAAAGGTCAATCTCCTTTAAAAACATTCCCTAAGGGGACCCCATGCTTAAAGCAAAACAGATGTTCTGAGAAACAACATCAAGCTAAAGGGAAGCATGTGCCTGCCACAAACCATCCCTTCATTCAAATCATCTCCTTGCTCAGGTCTCTGTTTTTCTCTTCTTCTTTATGTCTTAGAAGCAGTGTATGCACACACACACACACACACACACACACACACACGGACCAGAGGTCCAGTGGAAGACATCCTCAGGATGATGGGGAGTCTTCCAGCTTTGCACCAAACGTTGTGAGTGACCCTATCCAATAGCAACACAAACACTAAATGCACTAAATGTTAAGCACTAAATACACCAGGCCCTAACCCAAGTGCTTCCTGTGGATGGATGTGTACATGAAGACATGGAGGCTTACAGAGTTATTATGTCCAAGATCATACATCTAGCAACGGTGGTCCTAGGATGCACAGGTCAGTCTGACCATTCACCTGGCAAGCCAGACCACCTCCCTCAATCCCTCTGTGGTCCAAGCTGCCATCATCTCTTACCTGGATTATTGCAACCGCCTCCTGGATGACCTGTCCCCGTCACCTCCATCCTCCAGAGTCCATATATATATAGAGTGGACCTTTCAAATGTTAGATCAATTAATTTCTCCACTCAAAATCCAGCAATGTCTTCTCATTTTACTCAGAATAAATTTCCAGGTCTTCATCACAACCTGAAAGTTCCTACATGCACTTCTTCATCCATTCTTTCCTCACTTATTTGAAAGCAATGGTTCTCAAAGTGTGGTCCCTGACATGCTTTTAAGAGTCCAGAGATCAAAATTAATTTTATTCTGATATTCTAATTATGATAATATTCTAATGTTTTCATGCCCATGAGAGTACAGAGAATACTTTATTGATATAGTTATTGTTCCCACATTGCAACTACCCTTTAAAAGACTCCCAGTTGGTGAGTATTGATGTAATATCAAAGAAGAACAACTGCAAATGTCTGAAAAGGCTATTAAGACATTCTTCCATTTTTCAACCATGCATCTGAGTGAGGCCAGATTTTTTTTCATATACTAAAACCAAAACATACTATAATGGATTGGATGCAGAAGCAGCTATGAGAATCCAGCTGACCTCTAGCAAGCCAGACATTGAAGAGATTTGTAAAAATGCAAAATAATGTTATCCTTCTCATGAAATTTGTTTTGGAAAATATATTTTTCATAAAAATATTACTTTTATTAATATTTAATGTGTTTACTATACTTTTTAATGAATCAATAAATATTTTAAATTTTTTTTCAATTTATAACTTCTAATGTGACAAATATCAATAGAATCCTTATAACCAAGGCTCTTGGGGATCCTCAATAATTTTTTAAGAGTGCAAAGAGGCCTTGCGATCAAACAGTTTGAGAACCACTGCTTGCCTTTCTTTTTTTTTCTTTTTTTTAAAAAATATATATTTTATTGATATTTTACAGAGAGGAAGGGAGAGAGATAGAGAGCTAGAAACGTCGATGAAAGAGAAACATCGACCAGCTACCTCCTGCACACCCCCTACTGGGGATGTGCCTGCAACTAATGCACATGCCCTTGACCGGAATCGAACCCGGGACCCTTCAGTCCGCAGACCAACGCTCCACCGCTAAGCCAAACCGGTTTCGGCCACTGCTTGCCTTTCCATGCCCAAAAGAGAGAGCCATTCTAAGGAATATGCTCACGTGATTATGGAGGCTGAGAAGTCCAGGATCCACAGCGGGCAAGCTGGAGACTCAGGAGAGTGGATGGCGTCAGTTCCACGCCAAGTCCAGAGCTGAGAGAAACCTGAGGTTCGCTCTAGAAGAAAGCCAGAGAGAGAGAATTGTTTTCTTACTCAGGCTTTTGTTTGATTCAGACCTTCAGTGAATTGAATGGAGCCCACCCACATTAGGGCAGGCAAATTGCTCTACTCAAGTCTACTGATTCAAATGTAAATCCCCTCCAGAAATACCCTCACAGACACACACATAATGGTTAACCAAACATCTGGGCATTCTGTGGCCCAGCCCACCTGACATAAAATTAACCATCACACCTTCCATTCATTCACATCCCTGCTCAAATATTTCATCAAAGAAGGTCTCTTCTATCACCCATATAAAATCATACTAACAATCCCATACCATCTGTATCTCCTGAACCATGCATGCATCACCATTTATAAACTATATATCTCTTCTTTTATTTCTTCTTGCCCCACTGAAATGTAAACTTTGACTATTGAACAGTTGAGTTCACTGTTGCAGTCCCAGTGCCTAGAACTGGCACATGGTAAGTCTCAATAAATATTTGTTGACTAAATGAAGAAATACATTCCACTATGTATATAGGTTCACAAACATAAGTAAGGTGTGAAGAAGCAAAGTTACTAGGAGAAAGCAGTACATTTCCCAGAAGTGGACTGTGATGTGTAGGTCACAAATGGTACTTTTAGCAAGGGAGGTATTTATTTCTCTTTCATTGAAAAGTTTGCAACTAGGCAGTCCAGGGAGGTATGGCAGCTCAACTTTACAAAGTCCTCGGGGACTCCCTGATGTGGCCTTTGCTTCTTGGTCCAATATGGCAGGTACAAAGCCAGCCATCATCTCCTCACTTTCAAAAGAAAGGGAGGAAAAAGCTAAGAAGAAAAGTGATGCAAAGGGTGCATCACAGCTCTTCTTAAAGAGAGATTTTCAGAAACTGTCACACAGTGATCCTACATGAATTCATTTACCAGATTTAGGCAAATGGCCACATCTGGTTGCAAGTGATTCTGAAATATATACATTCCTTTGTTCTCAGTGGACGCATACATAGCTAAGACACTGGGGTTGGTTACTTAAAAGAAAAGGGAAAAATAGGTAAGAGAGGGACCACTGACATTCTCTGCTGTAGGTAGCTATTGTTTTAGTCTGCCCTTTTCCTCTGGCAATGAAACTCAAAGTGGGTGGGGGTTTGGGGAGGAATTGTGGGGGGAAAGAACAACTAAGAACTTGTATGTATATATGCATAACCCATGGACACAGACAATAGGGGTTGTGGAGGCCTGGAGGGAGGGCAGGGGTAGGCTAGAAGGGGTCAATGGAAGAAAAGAAAGGGATATGTAGTACTTTCAACAATAAAGATGTTTTCTAAATGATCAGGAAAAAAACAACAACAAAAAACTCTTCCTCAACTTAACATCATCACTAGTGGTGCTGGTGATGTGGTCTACACAGTTCTTTCTCTACAGGATGTGGGAATGTGACTTGGGCTGGGTAAATCATCATACCCTACGCTCTTGGCCTACTGCTTGGTCCAAAGATGAGCACACGGCCCAAGCAAGTCCCGGGATGGGCAAGCATGGCCAGAGAAAACTTTGAGACTGACATATAAACGGTAGAAGAGAATAGCTCCCTTACTAAACTGAGAGTGAGTGCATCAGGGCTATGGCATCCGTATCACCTCAGCCGCAGGGAGTAAAGTCTACTTGCAATAGGAGCAAAGGAGGCCAACATACAAAGACAAGCAACCCCAGAGGGTGGAGCGGGGACATCACTGGAGTTCTCTGATGCAAGTCTGCCTGAGCCTGCTGTCTCAGTAGATTCCCTCTTTCGCTTACATTGGTTTTCATTGGATATGTGTCCACTGAATTTGAAATTCCTGAATAAAATGTGCATTGTTGGCATGTTTTCTTTAAGAATGGTTCTCTAATGCTCTTTACTGTTTAGTAAAGATCCATTAGAATGTAAAAAGCACACAACGTTTGTATGTTTCTGCCTCAAACACACATTTTTGAAGTCTTGGCTGCCTCCTCTGAGAAGCTCTCCTGGGCGAGATCCCCTGCCATGCTCCGTGCCCACGCTGGCCGAGATCCCCTGCCATGCTCCATGCCCACGCTGCCTGTGCGGTGCCCTCCTCTTCGTCACAGAGTGCCCAGGCTTCTGTCCAATACAATACTCAACACATCGCATCGGAATTCCTTGTTTCTAGGACAACCTGCCCCTTGAAATGACAGTTTCCTTGAGGACAAGAGACTGTCCTCTCTAAATCACGTTCACATCTTCATATCTCCAGCACTGCTGGGTATATAGTAATGATTATATTAAACCTCGTTCTTGCAAATATATGCACACAACTTTTTATCTCCACCTCGTGGTAGAGGGTCTACATTACTCTTCCATTTTCTTTGGGATACATCAGTCAAATAAATGAAGTCCCCTTGGAAAGGGAAACCACAAAACTAAAATAATAAATGGAAGTACAGCTACTGTTCAGCTGACTCAATTAGAATAAGATTCTCAAAAAGAGGAAGTGCTGGAAGGTTTCTAAGAAAAAAGCATCCGCTGAATAGCAAACCAATGTCTTTAATTTTAAATCAATTGCAACAAAGATCAAATCATTGGAATACGCTTTAGTCTAAAGCTTGATTTGTAATTGTATCAAAGGATTTTTTTTTAAAATTCTGGTTCATGTTTACATAAAACTGGTTTGCAGTTGTAAACTTCCAGCAGTTTCTCTCCTTGAGGTGAAAAGCAAGGTTGGGTACAATAGCAGTCTAAGCCACCAATGATTCCCAATGGCTGCATCTCGGCATCAAAATCAGAGACCTGGGGAGGGATAGTAGCCCCTGGCCTTCTCAGCTTGCCTCTCCCGGCAGAAATCTTCAGCTCCTGAGTCAGCTGGGAAGAGGGGGATCAGGGCCCCGTTCTTCTCAGACTGCCATGCATGGGGCAGCGCCTCCACCCTAGGAGGGGGGCTAGATGGAGAATACCTAAGCTCTTGGCTGCACTCACTAGGGACTTGCCATCTGTAGTTTAAACATGAAGGACCGTATCCTTTGATTAGGAACTGACAAGACCAGGAGCTCTTTTTCTTCTTTAAAATATATTTTAATTGATTTCAGAGAGGAAGAGAGAGAGAGAGAGAGAGAAAGAGAGAGAGAGAGAGAGAGAGAGAGAGAGAGAGAGAGAGAGAGAAAGAGAGAGAGAGAGAGAGAATATGAGAATCATTGATCAGCTGCCTCCTGCATTTTTCCAAAAATCACAAGGTAAGTGGTTATGAACTCAGGCTCTAAGTCAGCCTTGTGGGGTCTGAATTCCAGTTCCACCGATAGCTAGCTGTGTAAATCAGGCAAGTTATTTAACATTGCTGGCCCTCAGTTTCCTCATCTGGATGGAGATAATAACGATATTTCCTGTAGCAGTCAGGAAGATATTCAACTGCAAGTGACCTCGGTGGCTTTAAACTAAGGGGTTTTTCTTCTATATAATGTCAAGTCTGATAAATGTATGCACAGATATTGGTTTAGCATTTCAACGATGCCAGGGCTGGTGTCTGTGATTTTTTTCAGCATTTTCTTCAGGAGCACAAGATGGCTGCTGCAGTTCCAGATACCACATCAGTGTTTTGGGTAAAAAGCAACAGAAGAGGGTATCAGCCACAGGGGTCCTCTTGATCAGGAAAGCTGAGGCAGAACCCCAGGTTTCTGACTGTCCCCATAGCCAGAGCTCTGTCATAGGTGGCCACTTGAGCTATAAGGAAGCTTTAAAATATGTAGGAGACACATTTTTATCCACACAAAATTGAGATTTACTGTATAAGCAAGGGAGGGGAGAATGAATGTTAGTGGGTGAGCACCTAAGCTGTGCTTACCACACTGGAAGAATTGAGAGAATCCATGCCAAGCTCTTAACACAGCCTGGAGCCCTCATCCAGGGCGAACAGATGCCCACTGTTTTCTTGTTTACTGGAGAGGTTAAACAGTTTACCCCAACTCACACAGTTTCTGTACAAGAGATGAGGTTCAAGGGCAGCCTTGGACTCCGACAACCCCTAAGCAGTGACAATATAAAGGATCTAAAGGACAACTGGGTAGAGTCCCATTGCTCCTGAACCACTTTTTGCAGTCTATGTGAGATTCACACTTTCCCCTTTCATAGACATGCTGAGGTATGCCTCAGCTGGACTGCTGCAGAGATCAGGAGAGAGGGAGGCGGGGTGGAAAGTGAGAAACAGCCAGCTCTTCTGTTCAGGTTTCAGATCACCTGGCAATTACCTAAGAGGCAGCACAAGGACATCTGTATTTAATAGAAAACTCCATTATTTCATTGAAAAGTATCTGTGAAACTCGTCTGTTTGACTTTGCATGGAAATCAAATGATTGTCTCCTCAGATAATGGTTGGCTCCTCTCGGAATGGACAACAATGCATGAGAGTCAAAACCTGATGTGTGAAGTGACCCCTCAAAGCGAGACAGTCAAGAGATGTTAGCAGCTTCCACCAGGAAAACAGACATCTATATTTTGCAGTTGAAAACATTTGCCATTGCTAATTAAAACCACAACACATGAAGGATGATGTCTCCCCTCCCACATGAAAGGAGTTGGCTCCATATTTGCAAGGTGGAAGGAACATGTGAGGTCTGGTGACCTCATATATAGTAACCCTATGCATGTAATTACTGTGCACAAAGGGTCTGGGGAGCAAATTTTTAATCAATGCCAGCACCAGCCTATAGTACATTAGTGGAAAATGTATAACACATGGTCCTAACTCTGGTTGCTCAACCATAAAATAGGCAGAGGACTACCGCCTTGACTTCCCCCCATAGGGTGAAAGAGCAGAAGATACATTCCATGAAGACACCAGCTATACTGACAAAGGACTGATGGCAGTGCTTGCCAGACCTGGGGAATTCAAGACTTATCAACTTTGACCTTGCCAAATAGAAACATTAAAATGACAGTAATAACAACCAACCAACCAATCAACCAACCAATCAACCACCTACCACTGTCATTATTTCAAAACAGGACTTTTGAGCACCAAGCAACCGTAGTAGCCACATATGCTCTCAAAGTAACAGGAATGAGCTTTAAATGGAATGAGCTTTATTAAACCTCACTCCTTTATCTGAATTGTGTTCATTTGATATGCAAATATTAGCATGCAGGAGTCACAGTGTCACACTCAGTCCCAGATAGACTTTCTGGACACTGGACCTCAAGAACAGGGGGCTTTTCTATAGCATTACAGGCAGGACCACGGAGTTTCAGGATGTGTGCAACTACCAATCTCCACTAGCAATTTTTAGATGGCAAGCTGTCCCCACTCCTCTCATGGCCTGCCTTCAAATATCTCAAAAGTTTAGACTCAAGTTCTATTATTGCTATTCATGCATTCATCTCAAGTCTACTACTGGAACCTAAACACCTTGAAGGCAGGGGCCTTAACCTGTCCTTGGAGGCTCGCAGTAGGGATATCTACTGTCTGAGTGAGAGCTTGAAGAGTGTGCAGTCTGTCAAAACTCTAAAAGCCAAGCCTAGCAGCTGATGAACATCACTGTGAGGTCTGGGGAGGAGATGGGTCTATCCAAAGAGATCAGGAAAAATAGTGTCAAGTCCACTGACGTTGTTATCCTCATATATCTAATTTTATAATGTCTCGTGCACATGCTCTGAGCATACATGGATGGTCTGAGGCTGAAATATATGTTCTTTTTAGAAAAGGTAAATAAGCCGATCAAGGATGTCTATATTTAAAAGCTGCAATAAAGAGTTTATAACCTCTATTTTCTTCCACAAAGTGAAACATTCTCTTCGTATTTACTGTGTAGTGGTAACAGAATAATCACAACTGGCAACTGGCAAGAAAATTTTGAGACAGTCTTACCCAGTCTTCTCATTTTTCAAAGAAATAGCCTCGGTGAGGTTGGGTGATTGATTCACTAGACACCCGTGAAGTTGGGACAGAGAACCCAGGATTACTGGTTCCTAGAACTGTGATCTCTCCACAATATTATTTACTCTCTGGCTGATAAAATCACCTTCTGCTTTTCTATTCAATTCAATAAGAACAGAGACAACGGTGACTTGCAATGACACGAGATGGTTAATGGAGAATAAGCATCATAAACAAGATAACAGGATGACCTCCACCCTCGCTCAGTGACTCATAATCAAATGGGAAAAACTTCTCACACCCAAGCAACATGTTTTTGGGGTAAAAGTTTATCTTGAGGAATCATAACATTTTTCAACCTTTTCAACCCACTCAATTTGCTGAGTCCTTTCCTCCTTCTGTACTATACGTGGGATATCTAACATTACACAGAGTATCTGGCACAGGCAGCTAGATATACCTGTTGAAAAAGCAAAGTGCTCTAGAGCCTGTTCCTTGATGTTTGAGAATAGGAAAAGGAAATAATATACTTTGTGCAATTTTCCTTTGTACAAACTGCTGCACATCAGTCAATACACTGGCATGCAAATGTGTAACTGTTAACACCAATCCAATTAACAATGTCACTCAATGACAGGCTCACAGATAAAGGTCAGGCTAAGAGTTGTGGGCAGGGGGTGGGGTAGCTGGATGGGGAAGGGAGAGGAAGGATTAAGTAAAAAAGGAAAAACTCATGGACACAGACAACAGCACGGTGATTGCCGGAGGTGAAGGAGGGCAGGGGGATAAATGGTGATGGATGGAGACTTGACTTGGGGTGCGAACACACAGTACAGTGGACAGATGATGTGTTGTAGACTTATGCATCTGAAACCTGTATAAATTCATTAACTAGAGTCACCCCAATAAATTCAATAAGCAGGGGAGAAAAAAAGAATGTCACTTAAGTGAATGCACATCGGTATTACTCTAATCAATGTTCCAAGCAAAGGACATTATAGTAAAACACTGAGCCACACCACTTGATGAATCCTGTGAGCACAAGAGAAAAGAGAAAGAACCAGTTCTCAGTGGTGTGACCTTTGAGGACAGGGACTATCTGTCTTATTGACTTATCATAGTAATAATTTAGGGTACAGCAATGATCAAAATATACTCATAGCTGAGGGTTACAATTCTATTAGTAAATTTCCTTCTCGGCAAGTATGTCATCCACCCAGTTTTCCCTACTGTTAACATTGTTACATTCTCACAGTACGTGAACAGACCTAAGAAATCAACATTGGTCCATTAACTGAACTCCAGCATGGATCTGGATTTCCCTAGTTTTTCCACTAATGTCCTTTTTCGATTGCTGCATTCAATCCAGGAAAACCCGTGTTCCCTTGATCTCCTCTGGTCTGTGATGGTCCCTCAGTCATTCCTTAATTTTCATGAATTTAACAGTATTGAAGAATATTTTGCAGAATATCCCTCAGTTTGGGTTTGCCCGGTGTTTTTTCTCTCAGGATTAGACTGGGATTGTGGTTATTTGTAACTCTAGAGGTGCCCTTTGCATCTTGGCAATATGGAGGAGGACATGATATTAACAGAACTTCTCACTGGTGATGTTTCCCATGATCACTTGGTTAAGGTAGTGTCTGTCTTCCTTAACTGTGAAGTTCCTCTCTTCTTCAAAAGTCATTTAGGCCAGCCCCCACTCAAAGGCAGGGATGCCAGAGGTCAAGAGCTTTCACAAAGATTTCGATGTAAGAATGGTACTCTGATCAAAGTATCTTTTTACATTTACAAGACATGGGTAGTAAATTCTTTCCTTAAGAATCGTCCAAAAGAAATAAGGAGAACAAGAAATAAAAATTATAAACTTCACATTCTAAGAAATGTGAAATGCAAACCCTCCGCACACATGGGAGGGTTGCCAAGTGCAGAGAGGAGAGGTGCAGGAAGATGTTGAGAGAAGATGCCCATCCCTGCAGCTCCCAGGCACCCTCAGCAAGAAAAGGAAGTCAGACAAAAGGAGAAATTAGAAATTTAAATGTACAAAAATTAGGAAAGAGGTAATAAAATTACCATCATTAGCAGATGTGATTATTTTCAAGTAAAACCCAACAAAGGCATTAACCATATTGTAAGTAATGAGGATTGAGTCATGTAGCTCTAATGGTTAATTTTATATATCAGTTTGGCTGGGTCAAGGGATGCCCAGATAGCTGGTTAGACATATTTCTGGGTGTGTCTGTGGGAGTGTTTCAGGAAGACATTAGCATTTGGACTGGTGAACTCAGTAAAGCAGATGGCCCCCTCCAGGCCTGAATAGAACATCAGCATGGAGGAAGGCTAAATTCCCTCTGGACCTGACTGTAGCAGAGCTGGGACATCAATCTCCTGCCTTTCTTGGTTCTCAGACCTACAGAACCAGACTGAAATCTATTCTGTGGGCTCTTGCTCTCAGGCCTTTGGATCACACCACTGATTTCCTGGGTCTCTAGCTTGTAGACAGCACATTGTAGGCCTTTTCATAATCATGTGAGTCACTACTCTGTAACAAAGATGTGGGTTTCTGTTTCTCTGGGAACCCTGATTAGTCAAGTACAAAAGCAGCTTAAAAGAATATACATAATATTATAATTAAAAAACAAAAACACCACCATTTATAGGATGCCAAACCATAAAATACCTTATGATGTAACTAAGAAATACTATATTGATAGTAACATCAATACATTAGCTATTGATTTAACACACAACCAATACTTACTACAAAAACAACTTCAAGGAGAAGGTAGAAAGACTGATTCCAATATTTACATAGAAAAATAAACCCAGAAAAATTAAAAGTTATAGGGATGGAAAGTTGATCCGTGGAGGCCAGGGAGGGACTGGGTGGCAGGAGAGTTGACTACAAGGAGGGGATTCTGGAGTGGTAGTTGGATATACAAGTCCAAGTATTTGTCAAAACCCATAAAAATGTACAGCATAAGGAATGATAGTTGGTTAGACATTATAGATGTGTCTATAAATCAATAAGTCAACCAGAAAAAGAAAACCCACAAGAATAACCAAAAAAAAATTTTTTTTGACAAAGAGATTAGGGGAAGCTAGCTCTACTGTATCTGGTAGTTATAAGTAACCTAAACAGTGTAGCATTGGCTATTGAGCACATAGATCCATGAAACCAGCTACAAAGTTCAGAAATGGACCCAACGACATTAGGAAATTTAGTACATAACATCTGAAATCTAGAGAGAGAGAAAAAAAAGATGTTTTAAATACATAGTATTGGGTAGCATTATAGAAGGGGGAAAGAAAGTACCCTATCATCTATCAAAATAAATTCCAGATGAATTCCAGTGGAATAAAGGATATAAAACTAAAACATAAAACTTTTAAAATAGAAAAAAAATGGGAGAATTCTTCTATAATCATGCATTGAGGAAGACATTTGTTAGTATGGCACAAAATGTGGTAGTCATAAAAGATAAACTATACAAAAATAAAAAATTTCTCCAAGTATCATTTGCTTTAAAAATGTATATACCATAAAGACTTATTCCGGAAAGATGTGTGTAAAACCAGCAACAGTGACTGCCTCTGGGGAATAATGACAGTAGAGACTGACACTAGAACTTTGTATTGATTATGCATAATTACCTATTTCAAAAATATAGTTTGCTCCTAATCATCAGCATGACTAAAAGCTCACAATAAAAATAGTTGCTCATAAGAAACATACAATATAAATATGTTATTGAGAAATAACAATGCCCAATACAGTTGATCAGTGGAAGCCAGGGTGGTGAATACATAAGAGGTGCTTAAATTATGTAGGTAGCTATTATTTGTCACTGTCTATTTTGAAATATATCATTATATTATTTTGAAATATATCATTATTTTGAAATATATCATTACTAATTATTTTGAAATATATCATTACTATTTTCAAAGTTGGGAATTTCATATATGATATCACTGCACACTGTAATATTCCATTTTTCTGAGAATAATTTCAGTTAGTCAACAGGTAATTAATTGGAATCTTTAAATCACTGCCATTTAGGTCCTTCGATGCCTGATCAAATTCCCTTTTACTTACACTCCTGGCCAACTATGCTGGTTTACAATTCCTGAGCATGCCCTTACTTTCTTCCATACTTTTGAAAATAATGTTTCTTCTGTTCAGAGAACTGTACCTCATCTTTGCCAACCAAAATCATTATTCCTAAAAGGGCCATGCAAATCCCACCAATCCACAAACATAAGGAAACAAAAGATATAAAAAGATACAAAGGCAGAACGATCCATTTAAAAAGTCATTTATTAAACAAGTTAAATACAAATAAAAGTATATTGAAAAATCTAACTATTGGATCCCTTTGAAATATCTATTCTGGGTCTAAGAAGTATTTTCCAAACTTCTTACTGATAAGGGAAAGGATAAAAATACAACACATTAAAAATTTTTAAAAAATGAAGTACATGGTAAATTCAGAAATAAAAACAAAAACATACAAACTATTCAAGTATGAAGCCAAAATGTTCATGTCTTCAAAATGCCTGTGTATATTCACATGAGGGCCAAATTGTCTATGTCCAAATTAGTAAATAGTCTATCGACACCATTTTAAAGTAGCATAACTTGTGCCACAGAGAAATAATTTTAGATGTGTTGGGTGTGTAATTTGTTCACATTTAGCAAATATATTTTATGTATGGACATATTCACTTATACTTAATGAAAAATAACATAATTTAAACATCTTGATTTAAGAACTGGATCTGATGGTTCTGTTAAATTCCAACATCATAATTGCCAAATGCATTATCAAAAAAGTTTTTCAAATTTTTTCTTTCTTTCTTTTTCTTTTTTGGTAAAGCTGCTTCCAAAAATTTCAGGATTTTAGGGCAAAAGAAAATACCATGTAGTCTTGTTTATAAATTCTGATGCTTAGGTTCTATGGTTAACACACACACACAACATGCAATAGAGAGACTCCTATAGAAAAGCTTCTGTTTTCTCCAGTAGTTCCAAATGGTGTTACATAATATGTCACTGGAAATGGTGGTTCCAGCACAGGCTTGGCAGTAGCTTCTGTTTAAAACTTTGCTCGATAACATCCATCAAAGGCTTTCAAACATACTTTCTGGCAGCACACATGGAGTCTGTGGTGTGAATGGGGGCTGCCAGTGGGTATGAGGGCCTGTATGAAAAAGCGTTTGCTCTGTGTGTGGGGTGCGTGTTGTGTGCGCACGCTTTAAGGAGGTAATGGGAGGAAATGGTTTATTCAGAACATAAACACATTTTCCTTATCACATCCCAACTGTGTAAATAATATAAATCAAATATTTTGAATTTAAATGGATTCTGAATTTCTCTGAGAGGCATTTTTTCCCCCTTTTTATCGTTCTTTAGAGAGGCCAAAGCTCCAGTAATACCTCTTCCGGAGAGAGGCACAGGTCTCAGTCGGAGAGAGAAGGAGAGCGAATGGACCTGCCGCTGGCAGGGCTGGAGAAGGTGAAAGGCTCCTTGTCCTTCTCTTTGCTCTCATGCTTGTGCTTGTGCTTATGCTTATGCTTGTGCTTCTTCTTCTTCTTCTTGTGCTCGTGGTGGTGGTGGTGGTGGTGGTCACTGTGTTTGGAGGACGTCGATTCCTTAGAAAACACTGAGAGTGGAGCTGTTGCAACCGGATGCATACTCATCTCCATGGGTGACTGCTCTTTACCTTCAAGATTAAAAACACCCAAATGAATTCCTGTTGATAACAAGGAAAGTGAAATGAAAGTAAGAGGGAGTATAGAACAGAGGGAATCCTAAGTGTTTATTACTTTCACGGTCATAATTAGGAACAGAAGTATCATCCAAATAAGTACATACAAACAAGTTTTCAGCATCATGGCCAGGAAGTTGATTATTTCAACTCCTGTCATTATTACAAATTATGACATATACCAATGTGTTATCAAACAATCTTCTAAAAATTAATATTTACTATGTTAAAGTACTATGAGGAGACAATAATGATTATACTGTTATAGGTTAAGACCCACACTGGTCAATGAAAACATAGCTCCTTTAAAGCTAAAGAGAAAATGAACAAATGGGAATACATCAAAATAAAAAAGCTTTATTACAGCAAAAGAAACCATCAACAAAACAACAAGAAGTCCCACGGTATGGGAGAACATATTTGCAAATGATATCACTGATAAAGGTTTAATCTCCAACATCTACAGACAGCTTATACAACTCAATAAAATGAAAATAAGTGAGCCAATTAAAAAATGGGAAATGGACCTAAATAGAATCCTCTCAAAAGAAGACAGAAGGAAGGCCAAGAGGCACATGAAAACATGCTCAAAGTCACTAATCATCCGAGAGATGCAAATCAAAACAATGCGGTACCATCTCACACCTGTCAGAATGGCCAACATCAACAAAACAACAAATGACAAATGTTGGCGAGGTTGTGGAGAAAAAGGAACCCTCATGCACTGCTGGTGGGATTGTAGGTTGGTGCAACCACTGTGGAGAACAGTATGGAGCCTCCTCAAAAAACTGAAAATGGAACTCCCATTTGACCCAGTAATCCCACTACTAGGAATATACTCCAAGAAACTAGAAACACCAATCAGAAAGGATATATGCACCCTTATGTTCATAGCAGCACAATTTACAATAGCTAGCATTTGGAAACAGCCTAGGTGCCTGTCAGCAGATGAATGGATCAGAAAACTATGGTACATCTATACTATGGAATACTATGCTGCCATAAAAAGGAAGGAATTCTCATCATTTGCAGTAACCTGGATGGAATTGGAGAGCATCATGCTGAGTGAAATAAGCCAGTCAATGAAAGAGAAACACCACATGACTTCACTCATTTATGGATATTAAAGAACATTATAAACTAATGAACAGAAAGATAGATATAGAGACAGTAAAACAACAAGCAGATTGTCAAATGACAGGAGGGGGGATCTGGGGGAGATGGGAGATCAACCGAAGGACTGGTATGCATGCATATAAGTACAACCAATGGACACAGAACTCTGGGGAGGGAGGGCATGTATGGGAGGGGGGCAATGGTAAGCTATTTACACATATAATACCTTAATAAATTAAAAAAAATAAAAATATATATTTTAAAAAAAGAAAAAAAAGAAAACATAGCTCCTTTAACTACAGATGTGCCCTAAGCTATTGGGGGTAGGGAGATGGTAGCGCTGTGTCTATGACATCAGGAGAACCACTTATACACACCTACCGTAGTACACTAACTTACTGACAGCAACATCCAAAAAAAATCCCAAATTTCTACAGTTCAGTAAGTCAATTTCTAGGAATGAATAGGCAAAGTGAACTCTATAAGTATATTCAGCATCCTTAGCTTAAGAAACCTAGAAAAGGTAGGGAGTGTATAAAGAGGATGTGTCACCGAAACCTGTTTGGCTCAGTGGATAGAGCGTCGATCTGCGGACTGAAAGGTCCTAGGTTTGATTCCGGTCAAGGGCATGTGCCTTGGTTGCGGGCACATCCCCAGTGGGGGGGGGGTGTGCAAGAGGCAGCTGGTCAAAGATTCTCTCTCATCGTTGTTTCTAACTCTCTACCCCTCTCTCTTCCTCTCTGTAAAAAATCAATAAAATATATATATTTTTAAGAAGATGTGTCACTTGAAGATGAGAGTCTTCTAATTAAAAACAAAACACAACCTAAGAATCAGGAGACCTGTGCTCCAGAACAGGCTCTGCTGTGAACCTTCAGCATGTGTTTATCCTTCTCTACCTCACCTAGAAAAATGGATCAAATGTCTTTAAAACTTCTTTCCATTTCTAACATCCTATCAGTCTATGAATCAACAGTAGTTTTCAGACCCCAGTGTCCAAAAATTGCTTCCTCCAGGCCCAATACTCCTTGGGCCAAGCCCTAAGGAAAAATTCTTTCTGTGTTATTCTAGGTTAATGTTACTGCCTTACGTGGAGCCAACTAAGAAAAAAGCCCAAGAATCATCTCAGAGCCCCTCCCTTCAAGATCTAGTTGGTTACCAAGTCTTGTCGATTCTCACAAGTGTCTCTTCAATCTGGCCCGACCTTGTCTGCAAATGTATTAATTCCTACCACCTCACCTAACCTGTGTTACACAGTACTAGTCTAGCCTTCAATTACCTGGTTTCTTGGGCCTGCAGTGTCTTCTACTCAGATCCATACTTGACAAAGCTGCCCAGCAGTTTTCAACTTGAGGCACTGTTGCCCTAAGGGTTTATCTGGTAATGATTGGACACATTTTGGTGTCACCACTGGGATGGGATTGGGGGAGGAAGTGTGACTGGCATCCTGTGGGTAGAGACTAAGGATCCTGTCAAACAGCACACAATGCACAGAAAAGCCCCTACGGCAAAGAATTCTCATGGCCCAAATGCCAATGGTGATCAGGTTGGGAGACCCCGCTACATAGAGATCTTCCTAAAAACAAAGCTGATCATAATCATCTGCTGAAAAGCTCAGTTCAGGAGAAAGAATAAAAGCCACATTCTTTGAACTCCAATGAAACAGTTCCTGAAAAAGTATTTTTTATCCAAACTAAAAAAACTAGGCTTTTCACTAAAATGCAATCATTTCTTTTCCTTTTTAAAAAGTAAGTTCTCAGCACTAATTCTGATCTAAACTAGTCCCAAATCATTTTTTAAAAAATATATTTTATTGATATTTTACAGAGAGGAAGGGAGAGAACAGAGAGCCAGAAACGTCGATGAGAGAGAAACATCGACCAGCTGCCTCTTGCACAACCCCTACCGGGGATGTGCCCACAACCAATGTACATGCTCTTAACCAGAATCGAACCTGGGACCCTTCAGTCCGCAGGCCAACTCTCTATCCACTGAGCCAAACCGGTTTCGGCCCAAATCATTTTTTTTAAATAGGCATCACTACAGACATTTTCTAAAATCACTTTCAGCACTAATTTTGTTTACAGTTTATAATCTGTCCTGAACTTCCCTTTCCAGCCTTATCAGCCTATGTTCCTTTCTCTACACTCTAAGCTAGCCCTTCCACAACTCCTCTTGCACTTCGAATGCCCCTCCCTATTTCTTGTCTAACTTGCACATTCATTTAATAAATATCAGGAATGAACCTGACAGACCAAGTCTTCTTGGAGATGACAAATAGCAAAGAAGAAAGAAATGGAATAACCACAGCTGAGTAGTAAAAAGACCCAACACAGAGCACGAGCAGAACAAGAGGCTTAAATTAGTTGAGGGTGGAAGTTGAAGGAAATTAGAGGCAAAATTCTCCACCAAGTAATGTTTAAGCTAACATACAGAAAGGGAGATGGAAAGAGAAAACATTTTAGGTTCTTTAATAATTTAAAATTCAGCTCAAATGTTATTGCTTTGAGAACTTTCCCCCAAAATGACCCCCAACCTAATTAGTTCTTTTATATTCCCACAACATAACACAGATGAGAAACTTAAAGCACAGAGAAATTAAATAATTTGCCCAAGGCTGTACTGGCAAATCTGAGCTACAAAACCAGAGCCTGACACTCGAGTCCGTGCTCTTAACCATTCTGCGTGTTGCACAGCACACACGTAGCACATCCTTTATATTTGGTCTCATTTGTCCTCAACACTTCTTGAGGACAGAGAGCCTATCTTTTTAATTTTTGTATCCCAGTGTGTCCACAGTGTCTAGCAACCATACACTCCCACCTCCTTACCCCTGCCGAACCTTACTAAACAAATGAATATAACAGAATTATACAGCTGTTGTGTTTCTTTTTAAATAGAATGTCAGATGAACTTAACCCAATTAAATGCAACTGAAGGTCACTAAATTTGAAGGCAGACGGATCAGCACAGAAACTGTGATAGGTCCTCCAACTGGTATTGACTGACTACTGTATTTCCTTTGTGCCAGGCACTGTGCCAATTTTTAGAGCAAGTAAACAAGTCAGATAAAGTTCCTGATATCACAACATGACATTTTTTATATTCATAAGTTTTTAATAAAGCTAACACTAATAACATTGCAAAAGCTAAATAAAGAGATTACTTAAATGTAGAATCAAGTTTGGGGATCTATATCCCAGATATTCTTCAGAAAAAGAAAAAAAATTTTTTTGAGAGATATCTGATTCACAGTATTAGTGAAATATGCCACTATATCTATCAAGTGAAATATGCCACTATATCAATGGTTTTCATGCGGTGTGCTCCAGCACACTGGGTGTGCCGCAAGATTTTTAAAAACATGCAATACCTGACTATTTAGTCAGGGGCACTGACCTATTTTCCCTTAGATTGTCAAATAAAAAAAATGACAACAGCCAACACAACAATAGCCATCCAGTGTGAAAGAATCAAAATTATAATTGTCTTTTTTAGATCAGAAAAAGAGTAGAATATAATTTTTGGTGTGCCACATAATTTTAGTAATTAAGTTTATGTATGTCATGAGATCACAAAGGTTGAAAATCACTGCACTTTGATTTTAATTTAGACTTTAAATAAATTACATGAATATGGTCACAATTCTTTACATATAGTATAAGTAAATAGTTGCTTATCAAACAGCACACAGTCAGGTGATGAGGAATATAATAAGAAACATGAAAACCTCATGAGCAAATTCCTTTAGCACCTATCTCATTATTTAGTCAGTCTATATTAACAAAGTTTGTAGCTTTCCAATTGGCTGTCTGCACTACTGGGAGTCTTCTGCACTGAGGGAAGTCTCATCAGCTAATCCTACACACTTGCCAACCTACTTGGATTGCAGAAAAACTAATGGTTATATTGGAAAATGCACTTCCCAGCAGAGGCAACTGCCAAATGGGCAACTGAGTATATGTGAGTGTACTTTTCCAAGGAATACTTATACCCACTTCAAAAGTAGATTTCTTGTCTATGGGCCTTATACTTTGCATTAGATATATAATGATTAATTATAAATCTTAAATTTCTGTTACTTTGTATTAAGTCTTATTATAAGACAATGGAGTAGCTAGATCCAAGGATAAAAGTATTGGGACCCAGGGCTCCTAAGGACAAATGACTGATTGCAGGTCTGGGCAGATAATTCACAAGATGAACATGAAACACCTGGTAGAACACAAAGGAAGTTAAAGCCCTCTCAATGGACTCAAGAGTCAACTTAAGCCGAAACCGGTTTGGCTCAATGGATAGAGCGTCAGCCTGCGGACTGAAAGGTCCCGGGTTCGATTCTGGTCAAGGGCATGTACCTTGGTTGTGGGCACATCCCCAGTAGGGGGTGTGCAAGAGGCAGCTGATCGATGATTCTCTCTCATCGATGTTTATAACTCTCTATCGCTCTCTTTTCCTCTCTGGAAAAAATTCAACAAAATATATTAAAAAATAAAAAAAGAGTCAACTTAGGTTCTCACTGTCCAAAGATGTGGCAATCTGAGTACTGATAATGGACCAAAAATGACTGATCCCTTCACTGAAGTGTGATAAATAGCCAATTCACTGTTTTGAAAATTAAGGAAATAAACAGAATCAAACATTTATCTTATCCCTATACTAGAGGCCTGCTCTCTCCAATCTGGGACCCCTTGGTATGATTGGGCCTAAACGGGCAGTCAGACATCCCTCTCACAATCCAGGACTGCTTGCTCCCAATTGCTTGCCTGCCTGTCTTCCTGATTGCCCCTAACTGCTTCTGCCTGCCAGCCTGATCACCCCCTAACCACTCCCCTGCCAGCCTGTATGCCCCTAACTGCCCTCCCCTACAGGCCTGGTCACCCCTAACTATCCTTCCCTATAGGCCTGGTCACCCCTAACTGCCCTCCCCTGCTGGCTGTCTTGTGTCCACTGGGGGCAGCCATCTTTGATGACATGGGGACAGCCATCTTGTGTGTTGGAATGATGATCAATATGCATAGTACTCTTTTATTAGATAGTATAGAGGCCTGGTGCATGGGTGGGGGACAGCTGGTTTGCCCTGAAGGGTGTCCCCAATCAGGGTGGGGGTTCTCTTGGGGCATGGGTTGCAGCCTGAGCAAGGGGCCTGTGGTGGTTTGCAGGCTGGCCAAACCCCCCGGTGACCCAAGCAGAAGCCCTAGTATCTGGGATTTATTTATCTTCTATAATTGAAACTTTGTAGCCTTAAGCACAGACCAAGGTAGGCCAGGATTTCGGAAGCTTGGCTTCCTCCATCACCAGGGGCAACCCAAGCCTCCTGCTCCCTCCATGGCTGCAGCCATCTTGGCTAGGTTAATTAGCATAGTTGCTCCTAATTGGCTGGTGGGCATGGCTTGTGGGTGTAACAGAATGATGGTTAATTTGCATATTACTCTTTTATTATATAGGATGACCTACACCACTGGGAAATAAGAGATGAAGGGGAATTTAGCTTTATAAGACTAATCCAGTTCCTAAGTAACAATGGAAAGATAAGTTAGAATATCACCATCTACAACCCTCAGAGTTAATGAATCTAAGCCTTGAACCTCATAAAAAAGTCAGACAGATACTGTATGCTTACAGATTGAAGAACACACCACCACCCATAAACCTGAATCCAGTTGAGCTTCTAGATACAAATATAAATGTACAGGAAACAAAGAGGACTCTAACAGGTTGATTATACCAGAGGTATATACAATGAGCAAAGTACAGACTTAAAAATACAGATTAAAAACCTGGTTTCTAGTCAGTTGAAAATTTTAAATTTAAAAAGATGTAAAGGGCATTTCAGCCAATTGCAATGTACAGACCTTATGTGAATGTAGATTCAAACAAATTAATTGTTAAAAATATTGGCAGTTATGAATCAATTAAAATTTAAAGTACCTAATTAATGATACAAAAACTCATTTTTTTAAAAAAAGTATAAGACTATTACTGTGATTATGGCTTTTTAAAACCCTTATAATTTAGAGATACATACTAAATTATTTAAAATACGTGGGGTTTGTTTCAAAATAACTCATAAGGGTAGAAATCGGTAAGGATATGGATTAAACAAGACTGACCATGAGCTGATCACAGTTGAAGCTGAGTAATGAATTCCTGAGGGGTTCACTATATTCATCTGACTACTTCAGTTTTCCATAACAAAGTATTTTTAAAAAGGAGAAGTTAAGGCAATTTGGCTTTATCCAAGAAAATGTTACTCTTTGACTGAAATAGTTCATTTCCCAGGAATTTATCCCACAAATGTGCAAAGACATATTCTAATATTTATCAAACTAGTATTTGTAACAACACCACATCTGATAAAACTAATGTTACTCTTATCACTACCACCAACATTTACACTGTTATTTAACCTTTAGCTCTTAAGTTCCATTTAACATATTTCTTATTTGCTGCACCTCTATCTTTCCTGACTAATTTTGACCAGGTCTAATCCAACATGATAAGAAAATGTAATTTCCTTCCCACGTGGAATTGTATATATAACAGTCAGATTTGGGACACATATGCAATTACTTTCACACTAGCATAAGAAGGTCATCTATAGAATTTCCACTGAGAAAAATGCATACAGTACCATCCCTACCACAAACATTTTTAACCATTGCTTCAGGCATTTATAAAATGGCTGGGAACTTGAAGCCCACCCAAAGCTAGGCACCACTCACTTTTAAGTTAATGAAAGCCCTTTCAGTGACGTGAAATGCATGTCTCTATTGTAGGATAGCAGATGTATCACAAAAAAAGGAGATATCTATATCTACCTATTTATCTATCTATAAAATTTACATTATGATTTTCTACTTCATGTTATACAGAAAGAATCAAACCGATATCCAGTTTTGTTATTCTATCCAACATAAGCTCTTTCTTAAGAGACCAAGTGAAATGCATTATGGATAAGAGTTTGCTGCAGTCAATTTAACAAATGCAAAACAAACAGAAAGAGGTACAAATGCAAAACAAACAGAAAACCTAATGTGGAAGTTTTCCAGCCCTTCACAAAAGTGCTGGTAACAGACGGTGAATAACCTGCTAATTCTAATCAATTCATTCACATTAGATATATGTTTATATTTAACACAAAACCTGAAGTTTCTATTAGGAGAATTGTAAAGTCTGTTCTTTGGTTTCTTTAGATCAATGTAAAAAAAATATATACAAAATTATGTAATTATAATTTAAGAAAAAGACCAAAGTCTGTTTTTCATATTAAGAGTTTCAAAAGAAAGAACTAGAGGGCTCTCAGCTTTTTTATATTTTTGTTTCAAAGGGTTTTGTGCATCAGAATAGAGCTTTGCTGACTTATGCCAGAAGTCATCACATAATACAGCGGGCCCAACTAGGAACTCTCCTCTTCTTCCCCACAGAAACCACTAGGGTTTCCCTTGGCTCCTGCTCCGTCCCTCCTCCCTGCTTTCATCACAGCAATGCCTGCCGCAGGCCGGCTGCAGTGGTGGAGAGAGGCCTGGTACGCAGAACCAAGTCACCATGGGAACCATAAACCCATTTCTACAAATGCCATTCCTGACTTCAGGAGAGAGAAAACAGTATAACGTAATGAAGGTATTAATAATACCCCTGCTGTTTCTCCTCTCTTGTCCCAAATCGCTTACCCTCCTGCACATGTATCATCCCACCCCTAAAATATTCTCCTCACTATCATAGGCAAGGAAAGAGAAAACTGGGGGAAAGGTTAAACCATGACCTTTCTTCTAAACAGTTTGCAGTTCTTCTTTACCTGGCCTAAACCCCCATTCCCTTTCCCTCCCCCCAAATAACATCTGCAACACATTGCAGCTCTCAATTGTCATCTGGCTGGCTCCGAAGGACCAAACAGGGGTCCCAAACTTAAAAGCCTTGGCCCTGAGGAGACAGCATAAACGAGCACAGACTACCAGGTGCAAACAAATGGAATCGGTGTAATAGCGCATCCTGCCTGAAAGGGCTTCTCAGTTCTTCAAGGGAAGCTGGGAACCCAGATTTTTATGCACAATCTCTTCATTTTCAGTCAACTACAAAAACAAACCTTATAAGAGTTCTGGAGTCAAATAAAAGTTGCCTCGGTTGAATGAACAGAGTAAGGACCCCAAACCCATTTGTGAACTTGAGGATCCATAGAGACTTAAGAACACAGCTTCCCTTACCACTGTGTTCCATGCCTCCTTTTCTGACCCCCACTCCCAATCCCAGGCCAAGATCAGAAAAGGAGAGCCCTGGCTCCCGCTGGGGGCAGGAAGAGGGAGCGTCCTATTTCACTGCCAGCTTTACTAGGTTAGGTTCAAGTTGAGCTTCTGACATTCCAAAAAGTGGAACTGAAAGCGCCCCTTCTCTCAAAAACATTGTTACACACAGTGCCTAGGTGCCATATTTCTGTTCTTCAGGTACAAGTTAAAAAGGTTTTTGCTGGGTAGTTTGGGAAAGTTATGTAGCAAATATAATAATGTATCTACAGGGAAACTATATTTAGATCCCCAAATAAATACGTGTAGAAATAAACCTTTGGAACGCTACCATTTGTAAAATATAAGACTTAACTCATTGGTCATAGAGCACTGAACAGCATAAATATGTTTGATGAAATTACAAAGGCACATTAAAGAATATATCCAAAATTAAGTTTTATCAATCAATCTATATATAATGTTGGTATGCATTTTGTATCATGACACAAAAGGGTGCTACACTGACACCAACCACAGCTAAAACTTTAAAGCTTCCCTAACACCCCAACTCGCCCTGTATTTCCTCCCCAGTCTTCCCATGATGCTATGAGAACTATAAGACTGCAAAGAGAGTCCCAGAAATATGGCACAATAATACAAAAGCACATTGGTGGGCACAAAAAGGTATTAAGATTTGCTTCTTCAGCCTAGCCAGTGTGGCTCAATGGCTGTCAACCTATGAACTGGGAGATCACGGTTCGATTCCCAGTCAAGGCACAAGCCTGGGTTACAGGCTTAATCCCCAGTAGAAGGTGTGCAGAAGGTAGCCAGTTGACATTCCTCTCTCATCAATGATGTTTCTATTTTTCTCTTCCTCTCTGAAATCAATTAAAAAATTAAAAACAAAAAAAGGGCTGAAACTGGTTTGGCTCAGTGAATAGAGCGTCAGCCTGCGGACTGAAAGGTCCCAGGTTCGATTCCAGTCAAGGGCATGTACATTGGTTGCGGGCACATCCACGGTAGGGGGTGTGCAAGAGGCAGCTGATGGATGTCTCTCTCTCAGCGATGTTTCTGACTCTGTATCCCTCTCTCCTTCATCTCTGTAAAAATCAATAAAATATATTAAATAAATTAATTAATTAAATAAATAAAATAGGTTTGCTTCTACATAGGTTAGTATGCCACATCACTGAGAAAAACCAAACAAATATATTTAGATTATTTTCTGAAACAGGAATTAATTTGACTGTTAGAATTCAGACAGAATTTATTTTTTTAAAGGGCATAAAGGCGCAGCAGAAGCATCACTCTCAAATTATAACGAGATTTGAAACACTTTAAGTTTTATAATTTTTAAAAATGCAGAAAATTTTTCATGTCTAGTAAAATTTTAATAAGTATAATAATAATACAGCAAAATTACACCAAAACAACAACAAATCCCCTAAAAACCCAAGAGAATACAAAACTAGCAAGGGTCAAAAAATGTAAAAATTCCCTTGAACTGAAGTCTCCAGCTGGTTTCCTTCTGAAATATATTTTATGAACTTACCACAATGAAGGCATAAAGCACACAAAGAGATATAAGCACCCAACAGCCAGGGGTCATAATACCAAAATATTTTGAGGTGTTGCTTTTGTTTGAAGTCTCCCCTTAATCACAGTTGGTTCCCTACGCTCCTCAAATCAATAAACAGAAACTCTTTTGTTTATATCATAAAAGCAGGGTTTATATAAGCAAAATTCATCCCTTGAAATTTTAAAGCCAGATTAATGACTTTTGGAAAAACTATTCATTAAAAGTGATTTTGCTTATGTATCTAGTTTTTCACTCTCTGTTCCTCCAAAACTTGAGGACTGAACTTTTTCAGCAGTTTTGATTGTTTACTTCTTATTTAGATTATAATCTTCTCTTTGCAAGAAACAGAAGAACAAAGTAAGCAGAAGACAATGTAAAATAGTAGAGTAGTTAATAAACATATCTGAACTGAATTACCTTTCATAAACTTAAGCCTGATTAGTATGAAATAATTTAAAAGTCAAAACATGTGAATTCTCTAGGCATAGCATTAAGGGTTCATAATTGAAGTAATTATAAAACTTTCAGGGGCAAGGAGAGAGGAGAAGTAAGTAGTTGATTTGTGTGTTTTCTGAAAGTAGAGAGGCTCAGATTTGATGATTTCTACTGAAGCTGGCATTTTCATATTATAATATTCTCAAATAAAGCACTACAAGAGCAAAATTTTAGCTTTAACTGACATGAAATGATTTTCCTCCTTCCTTTCTACTTTTCTGTTATTTCAGAGTCTTACAAAATAGTAGTGCATTCATTTATGTTAGATACTACAAATTCAATGTGTTGCAAGAAAAAGCAAGTTCTCGGATTTATATATTTTATGTATTTTAATAGGGAAATTTCATGTTGTATTCCTGAAAATGTAATAGTTAATGCAAAATAAAAGAAAAAAAAGACACTTTATGACATTTACAGATTTGTTCTTGAGCAACAACAAAACAACAAAAAACAGTAATTTCACCTGATCCCTTCCGTGCAAGTTCCATCCCCCACTGGGGCTTTGTGACAGGTGTGCCATCACCCCCTGGTGAGTGCTGAGGCATTAAAGCCCGAGAGCTAGCTGGCCGATATTTAGAGAGCCCTAAAATGCCAAAGGAGAAGGAGAAGATGAATTAATTCCTTTGTTTCCCCAAAGAAAGGAAGAAAGAAAGAAAAAAGCCTGGCAGGTTTTTAAACCAGAAGCAATTTAACAGAAAATTCTAATAATAAAAATAATACATTTTTGCTCTGCCGGTGTGGCTCAGTGGCTGAGCACTGACCCATGAACCAAGAAGTCAAGATTTGATTCCTGGTCAGGGCACATGCCTAGATTGCAGGCTCGATCCCTAGTAGGGGACATGCAGGAGGCAGCCAATCAATGATTGTCTCTCATCACTGAAGCTTCTCTCTCTCCCTCTTCCTTCCTCTCTGAAATCAATAAAAATTAAAGATATATATAAAGTAAAAATAAACAACAAATGTAGAACTATCAGCATGCCAAATATTATAAAAATAAAATGGAAAAAAAACACTTTTTCTATTTAATCTTTTGCTCATATGTGTTAAATCTGATACAGTCTAATATTTCATTTTATTCCGGCTACTTTCAAGCTTTACAGTTGTTCACGTGAAGATAAAGCAACACACCCCAGAACAGTGGTATCTTGTGAACCCCCTCGATCGGCCCAGTGACTGCAACACACTAATCTTACCCGGAGTAGACGGCCTTTCCAGCATGTTCAAATGATGAGAAATGAATGCCTGGCTGTCATGAACAGTATCCATATCAACCTCCTCTTCCTCTTGAGAACTTGAAAACTAAAACACACACATGAAACAAAAGAGAAAAAGGGCCATTATGTCACTTTATGTTTGGGATCTTAGCTCTTAGGAAAAGTAGCAGAGAGGCCACAGGATATACCCCCAAATAATCTTAAAAGGAAAAGTAGGCTCTTTTTCTCAAAAAGTATAAGAGAGAGAAAAGATTATGTGGTCCAGCTTCCAAAAAGGAGCTCAATGGCAATTGCTGAAATTGTAACAGCAACTAAAATCTGTTCCTATGTTATGGGAGAGTAGCGAGCTGAGGTAGATCGTGCACACATAGTTCCTCCCCAAACAGAGAAGAAGTATGTGACAATAGAAGTTAAACAATCGGTTGGCATGTTTTAGAGATGGACATTTGGGTTCTCTTATGATTCAGTCTGTCCCGTCTGTTCCTAAGGAAAAACCAAGTATCCATAAAGATTTACAAGAAGGTGAATGAATATCCTACACTGTTAATACAGGTTTAACCTGTATTTCTTACTCTGATTTTGAGTTTGACTTTACTGCTATCCTCATTCTTCTCCAGTATTTGACCAGGTTCTAGTGGGGACCCCAGTGGTGTATCAGACTTCCTCTTCACTCCCTGCTGATGAGCTGACATATTACATGATGCTTCCTTGGCAAGATGATCACCTTCCTGCGGCAATATTTAAGATCAAAATTAGATTTCTGAAGACAAGTAGCTCATATTATAGCTGAAAACTAATAGCTATTGCAACCATGCAGATTAGAGCGTGCCCAGTGCCTGTAAGTTAGCAGCAATGGGCAAAAAATGAATTTCACATTTTCCTGTCTGCTAGTTTCTTGGGGAAAGAAAAAAGTTATTTAAAATAAACTTTCAGAGCTTTCCCAAAAGAATATGTCTTTTGGTGTCATTTTCTCCTCTTATCCTAAAGACTCAAAGTGTGAATATGGATAAATTAACATAAGATGTGCAAGAATTATAAGCATATTCACTTCCATAGATTTATAACTATTCAGATCTGAAAGAGATCTTTAATGAGACTTTTTTTTCCTATGTCTTACTTCTTCATAACCCAAACTCTAGGATACATTTTAAATTTACAATAAATAAGTAAAATTATATTTCAGAAAATCTAGGTGAATAAGTCCTTTGAAATGACTAGTTCTAACTAGCACAGACAGGATCTGAGTGTTAAAGTGCCAAAACACCAGTAGGGAATTGCCAGGCAAGTAATCTGGTCTAAATATTGGTGAAAAATGAAGCTTTAAATACTGGGAACATTTTGTCATCAATAAGAAAATTATTTCTGAAAAATGTCCTTCAAATTATAGTAAAATGGTTGATATGTATCCTAAAGGTCTTTACAAAAATCTGGTAGTTTTATAATACATAGCTAGAAATAAAACTTTCGAAAGGCAATCATAGTATGTATAAAATTTAAAAATGTAATGTATAATCTCCTCCCAAATCAGATTACTCATTTACACGATCATTTGTTATCTTTCTATTTATTTAATTCAAAAAGCTTTTCATTTGCCAGGCATTCATTATGTTTAGAACTGTGCTAGGTATTACACAGAGTAGGGGAAAAAATGTCAGGGCCCCTTGTGTTCAGTGTTCCATTACCATATGAACAAGAAGGTTAACATATAACAGGTTAAATATTCATGTTAATTTTCTACTTCTCACAGAAGAAATTCTATGCTCAGTATAAACAATCATTATGTCATCATAAAAGGAGCAAAGGGACCGGCAGCACTATGTAGTTGTCAGTAGCACTCTGTAAACTACACAGTGCCAAATGAATGCCAGCAGTTTCTCAAAAGGTACAAAAAAAAACTGTTTGTGGCTTTAAAACTTGCCAGTTCAAAAGAAGCAATTCTCTTCTCTAGAGAGCTCGATATAATAAAATCACATCTGTAACACATGCAATTCTTACAGGGTTCTGAAATCCAATTAGCTGTGCGTGGCCACTTGGGTTAATTACAGTTTCTTGGTTGACCGTGATGGCCTCTGGAATTATGGTTGGATTCAAGACAGCTTTTTTCTCTTTTAGGTTAAGAACCAACCCCAGCTCTGGCAAGGGTAAGCAGGAAGGTCTGCTGAGACCAAAGAGTGTGAAGTACAAGTCCACAGCGCCACACCGCAGCCTCCAGTCATGTGAGGTACCTAAAAAGTAAATAAAGAAATGAAGCTCAATATATGCATTTAACTGTACATGTTTATGTTCCAGAGCTTGTGCAGAGGGAATGAAAGGATTGTCATGCTTAAGAAGAGCCATCCCTTGACCTAGGCCCCACTGGCAAACCCTCTACCCTAAAAATGCATCTTATCTTAACACAGATATGTATAAGTTGTTACAGAAATAATGTTTGCCAATGAATTAATGAATTTTATAATTGGAAAAATGTTTTTTATCATCACACCATTCTTCTTTAGAAAATGAATTTTTAAAAAGTAATGTTTTCTGCCTTTAAAATATTTTTTCCACATTGTTCATTCTCAGTTCACCTTGTCCGATTTTCTTCTTTAATAATCTTGTTAAAAAGACGGTGCTCCATGAACCTTCATGAACCCTAGCATTTGAAACATATTCTCCTAACTCTCAAATTTATTATGTTCAGGTTTTATGTAAATATAAGAAACCCTACAACTACTTGAAATAACATAATTATAAAATTGGACTTACTGCAGAGGAGGAAAAGAGTTTACCAAACACCTTTATATTAGTGTTGCTATACTAGGTGCTTGTTTAAAAAACAAAAACAAAAAAAACAAAAAAACCCAAATAATAATAATAATAACAACAACAACAATAAGCAAACCCCAGAGGTGGCTACAGATAGTACAACATGTATGGAGGAGGAGATTGCCTGTGTAGAAATTCAGCTTAAAGTAGCTGAGAGATTTGAGGCAAGTTCTTTCAATTCCTCTGATGAGGCTCAGTTGTTTTTTTATCTCCAAAATAGGGGTTTGGTCTCAGATTGGCCCAAATCTATTAACAGACCAGATACCAGAGTTATTTCTCACTTTCTTTTCCCCAGTAGAGCTCTCCAGGTAGGTACTGCCATCAAACAGAACTGACTGACAACATAAAAATTGTACCCAGGGTTAGGTAATTTTTATGGTTTCCAGGCCATATTTAAAATTATCTAGAGAATTTAAAACAAGGGAGAAGAATCAATATGAAAATTCTTCAAGATAAAAAAATAAACCTTATAAATATTTAAATGTGAAAGTGGTTTCAAAAGAGTAGCATAATATTTAAAAAGAAGAAACAAAAAAGAAAGAAGCTGCTAACAGCAAATTTTGGACAGCATAAATATTAAGCTTTGTGATTTTCACGAACAAACATTTAAATAAGAAAATAAACTATAATCGACTAGTGATTCTGATGAGATTTACTCTAGTCTATAACTAAATAATATATTAATTATATGCAAAGGTAATCGATACAAAAGGAATTGTAATTTTATGGAGTTCATACTACACTACACTGTGCTGAGGACTCAGCATGCCATACTATTGTGAAGGAGCTACCGTCAATCCCATCTGTGTACAGCCACTGTGTATAAAGGCAGCAGAAACACAGCACTGTTAGAAGCAAGAGAAAGGGGGGAGGATAAGGTTTTTATGCCCTAAAAACTATTAAAAACACACACACACATACACACACAGAGAGAGAGAGAGAGAGAGAGAGAGAGAGAGAGAGAGAGAGAGAGAAATGGGAAGAACAATACAAAATATAGGAAGAATTTACACTGGAAATCATTCCCTCATCTGGAATATGCATATCTGGACACTTTATAGGCCTTCATTATTCTTCTCCTCAAACCATCAGAATCCTGGGCCTTTCACACAGAGGCCGGAGGGGCTCAACCCTCTAAAAGAAGGGAGGGATCCCGACAGAGCAGCTAGCCCTGTATTCATGTATTCGTGGGTGTAGCAAGAAAAGGAGTAAATCTTAGGCATGGTATCAGCTAGGAAAACAAGAATGGGTTAGGGTACATTTGTACTGGAAGAAAACCCTGAAGAACAATATCACCTAATTAATTATGTCTGCTGCCATCCTGACCATTTTGTTATAGATGTCATTGAAACCAGTTCAACAACTGAGTTTGAATTCTTGAAGTTTATAAAAAATTATTTTAATAAAAAAAACCTATTATTTTAATTTTAAAAAGCAAATAAAAGTGTGTTTTCATAAGCTAGGATGTTCAGTTTTGTGTTTTCATAAGTTAGGATGTTCAGATTAAGGATAATTGGGCAGCATAGTGAAGGCTGCTAAATTTCTCTAAACCACTACACTACCCCTTTTTACTTTTTTTTATGATTCTACTGATTCTTTTTTTTTAAAGAGAGGAAGGAAGAGAGACAGGCAGGAACATCAATAAGAGAGAGAAACTTTAATCAGCTGCCTCTGCCTCCTACTGGGGATCAAGCCTGCAATCTGGGAATGTGCCCTGATCGGGAATCGAACTAGTAACCTTAGTTCACAGGTCAAAGCTCAACCACTGAGCCACATTGGCTGGGCTATGGTTTTTACTTTTTATTTCTATGTGGGCTTTTTGGTTTGGGTTTACCTTTGGTTTGGATGGAGGAATGAACATTACTGTTTTGTTTCTGAGGGAGTTCCTGGTGGTGTGATTTCCTTCAAATAATTGGTTTATAAATATTAAAATTTAAGGCTACGAGAGAGCTAAAAAAAATGGAATAGTGGTGCTTCTGTTAAAATTACAAAAAACAAATAAACAAACACAAAAACACACAAAAAAAGATAAAAGAATCAGAACTGCACTGTATTTCAAAACCATGGAATAAAAGCTTAAAATGGTTGTCATTATAGTGGAATTAAGTTAAGCAACATAATGGGAAAAATCACTTCTCCTTAATTCCAGTTAGCTGTGTGATCTTGGGCAAGTCAATTGCCTGGTCCCTAAATGAGAGCGGTTAACTTAGCTGGTCTTTAGATCCTCTAAGATCTAAAATGCTAAGATTCCAAATCAATCAGTTCCATTAGACAGAGGCCCTGGAACAGCTGCCAATGTCTGTGACAGCATTTTGAAGACACTCTCACCTCCATCACTGACACAGCAAGGAACGCTCATCTATACATATAAAAGGCTAATTTGCAAATTGTCCACTTGGGAGTTCGACCAGGAGAGCGGGTCATGACATGTGCTGACACCAAGGGGCAGCTTGGAACACAGCGGGCGACCAGCAGTGGTGGCAGGGCACTGAGGGAGCAAGGGAAGGAGGAGGTGGGGAGGCCAGGCCTAGGGAACCTACTCCGCACGAATCTCGTGCACCAGGACTCCAGTACACTGATAAAACAGTCATCACTTTCTTAACGCTGTCCATTCTGTCTTCATTGGCAGTGAAACTTAGGGAGCAACCCTGCTTACCTGGATCACAATAGCACTCTAGAAGAAAGGAGGAAACCAGTACTGATGTTCTCTATTCAAATCAGAAAGTATATGAAGACAAACCAATCCTAAAAAAAGATCATCTCTTCATTTTCTGAAGTAATTGCTATTAAAGTTGATCAAGCCAAAAAGCTAAGAAGCTCACTTTAAAAGTCACTTTTTCAAGACTTTTTTCAATAATGTCCTATAGACAGAAGCTTGAAAATGTGTACAAAGTGGGACCAAATGGCAGTTCTGTCCCATCTTTCTGTCCATCTGACACTAAGTAAAAAACAGCAAATTGCATTTTTATTTGTATGTGTATACATATGTAATTTCCTAAGAATGAAAGGAAAAGACTTATTTTTCAACCCTTTGTAACCTTCTGAAATAAAAACAACAAAAATACTTTGCAGGTTAATAGTTAAAGCTCTTTAACTATCTGAAACACTCACATAAATTAATACTTTTGTTTCTTCAATCACCCTTTGGGGAAAAGTGAGTGAATACATCCTTAGCAAACGTTATCACATCCACCACTGTGAAGGTAGATGTGTTAAGTAGCCTATTTTAAAACAGACAAACAAACAAAACAAACAAACAAAAAAATATAAGTAAACCACAGTTAAGTATTGAAAACATGTTACAAAATGAAAATAATCCAGTCATAATTTTGTTTTTTGAAAGCTACTGTTTTCTTACCCGAATTCATAAGTTTCCAAAGTTGATCTACCAGGGCTTCATTGCATAAGGGGGACTCCATGTTCTTAGTAAACGGTGGGTTCTTAGTCAACATGTGTAGAATCTTATGTCTGGAGGGGAAAAATTAAAATTTTGTCTATCATTAAATTAAAAATTTTGAAAATTACCTGTAGTTCCTTCTTCCTGTTTTATCATTTCCCTTCTTAGATCTAGCTTTTTGCTTAAGTTTCATTTCAAAAGGTTTATATTACTATACACCTTTTATACTGCCCCCCCAACTAAGTTCTGATGGGTTGGTTTTCTCTTTCTAAAATTGCCTTACTGTACAACGAGATCTTCTAAAACCTGACTCTGTGCATTCTTAACCAATCATTCCCTGTCTGCTTCTAAAAATGAATGTTTTATTCTTCTTAGAAAAGTTTTAAGAAAAAACTGATCCGAAAATATAAAAATCTTAAAATGAGGCAAAAAAAAAATTACATATAGGCCAAGAAGTCTACATTTGAGATAATACAAATGAATGTAATTTTGTTATTATAGTATCTTTGTAAAGCATGGAAATGTGCAGAAGCATTTTAAATATGGAGTTTACAAAACGTTTCCTCAAAATAAGCTGAGATTTAGAAGAGTCAGTTATAACAGAGATCCTTACAGATGGCAACAGTTATACTCTGCTATTAGGAGTTTTTACCTGAACATATGGAGTCTTCTGAAAAACATCACAAAAAGAAGACAGAGAAAGAAAAGAAGCAAGGAGGCTCTGATAGTAATTTAACATTTAGTAAAGAGATAAAAGCCAGGCCTATGACAAGGTCTGAGAAATTCAAGCCTCAGAGCAACGGCATGCTTGGATACAATGGAGGAAAAAAGAAACTGAGGTTGTATTTTCTATCAATGCTAGCAAAACTTTAAAGAAGGTGGTGAACCTGGGAATTTTTAATATTTAATTGTTGGTGGAAAGATATCAAGTCAGATTAGTACTTGAGAAAGAAATGGGAGAAAAGGGGACTAGTAGGTTGTAGTTAAGACACTTAATCCTTTCAAATTCAATTTTATGTCTGTAAAACTGAAATATGTGGACTTTCACTGTTAACATCCTTTTGTGCTTTGACATTTTAAGGCCACATGGGAGACTACTGAAAGTCTATGAGAACAAACAAAACTTGATGGTATTTATGCAGATCAGTGCACTCTTTATAGCCACGCCAAAGAATTGTAAAGGGTGTTCTGGGGATACCTTTGAAATTATTACTAAAAGAGCAGTAATGGTTAATACATGTATTACTTTTAACAAGTAAACATTTCGCCAATACCGGTTTGGCTCAGTGGATAGAGCCTTGGCCTGCGGACTGAAAGGTCCCAGGTTCGATTCTGGTCAAGGGCATGTATTTTGATTGCAGGCACATCCACAGTAGGAGGCATGCAGGAGGCAGCTGATGGGTGTTTCTCTCATCAATGTTTCTAACTCTCTATCTCTTTCGCTTCCTCTCTGTAAAAAAATCAATATAATATATCTTTTTTAAAAACACACAAATAAACATTTCTTTAAAAGGTTTTTCTTTAACAGAAGAAACAGACAACAGAAGGGAAATTTTTTACAATAGAATATTTAGATATAATTAAATACTCAAAAGGAGATAAAATTTAAGGAAAGACAATGAGAATCTTATGTTTAATTTTTGCAGAGATTGAATATCAAAACTCACAATAAGCATATGTTTCAGACATCTGGAACAAACCAGAAGCAAGTTTGATGCTTCTAAGAAGTCATGGGTTTATGTCATATAGATAGTAGCCAAAATATCATATTATTTCCCTAGACAATTGAACAGTTTTTTGGTGAGCTAGTCAAATATCATTATCAATCACTATCTATAGAAATGGAGTCAAACCAAAACCAAAAAAATATTCAAAAACTCCCAGGAGAAAAAGCACTGAATTGATACACTGTGATATATGCATGCTTGATTCCAAAATGAGAAGATAATTCCATGTCATCTTTAAAAATAGCCTATTCAACCTAATGCAATATAACTAATACATACTATGTTATTTGTCAATTATACCTCAATAGAGAAAGAAAAGATGAAAAAAAGATGGAACAAAGAAAAAAAGACAGAGTTCCTATTCAAATTATAAAATGCAGAGAAACAAAAATAGAGACCGATGTCCCAAGACACCAAAAAGAACATCTAAAATAACTGTTGTGTTAACACTTAACTGCCATTAAATATTTTTAAAGACGTGTTGAGTTTTTCAATTGATTTTAGAGAGAGGAGAAGAGGGGTTGGGAAATAGAAACATTGATGAGAAAAACATTGATTGCCTGCCTCCTGCAAGCCCCTTACTGGGGACCGAGCAACCCAGGAACATGCCCTGATGGGGAATCAAACTGGCAACCTTGGTTCATGGGTTGAAGCTCACCCAATGAGCCACCCTGGCTGCGCCACATGTTGAATTTTTAAAACTATGAGTAAACTATGGGTTAGATGATTTTAAGTAAAGCCTGAGAAGTTCCCTATTGGTGCTCTAAGTGAACCACATGAATTAAGAAAGCATGTCAAAAATAATCATGAAATATATCCTTAAAGAGATTTTCATCTTGGATTATAAATATTAAAGCTCTTGAAATTTGAATGACAGTAACAGTTTTACAACAATATTTCAAAGGCAATTATTTAGACTGTACAGCATATAATTCAGAAATATAAATTTTAAATATTAAATAATTTCATAACCTGCTTAAAATGGTTTTCAAAACACAATTCTAAGATCTCAAAAATATGCATCTTTTTTAAAAATACATTTTTATTTATTTCAGAGAGGAATGGAGAGGAAGAGATAGAAACATCAATGATGAGAGAGAATGATTGATCATCTGCCTGCTGCACGACCCCTACTGGGGATCAAACCCGCAACCAGGATATGTGTCCTTGACTGGAATCAAACCCTCGACCTTTTAGTCCACAGGCTGATAATTCTATCCTCTGAGCAAACCAGCAAAGGCAGAAGGCAGAAATATGCATCTTAATGTTACCGTATTTGCCGGCGTATAAGACGATTTTTTGGCCCTGAAAAAAATACGTATTTGCCGGCGTATAAGACGACCCCCTAACATTTCCACTAAAAATACAGAGTTTGTTATATACTCGCCTTATAAGACTACCCCCCACTTGGAGGCATATTTTTCAGGGCCAAAAAATCGTCTTATACGCCGGCAAATACGGTAGTTCTATTGATGTGTATTGAAGACAAATGAATACATGATAAGTTTTATTTATTCTGTATTTATACTTTCTGTTCCTACTTGCTATCAGTAGGATCTTACTATAAACTTTCAAATGCATAAGCTCTGCCAGATAAGAGATATAGGCAGGTCTTTTGCATATCATCTTTTATATAAGTATGTATTTTAGAATGAATGATTATAAGATTTTTTTGTCCATGTAAAATTTACCCTTATTATATAACAATCACAAGGCAAAATATTTAAAATACAATTTAGATCACAAATGAAGAACTATAAAATATTAACAGTAACACTTTGTATAAAGAAGATTTAAATAATAAACATAGTTTTAAAACACTTAAATATAAGGTGATTTAACCAAAGAGCTGAATGTCTTATGTGAATTCCTCATGCCCAGATGCATTTCAGTGAGGTTAGAAGGCAGTTTGACTTTTTAGAAGAAAATAACTACCTGCCAACTGGTGTATAAAATTGAGCAACCATTAATGTCCAGCTCTATGTTCTTGTTTCCAGTTGGAATGGCTACAACCTAAGTGACTTTCCAGCCGCCAACATTTATTTTATGAAATCATAATGTTAAAATGAATAAAAATTTAAGTGTGTAATATGTGCAACGAAAAACAAAAATGATTTTAAAAGTAATCCTATGTGATTAAACTATAAACATCTTACTTCGCAAAAGAAAGCAGCAGAGAAGATTATAAGGAAATACAAAAACAAAAATAATCCCGCCTACTTAAAAATATTAAGATTTTATATGAGATAGAAAAGAACAAACGGAATATACCAAAACATTGTTCTTAGTTATTTTTAAAGTAAATTCAGCTAATCAGTAGAGGTTTCATAATTTGGGGTACTTAAGGGATCCTCTAAATGCACCAAAAACTATTACATAAGCTTTCCTTAAGTTAAAATAGAAAGCATATGTAAAGTTACAGAAAATAAGTTTTATTTATTAACAGCATATTTTTAAACGTTTCTCAAAGCCAAATCAAGTTAATAAATTTAGAAAGGGCATGATAAAAGCCTAACATATTTCTATGTTTTCAAAATTAACAAAGACTTGTTGCATGTATAATCTTCTGAAATTATTCAATTTACTTTAGGACTTTAAAATAATTATAGCCCTAACCGGTTTGGCTTAGTGGATAGAGCACCGGCCTGCGTACTGAAGGGTCCCAGGTTCGATTCCGGTCAAGGGCATGTACCTTGGTTGCGTGCGTGTGTGTGTGTGTGTGTGTGTGTGTGTGTGTGTGTGTGCTGGAGGCAGCTGATCAATGTTTCTCTCTCATTGATCTTTCTAACTATCCCTATTCCTTCCACTCCATAAAAAAATCAATAAAATATATTTTAAAAAATAAATAAAAAATCATTATAGCACAAAAACTAACCTTACATAGGGTACAGGGTCATTCTGAATCATAGTAAGGAGCCACTGCAGTTCTTCATAACTCCTGTCCACTGAAAATAAAAATAAAGAAATATATTTGTTGCAATCATAACCAATTAAACATGTGACACGCAAGGAGTTCACACTTAGTATTTAGGACTCTCCCTTGGCTGGATTTAAATCAGAATGAAAAGCTGCAGACAACTTCTTTACGTTTTCCCCCCATGTAATAGACCACTTTCTGAATTTGATAAGTATTGTGCTATATGCAGCAAAAACATAAAACAGGACCAAGTTTATATTTTTCACTATAGCTCAAAGCAATGGCAAATAAAACATAAAGCAAATTATAATTTATTAAGCCCTAAATTATAATTTATTGAGCTCTAAATTCTAAATGGACAGAATGTACTTAAATAAAATTGTGTTCTTAACAGCGTAAATCAAATTATAGAGGTCTGATACTCAATGGTATCTCAACTATATTATAAAGTGAACTGTTTTTGCCCAAGTGGTTTCTTTCATCTAAGACCAAAGAGCAGACTTTGGTCTTAGATACTTTCAACATAACATAAAAAGCAATTACAAAAATCGTGCTATAACTATAATTAACCAATAAAATGACTCATTAGCTATTCCCATTCACCTTTTCAACAAGTTTTGCTATTATGACTTGAAATGCTTTATTTTCATAATTTTATTTCTAATAGTTTCCATTTTCAAATGATCTTCAATTCATGGATCATATTTAAACACCTCTTAACAGCTTAAGTTCAATTTCACTGACACCCTATCAAAGTATTCTATTACTTCTTGGATTATTTATTTTCTGTCACCTGCTCCTTTCTTCATGACTTACATTTCATCTCTTTGTATTTCTCCTCTGTATTTCTGAAAATGTTTTGACTATAGTTTTCTCTTAATTATTGTTGGCCTTATTTTTTCCCAACTTTATAAAGCCCTGCTTAATCCCTGTACTGAAGTTCCTGATGACACGTCTTGCTCTATTTTCAGATATAAATCAGAGATAGGAGCATGATGCCTTCTTGAATCCTTCTTATATAGTTAAAAATTTTCTCAAAATAACTCATAAGTAAAATAAGAATAGTATACTGAAGCTTGGAAAGACCAAAGATATCTACTTATAATTTTATTCATTTCCCTCGCTTATTCTTATAAATATTCTACATTGACCAAAAAAAATAAAATAAATAAAATCAGTGAATCAAGAATTTAAAATTAAATTGTATTTTACATAATAAGAAAACCCCAATATGTACAACTGACTTTAAGTAGTAAATATATCTCTCTAAAATGATATGAACAAATATTTCTAAAGCATTACCTTTAGTATAATCAACAACTGCTTCCAAAGCTGCTATCCTAATGTCCACAAAATGGCCATATTCTGCATAGGATTTAAATAGAGTTGGGTCGCTGGGAACATGACCATTCTTCTGAAGCACTCGTATGGCTCTCAAACAACTAGAAAAATAATATTTATAGTGAAATACTTTTGTTAAAGTATTCTGAATCAAATTTGTTTGCTAGGCATTGGAAGTTTATCTGTAACAGTGAACTAAAAAATTGACCTGATTTGAAGCCATCTTTTAATTCTGAAACATTATATTTTTTTGAAATGATAACAATTTTAAATATCTAAATCCTATGAAAGGAAAATAAATTTTAAAACTTATTTGTAAATCCAAGTTCAGGTATTAATGTACTTAATAATTTCATTAAAAGATTTAGTAGTGCCGAAACTGGTTTGGCTCAGTGGTAGAGCGTTGGTCTGCCGACTGAAAGGTCCCAGGTTCGATTCTTGGTGCGGGCACATCCCCGGTAGGGGGTGTGCAAGAGGTAGCTGGTCGATGTTTCTCTCTCATCGACGTTTCTAGCTCTCTATCTCTCTCCCTTCCTTATTGTAAAATATCAATAAAATATATTTTTTTAAAAAGATTTAGTGGTTATATAAGTAGTTATATAGTTTAATAAATAATAAATGTGAAAGGTTAAATTGTTCACAATGTTTGAACTAGTGAATCGGCTTTTTTTTTTTTTTTTTAGCAAACTCCCAAATAGAAATTTTTGATAATTATATATAAAAAAGTTGAAAGCAAAAAGTCATCTTTAAAGAGTCTAATAGAAAAATACTTATATTATAGTCGATGAGAGAAAATATTTTGCAGACATAAAAAATAATGCTTTTGAAGAATTCTTGATAACATGAGAGTGTTTATGATGTAAGCAGAATGCAAAAATTATATAAACAATATATGTCCAGTAATTAAAAATTTATATTGTTACAAGAGGAAAAAAATTAGAAGGCTACTCTCCAAAACAGTTTAGTAATAATTTATCTGTGGATGATAGAATCATAGGATTTTAATCTTCTCCTTTATCTTTATTATATTTCCCAGTTTTCTATAATGAAAATAAATTTCGCTTATACTGTAATTATAAAAACAAATAATTTTAAAGAAAATGTAAAGAATCATCATACCTCACAGTGATGGTGTGTCTATAACTTGGAAGAAGTTTTTCCATATTCAAAAACCTGGTGATTTCTTCAAGAATGAGTCGCACATCTGGATTCAAATTATCTAAAGTTCGAACTTCATTATTCACACTGACTGCAGGTGTAACAGAGTTGGCAAGGGCATCGATCATTTCTGCACGATAATAGTTATCTGAAAACTAAGCCAAAAAATTATTATATAAAGATAAAATTCATGCTACTGTTAAAAATTAATAATATAAAATATTTATAGCCTAAGATCATAATTTATCTAGAAACATAAATTGGTAAGTACTCAACTCTGTGTTTTGCGAAGAGTCGCACATAGGAAAAAAAGTGAGATTCATTAATTAGTAATATCCTACTTAACTCAATAAATAGTTACTATATGAAAGGCACTCTTATTGTAACCTAGCCAGATCTCTCTAAAAGGAAGACCCAAATTCATAAATCCTGCTGGTAATACAGACCTTCAAATCAGCTATTTAGTGCTTTCCTCTCCATATAAACATATAACCAAAGATCACCAAATATTTCAGAAAAGTGTCAACATAAAAAAGACCAGAACAAACAAAGGGGAAAACGCAACTTGAGGAAATAAGAGTATTCAAGACAAGAAAAATGACAGGTGGATAAAAATCCAAAACTATTATTAATATCATTTGAGAAATAACCAGAGATGCCTCCCAAAAGTAAAACATTTTAAAAAGAAATAAGCAAAGAATGAGGATCAAAATTAAACTGAAATATTAAGTTTTTTAAAAAAAAACCCTGAAGTTTTTAAGCAAGAGAAAAGTGAGAAAACAATAGGAAGGAAAGCATAAGGAAATTAGAGGGCTGGTATAGAATCAGAGGACAGGAATAATAGGAGTTTCTAGCAAAAACAGAGAAAACCATAAATAAATAAATAAATAAATAAATAAATAAATAAATAAATAAATAAAAGCTAAATCCTAAACCCATATCCCAGTCAATTCCCAGAGAAACAATTTATTGAAAGGCAATCTGGGTATGACTTGATTTAAACTCAGGAAATCAGATACTCTAGCCTGGGAATCTGAACATGGATCAAGTGAGCTAATGTTACCACAAATTGCCAGGATGGAAGAGGAATACCTACCCCCTACTGACTCCCATTGTGGAGGCAGAACCTCACACATGCCAATTAAGTCCCTATAGAGTCCCATGTTCAGATACTGAGCAGAAAAAAGAAAATGGCATACAGCAACAAACAAACCAAACCAAGTGTACACTATGGGAAAAGTTTTGTTTTCAAACCATTTAGATTGTTTTCTTCAAATATTTTTATAGTTTGATTATTACCTCTGGGAACCACTTTGCCCACAAAGCCCATTTATTTAACCACTATTTCCGATGTAAGTGTTTAGATCACAGAATGAACCCACAAATTAAAAATGAGGAGGGGGTGCAGGTAAAGTAGGAAAACCAAAAGACTTTAAATTTGTCCCTCAGACCACATCCAATTCTCACAGATACTAGAATCCTAATTGGACAAGTTAGATTATCTGGTAACAAGTAAGGCAAAATAACTTAAAGCATGGCATTCCAATAGCTTTTTGTTAAATAAATGAATAAACACACATAATGGTTTTATTAAAAAAATCAAATTCATCTATGAACAAATCATCACAAAAGGGAACTATTTTCTGGTAAAATAAAAAGGGAGTAAAAATAAAGTTGGGCTGTAGGATCTCACCAAAACAAGTTTTAACTGGCTCTCCAAAATTTAAGGCACTACTATCTCCACATTACAACAGTTATGAGGAACATTTAAAAACCAACTAATCTTGGTTTCATCCACTGGTTACTATAATAAATCATGTTTACATGCTTCTAATGCTAGAAATTTCAATTACCGGGGAGTCAACAATGATTTCACAGTCTAAATATTTCTTTAAAAACAAAATACCACTGGATAGTTTTATAATAATCATTAAGATTTCTTACCTTATTTTTTCTGTTGTCATTATACTTGATTAAGTCTAAAATAAATGTTAAGACTTCTTTGGGGCAAAGGTTGTGAACATCTCTCAATAGAGCCATTGCAACTGGCATAGTCTATAAAAAATAATATTTTTAAGTATTATAACAATTTACTAGTATAATTCATTGAATTCAGTGCATGTTAAAAAAAAAAAAAAGGGGGGGGGAGGCTACTTTAGTGCAGACACAGGTTTCTGGATGGAGCCTAACCCCTTCCCTTCTTCCGCCCGCCATAACTTCCAGCCCCTCCTACTAAGAACATGTGCCAAACATTCTAACAAAAGAGCTGAGCAAGAAACCAAGGGGAGAACTGAGTAACTGGATGCACTCTCTAGCCTATATGCCTCTGTCTTCATCTGTCAGAGGAAATATACATCATGTAAATGATATATTCAGCTCTGGGTTGTACAGTGTTAAAGGTATGGGTTTTAATATTAGATAAACCACTGTTCAACTCCTACTCTACTGCCTCCTAAGATGTTAAATAAATGAATAAATAAATGGGTCATTTTGGCAAGTTGCTTACTAAAAAGCCTCACAACTACACAATTCTTTTCAGGATTAAAGGAAATAGTGGCTGGAGGCAGGCAGTTCAATCATCAGTCTGAGAAGACACTGATTCTCCAATACCAACCCATATCAGCTTAAGAAAAAATGGCAAATTATCTGAAATCCAGTCTAACATCTCCTTCCCAAATTTTCACAGGCAACTTTTCTAAGGAAATGGAAACTTGACTCACACAGAAAATAAAAAAATAAAATAATAATAATAATAATAATAATAACTAGCCGGGACCGGTTTGGCTCAGTGGATAGAGCGTCGGCCTGCGGACTGAAAGGTCCTGGGTTCGATTCCGGTCAAGGGCATGTACCTTGGTTGCGGGCACATCCCAGTAGGGGGTGTGCAAGAGGCAGCTGATCAATGATTCTCATCGATGTTTCTAACTCTCTATACCTCCCTCTTCCTCTCTGTGAAAAAGTCAATAAAATATATTTAAAAAAAAAAAATAATAATAATAATAATAATAACTGGATGCCACTGACTTCTCTGATCACATCACTATAGGCTTTCATCAAACCATCCTGAATCTATTTTACTGATGAAATTCACTGTAAATAATATAACATGATTTCAAATCTTAGCAGGTTGCCTTACTTAGCAGGTCTCTCAATGTTTCCAAGTAATCCTTTTACTTTTGCCTCTATCATATATAATGCTTAACATCTCCTTCAACATCTATCATTTCACTTACTTTTTAAAAAAATATTTTTTAAATATATGTTTTTATTGACTTCAAGAAGAAACAGAAGGAAAGATAGAAACATCAATGATGAGCCAAAACTGGTTTGGCTCAGTGGATAGAGCATCAGCGTGCAGCGAACTGTCAGCGTGCCCTTGACTGTTCGATTCCAGTCAAGGGCATGTACCTCGGTTGCGGGCACATCCCCAGTATGGAGTGTGCAAGAGGCAGCTGATCGATGTTTTTCTCTCATCGATGTTTCTAGCTCTCTATCCCTCTCTCTTCCTCTGTAAAAAAAAAAATCAATAAAACATTAAAAAAAAAAAAAAACATCAACGATGAGAATCATTGATCAGCTACCTGCTGCACATCCCCTACTAGGTTCTGAGCGGGAAACCCAGACATGTGCCCGGACAAGGAATGGAACTGTGACTTCCTGATTCATGGTTGACACTCAGCCACTGAATCACACCGGCCTGGCTCATTTCACTTACTTTTAATTGCTTTCCAACTGCCTCAGAAAAGAGGGAGCTTCTTACCATTTCTTAAATTACCCTCCCAACTGTGCCCCACCCCTTAACACCTTTAGAATTCTCTCCATCTTTCTTTTATTTACTGGCTCCCACTGAATATTTCATCCCTCTACCCAAATAAACCAAACCCATATTGTCCTGCTTTATCCTCCACATGCCTCCATTCTCATACTCTTCACCCCCAAACCAAGAAAGAAGAGGCTTCATTAGACTTTTCTATTTCAACTTCACTCTTCCTTCTAGTCCAATCTAGTTCATCTAATCTCTGCCTTCATTATTAAATTACTCAAAATGTTTTACAAATGATTTCCAAATTGCCCAAATGCTGACCACCCTGCCATCCTCACATTCCCTCCCAAAACAGTGATCCATCACATCCCCACTTTCTAAATTATCATTTATAAAAGACCTATTGTGTGTTAAATATAATCTGAGACATTTCCCATGCTTGATCTTATTTAATTCTAAAAAAGGTAAATTTTACAAGTGAGTAGATTGAGGCTTAGAGGGTTAAGGAACTTGTCCATGGGCAAGCTGTCAGTGAGTAACAGAGCTGGGACTGACGTTCGTGTAGTGTGCTGCCTGTCTCTTACTCAGATGTGCTGTCCACATCCTAGAACTTACCCCTCCCTCCATCCTCAACATAACCAGCCCCAAATTCAAACTATCCATTTCTATTTATTTTAGTTTTAATATGGATTGTGAGTTATTTTCTACCGCTCATAAAAATCAATGAGCAATCACGTAATTAAAATTTTGGAAAAATTTTTTAGAAACAAAAAGAGCAAAGGCAAAACCTTTTAGAATAAAGTAAACACATCCATCATTTGAATAGTCTCCCAGCTAAACTGAGATATACAGATAGTGGCATAAAACAATCATAGGAAATTTGAAAAGTAAACTGTACCTTTTGTAGAAAATAACTTTGAAAGCTCATAAAGTTGTTTGTTTTCACAATGTTTGGACAAGTTTTACAACAAAACATTCTAGTAAAGAGTGACTTCATGGCCGGTGGTCCTGTCCACGTGCTCACCATTGAATTTGCAATCTGCAAATAATTAGAAAACAAAGTAATTTCCATCACCACAGCAAACATATTTTTAAATAAATAAAACAGCTTTCCAAAAGTTAGCAATGCAATTGGATTAGTTTTTAACAACTTCAATTCTTAGAAATTTAATACATTTTAGCCTTCCATTATCATTTCTAAGAAATCACTGACCCACAATGGCCAGGACAAGAGTTCTATTTTTTTTTTTTAATATTCAATATTCAATCTCGTTTTCTTTCTCCTGTATGTAATCTCACCTTTGCAAGGCAGAAGCAAGCTGACATTCTTACTCGGTAGAAACACTGCTCTTGTTCTAATATGTCAGTGAGGGCAAGCCGAGATGCTGGTGTGGGGAACTTTTCCAAGGCCAAGATGGACTCTTGCTGTGCAACCACATCCCTCTCGTAGCGGAGCTGGTACTGCCACATGAAATCTGCTTGCTCAAATTCTACTTTCCTCAGGACTGACATATCGGGGTCTATCCTTATCCACAGCAAAGGGGAATCAGCACTGAAAGAGAACACAACTTCCCTTTTTATTTGTTTTTTAATTTTACATAGTCATAAAATGAAAACAAAGCGTTTATTAATCAGCGTCTCTCCTACATGCAGAATTCAAGTCTGCCTAGAGTTTAATTATCCATTTTTTAAAAATCACAATGACAGCTTTCTCATTATGTTTAACTTCATCACAATGACTATATCAATCATGTTGAAAAGATCTCCAACGACAGTAAGACAGTTAGCTGTCACAAAGGAATTCCATCTGATATTATTTATTTGGGACTTTGATTTGTGATTACATAATGTAAAAAGAGGAATAAGAACAAGTTTCTTCATTTCACTTTCTGTTGCCAAATAACTGACTATGGCTTTAAGGGCCACGCCTTACTAGAAATCAATCTGTGATTAAGAAATGAATATTTTATTAAGTTATTTGTTTAACTGACTTTTAATATATATTTTTTAATGCTAGACTCATAACCACCTTTTTCAAACAGTAAGTTATGAAATTATAGGTTGGAAGCACATATAAATAAATTTACTCTCAAAGTAACAAGCACAGTTTAAAATACCTAGTCTATGTCAATGCTTTTATCAAAGAAACAGGACTTGATATATAAATTCAATTCATTCAATACCACTGATTGTTTACTATAGCCAAGGCATGTGATATGAAAAAAAATATAAAAACAACATATAAAGAGCAGTGATATTTGGCAACCACGTTAGTAAATAATTGCTGATGTTTTATAAAAAATATACAGGCACACTATGGATAGACAAAAAGTTTGAGCTATATTTTAAAAAAATAAAATTGTTAATAAATATTACCATATAAAATTTTAAAATAATGCTATTTAAATTGTGTTTTGCAGGGATCCTTAAAAGACCCTGAAGCCTTGTTCAAAGGTTTAAGATCAATATCTGAGAGCTCATTCAGAATGCAAACTAGCCAAAACCAGTTTGGCTCAGTGGATAGTGTAGGCCTGCAGAATGAAAGGTCCCGGGTTCGATTTTAGTCAAGGGCACATCCCCAGTGGGGGGTGTGCAGGAGGCAGCTGATCAATGTTTCTATCTAATCGATGTTTCTAACTCTATCTCTCTCTCCCTTTCTCTCTGTAATAATCAATAAAATATATTTTTTTAAAAAAGAAAAAAAAAAGCAAACTATCAGGATCACTAGCAGAGTGCTCAGTCAGAAACTGCATTTCCAGAAGATCCCCAGAAGTGTTGATGTACATATTATAGCTCGAGAAGCACTGGTCTCAAGGCTAACAGAAGAGCAAAAAAGCTGCCTAAACCAAGACTGTGCCCCTCACCACCACCCTGTATTTCCTCAGGCTAGATTTACTTTTCTCTCTTTCATTGTTTTATTTTAAAAATTAAATTTATTGGGATAACATTGGCTAATAACATTACCCAAGTTTCATCTCCTAAAGTCTAATCTCCTTCTGCCACCATATAGTTGACCCCTTTACCCTCTGCATCCTCTTCCCTTCTAGTAATGACCATATTGATTGTGTCTATGAGTTTGTTGTTTGTTCATTTGTTACTTTTTATTTTATATCCCATGAGTAAAATCTTATGATTCCTGTCCTTTTCCACTTGACTTATTTCACTTGGCATGATACTCTCAAGATCCTTCCATAGCCGAAACTGGTTTGGCTCAATGGACAGAGTGTCAGCCTGAAGACTGAAGGGTCTCAGGTTCGATTCCAGTCAAGGGCATGTACCTTGGTTGTGGGCATATCCCCAGTAGCGGGTATGCAAGAGGCAGCTGATCGATGATTCTCTCTCATCGATGTTTCTAACTCTCTATCCCACTCTTTTTCTCTCTGTAAAAAAAAATAAATAAAACATATTATAAAATAAAAAGATCCTTCCATATTGTCACAAATGGCAATATTTCATCTTTTTTTATGGCTGAGAAGTACCCACTGTATATGATTTTGCCTAAGATTTGCTTTAGTATAAGATTCCATTGCCTTTCAAAAGTTTTCAAAGCACTAATTTCAGGACATTTATATACTTTAAGATGTATATAACAAGATAAATGAGAATGCAGAGCATATATCCTTAAACTTAAGTAATTAACTTACTCCATTGCAGAAAGATCCATATCAACTTCCTCTCCATTCATCAGTGGAATTTTCTTCTTCTTATTCCTACATTTAAGAAAAATTAAGTTTGAAATTGTGACATTTCCACTTTCAAGAAGAGATAAAGAGCAGCCAAAACCGGTTTGGCTCACTGGATAGAGCGTCGGTCTGCAGACTGAAAGGTCCCGGGTTTGATTCTGGTCAAGGGCATGTACATTGGTTGCGGGCACATCCCCAGTAGATGGTGTGCAAGAGGCAGCTAGCTGGTCAATGTTTCTCTCTCATCAATGTTTCTAACTCTCTGTCCCTCTACCTTCCTCTCTGTGAAAAATCAATAAAATACATTTTTTAAAATAAAATAAAAAAAGAGATAAAGAGCAGACAAAAATCAAGTTAAGGATTTCATACAACCTTAAAAGATTGTATCTTTTAAAAAATCATAAAGAAGGAATAGTAAATGTAATGGAATTTAATCATAACAAAATGATTTTGAAACTGAAGGAATGAAGTAAATGATATTGAGATGTCATTGTGATCAAAGTTTAATGAAAAGAAGAAATATAATGTCAACTTCAAACATATTCCCAAGAACTGGTAGCTATAGTTTTATGCAGAAAAGATAAGGAAGCTATCAATAAAGAAATCCTTTGTGTAAAAAAATTAAAAAAGAAAGACAGACAGACAGAAAGAAAGAAAGAAAAGAAAGGAAAGAAAAAAGAAAGAAAATACAGGCCTGGCTGGTGTGGTTTAGTCAGGTGAGTGCCATCCCATACACTGCAAGGTTGGTCGATTCCCTTTCAGGGCACATCCCAGGTTGTGGGTTCAATCCCCAGTGGAAATGTGTATGGAAGGCAACTGATTGATGTCAAAGGTAGAGAGCATAAAAAGAAAAAGGGCCTGGCCAGTGTGGTTCAGTGATTGAACGTTGACCTATTAGGTCAACAATTTAATTCCCATCAAGGTACATGCCCAGGTTGTGGGTTCAATCCTCCGGCATGCAGAAGGCAGCAGATCAATGTTTTCCTCTCATCATTGATCTATCTCTCTCTCTCTCTCTCTCTCTCTCTCTCTCTCTCTCTCTCTCTCTTTCCCCCTTCCTCCCTCCCTCTCTGAAATTTTTTTAAAAAAAGTATTTTTTCAAAGAAAGAATGCTTACAGATTCAGGGAAATGATTCAGGGAAATTCCCGAATCAAGTTCCCTGAAAGCTGTCAAAATCAGCTGACACTCTCAGATCTGAAATGACCCAAATGAAGGCATGAGAATGAATATAGACTTCTGTTCTTGGAATTTTGTTATTACTACAGCAAAGCACAAAAGTATGATCATCTTTCACTGTTCAGAGTACATGCTACAGGCTGAGTTTAAAAAAATGATAAGTAAAAATACAATAAATAAAACATGAACTGTTGGACATTTTAAGTAAACTGGTGTTGTGCCTTTGAGACAGATTTCTCTGTTAAGGGCCTGGTGATACAGGGACAGGGGAGAAAGCCACATAGTGTAGATGATGTAGGGGCTTTCATGACACATGCATTCAGATCCTTCCTTTATAACCAATGATCACTTCCCCAATATTTCCTGTAGATATTAATCCAATGAGACTAATAAGACTAAAACTAAGCAATTTATGTTGAATTTTTCCAGCTCCAAAAACTCAAACTTCTATTCCACCTTCTCCTGTCCCTACAAAATAAGAATTCTCAAACCTAAATTGGAAAATTAATTATTTAATTCAAAGGTAAAAAAAAATGTTGTAAAAAACAAAAAGCAAATAAAGAAGGTTTGGTAATACTAACTTGAAGTAAAATGGGGGTGGGAGGCAGATACTAGAAAACATGTTCTCTACCTAAAAAATAGGTACACATTAGGATTTTTATTTTGGCATTGTAATCTGTGATACTTACAATTTAATTATAAACTTCAATTTATAAGTACGATTCAATGCCTACCTTCTGCTTTTGGAATGGCAGGGTATATCATGTTTAAGGCTGTTTTCTTCAATTTGCAATGTATGATTGAAGGATCCATCCAATTCCTGCACTGTCACTTTAAGTGGTCCCTTTAAAGAAACATAATGTTCATGAATAGTGCTAGAAAAATAATTAATATGTATCTTACATGTGTACGTATATGTATCAAAATATAAAATAATACTATCTCATATATGTATCTGAAGACCAAGAAAAGCAATTGGTGCCAGATGGGAGAATTTGTATCCCCTGAAATCTCCACTTGTAACCTGTCTTCTATTCAGCAACACTTGGTTTTTGCTCAATTTCATTCTTTGTAAACAAAATCTCACTATGAAACTTCGAATCAGATCCCTACTCAAAAGCCCATCCTACATTGCAACTGGGAGAAAGTAATGCAAAAGCCCATTTTAGAAAAAAAACTTACCACATATTTCTGAGTTCCAGGTGATGTATAATCTTGTTTTATTTCCAATTCCAAGACATTTCGTTTTCTATTAAATGCAAAACTTCCATAAAATTTTACCACTCCACTCTGGTCTCTGAAGAATTGTAAAGGAACTTTTGCATACTTAAATGAATATGTACTAAACAAATTATTCACTGTGGTGGTAATAATTTTCAAATGCATTACCACCAGTCCAAAGCTTGAAAGCATGCTTCGTTGTAAAGCAGGTGGTAAAGTATTCAGAATTCTTGTGGAAAAATGTTTCCCCAGATTTAAACAGAATTTCTGAAACACTGAAAAATTTGTGTTTTGAAAGAAGTAAAACCACTCTACTGGGTTGTTAATATAACCAATGAGAAAATGTAAAAACTAAAAAGTTCCAAGATACTACTCAAGTTGTGCCAACTTCTAATCACATCTATAAGTCAACAGACCACTGCATCTTACAAGTCACTGCACAGGCCTGCCTGAATTATTTACCTCCCCTACCATCAAGCCTATTGCTGTACTCACAGTAGAAAGTACTTCAAGATATACCAAATTTTACAAATAGTACAGGTGTGTGTGTGAGAAAGAGAGAGAGAGAGAGAGAGAGAGAGAGAGAGAGAGAGAGAGAGAGAGAGAGAGAGAGAGAGAGAGAAATCTCAATGATTAGTAAGCACCTTACAAGAAATAATTTATAGTTCTTGGTTATTTTTAGTATTCTTTAGAAATATAGTTTTTACCTCTCCTTTCATCTCCCAAATCCCTCTTCTTCCTCCCTCCCCTTACACATATAATCTTCTCCCCCGCTCCCACCACCACCTGTTGAACTGCTAAAAGGATACACCCACTGCTTTATTAAAGGCTGAATGTCTTTGCCAGAGACATTTGAGATGGATTTCAAAAACCCAAACGTGGAGACCAACATTTGACTCCACATATGGGACTGGAACTTTTGAGATGAAGCAGTACTAGCCAAACTTAGCAGTTTATTGAAAACCTGTAAGGATAAAAGTATCATTTAGTAACATAATATACATTGGTTTCAATTATTTACGAAATCACTTTGCAACAGAACTTTTTTACAGTCAATTATAGAAGACAGTAATTTCACATCTTACTACATAGATTGTCCTAGTTAAAGACTATCAATAGAAATATGCGAAGAATTAAACAGACAGAATAAAAACCATTTTTCTTTTAAATATTTAAATATCCTTAATATTTTAAATAATAAATATAAAACCATATGTACAAATGGTTTTACTTTCATCCTCACATTCTAATTTTATCTTCACACTAATCCTGCACTAAGTGTCAAGTATTGATACCCATTCTACAGCTGAGCAAACACAAACAAAAAGCATAGGTCTAAGTGGGCTAACAGCTAACGACTAAGAGAACCCCACCTCATAAACCCAGATACCCTGACCCTATTTACAGAATAGTATTCATATTATACACATACAGATCTTTCTTTATAATTGGTCAATTCTTAACTTTAATACTTACTTGTAGCATAAATTCCATACTGATCCTATTTTCAATCAATCTCATCACGAGGTGAGCTTTACACTGGAACATAGTGTAGTACTCCCAGGACAGCGTATGTGGATGTTTTATTGAAAAGTATAGATGGGAAGCCGGACTAAACAAATAAACAGATTTACTTAACATAACAATTTTAAATATTTAGTAAATGGTACATTTCATGGCCACATCAAGACAGTAAATAAAAAACTTCTTGAGAATACCTTAGTATGAGAGGAATAAAGACTAGGATACATATACTCCCACAGAAAATTTTAAGCCTGGCCTGCATGGTTCAGTGATTCAGTGTTCACCTATGATCCAAGAGATAAGGGTTTGATTTCTGATGAGGGCACATGCCCAGGTTATGGGCTCAATCTTCAGTATGGGACATGCAGGAGGCAGCCGATCAACGATTCTCTCTTATCACTGATGTTTCTGTCTCTCTTTCCTGCTCCCTTCCTCTCTGAAATCAATAAAAAAAAATTTTTTTAAATTCAAGATGAACTGCATATCTATAACAAAAACAATTATAAAAGTACTAAAGTAAAATAAAGGAAAACATTTATTTCCATAACTTAGGGGTAGAAAAATCTTTAAAAAAATATATATATTTTTATTGATTTCAGAGAGGAAGTGAGAGATAGAAACATCAGTGATGAGAGAGAATCATTGATCGGCTGCCTCCTGCACACCCCACACTGGGGATCAAGCCTACAAACCAGTATTTGCCCTGACCAGGAACTGAACCGCGACCTCCTGGTTCACAGGTTGATGGTCAACCAGCCGGGTGGGAAAAATCTTAGAAAATAAAAAATAAAAAATCCAGAGGACAGTAAGATCAGATTGACTAGGTAAAAATTTAATGGCTCAGAAGTAAATTTTAAAAAAGGTACTATCTAGTAGAAATACTGAATTACACTTTATAAATGCCATATACACATAAATAAAGGCAAATTAATAAATAAATAAAGGTTCATATATTGAAAGACAATATGTCAAATTTATAATCCTGGTTATAACTCCACGGAGAGGTTTTGTAGGAATGTGGGGTGATAAAAAAAAAAAAAAAAAGGTGCTAAAAAGGATCTTTGTTTTACTCCACACACTTTTATACTGTCCTGTTTTGTATTTCTTAAAAGAGAATGTATTCATGTGCTGCTTTTATATACAAATTTTTTAAATTAAACATACAACAAGGACTAAATAAATGGGCAAAACCAAGGTATTTCCACACAAAGGGAATGCCCTAATTATATACTAGGAAATAGCATTATGTCAGGTAGCCAAGAGAAGTGAAAGAATTAATGAGTGAATGTGCACTATGTATGAAGATTTATCTCAAATAATTTCACAACCAACCTGGTTAAGATGGATTATGAATCATCACTGTCATTTTACACATTAAAACACACATACACTTTCTTTGGAACAATATGCAAAATTTTCTTAGATCACTAACATTAATAATGATAAAAAAAAATCCAAATTTGTCTTAATTCAAAATTTCTGTGCTTTTCCACTGACTTAATCTTGTCTCAGTGACCATAACAAAAAAGGGCTCCTGGTTATACAATTTCAAGTTTCTTAACTTTTGTTGTGCTTTCAGGCACGGGGGCAGTCTGGTTAATTCTTGGGCCCATATAAGAGACAAGCTTAAAATGCACAAAATAAAATTTACAGAATTATAAAGGAAACCAATTATAGTGAAATTAAATGAAATTATCAAAATAGAAAAAAAAAACACATGATATACTAAATGTGTGTGAGCTTATCAACCCATTAAATAATAAGATCTAGCAGAGGTCTACTCTGAGAGTTATATAAGTGCAAAGAATATTTCAAATTATCAGCTAACAATTATAAGGTGACAGGAAAATACCTTGTAGGCAATGTCACAGTATTATCTGTTGTCAACATTTATAATTAAAGAAAATGAAAATTTTCACTTTATAGTTAGTGAAAATATTTAAAAATTCCCATCTAATTCAATTCAAATAATTATTAGTGTTTCCATTATTTTACAAACTTTTATGAGAACACTATGCTATAGTAGCAGTAGAAAATTAACATGGAAAAAAAGAAAAGCATTACATTTTTAAGTCTATTTTAAATGTTTAAATCTATTTGTAACCATCATATTCAATAAAAATAGTAATGAAAGGAGTAATGTGGTTACCAAGGTTTGTGGCCTCAATATTGCTACCTGTTAATACTACCTCTTTGGTTTGTGTGGGCCTCAACACCCATGCAAATGATCCTAAAAGAGTGGTCCCATAAAAAGTTCATAGTATCATATCTGAACAATAAACATACTTATCCTTCTCTTTTCCTCCACCAAATATGGGATGTAGTAATACTCCACCAGTTTTCAGCTCATATGCCACGATTTTGTCCAGCTCCTAAAAAATTACAAAAATCGGAGCCAGTGAGAATTTTACATATAAATGTAAAATTGAACTGTGATTTCTCATTTCCTAGAATTAGAATGTAAATTTCTTTTTTTTCTTTTTTAATGTATTTTGATTTTTTACAGAGAGGAAGGGGGAGGGATAGAGAGCTAGAAACATCGATGAGAGAGAAACATAGATCAGCTGCCTCCTGCACACCCCCCACTGGGGATGTGCCTGCAACCAAGGTACATGCCCTTCACTGGAATTGAACCTGGGACCCTTTAGTCCGCAGGCTGACGCTCTACCACTGAGCCAAACCGGTTTTGGCAAATGTAAATTTCTTAAGTAAATTAAATGAATTTGGAAAGTAATTTATGTTCTTATAAACAAAGCAAACTATACCGCTGGCTAAAAGACAGCACCTAAAAGCCTTGTCCACTTTGTGACTGTAGAGCTGGCCAGTAGCCTGGCAACTTTCCTAATGGCTCTTCCCAACCTTTCTAGCTGGTTTTCCAAGTTTACTTCTTCCTTCTCTGTATTTGACTTTGATGGAGAATTTAGGGGATAAAATTATGTCTGGAATCAACATTTTAAAACTCCTTGTCTTCTCCAATATGATGTACATCAAGGTAAGAAAAAAAAAAGCTTAAGTGGAAAAAGGACAACACAGCTGTGCTAGAAATTCATGACTAGTTAAATAATACACAAGCGGAATAGAGTAGCGGTAAAAATCAGAATGAAGTGGTTAATAGCCAGGTCTACATCGTGGCTCTACTACTTATTAGCAACGTAACTTTGGCCAAATAACTTAACCTCTCTGAGCCTCAGTTTCCTCATCTGTAAAATGGGGTAATAACACAGTGGTTAGGAAGATTAAGATGGTTAACATTTATAAAATGCTTATAATAGTGCCCAAAACATGGTAAGTGCTGTATGTCATTTCCCCCTCATTAGTTTTTGAAATGATGAAAAGACTCTTCAGTTCTAGATGTAGAAATTCTTCTATACTTCTAAATGTCTGAAATCTTTTACAATTACCTCTTGGCTTACTTAAGTTCTACTTGAGGTAATAAAGATAGATAAAATGAGAAAAGGAGGGAGATAAAGGGCTCTATTTAATAAGAATATTAGCCCAGGTCGGTTTGGCTCAGTGGTAGAGCGTTGGTCTGTGGACTGAAAGGTCCCGGGTTTGATTCCGGCCAAGGGCATGTACATTGGTTGCGGGCACATCCCCGGTAGGGAGTGTGCAAGAGGCAGCTGGTTGATGTTTCTCTCTCATCGACGTTTCTGGCTCTCTATCTCTCTTCCTTCCTCTCTGTAAAATATCAATAAAATATATATTAAAAAAAAAAAGAATATTAAAGGCTAATCTTCAGCCTTAGAAGAAATAAACTAAGCATGATATGATTAAAATGTATATTTTCATGAATGGGCTAGGCAAAATTGATTTTTGTCTTTTGGGCCAAATCTTTATAGGAAAAAGACTAACAATGACAGAAGCATAAATGCACTGAAACGCTAGCCAGCATATAATAAGTACTTACTATGTACCAGGCACTATGCATATTATATGTATGATATCTCATATTCCCCATCCATTAGATAGATACTACTCTCCTTATACAGATGAGGCTTGGAAAGATTAACTAAAGTAACAAAGGCTGTAAATGTATGAGGCCAACTGAAAGCAATCTGACTCCAGAACCTGGACTCTAAATCTAAACAAATTTAGGAAGCAGAGAGATACATTAAAAATGACTTCTATGAGAATTTGAAATATATCTGATAATTAACTTGATGTTTAAGGAGCTTAAATATTCTTTTCCTTAGCCAAAAAAAAAAAAGTCTTTAGAGGCCAACAATGTTAATTGGAAACAGACCATTTAGTTTTCCCCATTATAGTCATTTTCAGTTTACTGGAAAAAAAATTAGAGACTTTTGAATGACATTAAGTATTTTACAATTATTTTTCTAAAAAAGGACATGTGTCAGGCCAGCGTGGCTCAATGGTTGAGCACTGACCCATGCACCAGGAGGTCACCATTCCTGGTCAGAGCACATGCCTAGCTTATGGGCTGGATTGCCAGCAGGGGGTGTGCAGGATGTTTCTCTCATCCATGTTTCTATATCGGTCTCCCTCTCTCTTTCTTACACTCTAAAATCAATAAAAATAAAATAAAATATAATAAAAAATAAAGGACATGCAACTTTGAAATCTGGAAAACATGTCTTACTGACTTCTAAGTGGATAATGGATCTAGCTAGTTTTACCTCTTTAATCCAATGGCGGTATTCATTAACTCCAAAAGTTTTTTTCATCCAAAGTCCATAAATATAGCCTGAAATTCCCTTCAGTACCCATTCATCAGACCTAAGAAACAAGTAAAAATATGAACTTTAAATCATAAAAATTCTTCAGATAAAACAGAAGATTACTGGTATATGTATACTTCTCTGCCTTCTTAAAGAAAATGAGCTAGGCAAATTATTTGGTTTTCCCACTTCCAGCTGAGTTTGACTTGTCCATTCCTTGTGTCTTTTCACATGTGGCTTCACATGTAACTGCAGGACTGCTGCACAGTCTTAGTTCAAGTACAATGTGCCTATGTGTGTTCTCTGGCAGTGCTGCTTCCCTCTCGCCCAAATCTGTCACACAGTCAGCCTTTAAAATAACAGCTGCATTTGTTATTAGCAACCCACGCATAATTATCGATGGGATTCCAAGACCTGAAGTTTAATTACTTTTTAGTTTCTCAAGAGGATAGGCAATTGATATCATTCATTCATTCATTCATTTGTTCATTCAAACATTTGGCTTACCATATTCCAGGCCCTATTCTTTAGTGAAACTATGTAATTTGAGAAAGTTACAGATCAAGAGGCTTTCACCCTCTCCCCTCTCTTCTCCAACAAGGGGAGGAAGGGGGGGAGAATAATATTTATAGCACAGAATGGTCATTGTTATAAATTACAATCTTAAGGGAGTTTCCTGTGTTTCTTCAAATTCATCTTAAATTAATAAAAAATAAAATAAAAAGTGGTATCTCTTACATCAAATAAATTAGCAGAGCGAGGCAGCAGCAGGAAAATTCCTACGTTATTATCACTATTTTGCCTTAAGCATTATCTTGAACATTACCAATTGCACTGAGCACTGACATTAGAGTTTTAACTATAGTTTGCTGTAAATTCAAGCCTTTTACCTACAGTATTCATTCAGTTTAAGAAATAGTTGCTATCAAAATTCTTACCTTATTCTTTATCGCAAATTGCAAAAATTTATGATGAAATTTACATTCATTCTTTTTCTTTAAATATATACAGAATACTGTCTTTTAAGTTAACTACTGCACTTAGCACAAATGTATGTTTACATTGCAGAAAAAGAAAATAAAAACAAAATTTCTCGATTCTTCTTCTCAGTAGTTGTAAACTTTGAAATTACTCACCAAGACATTCTGGATATGAAACATCCAAAAAACTGCTGGGCCAAGGACTGGGCTAAACACCTTCTAGTCAAAGGTGTCTCATCGATAATCATGGCACTGTGTAACAGATTCGTGCTGGAATTTTAAAAAGACAGCTATTTATAACCAGGGAAAAAAATTATTCAATCAAAATAAAATAATCCCACATTTAAAATAGTAGATTTGAAGTTAGTAAAAAAAAAAAAAAAAAGAGAGAGAGAGAAAGAGAAAACCATAATATACTCCCAAAGAGCTTTTGCATCTTTTCAAACTATTGCTGACATCCATAATCTTGATATGTTTTGCTTAAAGCAAGGACTACAATGTTTCCCACTGAGTTCCATGAAAAGTATATATATACCTTTTGGGTGGGTAAATGGAATGGAAACATCATTATGTTAATTAAAAACTAATCCTCCAAATGGCTGGGGAGGGGGGACAATTGGGGAAAAAGGAGACATATGTAAAGCTTTAGACAATAATAAATAATTAATTAATTAATTATTTTTTTTTAAAAAAAACCATAAAACTAATCCTCCTATGAAGGGCTCTTGCAATCTTTTTCAAGTAATAACTATTAATTTTTGTGCTCTATTATTTACTTCCATATACACTAACCCATATGAACCTTCTAACAACCCTTTGGAAAATGCAAGAACAGTATTATTATCCCCTTTGTGTTTTTATTTTTAATATTTTTAATATTTTTTATTTCAGAGAAGAAGTTAGATGGAGAGAGAGAAATGTCAATGATGAGAATCACTGATTGGCTGCTTCCTGCATGCCCCCCACAAGAGACCAAGTCTGCAACCGGACACATGCTCTTGACTGGAATCAAACCAGTTAAGGCACTCCCCTTTTCAGAGATGAGAAAATTTAGGTCCAGATAGGGTAAGATGATTAACCTTGACACACAAAACTCCTAAATTTAAAACTTTTCCAAGAATGAAACAGGGAAGGGAGAAAGGTAAACAGGATACAAAAAGAAAGAAAATGAAAATAAAGTTCTCTTTTCCTTTTCTCTTACAAAAATTTTTCTGAAAATTTAAATGAATTTTGAAATAGTGAAAAGAAAAATCTCTCACTAGTTATTCACAAAATAACTTACATGATTTTTAACTGCATAAGCAGAAAATACATTTTAAAAATATGTAAAACATCCCCTCTTCTGTAATAATTTCAAGATTATGTGCCTATAGAATAAAACAAAATATTTAAAAACAGAAAAAAATCTGCCATTTTCAAGAATTAAACAATATCTATACGTGCATTGAAGTTAAAAGAGAAATGTAGGACACATTTATTTCCTTCTTTGGCTTTTCTTCATCTTAAATTTTTGTCAAATAATTATATATTTTATGATTTACTTTTTTTCTTAAAGAATTACCTCTGACATTTTCATTTGGTTTCATAATCATGTTCCAAAAAATGATTTAGACATTAACTGTTTTTTGGGTTTTTTTACATTAACTATTCTTTACAGGCTTACCGTATTTGCCGGCGTATAAGACGATTTTTTGGCCCTGAAAAATACGTATTTGCTGGCGTATAAGAGACTGGGCGTATAAGACGACCCCCTAACATTTCCACTAAAAAATACAGTTTGTTATATACTCGCCGTATAAGACTACCCCCCACTTGGAGGCATATTTTTCAGGGCCAAAAAGTTGTCTTATACGCCGGCAAATACGGTAATTATTTACCAATGTCAGTAAATAGGCATTAACTATTTGTTAATAGTTAATGATTGTTCCTTTTGTATCCCTTCTTCCATTTTGGTTTCTTCCTTTAGACTCATCTCAGTTGACTGATAGACCTTTTGGGCATTGTCAGGCTAATTATGTGAGTTCTTACATATCTAGAAGGTCTTTCTCTTAACTCATACTGTATAATAAAAGCCTAATATGCAAATTGGCCGAACAGTGGAACGACTGGTTGCTATGACACACACTGACCACCAGGGGGCAGATGCTCAATGCAGGAACTGCCTCCACTCTGCAGGCCCCAGGCCAGTCAAGGTGGGTGCCAGCGTGCCCTCCTACCCCAAATCACCCACCAGTCACCCCGCAGAGGGAGGCGATTGGCAGCAGCGGGGGCAGGGCTGGTGAGCAGATGGCAATAAGTCAGCCAAGGCAGGTGCCAGGGAGGCCCCCCGATTGCTCTGCAAGTCACCCCACATACTGGCCATGATCACTGGCCAGGCCTAGGGACCTTACCTGTGCACGAGTTTCATGCACCGGGCCTCTAGTATATGAATAATATCGTAACTATGTACAGAGTTCTTTGTAGTTGTTGCTCTAAAATTCAATAGGCACTGCTTCATTATAGAATTTAGTTACATAAGTAAAGTTTGGAAAAGTCCACTTTTTCTTCATGTGTTAACTTGTTTCCTCCCTATTTAGATACTGAAATGTTTTTCCTTTAGCCTTGAAACTTGAGATTTCATAAAGATGTACAGTCCCTTTATATTCATTTTATTCATTAAATCAAATGGCTCACAGCTTCCTTCATGTCAGAGACATGCTCTTCCATTATTTCTTTGATTTTAGAAATAGTAGATTACAGAAAATAGCTAAACAAAATCTTTAACTATAATTTGGTTTTATGCTATTCATGGCTTATACTTTCCACATTTTTAATAGTGATTTTTCATAAAAATAAATTTTTGTAATTGAGATTATTCTTTTCTCATACATGCAATAAAAACTGTAGAAACTGCCCAGCTCAGTTGTTGAGCATCAACTTATGAACCAGGAGGTCAGGGTTTGATTCCTAGTTAGGGCACATGCCCGCATTGTGGGCTCGATCCCCAGTGTGGGGCGTGTAGGAGACAGCTGATCAATGATTCTCACTCATCATTAATAGAGAGTTATATCTCTCTATTCCTTTCCCTTCCTTTTTGAAATCAATAAATATACATTTTTGCCCTACCCAGGTTGGCTCAATGGATAGACTGTTGACCTGAGGACTGAAGGGTCTCAGGTTCTATTACTGTCAAGGGCATATGCCTGAGTTGCATACTCGATCCCCAGTAGGGGGAGTGCAGGAAGCAGATAAATTATTCTCTCACATCATTGATGTTTCTCTCTCTCTCTCACTCTCCCTTCCTCAAATCAATAAAAATATATTAAAATAAATAAATATTTTTTAAAATTGTAGAAACTAAAAACAAACAAACAAACAAACAAACAAACAAAACCAAAGGAAAAAAACACACATGTAAAACAATATCAGTTAATTCTGGATAGAAATAGTATGATTCCTTTGGGTTATTCTAAAAGTTTTCTTCTTTATGCTTTTTTTATGGTCTTTACTTTTAAAAACACTAGATTTTCTACAAAGCCAACCATGTCTAAATGAAAGAAAAAATACAAAACACATCTTAAAATTGATCATATAATAAATAACCATTTCACATTAGAAGAAATACCAACCTAAAAATGCTCATAGAAGCATAAGCAGCCACTTCAACATAAGCCTCATCAATGAATACAGTCTTAAAGCAGGAGTATGGGTATCGACATGTAAGAATTTCTTCATAAAATTCAAAAACTTCATGAAGATATGATGTGGTATGTTTAAGCAATGGAAGAAGTTGGGGTAAACAAAAATGAGTAACCTGAAAATAAAAGCAAAGAAGAAATAACTTATCCTAAATAAGTTAATTTTGTATTTTAAATTTCCTAAATATCTCAATTATAAACAAATGTTCATACAAGTCCTGTTTTCTTTTTTACAAATTCATGGTACTGAAAGAAAATGCTGATGTGAAATTAGAGATTACCTTAACTATATGTACAAAGTATTTATTGTACTTAAAAATCAAATTCATGATGGATTATAAGTCAATAAAATGTTTACAATCAATGAAAATAAAACTTTGTTTCCAAATTAAGTAAAAAATTCTTCTGCATACAAAACAAAAAAGATGTACATTTCAAAGACTTACAGATCTACCAGTAATTCAGAAATATCTAACCCAGTGAACATTGGACATGTCATAGTATTATCTTAATAATTAATAGTCAATGTTAATCATACTATCTTTACTGTACATAGAATGTCTTCCTCGATTATCTCAACTACATATTGAAAGCTGCAGGGAGCTTATTGCTTGCTAGGAAATAAGAAATGCCTGCGATAGAAACAGTAATTCTGATTTCCTTATTAGGCTATATACACCTTAGATATGACACACAAGTATAACATTCCATCTCATCCCAATTTATGATTCTGTGTCAAATAAATGGCATCAACAGTGACAGAGATCACCCTTGCTAGAACAAGCTGGCAATGTTTCAGGCAGGTGATCGAATTTGAGCTAATCTTTTTTAATTGAACAAAAGTCTGATAGGGCCAAAACCAGTTTGGCTCAGTGGAAGAGCATCGGTCTGCGGACTGAAGGGTCCCAGGTTCTATTCCGGTCAAGGGCATGTACATTGCGGGCACATCCCCAGTGGGGGTTGTGCAAGAGGCAGCTGGTCGATGTTTCTCTCTCATCGACATTTCTAGCTCTCTATCTCTCTCCCTTTCTCTCTGTAAAATATCAATAAAATATATTTTTTTTAAAAAGTCTGATAGGTAAGAGAAGAAAAGAGGACATCACAGATAGTGTCAGAAATAGGAAGACATAGGGTATGATCAGGAAAATCTAAGTAAACTATCTATATTGAATATAATAAGCACAAATAGGAACTTATTAGTAAAAAACTAGAAAAGAATATTAGGGTCAAATTTTAGAAGATCTTGAAAGCTATGCTAACAAGTTCTGATTCCTGCAGAATTGTGGAGGTAAGGAAAGTTTCAATGTATGATAAAAATTATTCTTCTGATAACATTATAAAAAAATAGAGACTACCATAATAGTGAGGGATGAATATCTAAACATTATTAATGGGCAGGACCCAAATTGCATCCTGATCAGGTATACTTCTATAGGTATACAAACAAAAAATAAAATACCAAAAAAAGAATTCACTTTCAGACAAACCTACATGATAGCATATCTGATATTGAGGCAAAAATTAAAACTATTTGAGCCTAGCTGGTATGGCTCAGTGGTTGAGCATCAACCCTTGAATCAGGATACCAGGGTTCGATTCCCAGTAACGGGCAAGGAGGAGGCAGCCAATCAATGATTCTCTCTTATCATTGATGTTTCTCCTTTTCCCTTCTTCTCTCTGAAATCAGTAACACACACACACACACACACACACACACACACACACACACACACAGATACATACACACTCACACACACTTGAGATGAAAATCTAAGATATGAGCTCTAAGTGTTTGAGAAAAATACCTGACTGTCATTTTCCTTTCTCTCATCCAATGACTCAATGTGCGAAAAAATTCTTCCAAAATACAAAGTAGGTACAAATCAAATGTTGATTTTAAAGTTATCACTTACCAATAATAAAATTCACTGCCAATCTAATCAGCAAATATGCTTTTAAGAGACATTGTCAAGACAGTTTTTAAAATTATTCACAAAATATTTTGAAAAATTTCCATGAGTGATTTCAAAAATCCTATGAATTTCAGGAAAGCAAACAGAGCAAGGAGCTAAGTCTAAAACTGGTTGCAATCATTTTTGCTCACATAACTCAAAGAAATACTATTGAGATATACAGGGTCCCAGGATAAACCTTATATTAAAAGTAATAACTAAAATTGAAAACAGAAAGAACTAATAGATTTTGGATTTTGGTAAATAATAGATCCATTCAAATGTTACTTTAACAGTGTACCATAGCCGAAACCGGTTTGGCTCAGTGGATAGAGCATTTGCCTGTGGATTTAAGGGTCCTGGGTTCGATTCCGGTCAGGGGCATGTGCCTTGGTTGCAGGCGCATCCCCAGTGGGGAGTGTACAGGAGGCAACTGATCAGTGTTTCTCTCTCATTGTTGTTTCTAGGTGTCTATCCCTCTCCCTTCCTCTCTGTTAAAATATCAATTAAAAAAAAAAAAAGTATACCATATCCAGAGGATCAATAACCAGTGAATCACTTTCTAATTACAAACAGTCCCATACTTGGGAAGACCTAAATGCACTATTGGGCCTATCAACTGGTAAATCATTTGTTACAAAATATGGGATGGGGGGAAACTAGAAGCGTTCATGAGTTTGTTGAGAATTTTAACCCCGTCTCATCCTTTTCTCTTTTCCTCTATATAATGAAGTAAGAACAAATCTTGTCTTTAATTTTGAATTGCAATTTTTCAGGTCCAGAGATGTTTATAACATTTATAAACATATGCCAAACAAAAAAGATGAGACTATTAATGTGCGCAATTAGTTACAAAATTAGCCTATATACTCTAATCAAGATATACTTGAAGCCTTTTTGAATGTGAAGACTTCTGTTGGAAAAAAATCTTAAATTTTAATAAGACAATATTTTGAAAGGAATTCACATCATTAAATATATATCAGACAAGGAAACCTTTTCTCTAGAATGATATATTTTTTAAAATATATTTTATTGATTTTTTACAGAGAGGAAGAGAGAGGGACAGAGAGAAATATCTATGAGAGAGAATTATCTATCAGCTGCCTCTTGCACACCCCCTACTGGGGATGTGCCCGCACACACCCTTGACCGGAATGGAACCTGGGACCTTTCAGTTCGCAGGCTGACGCTCTATCCACTGAGCCTAACCGGTTCGGCAAGAATGATATTCTTGACAGTTAGAAGAGTCAAGAGAAACTTAGCATTTCATTAATATCCTTCTTTTTCTCAGGAGTAAAAGGGCGAAATGAGAGAAAGGAGCAAGAAGCTATACCTCATGCATATATGGATCTACAAGTATTTCAAAAGGTCCAATGGCTAAGGCGATATTTGATGCAGCTGTTGGAATGGTAAGCATGTAATGGAAGGTCTTCTTCCTCATGTCATGGGTATACACTGTCTCCACCAAATCGCCATTGGAAACAGCCACCATCGCAGCATCTACTGTAAATTCTAATTTCCATGTACATAATTCAGAGTATGAGTCAACACATGGGAACCAAAATCTAGACAAAAGAACAAAAGTATAAAAAAATATGTTGAAAGTATAATCTAAATTGCTTTACCCGCATATAAATTAATTTAACATTCATAGAATAACTACAGTAAGAAACTTTAGCTATTTGAATACTGAAAGTATTTTTGTGTTTTTTTACTGTGCAATGTGGAAGATTTTTATTAAAGACAGAAACTTATCTCCAAATATTATCTGGCAAAACTAAAACCACTGATAATAAATTTTTAAAAATACAATTAATATTCTGAATCTATTTCATAAGTTAGAAGATCACTTTTTTGGATATGTGATGCATTGTATAAATTCAAACAGTGCTGGTAAAGCCATATATAAATTTCTAATTAACTTTCTATCAATTCAGGTCAGGTTTTATTATGTGCCAGGATCTATAAGTGGCTCTGAAACACAAAGAAATATATCATCCCTGACTTGGAGGAGTTAATAATCTCAGAAGAAAATGCATACAATAAAGTAGTATTTCAACAATATGTAGTGAACTACAGAACTATGAGAATAAACTACAATTATAATTACACATAATGAAACCAAATTTCACTATCATAGTGTTCAACAAAAAAAGCCAGATATACAGAGCATGATGCATATGCTTCCATGTATATAAAGTTCAAAAACAGGTATAATTAATCTGTGGTATTTCAGAAATCAGAACAGTGATTACCCTTTGGCAGAGTATCAGGTAGGGAAGCAGTGAATGTAAATGGGTGGAAAATAGATTCTGAGATGCTGGTAATGTTCTTTTTTTTTTATGTGAGCGTGGATTACATAGGTTGTTCACCTATGAAAATTTATTGAACTTTTTATATACAACTTGTATAATTTTTTGTTTACTTCAATACAAAGTTAAAAAATAAAGGACCTGAGATGATTTTAGAACAATATTCTTACAAATAAGAGAGAAGAAAGAAGACATATTGAGGAGGAATAACTAATAGAACAAGAAAGAGGTAGAAGAGATTGGGGGAATCAAGTTGGTACTTCTCGTTTTATACTAAATACATGTATTGTATTTACATTGAAAATGAAATTAACTGAAATATATAAGAATTAGTAATCTACCTTGTGGAATTCTGATACCCACAAGAGAAAACATGAGCACCTCTCTCTGCCATACTTCCCTCTACACTGGGTACCACAAAATGAAGACCTCCTTTTGGCTGATCCAAAGAAAAATTGATGTGTATCTTTAGGACCTTTAATTCTGCAACAAATAAATACACACATGCATTGATACATACATATATAATTAGTGGTCTACGTAATAAGAGCAAACTTACACTGAACATAAAAAGGCTCATGAACAACCACACTCAACCACATTCAGGTTTTTGCCATCTCTCCACCGAGGTTAACTCAATAGGCTGCCTTCCCAGGTGTCCTTGGCTCCACTCAATTCTAGTCACTGGTGTGTTCTTGGAATTGTAGCTTTGGCTATGCCATGTCCTCATGTCAACATTCCTGACAATGCTACATTGCCTAAAGAAAAAAATCACAACTCCCACATCGGACGCTTAAGTCCTCCTCTTCTAGGTCCAATTGAAGACATACTTTTCAGGTTAAACATATGGTGATGGAAGATTTGACTCGGGGTGCTAGGCATACAATGCACATACAGATGATGTATTATGAACTGTATACTTGAAACCTATGTAATTTTATTAACTAATGTCAGCCGAATAAATTTAATAAAAGTTAAAGGATGTAGAAACCCCCTGAAAAATTTTTTTTAAAAACACACAAAAAGCAGACTGATAAAAAGAAAAATTTGTTCTATTATTACATTTCCCCACAGATAGTTAACCATAGCTGACTCTGGGAGTAAATGAAAAAGTGAAGGGTAGATGGGAAAGTTTACCCAAGAATTTACATTATGCATTATTTATTACATGGTGTTTTTTGTTTTGTTTTTTTTTTGTCTTTTGTGTGTGTGTGTGTTTGTCTTGATTTCTACAGAATGTGTGGCTTTCATATATTTAAAAGTTGTTTCTTTTAATTTCCCCAAAACATCATAATCATATGCACTATTTCCAATCTCTGAACATACAATGATGACTTTCCATGTCTGTACCCTTAATTAGGCAAAAAACTCTCCCCTCAAAATAATACCCACACACACAAAAACTAGTAAAAATATGCAAAATCAAAACAAAATATCTTTTTTACTTCCTTATCATGGTTAATTTTTATTAGGCCAAATAAAGGTAGGCAAAAAGTTATATAAAATAATTATAATGGCTATAAATATATTCAAAAATATAAAAATTTAGAAATAATAAGACTATGTTCAAAAGTATGCACAGTGGGCGCTATAAATCCTATGTTTTAGCCTTGACTCTACTATTAATTAATGACCTTCAGCAGGTCACTTACTCTCAACTTCGGATGAATCTTCTGTAAAGGGAAGAAATGATGACATTTTAGGATCCCTCCTGCTATAAAATGCTGTAATTCTAAACTGATTTGATATTGTGTGCAAATCTTGATAAACTGTTCGTCATCTGATTTTTTTATAACTTTCACTTTTAAAACAACAGTGAAATTAGTTGATTAACCTGTGATACTTAAGGGGGAGGGGGGTGGATTCAAACTTGTGATTATTTAAATTTATAATTTTGACATAATTTTCATGTCAAGGTTCTAGTCACTGAACCTAACATGATTGTACTGCACATTCAATATAGTCTTGGTATTTTACCATCAACGTGTTTCCATAACTCTGATGGAACCTTAATGCAAAGTTCTCCATTTCCTGCATCAGGATCCACAGCACTCACAGCAGCTGCATAAGCGTTGGAAAAATAATTGAGATTTCTCCTGTGGGTAAACAAAAAGAAAATAACTTTAACAATACATCATATAGTTTACCAAGCATTTTCTTAAATATTTGATAGCATTTGTTTGTAAGCATTACATAGTCTTACATAATTCATAAAAACACTTTTTAACCATGTAACTATTGCTCTACTCACCAAGACAAAAACTACTGAACTACAAATTCAATGACATATAGTCCATTCACTAATGCTATCCTATATAATATATAACATGCTAAGTGGACATCACGCCCTCACAATGGCGGCGCCCATAGCCACAAGATGGTGGTGCCCATAGTCCTCAGCCCAAGGAGGTGGCAGGCACAGGAGTTCCCCAGTCTCCTCAGCCCTGCTGGCAGTTAATTTTTATAGGACCATTACCTTTTAAAAAAAATCCTTACCCAAGGATATGATTATTTCTTTTAGATCATCTGTTCTCGGGGAGCAGGCCTAAGCCAGCAGGTGGGCATCCCCCAGGGTCCCAGACTGGGAAGGTGCAGGCTGGGCTGAGAGACCCCCTGTGAGCATGAATTTTCATGCACCGGGCCTCTAGTATGATTATGATGATCATATTACCCAATAATTTTGGAATACCAAAGCCAATACACTTTTCGGATATAAATGTAGAGAATATATGCAAAATTTAAGAAATAATCATTTTTTATCAATCTGGTAAAAATTTGAATAAACAGGCTTTAAAATCTGACAGATATTAAGGTGACTAGAGGCCCTATGCACGAAATTCGTGCATGAGAGGGAGGGGTGTCCCTCAGTCCAGCCTGCACCCTCTTCAATCTGGGATCCCTCTCACAATCCAGGACTGCTGGCTCCCAATCGCTCACCTGCCTACTTGCCTGATTGCTTCTGCCTGCCAGCCTGATCACCCCCTAACCACTCCCCTGGCAGCCTGATCCGACACCAAACTGCTCCCCTGCAAGCCCGATTGTCCCAACTGCCCTTCCCTGCCAACCTGGTCACCCCTAACCACCCTCCCCTGCCAACTTGGTCACCCCTAACTGTCCTCCCCTGCAGGCCTGGTCGTCCCCAACTGCCCTTCCCTGCTGGCCCAGTTACCCCTAACTGCCGTTCCTTGCCAGCCTGATTGCCCACAACTGCCCTCCTCTGCTTGCCATCTTGAGACGGCCATCTTGTCTCCAAATGGGGGCAACCATCTTTTGTGTGTTGGAGTGACATTCAATTTGCATATTAGGCTTTTATTATATAGTATTAAAAACATATGAGGAAGCCCAGCTGGTCTGGGTCTGAAGGGTCCTGGATTTGATTCCGGTCAAGGACACATTTTTTTAAATTTCAAACCACCTGACTGTCTTGATACACAAAACATATGAGGTTAGGAATCAAGTACCCCCCTGGTATATAAGGGATATAAAAGTGAACCAGCCCAGAGTTCCCCTTACTCATTAAGTTTACATTGTCATGCTCTGGGGAGTGATGAGGAGCAGTAGTAAGGAATTGTTTTTTAAATGGAACGACAGAATGTAACCTCTTGAGGCTGGTTTGTCCCACTCATTATGTTCCTGAAATTCATGAAAAGTGTTACATGTATCATCACTGTTGCTTTTTACATTGAATAGTGTTCCATTGTATAGACTGTGCCACAAATTCTTTATCCATTCACCCACTGAAGGGCATCTGGGTGTTTCCAGCTTATGGCTATCACAAATAAAGCTGTTATGAACAAACTAGAGGCCCAGTGCAGGAATTCATGCACCAGTGGGATCTGTTGGCCTGGCCTGCACAATCAGGCTGAAACCAGCTCTTCAACATCCCCCTAGGAGTCCCAGATTGTGAGAGGGTGCAGGCCACATCAAGGGACCTCACTGGTGCACAATCGGGGCCAGGGAGAGACACAGGAGTGTGGCTAGCCAGGGATGGACCACAGGAAGGCTTCAGGGCATCTCTGGCCCATTTCACTCAATCCCAAACGGCCAGACCCCAGCAGCAAGCTAACCTACCAGTCAGAGTGCCTGCCCCCTTAGTAATCAGTGCACATCTTAGCGACAGGTCAATCGGTCGACTGTCTGCCCCATGGTGTTCAGTACACATCACAGCAAGCAGTTGAGCAGCCTTAACATATCATTAGCATATTACACTTTGATTGGTTGAATGGCTGATCAGTTGATCTTACACTTAGCATATTAGGCTTTTATTATATAAGTTGAATATCAATTTATTTGTGACTTTAATTTTCATTTCAGGAGTACAAATACCCAGAAGTGGGCTCCAGAGTGTTATGGTAAACATATATTAAGTTTATAAGAATCTGCCGAACAGTGTTCCTCTGTGTTCCTATCAGCAGAATATGAAACTGCCAGTTGCTCCTCCTCATCATTGTCAGTACTTAGTTAATGTACCATCTAATTTTAAAGACTACTTATACATCTATAGATTACAATTTATTTTCAATAAAATTTCAAAAACAAGAAATTTGAAAAGATGGTTAAAAACTTATCCCCATTATCTGTGAAATGCAAAATTAAAAAATAACCATTAGCTGAAACCGGTTTGGCTCAGTGGTAGAGCGTTGGTGTGCGGACTGAAGGGTCCCGGGTTCGATTCTGGTCAAGGACATGTACATTGGTTGCGGGCACATCCCCAGTAGGGGGTGTGCAAGAGGCAGCTGGTCGATGTTTCTCTCTCATCGACCTTTCTAGCTCTCTATCTCTCTCCCTTCCTCTCTGTAAAATATCAATAAAATATATTTAAAAAATAAATAAATAACCATTACAACAAAATGCCAAATTTAGACACCACATATTAGGCTGCTCAATTTCTTTATGGGAAATTATTCTCTTAATGTCCTCATTTCCTCAGAAAAGGTAAAGTGATCCAAAAAAAATGGTGAGTCATTAGAAATGAAATCTAATAGGAAGTCAGTTATAAAGAATACTTTTCTCATGGTTTGGATTTCAGTGCTTGCTTTCATAATAAGAATCAAATGTTTTCTTTCATAATAATCTCATAAAAGCCAAAACCCACAAGGCAAAATTATAATAAATGTTTTCAATTTTCAGAATAATAACGACCACAAAATATTAATGTGCTCTTGCCCTATAACCACCCCAACCCACCCTACCAACTCCAAGTCCTCCTTGAGGAAATAAAGCTGAAAGACAAGTAATGCTGTAGGGGATACTGAAAATTAAGATGATGGAATCCTATATAATAAAGAGCTAATATGCTAATTAGATCAAATAACAGAACAACCATCCAGACAAAACCAGGGCTGCAAGGGCCGAGGAAGCTGGGGCTACAAGAGTGCAGGAGATAGCTGATCGATGTTTCTCTCTCATCGATGTTTCTAACTCTCTATCCCTCTCTCTTCCTCTCTGTAAGAAATCAATAAAATATTTGTTTAAATTACATTTAATATTTATGAAGTAAACATTTCTTAAAACATCAAAAGTAAAAAAAAAAAAAAAGTGGCTAAAAAGACTTAAAGTTCTCCAATAGTACTTCTTTAAAACTGTAGACTGAAAAAGGAAAACTTAATAATTTACTATGTTGGGCAGAGCTAGTAAAATTTTTAAACCAAATGTGCAGAGTGGTAAAAGCAACAGAAATTATAATTAGAAAAAAAGCAAACAAACCTGGAAACCAGAATCTAATAATAATCTTGAAAAACTCAACTGAAAAAATTAATCAAATGATGTGAAAAAAAATGACTGTTAGAAATAGCAACTTTTATAGTGTATAACTTACTGTTTTGATTCATTGTGACAAACTTCCAAGGTCGGATCATTATAAATAAAAGCAGCTTCTAAATCATTGATCCTTACTCGGTATATTCTACACTGTTTGCTGTTCAACTTGATTCTATTCAAGTTTGCAACTGTGGGAAATATAGTCAGTTCCACAAATCCCTGTAAAGATAAATAATAATAATTTCATTATAATTAAAATTGGTATGCTTTAGAACATATTTCTTCGATTTCACACAGTACACTCCATAATCCCAAATAGCTATATACATACAAGTGCTCTCCAAGTATCTTCACTTCAAACATGTTCTAGAGACTGAGTGGATATAAATTAAGTATGCTTTATCATTCACTACCAGTGAAAATTAGACCATCTGCTGGGATAAAAGTAAAAGGACTCACAAATGTAATAATTTCTAATTATTCAAATGTACTCTCAAATGTAATAATTTCTAATCAGACTGGAATCCAAACAGAGAGGAAGGAAAAAAGAATGACAGAACAGAAAGAGATTCAAAACCATGTCAGTAAGTGAAAAAACATGCCCCCCCCAAAAAAATATAGGATAAAAAAAAAGACCTACATCAATGAAGCTAACAAATATGAGTTACTACTCATGAGAGGTAAATCAGAAATGTGAAGAGGCAAGAGCTACCAGGAATACTCAAGTTAAGTACAGAAAATTTGTTGCTGCCTCTTAAAGCAGCAGATACTTCAAGATGCTGGATGAATTCCAACCAAGTAGACCCAGAGACCATACACATGTAGTTCTACCATGTTAGCTGTGTGGTGAGCAATCTATCTGAAAAATGTAGCTAAGACATGAGAGACAGCTAAATACACTGACTGGCCAGTGTTCAATCAATTGGAAAAGACAAGGCGAATGAAACATGGAATATCAGTCCAGTAAGTTAAATAAATATCATAGGATTGAACACTGATGTTCTCAAACACAAAATATGGGAGGGCATAAAGTAGTAACATTTCAGGGGCTGCAAAGTAAATAGAAAAATCTCAGAGGCTGCAACAGGAAAAGCTAAGATGAAATGTAGGCAGAAAACATAGAAGGTCAGATTATAACAATTATAATGGCTACTGTTTAATGAGCACTACTATACACCAGATATTATACTACTCTCCTATGTTCTAATTCCAATAACAACTTTAAAATGACTATTATGCATTTATAAAGAACAGTTTAGAAATTATATTAACAAATGAAAAACTGAGATTCAAACCCATTTCTAAATGATTCCAGTTGATTTCCAGCCATTATGCCATGTATCTCAATGTAAAGCTTTTAAAATACATGCAAGAATTTTTAGATAACATCCAACCCAACTGCTCAAAAACTTAAGAGATCCAGTAGCTTTTTTCTTCCTTCCAAAATAAGAGAAGAGCCATACATCCTTAAACTAAACTATCTGGACAGATCTATGTGAAAGCAAACGAGAACAGAAAGAGCAAATGCAAAAATATTGTTGATGAAGTCTCTGTGTTTAAAGGTGTTAACTGTGAGCAACTGTAGGAAAGAAGATCCAAAATCCCTTAATTAGTACATGAGCAATCCAATAACCAATCTACACAAATGAATTTGGATCAGTTGAAAGAGAGCAAGCAGAATCAAGATAATGTCAAAAGTAAACCAGAAAGGATTATGAAAAGTGCTGTCAACAGCTAGATATATGGGTGAGACATAAGAACAGGATTTGGTTAACAGTAAACTGAACTAAGGTTAACAGTAGTAAAATAGTGAATGATGTATATTTCGTGAAGATAAGGATAGCCCAGTCTCCTTGAATTATCATGTCTCTGACACCACCTAGAGCCCTAACCTGTACTTGCCTGCAATGCTCAGTCCCATTGATTGGCATTCTTAGCTGGTGTAACTGTACAATCCCAGGTACTCTAACATCTCACTCACTCTCATCTCTTCCTTGTTCTTTGCTCTCTCCCCACCTCACCGCTGACCATCCTCCTACAGTCACTACACTACTTAAGTTAACCTCTCCTGCTGCCACCCAACCTTTTCAAAATATCCTTCTCTACCTTCTAGCCTTACATGAAACGTCTCTTGAATCCCCCTTGACAAGAAGCTACCTTTTCTTTCATTCACTATAAATTAGAGGAGGGGAAAACAGAAAACCTAGTTTCCACTGCTACTCCTGAACCATTTACAGATTTTAGAGCATGCAGTCAATGAGCAAGGGTGTCTGTCAAATTATATGTACATGTTCTAGAGACAGACTGCCTGCATTCAAATCCCAGCTCCACCACTAATTAAGTGTATGATTCTGGTCAAGGGCATGTACCTTGGTTGCAGGCTCATCGCCAACAGGAGGTGTGCAGGAGGCAGCTGATCGATGATTCTCTCTCATCGATGTTTCTAACTCTCTATCCCTCTCCCTTCCTCTCTGTAAAAAATCAATAAAATATATATTTTTTAAAAAAACTGGACATGTGCCAGAACCGGTTTGGCTCAGTGGATAGAGCGTCGGCCTGCGGACTCAAGGGTCCCAGGTTCGATTCCGGTCAAGGGCATGTACCTTGGTTGCGGGCACATCCCCAGTAGGGGGTGTGCAAGAAGCAGCTGATCGATGATTCTCTCTCATCGATGTTTCTAACTCTCTATCCCTCTCTCTTCCACTCTGTAAAAAATCAATAAAATATATTTAAAAAAAAAAAAAAAAACTGGACATGTGCAGCAGCTTTCCACTTTTAAACAGAAACAATGCATCTGGACCAGGCTGAGCAGATTTATAAGCACAAACAAACAGCATGAACATGTGACTCAGAATCCAATGGGACTTGCTCCCACTGCTTCCCACCTCCCCTCATTCCACACATATAGCCTCATGGAAAGCTCCCCGTGTCCAAGCAGAATAGGACAAAGCACAAGTCTGAACTATAAATAATTCTAGCACCACTGAAGTGGGACCCTGAAAGACAATGCAAAGAAAATCCTACAGTGGAAAGAACATTGGGGAAAAAACTTTCTTTGCAGCAGTAAGGATGACCTCAAGTACACGTCTACACTGATCCACAGGCAGTTAGATACTCATGGGTTGGCTGGCTGGTCGGGGACTTGTAAAGAACAAGATGAAAACACTGAAAATTATAAAATAGTGGGAGAAGTTAAATATAAGAATAGATTTTTTAAAATATATTTTATTGATTTTTTTACAGAGAGGAAGAGAGAGGGATAGAGTTAGAAACATCAATGAGAATCATCAATTAGCTGCCTCTTGCACACCCCCTACTGGGGATGTGCCGGCAACCAAGGTACATGCCCTTGACCGGAATCGAACCTGGGACCTTTCAGTCCACAGGCCGACACTCTATCCACTGAGCCAAACCGGTTTCGGCAAGAATAGATTTCTTAGACTAGGGATAATAAGAAAATATTCATGTTGTTATCACATAAATGACCATCAGAGGGCACCCACTGCAGAAGGAGCCCTCAAAAATCAACTGGCAATGCCCTAGCCCAGTGGTCACCAAACTGCGGCTCGAGAACCACATGTGGCTCTTTAGCCCCTTGAGTGTGGCTCTTCCACAAAATACCACAGCCTGGACGAGTCTATTTTGAAGAAGTGGCATTAGAAGAAGTTTTAAAAAATTGGTTCTCAAAAGAAATTTCAATCGTTGTACTGTTGATATTTGGCTCTGTTGACTGAGTTTGCTGACCACTGCCCTAGGGCCTCGCCAGTATGGCTCAGTGGATAGAGCATTGGCCCAAAGACTAAAGGGTCCTAGGTTTGATTCTGCCCAAGGGCACATGCCGGTTATGAGCTTGATCTCCCCTAGCAGAGAGCATGCAGGAGGCAGCCAATCAATGATTCTGTCTCATCATTGATGTTTCTATCTCTCTCTCCCCCTTCCTCTCTGAAATCAATAAAAAAATATTTTTAAAAAATCAACTGGCAAGATCATCTTTCCCTGCCTACCTTGCTCAATATACAGAGTGGTCATGGTGGCAAGAATGGAGGCTGTGCATGAGTCTAATGACATGGCCCTCCTCCCACCATGGCACTGCTGAGAGCCACCTCCCAGTGGCAGAAGATGATATTAAGCTTCTAATATGGGACCTTCCCAGAAAGGACCAGTCACTTGGTAGAAAAATAACATTAGAGAGTATGTATCATGGGGGGTGGGAGGGGAAACAGTGATTTGTCCTTACAAGAACAGACATATATTCTAGATTTTCCTTCCCTAACTACACTATACAATTGACCCTTAAACAACTCAGGGCTTAGGGGCACCAAACATCCAGTCAGAAATCCATGTATCACTTAAGTCAGCCCTCTGCATCTGCAATTTCCAACTGCAGATGAAAAATGCAGTTGACCCCTGAACAACATGCCAGTCCACTTATACACAGAAACCCACGAGTGGACCCAGACAGTGTAAACCTTTGTTTAAATATCCCGTGCATACTTTCAATCAAGTATATAGGGAAGTGTGGCAATGGGCTCTTAAAACACACAAAATTTATTGGTTTTGTGCTATGCCCTATCATTCAGAAGAAGCTGGCATGATCCATTACTAAAGGCTCAGGAATAGCAACAATTGAAAGGCCTTTAACAGGATGCTGTCTTTAAGCTAGTGGACAATATACAGGGTCCCTTCACAGCTCAAACAGAGCTGGGAACCAAGGGGTAAAAGTGAGAGTGACTATTTTCATTATTGCACCAAAAAGGCCGCTGAAAGGATTTTTGCTTCCTGTCTTAGTGACCTTGGGTTCAATGTGTTCAGAGATCCTAGTGGTCCAGGAAGAAATGCATCCACCAAGGCACACAGTCCTGGTTCCATTCAACTGGAAGCTGAGACCGTCCCTTGACTACTTCAGGCTCCTTATAGCACTGAACCAAGAGGCAGAGAAAGAGGTCACTGTACTGGCTGGAATGACTAATCCCAACTAATTATCAAACAGGAATTGAGGCTCTGCTATACAACAGGATAAAAATTACATGTGGAATCCAGGACATTCACCAGATTAGCTCTCACTTGACCAATAATCCTACTCAATGGAAAACTGCAACAACTCAAGCACAGAACAAGCAAGGATGCAGATCCTACAGGAATGAAGGTCTAGATCAGACCAAAAGAAATGCTGGCTAAAGGAAAGGGGGAAATGGAGTGGGTGGAGGAATAAGGAAACTGTGTATATCAACTTCCACCTTGACACCAATGAGAGAAAGCAAGACTGTAGCAATTAGTTTTACCTAGTTTTCTTTCCCCTACCTACATCAATACAATTTTACTAGACTCCCTAATTGTTGTATCTTCCCTGCCCAATTCATACAACACAATACATCTAAAGTATCCTTCCATAAGATACAAGGTAAAGAATCATATGCAACAAATACTGAAAAAGAAATTCCTTAAATGAGGAAATTGGACCTAATGAATCTTTAAGGATTCTTATAAATCCAAGATTCCATGACTCCTATGAAAATATGACATTTTAAAATCTACACAGCTCACTTTAAGTTGGAAAGGAAAGTTCATGCATACCTCAAAGAAAACAAACTCTCACTACGATTTTGGTCTATTTAATACAAGTTCCCCTGAGAGAGAAAATTGAGTTCTTGGATTATCAAGGGCTTTCCTAGAATGGAAACATATCCCAAATCTGTACATCTAAATGGCGGGCGGGGTAATGGATTTCAAACACCTTATCTAAAATTGCATTAGCCACTAATGTCACATAAACCAGGTCAGCCAAGAATCAAAAAACAAAACTGGGCCCTAGCTGGTTTTGCTCAGTGGGTAGAGCACTAGACTGTGGACTGGAAGGTCGGGGGTTTGATTTGGTCAAGGGCACATACTCGGGTTTGGGGATCCATCCCCCAGTAGGGGGGCGTGCTGGAGGCATCAGATCAATGATATTCTCTTATCATTCATGTTTCTCTCTCTCTCCCTCTGTGAAATGAATAAAAAAATATATTTTAAAAACAAAAACTGCCCTCTTAGCAGCCAAGTTAAGCCAGTGTGTACTCTGGTGGAGTTGTTACTGCTTACAATTGTTGATAATACACTTACCACAACAGATTTTCTCTGGAAGTTTATGTTGTTGATGCAGACGACCTGATGGGTTGTATATTAAAAAAAAAAATACAAAAATGTTATTAAAATGAAGCATAATGCTATCTAAGTATAAGCAAAGTCTATGTATGTCCTAAACCAGCTCAAAAATCACTTTACCTTTCACTTTTAAGTACTACAAATTTGGGTGACTTGCTTTTCAATTTAGCAACAGCCATGAAAATAAACTTCTGTGGGCAAATACAGTGTTTTTTGCATTTTCACAAAGAAGGTCTATCAACCTGCAAAGGGGCATTACATCGGTTGAATCAACTGCCGGGCAAAGCATTTCGCCGGGCAAAGCACTTCGCCCTGCAGATAGCATTTCCGTCGCAGAGTGTGGGTTTCAGTTTCCCGCTAGGTTCCCCAAGCCCGAGTCAGTTTCGAGCAAACAAAAAACGAGGACGGATGAAGGCACAACCCCGAAGAGGAAAAGGGCGATGGAGGAAAATACTTATAGTTTGTATGGCCGTGGGCTTTCAAAGCCCTTGTCTCCTTTCTTCCTGTTCATTCTGGCGGGCTCTAAGCCGGTCGGCGGCATGAAGCGATCCGGCGGAGCAGGGCTTCCCGGCTCCCCCGAGGGCGGCGGGCATCCCCCGGCGCCCGCTCCCCGCAGTCACGGCCCCGGGCCGGCCTCCCCCGTCCGGCCCCGTCCGGCCCCGCCGCCGCCGCCTCCAACTCGCTCCCCAACGTAGGATCCCCGCTGCCGCCCTCGCCGAGCCCGGGTCATGGAGATGCTCCGCTCAGCCACCGCTCCGCACCACCGTCCCTCGACATCCTGCCTGTCACCTGTGACCTCTGACGTCAGCGGAAGTGCGACGGCGCCGGAAGTCTTGGTGAGTGGGCGGAGCTTGCGAGTTATGGTCAAGCTCTGTCTTTGTCATTAAATGTAAATAGAGTGAGTGAGAGCTGCTCAAGCTTAGGAAAGTGAACACAAATAGGTACGGTGTGAGTTGAGAAGAGCAGGAAGGAAAAGAAAGGGCATTTATAAGTTGTTATAAAATATACCTGAGATAATCTGACTCAAACTCCAGAGCCCTCACTAGGCACTGCTGACTCAGTATTTTACAAAAGAGAACAAAAGATCCACACACATGCAAAAAAAAAAAAAAAAAAAAAAAGTGTTGAAAGACAGGAAAATTGCTTTTGAAGCATCGCATCTACTTTTCTTGTGTGTGTGAGAATAAAAGCTTTCTAAATTTTAATAACAGTTAAGTCTTGGTTGTGAATTACCCATTAATATTATTTTTAACCTTGGGCCAGATTTAACTTTGGCCTACCCCCTCCAACTGTCTGATACGTGATACGTTCATTAGTCAAGATTAATTTGAAGTATAAACAAAGTGAAGCTATAAAAATATGTATCAAGCATTCCAAAATCAACTAGATATTGTAGTTTTCTAGTGAGTATTACCTGTGTCAGTTTCTCTGTTATAGAATTGTTGGCAGAGATGAGAATGGCACCGTTAGACCAATGGGATCAGATGGGTTTAGCAACCTTCTTACTTTGAGTTCTGGCTAGGAAAGAATTCAGTCAAGATTCAAACTATAAGAGTACATTTCTTTCGAAAATCACAGAGGTAGAAGTAATTTGTAAAAGAAATGGACTTAGGAAACAAGTTATGGAGGCAAAGGATGGACCCTGGGAACTTAGAAGTGTGGAAGGTAAAGTTGATGCACCTGAAGGGAGGGGAAAGGGAAGACACCCATTCTCCAGGAGTGGAGAGGGAGTTGGGGCCTATGTCCTAAGGCAGTGGTTGGCAAACTCATTAGTCAACAGAGCCAAGTATCAACAGTACAATGATTGAAATTTCTTTTGAAAGCCAAATTTTTTAAACTTAAACTATATAGGTAGGTACGTTGTTATTAACTTAATTAGGGTAACTGGTATTTTGTGGAAGAGCCACACTCAAGGGGCCAAAGAGCTACATGTGGCTCAAGAGCCGCAGTTTGCCAACCACTGTGCTAAAGATTTTAAGGGTGGAGATTTTAGCAGAGACCCAAAGGGAAGATCTCAATAGAATATTCAGCAGTTTTCCAGGTGTGTCCTTTCTGGGTAGGGATCTCCACTGATGGGTCTAAGCCAGGGCAGGGGGTCATTGTCCAATGCATCTGGTCCTGAGGTGGCCTCTATAGTCTAGTTTTGCTGCTTTTCTGGGCCTGGAGCTGAATACAGCTGAGCCCTAGATGTTCTCTCTAGGGAGGAAAAGTCAGGGGGTCTAAACTACATGACCAGCCCTGCCCAGTTTGGCTCAGTGGATAGAGCGTTGGCCTGGGGACTGAAGGGTCCCAGGTTCGATTCCGGTCAAGGGCATGTGCCTTGGTTGCAGGCACATCCCCAGTAGTGGGTGTGCAGGAAGCAGCTGATTGTTTCTCTCCCACTGATGTTTCTATTTCTCTATCCCTCTCCCTTCCTCTAAAAAATAAATAAAATACACATTTTTAAAAAATAACGAGTAAATAAATAAACTACATGACCAGTGATATGATAGCAGAGGAAAAATTATCTCGGGGACAAGTTTTTACCTTACAACTGTCCATTACTAGGAACCTGAGTGAACTTCTGTCCCTGGCCTATTGTCCTTGCTATGCTCATGTCTGTCTACCTGCCTACCACAGGATTATAAACTGCTCTATTATAATCCTTCACATCAAACTGAGGATCAAATCCATTTCATCCCATTTCAGCCAGACAAATAGAGAAGCAATTATCAAGTCAATTTCATCAATGAAAATGAGTAATGTAGCCGAAACCGGTTGGCCTGCGGACTGAAAGGTCCCGGGTTCAATTCCAGTCAAGGGCATGTACCTTGGTTGCGGGCACATCCCCAGTAGGAGGTGTGCAAGAGGCAGCTAATTGATGATTCTCTCTCATCGATGTTTCTAACTCTCTATCCCTCTCTTCATCTCTGTAAAAAATCAATAAAATATATTTTTAAAAAAGAAAAGAAAATGAGTAATGTAGATAACTGATAGCATGTAGTGACTTCCTATTTTGGTGGGATGTTGAAACTAGATGGGAACCCACTTGCTTGAGAAATGACATTTAAGTGCATAAATAATTCTCTTGGCTATTTATTTCTCTAAAAACTTTTAAATTTATTAACGATTACAATGTCAAATCCTAGTGAAAGAAATACAATATTAAATATTTAAAAAGCAAAAAGTTTTCAATAAATAAAACCAAATGAACTATATATACTAAACATAAGAAATAACACTTTCTTCCGTCCTGTTTATATTGTGTACCTAACACAAACATAACTTGAAAGACAGAAATATCCTCTTATGTTTAAGAAAAAAGAGCAGCCGAAGCCGGTTTAGCTCAGCGGTAGAGCGTCGGTCTGCGGACTGAAAGGTCCCAGGTTCGATTCCGGTCAAGGGCATGTGCATTGGTTGCGGGCACATCCCCAGTGGGGGGTGTGCAAGAGGCAGCTGGTCGATGTTTCTCTCTCATCGACGTTTCTAGCTCTCTATCTCTCTCCCTTCCTCTCTGTAAAATATCAATAAAAAATATATTTAAAAAAAAAAAAAAAAAAAGAAAAGAAAAAAGAGCAGTAGTTTCAAAATGCTCAAGATGAAAAAAAAATGCCTCACAGTACAAGGTTTTTTAAAGTCTGAAAGATAAATGTACAAAAGAATATTTTTCTTATAATAACCAGCAACTTTATAAAGGGACTTTCGTTGCAAAGAAAAGACTGTTGTTCTTTTTAAGAAATGGGTCTTCTTGAGTTATAAACTTTAACACCATTTTGCATTGAAGATCGAGCATATTTAGTGAGCAATGCACCTATGGTTTGCTTCTCTCCACACAAATCTCTGTAGGAACAAAAAATAAGTAAATGAATAGCATAAATATTTTAGGGAACATAACGTAATATTCACAGTACTATTTATTTACATCTTTCTCTCCTAAATCTCATCTTCCCAACAAACATAGGGTATATGTGTGTGTGAAGGAGAGACAGGGTAGGGACCAGTTACTAAGCCTTAATTGACTAGGTACATTGAATGTATTATCTTCAAACTTCATAAGCATAGTATGAATAATATATTATTTAACCCCATACTAGACATGAGGAAATTGAGGCTCAGGAAGTAAAGGGCAATCCACATTTTGCAGCCAGCTCCCTATGACTTAAAAGTTTTTGTTTTCCATTCTATCACACAGCCTCCAAAGTAGAAATACAAGCAAGCAAGGTGGTACAGTGGGGTCTAGACTCAGAGGTTCTGGTACTAGGCTACCTGTGTGAGCTTATCAAGGTTACCTGCCCTCCCTGAACTCTGGCTTCCTCTTCTGTACACCAAAAAAGAGAGAGAATATTATGACTGGGACATAATGAGGAAAGGAAGAATGGGAAGAGAGCAAGGGTTAGATCATGTAGGGCCTTGAAAACCATGGAAAGGAGTTGTGATTTCATTCTAAGCATTATGGGAAGCCACTAAGAGAGCTTTAATTAATGGAAAAGTATTATCCATCTAAGTTTTTTTTTAAATATATTTTATTGATATTTTACAGAGAGAAAGGGAGAGAGATAGAGTGCTAGAAACGTCAATGAGAGAGAAACATCGACCAGCTGCCTCTTGCACACCCCCTACCCGGGATGTGCCCACAACCAAGGTACATGCCCTTGACTGGAATCGAACCCGGGACCTTTTAGTCCACAGACCGACGCTCTACCACTGAGCCAAACCGGTTTCGGCTATCCATCTAAGTTTTAAATAATGGAGGCAATGAGTGATGATTATGGAAACTAGGTGGTGAGTTCATGGAGCGTTCATTATACTACATATTCACAAAAAATGAAAATGAGGGAGAATGTAAGGGGGCAAAAATAGAAGTAGGGAGACCAATTCAGAGTCACATACAAGATGGCCCATCAGGATTTGCTCATAGTTTGAACCAAGGGATGAGGGAAGAAAAACACAAAGTGGATTCCTAGACTTTTTGCTTGAGTAACTGGGATTAATGGTAGTACCATTAACTGAGATGAGGAAGATGGGATTAGGACAAGGGGGTATCAACAGTTCTGTTAGGAGCATGTTGGGTTTGAGATTCTTATTAGAGATTCAAGTGGGAATGTTAATTAGGCGGCTTGATGTAAGTACCACTTGCCATGCATCACTGTGTAAAATTTTCTCCAGGAAACTTTAGCTGCCGAAGTGAAGGCACAGAGCAAGCAGAAAGTTGGATTTAATCTTTGTATATTTTTGCCTGGGAGATAGAAGACAGAGAGAGGGGACCAAAGGAGTGAAGGGTATTCAGTAATAGTTGGAGAAATCGGTGGCCTGAGTGGGTCCAGCGGAGCCCGGATGTTCTGCTGGAGAGTGAGCAGTTCCTGACGGAGCTGACCAGGCTCTTCCAAAAGTGCCGGCTGTGGGCAGTGTGTTCATCACCCTAAAGAGGTATGACAACCAAACTAAACCCATTCCAAGGAAAGGTTCAGCGGAGGGCTTTGAGCCCTCAGACAATGAGTGTCTGTTAAGAGCTGCCGATGGGAAAAAGAAGATTAGCGCAGTGCTGAGCTCCACAGAAGTGAATAAGCTTCAGATGGCTTATTCAAACCTATTGAGAGCAAACATGGATGGGCTGAAGAAGAGGGACAAAAGGAGCAAGAGTAAGAAGAGCAAAGCAGCCGAAACCGGTTTGGCTCAGTGGATAGAGCATCGGCCTGCGGACTGAAAGGTCCTGGGTTCGATTCCGGTCAAGGGCATGTGCCTTGGTTGCGGGCACATCCCCAGTAGCGGGTGTGCAGGAGGCAGCTGATCGATGATTCCCTCTCATCGATGTTTCTAACTCTCTATCCCTCTCCCTTCCTCTCTGTAAAAAATCAATAAAATATATTTTTTTAAAAAGAAATGTAATACTAATTAAATTTTAAAAAAAAGAGAAGAGCAAAGCAGCACAGTGAAGGGCTCCAGATTCCCTGCTTCCACCAACTAGCCAGCACGTTGCTATTTTTCCTTTGGTTTTTACTTTTGACCCCAAAACTAGAGTTCTGGTTCCCCTATATTAAGTGTTTTAATATGAGATTATGTTCATTTTGAATGGAAGAAGAGCTGTAATGTTTACAGGGTAGTTATAAGAAGCCAGTCTATTTTAGATCTGGCTAATTGGTCTACGTTGCCTACTTGCATATTCCTGGATTTTAGTTAAAGACTCTGCAGGCATCTGTGTGAAGAACAATGCATCATTAAACCTGTCTATCAGCAAAAAAAGAAAAAAAAAAGTTGGAGAAATCGACCAGAAATCCAATCTGGGTAAAAAGAGAGAGGGCCTGAGAGGTGAGACACAGCAAAGACGGGGAGGTGTTATGGCTTCTGGGTTAACTTGTTCTTCTGCAATCTGGCTTCTACAAGATGTTAAAGCAAGGCAGCAGGAAAGGTAACAGGTGTCAATCAGAGAGGGGTATATAGTCTGACTGTCCCTCTAAGAGCTGCAATTTTGCAGGGAGGAGGGCAGAAAAGTGATTTTAGAAGAAGTAGTAAGCGCCCGGCTGATGTGGCCCAGTGGTTGAACATCAACCTATGAACCAGGACGTCAGGGTTCAATTCCTGGTCAGGGCACATGCCCAGGTTGTGGACTCTACAGTAAGGGGTACGCAGGAGGCAGCCAATCAATGATTCTCTTTCATCGATGTTTCTATCTCTCTCCCTCTCCCTTCTTCACTGAAATCAATAAAAATATATATTTTTAAATACAGATATAGATATAGGTATAAATATATGAAGTAGTAAGGAAGAAAGATAACACATACCCTACCGTCAGGATCAGTGGTTATGGAGGATACTATAGAAGACAGCCTCCACTTGAGAAAGTTTCAAAGGAAGCACTGTCCTTGGGAAATACTCAAAAATAAGGTGTTCTGATAAAAATCCAAAACACTATGCCACTCTTTATTAAAAGAACAGCCCTCAAAATTCATATTTAATAAAGTACTTACTGAATATATGGAGCAATATCTTCTTCTGTCCATTTCTCCCTTAGAGAGAATAGACTATTAAAACGTTCCTGATTATCCTCAGGCAAATCATCTACTTTTAGCAGAAATATGATTTCTGGTCTTGACTGTCTATCCACCAAGGCCAAACCCTATTAAGAAATGAGAAAAAGCGTAAAGAAATGGTCTAATGTTTAAATACGGCTTATTCTTTTATGTTTAGGTTTAGCTTAGCCCAGGGCATTTAAAATGTCAACTGCATGAAATGCAAGCTACTGAAACTTAATTTTTTTTCATAGAAATACCTTCTTTAAACTTGACTTCTCCTTTTTCCCCTGCAATCTGGCTTCTACCACACCAATTTATAAAGGCAGTTCTAGTTCAAGGTCACCAGTTACCTGTCATTGTCACTAGGCCCTTGGATTTATCTCATTAGCTGTTTTCTTTGTTAATATTGATTATTCCTTCATCTTTGAATCTTTATCTCTGACATCATCATCTCAGAATTACCCTCCTAACTTGATGTCACAGTCCCTGGGCCTCTATCCTGCCCCTCTACTCGTCTCACTGTCAGTCCTGTATAACCTCAACTAAACCATGATTTCCATGACTAATTACTTGCTAATACCTGTAAGATTTGTATCTGCAACTCAAATGTCTCGTGGACTGAGCATCTGATCTCTATATCCAAACCTTTATATGAACTCACAGTATTTGTCACCTAAACCTGCTCTAGCTTCACTGTCCTAGGAAGCCAAGAAACCAAGGCATCACCTTTGATTCCATTATTCAAACTCCACACCTAAGAGGTCACTAGCCTATAGGTTTTAAGGAGTCAACATTTCTCTATCCATTCTGTATCACTTATTTCATTAGCCAATATTGTCTTAGTTAGGAATATTTAAGTGTTGAGAGCCTGGACAGTTCTCCTTTTCATCATCTAGCCAACCTTTATCCATCCATCCATCCACCCACCCATCCTCATTACCATCATAGTGTTCTTTCCAAAAGGCAAAACTCATCAGGTTACTCTCCTCGCTAATACATTGAATGGGCCCAAATACTTTCAAGATAGTTTAGGACGTTGATGGCATCTCAGCATCTAGCACAGTGCCAGACTTAAAAGTAACTCTACAAATATTGAGTAAATCCTTTTTCTTATTTAACAAGTACTTATTGAGTATACACTACTTGCCAAGCAGTATAATATATATTGCCAAGCCAACAGTGGATAAAATTCTATCAAAGTGGAGGTGGGCAACCACATAATAACACTTTTAAAGCAAAGTGATAAATGCCATGAAGGGACAATAAAGGGTGCTATGGAAGAGTGAAAGAGCGGCATTTTTTTAGAGTGAAGGAAGGCCTCTTTGATGAAGTTACTCAAAGATGAGTAGGAGGTGGCCAGATGAAATTAGAGAGATCATTCTAGAACAAAAAGCCTTAAGTGAAGACCCTATGCTAGAAGCCAGCCTGATGATTTTGAAAATTTGAAAGAACACTGGGTATGCATTAAGTAGGACAGACATTATGAAGGGGAGATTATGGAGGGCCTTGTAGGCCAAAATATGAATTCTGGATTTTATATCTTAAACGAATTGGGCAACCATTAAAGTGATTTAAGCAAGACATTCATCTAATCTGAATTAAAGATCATTCCAGTAGCACCACAGAGAATGAACTGGAGCAGAGCAAAATTAAAAGTACGGAAGGCCTGGTTAGGGATATGACTGTTATTTATAGACAAATGAATATGACAGCTTGAGCTAAGATGGTGCTGGTGGAAACTGAGATAAAACAATGAGAGTGGGAATTAGGATTAACTATATATGGGCCTGAGGGATTTCATCGAGGTGATAATGTTCTCAAACTAGATTGTGGTGATGGCTGTGTAACTCACTAAATTTACTAAAAACCCCCTTTAAAGAGATAAATTTTGTGTTATGTAAGTTATACTTAGTAAAGTGTTGGGTTTGGGGTGTTGTTTTTTTTTAGAGGATTTTGTGATAGAGTGTATAGTACACACTTAATGGGTAGCTTGGGAAATAACTTGGCTCCTGATTCAGTTCCAACATAAATTTTGTTTCACCCAGTAACTAATGATGATCTGTTGTCATGGTAGCCATCACCATCGCTACCTCACCTTAAGCTGCTCAAGCCTGGTTGTCATTCCTTCAGGGACACTCTGCTGCCACACTTCCTGAAACTCGGCGAGGTTGAACTTCACTGCATTCTGAAGTAGCATTTGTGCTGTTGCTCTGCAGATTTTATCAGCGCTCAGTTCAAAATAAATTTCACCTGGGGAAAATAAAGAACTAAACTTACTTAAAGAAAACACATCCAGTACTTTCATATTTTCTTCACCATGAGATACACTCCTATTGTTTCTTTTTCCTCCATGAAATCCCCAGAAGCAATTATACACAACTCACCTCCCATGGAGTCCTTATTTTGGACAGAAACACACCTCAGAAAAGCATACCAATTTTAACATACAAGATTTCATACCCATTAAAATACTCTCCAAATCTTACCTTCCTCTGTATATCTTCTTCCATAACACTTAAGACAGTGCTCAATCATTTCTCTGAAAAATTTAAAACACTCATTTGACAAGTTATCACATTTTTATACAATATATTTTATATGCCACTGGAAATAAGATACAAATTTGTGATTTGAAATATTAAGTGATTTTTAGCTACCAAGTAAAACTTTATATTAGGAACTAACTAATATATACTAGGAAGCCACTATATGCCAGATCCCATGCTAACTATTTTCACATGAATTATATAAGTATACTTCTATTATAAAATAGTCTCTTTGTATTTTTAATGCAAAAATAACATAATGCACATTTATTCACCCCAGTGACCAAAATTCCAAATCTTTCTTGGTTATATAATTTTTAAATTTCTGTAAACTATCAACATATAAGTAGTCTATGCCCTGGGTTTAATTCCACCCCGGAAAATAATTTCCTTCACTTTAAGGAACTCTGATGGGATAGGGATTAAAATACTTACTCTGGCTCTAATGGTCCAAGTTCCTGAAGGCATATATTCAAAGGAACTTTAGTAAAAGACCATGATTCAGAATCCACAAGCTGAGTTACATGATTCAGAAGTTTCATCTCATAATCAAATTCAAGAATCCTCCAATAACCTACAAATTCAAAGTTATATTTAGTAAAGAAGATAGTAAGAAAATTAATTGGCTAATAAACTGATAAAGTAGCAGCATGCTCTTGCCCACTGCAAAAAGAGAGAGAGAGACATTAAAAGTCTTTCTTTCCAAAAAAAAGTCTTCACTTTCCTAATAAACAATGCTTCGTTTTATGCTTTTTCTCCCATTACAAATCGTGGTTTTTAAAGAGTAGTTCAGATATGACTAACACTGATTTTTTTCAAATGCTTTAATATTAAAATCAATTATCTCACAATAATCTTGTTGTTCTAAATGGACGTGGCTGGTACAGTCGTTTCATTAGAATGTCTTACTAATGAGGTGAAGGCCATGGGTTCGCTATCCCACAGCGTAACCTCCGCTGGGGACACTGCCATGGTCATCGCTCTCACCTCAGCTGGCCTGCAAAGGGGTTCTCATGCTCAAAAGGAAGTCTAGCTCACTCAAGAGACGACAGACTCAGAGTTATGATGTGGCCCAGTGGCAAAATAAAGGCTGGGCGTCAAGATACCTTCCCCTAGTCCCCCGAAAAATGAAAAGCCATCTTATAATCGAAGGCACTGCCATCCCCCAAGGAGAAACAAATCAAGTACACATCCACCACTTCCAAAGGAGAATGTTGCTATTCTTACTATGAATAATAGAGGCAACATTAAAAATGGGATTGTGGTGTAAAACTGAGAAAGAAAGCATTTCCTATGCTTAGGACCAAGTGTTTCTGGTTCTAAAGTCATGTGCAGTTGCTTTACTCGCAGAATCTGCCACATTTAATTTAAGGTTTCACAAAAGTTAATCTTGCTGGGAAGACTGCGAGCAAGTTGAATAGTAAATCTACCAACCCGTGCCGATTTCCTCCTTCTTCACACGTGGGTGCTGAGTTAAGGTGCTTTTCTGGACTAGCTTAGAAGGACTGACAAAGGCACATGAACGCCTACTCTTACTGCAGGCCCAGATGCTGAGGGAGAAACTCCGACTCCAGACCACAAACCAGTCAAAGCACTTAAAAGTAGATACTACTGGGCTTCTTCCTCAACCCCTGAGTCCAACACACACTGTTCTATCTTGTACATAGGTTACTATGTAAACCATTTATATTCAAAAGCATGTTACATGTTATCACAAGAAGAAACACAGTCTTATCTTCCAGGCAATTTGGAAATACACTGAGGTTACTAAATTAATTCCAAACCAGGAATTCAATTTCAAGTTCACCTGGTTCTATGCCTTATCACTAATTTAATGTGTAGCCCTGACAAGTCAGTTTCCTTTTAAAATAGGCCTTAGGCCGAAACCGGTTTGGCTCAGTGGATAGAGTGTCGGCCTACGGATTGAAAGGCCCGGGTTCGAATTTGAGCAAGGGCATATACCTTGGTTGCGGGCACATCCTCAGTAAAGGGTGTGCGGGAGGCAACTGATTGATGTTTCTAACTCTCTATCCCTCTCTCTTCCTCTCTGTAAAAAATCAATAAAATATATTTTTTAAAAATAGGCCTTACTTTCTTTACCTACTAAAAAAATGAAGGGATTAGACTACCTGATACCCAAGACCTTTCTCAAGCTAACATGGTTCTCCTACTACCACTTAACCCAAAGAAAAAGGCTAAAGTACTGGTCATGGACTGACCTCTTCATGTAAAAATCACAAGTATTCTCTACCCATTCCTCAAAATACAAATATCACCATCTGTGAGCCTCCAAAAAGAATAAACAAAACATAATAGGGTGAAGATGTCCAAAAACTTGTCTCTCTTTTCCTCTCATATGATGCTCAATTCCATCATTATTAATAACAATGACAAGTAATGCTACCTCCAATCTCACAGGCATTCAGAACTTGTAACTGGGCCATTATTTCTTCCTCACTTGCCTGAATTTGATCAAGCAAATCTTCAGTTGTATACTGAAACAAGAGAAAACAAACAAACAACGTTTTAAGACCTTTGAATAATACTTTTAAAAAAATATATTTTATTGATATTTTACAGAGAGGAAGGGAGAGAGATAGAGAGCTAGAAACGTCGATTAGAGAGAAACATCGACTAGCTGCCTCTTGCACACCCCCTACTGGGGATGTGCCCACAACCAATGTACATGCCCTTGACTGGAATCGAACCCGGGACCTTTCAGTCCGCAGACCAACGCTCTACCACTGAGCCAAACCGGTTTCGGCTGAATAATACTTTTTAAGATTCTTGAATTTGGGGGAATAAATACATAAAATAGATTAAGCCAATATTTAAACACTAGCTCAATTTCTTTTGTTAAATGTGTAATGATTACTACACAAAATCAGTAGATATCTTAGAAGAAAGCATAAATGATGTTGGATTTAATAATGGTTTCTTAGATATGACACCAAAGGGAAAATAGATAAATTGGACTTCATCAAAATGAAAAACTTCTATACTCTGTTCTTCAAAATATCATCAACACAAAAGGACAAATATTGCATGATTCCACTTTTATGGGAGAGAGCAGTCAATTCATAGAAACAGTAAAATGTTGGTCACTACAGGCTGGGAGGCAGGTGAGTCTAGTGATTTAGTGTTTTATAGGTATAGAATTTCAGCTTTGGGGAAGATAAAAATTTCTGTCGATGGATGGTGGTGATGGTCACAGAATAAGGTGAATGTACTTCATGCCACAGAAATATCCACATGTGTTTGAAATGGTAAATGTTATATTATGTATATTTACAATTCTTTTTTTAAAAAATCAAGAAAGTGAAAAGACAACCTACAGAATAGGGGAAAATGTTTGCATATCATCTATCCGATCAGGAACTTGTGTTTAGATTGTATAAAGAACTCTCCTAGTGGAAACCGGTTTGGCTCAGTGGTAGAGAGTCAGTCTGTGGGCTGAAAGGTCCCGGGTTCGATTCCAGTCAAGGGCATGTACCTTGGTTGTGGGCACGTTCCCCGGTAGGGGGTGTGCAGGAGGCAGCTGGTCGATGTTTCTCTCTCATCGATGTTTCTAGCTCTCTATATTTCCCCTTCCTCTCTGTAAAATAGCAATAAAATATATTTAAAAAAAGAACTCTCCTACAATTCAGTAACAAAAAGACAAATAAGCCAATTAAAAATTGGACAAAGGAGTTCCTATACATTCTCCAAAAATATATAGTCAATAAACACATGAAAAAAAGCTCAAAATCATTAGTCATTAGGGGAATGCACATCAAAACCAAAATAATACCATTTCAAACCCACCAGCATGAATATTAGAAAGACAGAAAAAAACAAGTGTTGTCAAAGATCTGGAGGAATTGGAACCCTCGTGTGATGGGAATGTAAGATGGTGCAGCCACTGCCTGCCAGTTCCTCGAAAGATGATGCAGAATAAGCACATGGCCTGTCAATTCCACTCTTAGATATATAACCAAGAGAAATGAAAATAGGTTCAGCCCTGCCAGAGTGGCTCAGTTGGTTGAGCATTCTCCTGTGCATCTAAAGGTTGCCAGTTTGATTTCCAGACAGGGTAGCACATACCTAGGTTTTGGGTTCCATCCCCAGTCAGGGATCCTAGGGAAGGCAACCGATCCATGTCTCTCTGCTCCCCGCCCCCCACCCCACTTCCTCTAAGCATGGCCCCTGGTGATTAAAAAAAAATGTTTAGAAAACATAAATGCAACAGAAACTTGTATATGTTTGCACATAGCATAGCAGTGTTGTTCATCTCAATTAAAAATGCCCATCAACTGATGAATGGATGGATAAAATGTGGATATAGCCATAAAGCAGGGTAATATTCAGCAATAAAAAGGAATAAACTACTGATACATGCTATAAGATGATGAAACTTGAAAACATCATGCTAAGTCAAACAAGAAGCCAATCAGAGAAGGCCACGAACGATATGATGCCATTGATGTGAAATGTCCAGAAGAGACAAATTAATAGGAACAGAAGAAGATTAGTGGTTGCCCAGGGCTGAGGTGGAAGAGGGAAATTGGAAAAAGTAGGAGTGGAAGGTAATAGCTAAAGGGCACAGGGTTCTTTTGAGGCTGATAAAAATGTTCTAAATTTTTGTGATGATTGCACACCACTGTAAATATACTAAAAAAAAAAAAACACTGAATTATAGATACACTTTAAAAATAAGTGAATTGTTTGGTATATGACTTATATCTAAATAAAGGTGTAAGCCCTCTCCAACCCCCCCCCCCAAAAAAAAATCAATCAGTCAATGGAGAAAAAGAGAATTTCTAATACAAATATCATCTTAAAAATACCAGTAGAGTTCTATCATTTTGAATTACATTAAAATTTTTTTACTTGGTTTCTATTTTTCCATACTTCCAAGAATTAGTCAATTTGCCATTAGAGTAAGAATACTTTCCATAATGTATTTATGTAATACATAAGTTCCAAAACCATAATGTCTCTTCTAAAGAGCCCTTAATTATAACTTTCAATTAAATAAAAATTAATTTAACCTATAAAAACCTATTTTTGCATAGTTAGGAGCATGGGCTTTCGGCCAGGTAAATGTCACCATCTGTAGAATTTGCTTTAAAACACTCCAGAGAATGGAAAACAAGGTGGGAGAAAGGAGAGGATAGAAAAAAATCAAGATTAACAATATATTGTTAAATGTTCAACTGGTGAACTGATGAATATACTGTACTCTTTCTGCTTTTGGATAGGTCTGAAATTTTCATAATATAAAGTTTAAAATGTAAAAATGTCACCAGTAAGTGCCTGTAGTTTATAGTTCTATATTTTTTAAAAATTCCAAATAAAAATGAAAATAATAGTCTTACTTTTGAGTAATTGGAATCCTTTTCTTTTTGACTGTCAGGTCCTTCATAGGTATTTGCCATTAAAAGTCTCTTTAGCTTCTTTAATTTAGGTCTACATCTTCTTAATTCCCAATAATTATTAGAAAAACCAAAGATCTAAAAATTATAAGAATATTATAACTTTTTAGGGTTCATTCTAAAAGAAAAGTCTCACACAATTCCAACCCACCCATCTGCCCTCAACAAGAAGCAAAGGGAAATTATTGGTCTGCTTTCTGTTGGGAAGGCACTGATCCAGCACCTCACACAGGTGGATAGGCATCTTCAGGAATCTTTTCAAACCCTCTTTCAGAAGCTACTGCCAACATACGGGGAACCAATAATGAAGCTCCATATCTCAAGTGTACTTTGGGAACCAGAGTATGCCCCAAAAAGAATAACCAGAAAGGTTACAGTTTTACAAACAAAATAGAAACAACTGGCCAAAACCAGTTTGGCTCAGTAGACAGAGCATTGGCCTGCGGACTAAAAGGTCCCAGGTTCGATTCCGGTCAAGGGCATGTACCTTGGTTGCGGGCACATCCCCGGTGGGGGGTGTGCAGGAGGCAGCTGATCTATGATTCTCTCTCATCGATGTTTCTAATTCTCTATCCCTCTCTGTTCCTCTCTGTAAAAAATCAATAAAATATATTTTAAAAAAATAGAAACAACTGAAAACGAATACATTTAGACTGGACAACAGAAAATAAAGAAAAGACATTAGCACAATTTTCATATAATGAAGAAATGTTAAAGGGAAGAGGAAACCCTTGTTCTGTGTTACTCATGATATCAAAATTACGCAGAAGTTGCTCTCTGATCGCGCAGCCTGCTTGCAAGATGGCGCTGAAAGCCAAGAAGCCTAAGAGGACAACCTCGAAGTTTGGTTTGGACCTTACTCATCCAGTAGAAGATGGCATTTTTGACTCTGCAAATTTTGGTACCTTCCCTAGTAAATATCTAGGGTTTTCTTCCCTAGTTTTGCACTTTTTCTGTTTTAAAATAGGAACAATTTCTACAGAGAAGGTTAAAGTCAATGGGAAAACTGGAAATCTTGGGAATGTTGTTCACATTGAACACTTTAAGAATAAAATCACAGTTGTTTCTGAGAAACAATTCTCTAAAAGATATTTGAAATACCTTACCAAGAAATACCTCAAAAAGAATAGTCTTCGTGATTGGCTTAGTGTGGTTGCATCTGACAAGGAGATGTATGAACTTCGTTACTTCCAGATTAGTCAGGATGAAGATGGGTCTGAATCTGAGGACTAGGTGAAGGCACCTTATATAGGCCTTTGCTTATTAATAAAACATATGAAGTGTACCAAGAGAAACATCTAGAAATTGATTTTTAGTTTATCAGTGAATAAAAAATGTAACACTAAAAAAAATTACGCAGAAGTTAAGGGAGAACAACTTCAATTCAAGAACTCTGTAGTATTTAGAATTGCAGCTAATTCCTTACTGGACTGGTGAACCAGTGAGAGACCCTCCACTCAAAGAAATCCAGTGGATAGAGGCTAAATGATGCATAAAGAACTGTTACCCCTTTCTGTATCTCCAGAACCTGCCTGGTGTCTCAGAGTAGGGGCCCAATAAGTGCTTCACAGGAAAGGGGAAAAGCCTGAAGTGGGTCATCTCTGGGTGCCTCCCAATTCTAAAATGGAAAGTCAGGGGATGCTTCTGTTCTCAAACCAGTTCAAAGTCTGATTGACAAGACAAGGCCCAGAGCCAGATGTTTGCTGCTGAACGTAAGGCCTTCGAAAGGGGCGTAAGGACTAAAACAGAGAGACCAATGCCATCCACAGTCCACAACTGGCAAACAAAGACAACTTCACAAGACAACGAACAAAACAATGCTGAGGACTTTCCAATGTCATTAGAGAACTTTTCAGAGTTCCTGTGATTATACATCACATAGCTAAAGTTTTTCATTAAAGGCAAGATTAGACATGTGTCGTCATTCTCATACTTATATAATCGGGAGACAAAATACAGTACCTCCGTGTGAATAATGTTACCGTGGGTTTCTTCCATCTTTAGCTGGCCCGGAGTTTTACAACCAGGAATTAAAAGCAACATATTGGAAGTATCTGCTATCTTCAAGTCATAGGTTTTGTCTTTACTGCACAGCACAGCCTGTTCATCTTTATCACCACGAATCACCATACTGCAGGAAAATGGGAAAAGAAAATATGTGATTTATTGACATGCCAAAGGACATCTTCATTATAAACTGTTCCCCGAATCCTCTAGGCTGGTAGAATTTAAAATCTGTTACTAGCTGAAACCAGTTTGGCTCAGTGGTAGAGCGTCAGTCTGCGGACTGAAAGGTCCTGGGTTTGATTCCGATCAAGGGCATGTACATTGGTTGCGGGCACATCTCCAGTAGGGGGTGTGCAAGAGGCAGCTGGTCGATGCTTCTCTCTCATCGACGTTTCTAGCTCTCTATCTCTCTCCCTTCCTCTCTGTAAAATATCATTAAAATATATTTTAAAAAATAAAAAATAAATAAAATTTGTCATGATGCTCTCATAGCTCTAACACAAAGATGGGCATGTACATTGGTTGCGGGCACATCCCCAGTAGGGGGTGTGCAAGAGGCAGCTGGTCGATGTTTCTCTCTCATTGACGTTTCTAGCTCTCTATCTCTCTCCCTTCCTCTCTGTAAAATATCATTAAAATATATTTTAAAAAATAAATAAAATTTGTCATCATGCTCTCATAGCTCTAACACAAAGATGGGCTCCACAGAGTAAGAACTGGGCCAATTGAGAGCCAGCAGGGCAGCAGGTAGCCTCCCTACGGAAAAATAACATGGGTAAGAAAAAGTCAAAGAGGCCAAATGTTGCCCTAGCTGGTTTGGCTCAGAGGCAAGAGCAGCAGCCTGCAGACGGAAGTGTCCCGGGTTCAATTCCAGCCAAGGGCACATGCCTGAGTTGTGGGCTCAATCCCAAGTAGGGGCTTGAAGGAGGCAGCCAATCAGTGATTCTTTCTCATCATTGATATTTCTATCTCTCTCCCTCTCCTTTCTTCTCTGAAATCAATAAAAATATGTTTTAAAAAAGAGGCCAAACGCCTCCACATGGCATCATTGTGCAAACAATGGAAAAAGCACAAGACAAAGCATCCAGAAGCTTCAGTCAAGATGTCACAATTTCCTAAAACACGCTGAAGCAGTCCTCCTCAAAGTGATGTATAAGTATCTTTGGGAATCCTGGGAAAAAGCAGATGGGGATTCAATAGGACCTAGAACTCTGCATTTCTAACAAGCTCCCAGATGATGGCCGCACGGCTGGTCCCGGATCCCATCCAAGAGTGGGCCTTCTTGTTTTGTTCCTAACAATCGAAGGGGCACATCTTGGCCTAGCCATCAGCTATGTCACAAAGATGTCGGGACCTTTTGGAAAAAAGGGCTACGATGCTGAATACAAAATATGAAGATAGGTTTACAAACTAGTCTAAATAAAGTCTCTGATAAAGGGTCACAGGTGGAAAAAAGCAACAAGAAGGAAGAGAGAAAGGATAAAAGTGAGGAGGAAAAAGAAAGACCAAACACAAAGATGTTGGAAATGACAACAAGAGAGTTGGTTCTAGCAGGGTTCCTTGCATACAATCCATTTATTTTAAAGAATTTAAAAATCTAAAATAGAAGCCTGTGTAAATATTTTTTAAATCAAGCCTTTTGACATATGTGTACCCCTTCTATAATTTTCGTAACGCTGAGTACCCCTCGTCAAAAAAAAAAAAGGCTGTATTTTAATAACAATCAAAATATATTTTTTGGTCCATACACAAAATAATAATAAACAAAAAATAAAATTATTCATAATAAAATATAAATAAAAGTTATATTATAAATAACATTTATTTGTACACCGGACCATCTCACGCTCACAAGACTGTCTTGACTTGACTCATGAGAACGTAGAATTAGGCGCAGCTAAGCACAGTGCAGTGCATATCCCCACCAAACTCCGGTGCAACGCGTACCCCCACCAAACTCTTCACGTACCCCTGGGGGTACGCATACCACACTTTGGGAAACATTGGAAGTGAAAAGAATAAAAGGTTTCTATTAGCCTCCTGGTGCTAATAACGTTTACTTACTCTAATGTTTATTTCTACATTGCACTAGCCCTGCTTTGAAATATTTTTAGAACTATTGCCCCCAATCACATGCATACACAAATTTTAAGATCCACATTTCCAGGTTTTTGTTTTTCTGGGTTTTGCCAGGTAGGTTCATTATAACTGGGCATCGCTTCTCGGCCTTTTGGCTAAGATCAAGTGTAGTATCAATATAACTGGGCAAAGAGAAGTTCCTCACATCTGAAGTCCTTTCTTAAATCCCTGCCAACTCAGCAGGAATGAAAACCCATGAGTGAAGTTCTCCATTGGGTCCCTTAAAGAAACTTAGTGGCCAGCATCTGGAGACTGTCCATCTAAAATAATAAAAGCTTAATATGCTAATTAGACCAGACAGCTGAAGGACCTTCTGGAGGAAGCTGGGATTTCGTGCACCGGGCCTCTAGTTTAACTACAATACCGCTTGCCAAAATGAAGCTTGAGAACTGAAAGACAGCTAAAGGATTCAATTTAAAGGAACCTATAAGAGAACAAACTAATATAATAAAGTACAGGTAGTGGAGGAACCTATAATGCAGAAGAGATTCAAGCCACTGCTTGTAATCCTAACTTGAAGGAGTTGTGACTGCACAAAATTGAGCAATAAAGAAAAAAAAAAGATTTTTTAAAAACTAAAGAAAAAGGCCCTAGCCGATGTCTCAGTGGATCGGCCTGAGGACCGAAGGATCCTGGGTCCAATTCTGGTCAAGGGCATTTACACAGCTCCTCCCTGGCCTGGGTCATGAACATGGCTGGTGTAGGAGGCAACATCCATATGTCTCTTTCACATCAGTATTTCGATATTTCTCTCTGTCTTTCCCTCTCTCTTCCACTTTTTCTAAAAATCAATGGAAAAATATCCTTGGGTGAGGATTTTTTTAAAAAGAAAAAGAAACAAAAAAAAAACTAAAGAAAAAAAAAATTCTCTAGACTGCTCCTTTTAAAAAATATATTGATTTCAGAGAGGAAAGGAAAGGGAGAGAGAGAAATGTCAGTGATGAGAAAGAATCATTGATAGCCTGCCTCCTACAGGGGATGGAGCCTGCAACCCAGGCATGTGCCCTGACCTGGAATGGAACCCTGACCTCCTGGTTCATGGTCGATGCTCAACCACTGAGCCACACCAGCCAGGCTGTTTTGTTTTTCAATCCATGGTCTTGCAGCAAATGCGTAGCTGACCTACAATTAGCAACCTCTTCAGATCCTCCCTCAGTGACCCCAAGCAAGACTGGGGTTTTTTTTGTTTGTTTGTTTTTTTTGAGGGACTTCCTAAATTACCAGGTCTGTAAAATGGCTTTAAATGTATTCCCTACAGTCCCCCCTATTGTCTGAATAAAGTATATATAAGTAGAAGGCAGGAAGAACTCTATAGACATTAGCTATTCACGTTAGATTTCAAGGTAGAATGTCCAAAGGCACCACTGTTAACATTGTCAGAACTTCACTTAGTTCTACAGGTTTCCTGAGTTGTTTCCGCTGACACAGGCCGGCAAGGCCAGCTGGAGCAGTCCTATGGGTCACACCCTCCAGCTCCCTGCACGGACGGGGCCTAGAAGTGGCGGGGAATCCTAGGGAAAAGCCAGCGAGCTGGGGATCCCGCCACCAATCTGCTGTGAGCCCTCCTTCTCCCCCCAACCCCCACCCCTGCAAATAAAAGCACCTCCCTGGCCAAGATCCCCATCAGAGAGCATCAGAAGGAGGCGCGGCGCCCGGCCCACCTGCACCCCGCCTCCAGCTGCTGGCACAGCGCGGGCTCCAGCTCCAGGAGGCAGAAGTCGCCGCCGGCGGCGGCCGCGCTGGCCCCGGGGCCGAAGCCCAGGCACTGCACGGCGGGCAGCAGCTCCGCGGGGTTCAGCTTGGCGATCTGCAGCGTCGCGTCCACCTCGTCGCGGGTCCTCCTCATTGCTGCGCGGGGTTGGGGGGCCGCAGGCTTAGAACCCTAGAACTGAACCTCCCGAGCTGCAGGGACTGGGAAACGGACCCGGAGCAGAACTGTTTCGAAAGCGCGCCAAAGCGGCCCGGCGTGTTTCCGGGGCGGAGCGCGCGGCGGGCGCATTATCCCCGGGGAGGTCCGAAAGCAGCTGAGCGCGAGCCCGGCTGCTGCCAGGTCTCTGCTGGGGGAGCCTGGGATGTTGCAAAGAAATGCTTTATTTATTTATTATTTTTCCGGGATCGTCTCGGTGGCAACTTTGGCAGCAGAGCCACGCAGAACCCTTACCCACCCTTCCTGATGCTCCCCTTACTACCCCGTTTCCTCGCCTGCAAAATAGTCTCATCTTCTGCTAGTGGTGGGCCTTGACAGAGCACTTTGCTTTGCATAATTTCATGAACCACTTCCCTGAAAAGAGGGCCCTTGGTCATCCCATTCTGCAAATGAGGGAGCCAGCTCCTTGCCTGTGGCTGTCCAGCCAGGAGGTGGCAGTCTGCTTCCAGCCCAGGCTATGGCTCTAAAACCATCCTGCTGGGTTTGGTACAAACACTGTGGAACGGAAGCTAAGCCCTGGTAGAATTTATTTGGATGTGGGGACCTTCGTGTCCTATCTAAGAGACACTATCCGTTGGTTGTGCTGGATGGCAAGCTGGGACCATTGTCAAGAGGAAGCCAGTATTTCTGGGAGTGGGAAGGCCCTGAATTCTCCGGGAGTAGATGGGTAAACTCACCCCTGTAAGATGTGTAAACCCCCCACTGTGTGTTCTCTAAGGTAAGACCTTACAGGAACCTGAATATAAAGTTTTAAGAGAAGAGCTCATCACATATGCATATACATGAATAAGTTGTAACAGCATAACATGGAGAACTCTCCTAGGATGCTTGCAGGCCTTGCTTGGAATTCTTGCTGGAGTCTGGAAAGAATATTCCAGCCGAAACCGGTTTGGCTCCGTGGTAGAGCATCGGTCTGCGGACTGAAAGGTCCCAGGTTCGATTCTGGTCAAGGGCATGTACATTGGTTGTAGGCACATCCCCGGTAGGTGGTGTGCAAGAGGCGCTGGTTGATGTTTCTCTCTCATCGGCATTTCTAGCTCTCTCTCTCTCTCCCTTTCTCTCTGTAAAATATCAAATATATATATATATATATATATATATATATATATATATATATTTTTTTTTTTTTTTAAGAATATTCCATGTAAAAGGTGGCGATGACCTTGCCCTGGTTGGTGTGCCTCAGTGGTTAGAGTGTTGGCCTGTGCAGGAAGGGTAATGGGTTCAACTCTCATCAAGGGCATGTACCTTGAAGATTGATGTCAGGAACATGCAGGAGGCAACCGATCAATAGAGGTTACTGTCTTTCTTTTCCCCTCCCTCCCTTCCACTCTCTTGAAAAAGCAATGGAGCCCGTCTGGTGTGGCTCAGCAGTTGAGTGTCAACCCAGGAACCAAGAGGTCGCCAGTTCAATTCCCAGTCAAGGCATATGCCTGGGGTTGTGGGCTCCATCCTGGTGGGGGCAGTGCAGGAGGCAGCCAGCCAATCAGTGACTTCCTCTTTCATCGATGTTTCTATCTCTCTTATTTCTCTCCCCTCCCCTCTCTAAAAATCAATAAAAATATACTTTTTAAAAAGGCGATATAAAAAATATTCTCAGATGAGAATTAACAAAACAAGTAAACAAAAAGAAAAAGATGGTATCCTCACAATAATCTGTGTAAATCACTTTGGTACAAGTAAGAAAAAATAGATAGATGGGTGAGTGAGAAGTTGAATTAAAAGGAAATGAGCAGCCGAAATCGGTTTGGCTCAGTGGATAGAGCGTCGGCCTGTGGACCAGGGTTCAATTCCAGTCAAGGGCACATGCTGGGGTTGCTGGCTCGATTCCCCAGTAGGGGGCGTGCCCGAGGCAGCCAATCAATGATTCTTTCTCGTCATTGATGTTTTTATCTCTCTCTCCCTCTTCTTTCCTCTCTGAAATCAATTAAAAAAATATTTTTTAAAAAAAGGAAATGTGCACACAGGTATTTTCTTTAAACTTTGAGGTGAAACTATATACATATTCAGAGTACAGCACCCCAGGGGTTTGGTTTGTGCTTTAGCTGGTGGTGGAAAGGTTCCTAAGCCCGACTTCTTCATTGACCTCCTATTTTACTACAGCCGAGAATGTATAGGGAATATAGTGGAGCAAAATGCTGACTATGAAGGCCTATGCCTCATGAGACTGTATGGTGAGGGAGGGAGTCAACCATTGTGGGTGCTCTGTTAACGGGAAACATGCCCTACCACAGAAGGCCAGTCTAAGGAGAATGCTGGCTTTTCCATCAGACAGGCCTGCTTTGGAAACCCAACTCTGCACTCAAATGGCTTGTAACCTAGAACAGTTGGCTTAATTTCCCACAGTCCAACTTCCTTATCTGTAAAAAGGAGATAATACTACCTACATTCTAAAATGCATGTAAAACAAAAGATATGTAATAAATGGCAGTTGGGTTTTTTTTTGCTGTTACTTGTTAATTTATTCTTATTAAACAATGTTATTGATGTGACATCAGATTATTGCTACTCTGGCAGGAAGATGGAGCTGGGTTCGTCTCTTAAAATAGAATAAGGATAATTTTTATTAATTTACGCTTAAAAGCATATTAATGGATATATTGTTCTAAAGTAAAAAAAAATTTCTACATATTTTTTTCTAGATGTTTGAGGCTTAATTATTCATCTGGTGAGAGTAAAAAAAGAAAAACTTGTTTACTAGGTACACTAACAAATTAGTGCCACCCTCAAAGACTTAGGGGTGCAATACTTGGGACAGTGGTTCTGCTCCTGAGCTGTTGTACTGAATGGAGTGTCTTGCCTAAAGCAGATGAACACAGCCGCTGGTACATAATATGCAAATTTAGAACTGATATATTTAACCTCATTTCTGCTATCTTTTTCCCATTTTTTGAGCATTTATGTTGTTTTTCTTGCCTATTTTCTTTCACTGTCTTTCATTGAATTAATTTTGTTGTTGGTTTGATTTTTTTTCTCCTCTAGCAATTTGGAACACATATGCTGCCTCATCTACTACGGCTCTCCCTTGCCCTCTTCCATGCCTCCGTGTAGCATGGGGCACACCGGCTCCCTGTGAGGTTGTACGGTCACCATGTACCTGCTGCCATTTGGGCTCTGTTTGCCTAGCATGCTCTCCCTCCCTTCTCGGTCTGGTTAACACCTATTCATTCTCTAGCTGAGCACTGTCTCAAAGAACGTTCTGAGATGTTGGAAAAGCTCTCTTTCTGCACAGTCCAGTCTGTTAGTTACTAGCCAAATGTGGCTTTTGACTGCTTGAAATGTGAATAGTGTGAATGAGAAATTGAATTTTAAAATGTTATTTAATTTTAGTTAATTTACACTTAAATAGCTACCTGTGGCTAATGGGTACTCTGTGTTGGAACTCTAGTCTCTAGGTTACTAGTCGCTTCTCAAAAACCTTTCTCTGATCTCCCTAATCAGGTTAAGTCTCTCTAATATACTGTACACCAAGCATGTTCAAACTCAAAGGCTAACACGGGCCAAGTAAACAAGGTTGAAGTGTATGTGGGCCACAAAAAAACCCAAAAACTTCAATCTTCATAGAAACGTAGGTGTATTTCAATAGAGGCATGCTGAATATAAAGGCCTGAAACAAATGAGTAATCATTAACATAAAATAATAGAACATTTTAATAAAAATATTTTTTCTGCTCATGGCTGAGAGGGGTATGTCATTTAGCATGCTAATTAATATACTAAATGGGTGTATAATGATGCTAGGGGTTACCAATGAGGTGAAATCAGTCACCACGTTGGATTGAACTGCTGGTTTTAGGTTATAAATTGGTGTTGTGGGGTGGTCTTACTTCTTCTTTTTTAAATATATTTTATTGATTTTAGAGAGGAAGGGGGAAGGAGAGAGAGATAGAAACATCAATGATAAGAGATAATCATTGATTGGCTGCCCCCAGCACATCCCCCACTAGAGATCAAGCCTGCAACCCAGTCAAGTGCCTGGAATTAAACCTGGGACCCTTCAGTCCACAAGCCTACACTCCATTCACTGAGCCAAACCAACCAGGGCTGGTCTTACTTTTTGATAGTTCCAGTAGCTTTTATTGATTGCAATTGTTCTGCCACACACCCTATCTCAGAACTTGGAATTTGAATAAAGGTGTGGCCAGGAACTAGAAGATAAAGCTTTTATTTTATTTTTTAACATTTCCACATTGCTATAAAATCCTTTCTTTTTCTTTTTTGTTAATTCTCATTGGAGGATATTCCCCCCCCCCCATTAATTTTAGAGAAAGTGGAAGGGATGGGGAGAGACAGAAAGAAGAAAACATCCATGTGAGAGACAGATTCTTTGGTTGCCTCCCATATGTACATCCAACCCTGGACTCTTCCAACCACTGAGCCAAACCAGCCAAAGCTAAAAGATAAAGGTTTTAAATGCTTGTACAGGGTAGTAATAAGAGTGCCTATGAATGAGATCACCCAGGGAGTAGATGACTTACAATGAACACTGGGCTGAAACTGAAATTTACCAACATTTGAGGAGGGAGGAAAAATAGAATGAAGTAGTGTCTTGGAAACTACCCTGTTTCCCCGAAATTAAGACAGTGTGTTATACTAATTTTTGCTCCCAGAGATGCGCTAGGACTTATTTTCAGGGGATGTATTATGTTTCCATGAAGTAGGTCTTATTTTCGGAGGATGTCTTATTTTCAGGAAAACACGATATATTACCTTATGTTTGCATAAATCACGTAGGATGAAAAAGGTTCTGATTTACAAGATTTATTTAATTATGTGGAGAATAAGTTAAATTTTAACTTCCTTTGTTAAAAAAGCCTTAAGGATTTTCTCCACTAGATGGTGGTATTGCTTTGTTTCACAGAAACACTGCCCCAGAAAATCGAACGAAGATCTATTAAATAACTGAGCTGAATACCCTATACATATGATCTCATCCAATCCCTACAACAGTATAAATCATGTCATGACAATCTTTGTTCAAAATCCCCCAGTGGATTCCATCCAACCTTTAGAGTAAAAAGAAAAGTCCTTACGAAGGCCCTTAAGACCTCATACACTCTCTATTATAACCTCTCCACATCCTCTAAATTCATAGGCTACACTTGTGCTCAAGGCTCTTCTGCTTTTAAAACAGCCTGATTAAGATATAAATTATGGCCGAAACCGGTTTGGCTCAGTGAATAGAGCGTCAGTCTGCAGACCGAAAGGTCCAGGGTTCGATTCCGGTCAAGGGCATGTACATTGGTTGCGGGCACATCCCCAGTGGGGGGTGTGCAAGAGGCAGCTGATCCATGTTTCTCTCTCATCGATGTTTCTAAATCTCTGTCCCTCTACCTTCCTCTCTGTGAAAAATCAATAAAATATATTTATAAAAAAAACATTTTAAGATATAAATTACGTAAAATAAACTGCACCTATGGGAAGGGTATACTTGAATGATTTGACAAATGCAGAACATTCTCATTGAGGCAGGATAGGAAAGAAAGAGGCAGGAAAACTCCTCGGCAAGTGGAATGGGAAACTGAGACTTTTAGCTTATTCAAACTGGCCTCAGGCAGCACCCTGACTCACCCGCCTTCTTCCCCCTGGCAGGGCCACTCCCTTACGCACCAAGCCCTCAGCACAATGAGGTTCTGAGCAGCAGCAAATAATCTTAGGAACAAAGCCTTTGATCTGTGGAGCCCAGACCCAGAGTTTTGGCCTCACCATGGACTTCCTAGGTTGTTTTTGAAGGGCAGTAGAGTGTATCATCAAAAATATGCCTCTTTCAGATATTAAATATTTTAGGCTGAGGACTTGACCCTAAGGCCATCGGAAAACACAGACATTTACGTTACGATTCATTAACAGTAGCAAAATTATGGTTATGAAGCAGCAACGAAAATAACTTTATGGTTGGGGGTCACCACAACATGAGGAGCTGTATTCAAGGGCGGAGGCATTAGGAAGGCTGAGAACCACTGGGACTAGAGATGATAGCTGGCCTTGTGTTTCAGTTCCAGGCCCAGAAAAGCAGCAAAACCCATGAGGCGACGCTGTGGTTGACCTCATGACCAGATGCATTTACCAATGACTAGAGCCAACCAGTCAGTAGAGACCACGACCCGGACTCTATACACTCATTTTGGTGAACCAGCGTATTAAAGGGCACACCTATAAATAAAGCTGATGAATGATCTATTGAGATCCTACCCTGAGGCTCCCCTAAAAATTCTAGCCTTTAGAAAACAGATAAAAACCCTAAGACAAAGGACACAATGTAGGGCCCCAAGATTGAGGAATTGACCTTCCCCACTGCCTGTTCCAGGATGTGACCTTTACCGTTAAAGATTAGACAGGAATGAAGTCAGTTCTTTACGGTTGAAGATTAGGCAAGAATGAAATCAGTCCCCAGAAACTCCCTACCCTGAGGACTTACCCAGAGGAATGGGAAGGGGAGAGGCAAAGGGGCTTGCAAGATTACCAGATGGGATTGTTGACTAAGCATAGACCCTGTCATAAAACATGTAATTAACTAGCCAAGCTCCCCTTCTTGGAATTTCTTTGTTCCCTTCCTCCCCCTCCATGTGTAACCCCACCTGCGTGTGGTTTTTGCCTTTATAAACTCATGTCCTGCAATTACTCGGCGCTCCAGTCAGCCAGCACTGTTGCTGTCTGCCTGAGAAGCCCCTGCGCTGCGCTTGTATTAAAACCTCATGCGTTTTGTATCAAGTTTCGGTCTCGGCGTTTGACTTGGGGTCGTCGCCCACTCCGTCGGACTCACCGGGGGTCTCGGGACCTTACACAACACATGGTCTCCCTGAAGCATGCCCCCCTGCCTTCTTTCTCCTAAGCTCTGAAGTTCCCACGAGACTTAAAACCAGGGGAGCCATGGGCAGCTCCAACGTGCCCCTGGCTAAGCCCCCTGACCCTGGCTCCGAGGTCTCTTCTTTGGCCTCTGGAACTTGATTCCTGAGACCACCTAGGCCAGCTGTCTCAATTCTGCCTCTGAGACTTTCTTTCTAAAAAGCCAAGACAGGTTTCTGAGCAGTCCACTTGAATCTTCTCTTCGAGTGTACTTCTGTTTTGTACGTTAAGTAAACTTCTTCTTATGTGAGAGCTATTGGCTCTGAATTCTTTCTTTGCCACACTCAAGAACTGAGAGCCAACATCAGCAGTTACACTCATCACCCCAAAAAGTTTTCTTAGGCCCCTTAGAAAAAGAAGGAAAATGTATTAAATATGAACTACTATGTACTTTGGGTTTGCTTTACTTTTTTTTCTAGTTTTTTTTCCACATTGATTTGAGCCCTTTCTTCTTTTCTAATATAGACAGTTGAAACTATAAATTTTCCTCTAATCTGTTTTAGTGGTATCCCACAAAATTTGAAACACTATATTTTATTTTTTATTTATATTTTTTTAAAATATATTTTATTGATATTTTTACAAAGAGAAAGGGAGAGAGATAGAGAGCTAGAAACATCGATGAGAGAGAAACATCGACCAGCTGCCTCCTGCATACCCCCTACCGGGGATGTGCCCGCTACCAATGTACATGCCCTTGACACGGACCTTTCAGTCCGCAGACCGAAGCTCTACCACTGAGCCAAACCGGTTTCGGCAACATTATCTTTTATTATCACACGTTTGAAATATTTCCTAATTCTGTTTGTAATTACTTTTCTCCCCTGAATTGTTTAGGAGTGAGTTGTTTTTCCAGATATTTGTGATTTCATAGGTTGTTTTTGAGGGGTAGTAGAGGGTATCATCCAAAAATATGCCTCTTTTGGATATTAAATATTTTAAGCTGATTACTTTTAAGAAACAAAATACTCAGAAAGAACCTTTGATCTTCTCCCTGAAAAGAATTTAGGTAGAGGGTGAGGACCTGCGTAATGAAGGGAGATATCATCATAGATAACTATAGCTTAAGCTGAATTACTGTGTGATAAACTGGGAAGAACCTAGCAAAGCCTTTTATCAAAGTCTTCTCTGTGGCCCATTGTTTCAAGATGACCCAACAAGCATTTGTTTACTAAGCTTTAACTCTTTTTTTTTCCATCTCCTTTTCAAGTGACTTCCTTTTGAAGTCCTAGACCCCTCTTGTCCCCTCTTTGGTTCAGAATGACAGATATACCTCATTATGCCTCACTTTCTGGTGAATTGTGATGCTTATCTGAAGTCCTTGTGATTTTCTCCTGTTAATATGCCTTATTTGACCAGCCAGTAGAACAAAGAGAAAATGGGGCAAGTTCCCCCATCATTACTTGGTTATTTTTTTTTTTAAATGCATTAATTGCCGAAACCGGTTTGGCTCAGTGGATAGAGCGTCGGCCTGCAGACTAGGGGTCCCAGGTTTGATTTTGGTCAAGGGCATGTACATTGGTTGTGGGCACATCCCCAGTAGGGGGTGTGCAGGAGGCAGCTGGTAGATGTTCCTCTCTCATCGATGTTTCTAGCTCTCTATCCCTCTCCCTTCCTCGCTGTAAAAATTCAATAAAATATATATATTTTTAAAAAAGTAACTCCAACTTGAACAGATAAGATAGCTATGTGAAGGACAAAGAAAAGACACAGAATATCAGGGAAAATGAAACATATAAAAAATAAAAATGCATTAATTATTAGAGAGAGGAAGAGATGGGGAGAGAGGGGAAAACATTGATTTGTTATGCAATCATTGCTATAAAATATACAAAGAAGAGCAGTTGATTTTCAGCAGCCCTCTCATTTTCATTTTTAACCTGTAGACTTCTACTACATATAGGCAACTGAGAGATTATGTTTTTTAAGATATTGTTAATTTTTTAAAAAGTTTCACATTTATTTGTTGTAAGGGTGCAGAGATTTGTATTTATGCAAATACTGTGACAGACTGCATAAACCTTCAATACACAGATAGTCTTTTACTACAACAATGACCGCTGCCATTAGCATTACTCGGGTTTTCCTGTAGACCAGACTCTGACCTTGCATGAGACATGAAAACAGGACACTTGGCATTAGTCCAAGTTCCTTCCCTATTCCCCGAAAGGTGGACAATACCATTATATCCCTATTTTAAGAGGCAATCTTTTAAGCACATGACTTTGAAGCCAGAATGTCCCGGGTTTGATTCCTCTTGCACTTAGCTGCTAGCCTTGGACAAGTGTCTCGATTTCCCCGAGCCTGCTTCCTGATGCAAAATGAGGACAATATCCGTTTTATGATTTTAAAAAAATTTATTTTATTGATTTTTTTACAGAAAGAGAGAGGGATAGAGAATTAGAAATATCCATGAGAGAGAATCATAGATCAGCTGCCTCTTGCACACCCCCTACTGGAGATGTGCCCGCAACCAAGGTACATGCCCTTGACCGGAATCGAACCTGGGACCCTTCAGTCCACAGGCCGACGCTCTATCCACTGAGCCAAACCGGTTTCGGCCGTTTTATGATTTTTTTTTTCTTTTTGCATTAAGGAAGGTAGCACCTCTTAACCAGTGGTACCCACGATTTTTTTTTTATTTTTATTTTGTAAAAGAGGAAACTGAGAATTATTTGTAGGCGTGGTGCTGGGTCCCAGATCGGTCTGATTCTTAGGCCAGCCTTCTTTATTGATTACAACATAAGGTAAGCAAATGAATTGTCTTTGATAAAGAGGATTGGGGCGAAAAAATACTTAATTTCTCCATGCTCTGCAGTGACCTATAGATTCTTCATCGTTCACTATTTAGCTATACTGTTATTTATTTATTTATATTTTTACTTTTTAGCAATTTGGGGCATGGAAAGTATAATCAAAATATCTTCACCCTTGCCGAAACCAGTTTGGCTCACTGGTAGAGCGTTGGTCTGCGGACTGAAAGGTCCCGGGTTCGATTCCAGTCAAGGGCATGTACATTGGTTGCAGGCACATTTCCGGTGGGGAGTGTGCAAGAGGCGGCTGGTCGATGTTTCTCTCTCATCGAAGTTTCTAGCTCTCTGTCTCTCTCCCTTCCTCTCTGTGAAATATCAATAAAATATATATTTTTAAAAATACCTTTACCCTTGTTTAGTACCTTCCCAGGCTGTCCTCAGGGTCCCACCGCAGGAGATCCACCACCTGCTCCCACCTTCCCCAGCGCACACAAAACCCACCAGCGGTGCCCCGCCCAGATGTTGATATTTTCCTCCCTCGGCCACGCCCCCCCGGCCACGCGGGGCCCCGGCCACGCCCCCTGCGCCGCGGTTCCAGGAACGGACCTGCCTAGCACCCGAGCCTCTGCCCGCAGGGATTCCCTCCCCAGCCAATCGCGCGCGAGCCGCGGGCCTGCCCCGAACAAATATGGCGGGCGAGGCCTCGGTGAGGGCAGACTGATTGAACACCCCAGCCCGGCTGGCAGGCCGGCGGAGACAGCGGCAGGCGACGCGGCCCCGAGCATGGAGGGCGGCGGCGCCGGCGGCGGCGGCGACGGCAGCCCCGGCGGGAGTGGCGGGGCGCAGCAGAGGGAGCTGGAGCGCATGGCCGAGGTGCTGGTCACCGGGGAGCAGCTGCGGTAAGGCGTGGGGCAGCGCCGGCGGGCTCGCGGGTGGCAGTGCCAACCTGTGCCCGCAGCAGTGCCGCGGCTCGCGGCGTGTGACCCGCGCGGGGCTCCGGGCGCGTGGACCGTCCCGGACGCGTGGCGCCCGGAGGCACCGGCGCCGGGTTCCAGGGGCGGGCGCGGGCCAGCGGGCGGTGCGCCCTGCGCCCCGAGACGCGCTGCTGCCCGCTGCGCGCGCTCCCTCTGCCCCGGCACCTGGGCGCTGCCGGGCCTCCCAGTTGACAGCTGGTTCCTAATCCGCCTAGAGAACCAGACGGATCAGAGTAACCCCTACCCCCCTTCCCTCTCCAGCAGCCCCGGCCCCCAGCTCTTTACTCCTAGGAAAAAGGAAGCAGTCCCATGATCGTCTTCATTTAAGAGTTTCCTTTTTTTGGTTGTTGTTGGCAAGTCTTGCTTCTCTTCTCTGAGCCTCGGCTTTTCGTCTGTAAAATGGAGCTGATCCGGGCGACTCTCTGGAGAGGTGGCTGTGAGGGTTAAACGGAGCACATTTTTGAGACACGGTACCTATCTCTGAAGTAGGCAGGTCCTCATCAGCCGTCTTTTAGGTCCGCAAGGGGGCGTGGAGGCACCTGGTCCCGCTGCCCCGCTGCCGTGTGGACTCCCCCAGCGCGCACAGTTTGGGCTGCTGAGTCCATTGGCCTGGCTGCTGCAAGAGTTAGGATTTGAAGGGTATCATCCAGGGCAGGCAGCTTCCCCCCAGAACTAACCCCACCTTACCATTCCCATCTCATCCTGGACCTTCTTCTTGGATTCATGTTTGAGAATTGTACTTGCGGTCTGACCGGTTCTGCAGCTGCCCTCCTTGGGGTCATAAATCATTTCTAGGGGGGAAAAAAACAAAACCCTGGTTCTGCAGCATTTGAGCCACAAGTTGCCTGCTGGTCTCTAGCCCGGCGGGAACGAGGCGCACACTGGTTCCTTCTAGTTCTTGATTGGAATCTCCGGGCTCATAATGGTTTCTGAACGCTGTGTTTCAGATCTGAAGGAGAGAAAAGCTTGCAGAGATTCCTGAGGTTGGGAAATCACCCTGTTGGCAGCACTTACATTGAGGAAGTAAATAGTGGAAGTCAGAATTAATTGAGTTTAATGTTACAAAAACTGCCCATTTCTATTCCTTGATGATTTTTAATGTACAGCCAAATTTAAGTGAACAAAACCTTGTTTCTCTTCATCAAGAATATTTCTCATTGAAAAATTAAAACACAGTAAAAATTTTATAATTCAATTTGAAACTATAGTCTTTTTCAAAGTCCTCAATTGGATACGTATAATTTTCTTTAAAATAATAAATTGCAAATAAAATAAAATAAATTGCATAGTGCCTGCCTTTGTCCAATATTTACTTTTACCTTCATAATGCAGCTTAAATAGTCCTTAGAATTCTTTTAAAAAAATATATCTTATTGATTTTTTTACAGAGAGGAAGAGAAAGGGATAGAAAGTTAGAAACATCCAGGAGAATCATCGATCAGTTGCCTCTTGCACACCCCCTACTGGGGATGTGCCCGCAACCAAGGTACATGCCCTTGACCGGAATCAAACCCAGGACCTTTCAGTCTGCAGGCTGACGCTCTATCCACTGAGCCAAACCGGTTTTGGCATGGTCCTTAGAATTCTTTACTTAAATGCTCCCTAGAACTCTTTACTCCCATCTCCGTATTTACAGCAGGTAGGAGGGCCATGCTTAGCGTGTTGGTAAGAAGATAGAGGGTTCTTTCTCACTCCAGAGTGAGACTGGCTTTGAATTTCTGCTCTGCTCCTTCTTAGCCAAGAGACAGCATTTTGTTTTTGATAACGACTTTCAGTCAGCGTGAGTCCTGGGTTTGCCACTTACTAGAGTGGGATCCTGGACCAGTTTCTTAAGAATGATAGTAATGGAGCCTACTTCACAGTGCTGTTTTGGGGATTAGATGAATTAGAGCTTAGAACAGTTCCTGTTATATACACAGTAAGCACCTGATCTGCATTCGCTCTTAGAGCTCTGCAACCTTGGACAAGTTAATTTACTTCTTTGAAACTCTTTCCTCCTCTGAAATGTTAATGAAGGCAAGTACTTCTTGGACTTGTGAGACTTTGCCCCTGGGCTCCATGTATTAATGAACATTCAACAAATGGTCGCTGGAATTAATTCATATTATTAGTCTCTGTGTGTCACCGCGTGTGGCTTCCAGCCGAACAAGGTCTGGCAGGAAGGACTGGGTGGTGGTGAAGATGGCACGTATAGAAACAGGCTGCCGAGGTTCTTATTCTGCCTCCGCCTTTTACTAGCGACTTTGGGACAATCTACTTCTCTTCTCCATGCCTCGGTTTCCATTACTTTTGCAGGAATTTTGTGGGGATTAAATGAGATGCTACATGTAAAAGGCTTAGTAAATGTTAGCTATTTATAGTCATTGCTTTATTATTATTATTTTAAAATATATTTTATTGATTTTTTACTGAGAGGAAGAGAGAGGGATAGGGAGTTAGAAACATTGATGAGAGAGAGACATCGATCAGCTGCCTCTTGCACACCTTCTACTGGGGATGTGCCTGCAACCAAGGTACATGCCCTTGACTGGAATCGAACCCGGGACCCTTCAGTCCGCAGGTCGATGCTCTATCCACTGAGCCAAACGGGTTTGGGCTAGTCATTGCTTTTTTAAACTCTCGCCTGAGGATATGTTTTCATTGATTTTTTTTTAAATAGCAAATGGAAAGGGTGGTGTGTGTGTGTGTGTGTGTGTGTGTGTGTGTGTAACAGAGAGAGAGAGAGAGAGAGAGAGAGAGAGAGAGAGAGAGAGAGAGAAACAAACATCCATGGGTTGTCTCCTATATGCACCTGACTGGGGATGGAACCTCAACCTGGAATGTATGTGCCCTGACCTGGAATTGACCTGCAACTTGCAACCTTGTGGTGTATGGGATGACATTCCAACCTACTGAGCCACCTGACCAGCCTATAGCCATTGCTTTTTAAAATCTCATCTTAGCACTGTGCCTGGTACATAATAATTACTCAATAAATATTTTCATGACTAGTGTGTATAATTAAATATACTAATGTAAGTACAGTTAATATAATGTTCATTCCTGCCGGCATGGCTCAGTGGTTGACCGTCGACCTATGAACCAGGAGGGCACTGTTCAATTCCTGGTCAGGGCACACGCCTGGGGTTCAGGCTCAGTCCCCAGTGTGGGGCATGCAGGCAGCAGCAGATTGATGATTCTCTGTCATCACTGATGTTTTTATCTCTCCCTCTGTGAAATCAATATATATCTCTAGAATGCAGGGATTTAAGTGGCCTTTTGCCCTGGCTTCTTGCCTCTCATAAAGAGTGGGCTTGCAGCCATCCTTGCTGTCTCTGTCACACTTGGTTTTACACCCCTAGCTACCTTCGCACAGTCTGATGGTGGGGACTTAGTGATGTGCAGGTTTCCTAAGTCTAATTGCTTCACACAGGCACAAATTCTTTTTTGCCTCTTTGTTTGTTCATTACTTTCTGGGTCACCAAAGATGAGGAAAATGAAAATGATAAAGAAAGAAGAAACTAGGGATTGGGATTTGAAATACAAAAATTGGTTTCTACCCTGGCCAATGTGTATTGTGTTTGGAGCATTATTCTCTACAAGAGAAGGTGGTGGATTTGATTCCTAGTCAGAGCACATGCCCGATGTGTGGGTTCAGTCCCTGATTGGGCACATTTGGGAAGCAACTGATCAATGTTTTCATATCAATGTTTCTCTGTCTCTGAAGTCAATGAAAAAGTTGGCTTCCAGCCCCAACCAGTTTGCCTCAGTGGATAGAGCATTGGCCTGCGGACTGAAGGGTCCTAGGTTCAACTCTGGTGAAGGGCATGTACCTTGGTTCTGGGCACATCCCCAGTAGGGAGTGTGCAGGAGGCAGTTGATGGATGTTTCTCTCTCATTGATGTTTCTAACTCTCTATCCCTCTCCCTTCCTCTCTATAAAAAAATCAATTATATATATATATATATATATATATATATATATATATATATATTTAAATATATTTTATTGATTTTCCACAGAGAGGAAGGGAAAGGGATAGAGAGCTAGAAACATCAAAGAGAGAGAAATATCCTTCTCACAATCCAGGACTGCTGGCTTCCAACTGTTCACCTGCCTGCCTTCCTGGTTGCCCCTAACCACTTCTGCCTGTCAACCTTATCACACCCTAACCAGTCCCATGCTAGCCTGATTGATGTCTAACTGCTCCCCTGCCAGCCTGTTTGCCCCCAACTTCCTCCTCTGCTGGCCTGGCCACCCCTAACTGCCCTCCCCTGTAGGGTTGATCACCCACAACTGCCCTCCCTTGCAGGCCTGGTGCCTCCCAACTGCCCTCTCCTGCTGGCCATCTTCTGGTGGCCATCTTGTGTCCACATGGGGGCAGGATCTTTGACCACATGGGGGCAGCCATCTTGTGTGTTGGAATGATGGTCAATCTGCATATTATTCTTTTATTAGATAGGATAGAGGCCTGGTTCATGGGTGGGGGCCAGCTGGTTTATCCTGAAGGGTGTTCTGGATCAGGGTATGGGTTCCCTTGGGGTGTGGGACAGCCTGGGAGAGGGGCCTGTGGTGGTTGTCAGGCCATCCACAACCCCAGGTGACTCAAGTGGAGGCCCTGGTATCTGGAATTTATTTACCTTCTACAATTGCAACTTTGTAGCCTGGAGCGGAGCCAAGCCCCCTGCTCACTCTGTGGCTGCTGCCATTTTTCTTGGGATTTATCTTCTATAATTGAAACTTTGTATCCTTGAATGGAGGCTTAGGCTGTCTAGGGCAGGCAGAAAGCTTGGCTTCTGTTGTTGGGGAAACCCAAGCCTCTCAACTGCTCTCTGTGGCCGCAGCCATCTTGGTTGGGGTTAATTTGCATACTTGCTCTGATTGTTTGGTGGGCATGACTGGTGGGCATGGCTTGAGCTGAGTGATGGTTAATTTGCATGTTACCCTTTTATTAGATAGGATAATAAAAGGCTAATATGCAAATTGTTCCCTCCACTGGGAGTTGGACCAGGAGGCAGAGCTGGCAGGCCAACTGCCTGTGACCCCTCCCCCCAGCCATCCTTGCCCCTCATCTCCTCCCATTGGGGGTGGGGCCAGTCATACGCCACCCATGCACAAATTTGTGCACCAGGCCCCTAGTTTGACAGTAAAAAAGAATAAAGTGCTGATATAATGCTACAACATGGAGGCCCTTATGCTAAGTGAAAGGAGTCAGACACAAAAGGACACATACCATTTATATGGTACTTTCAGGTCAGGTGAACCTATAGAGATAAAAAGTGGCTGCCTGTGGCAGTAGGAGGGTGATGGAGAGTGCTTGCTGATGGGTAATAGAATTTCCTTTTAGAATGATGAAAGTGCTCTAAACTTGGTTGAGGTGATGATTTGCATAACTATGCATATATTTAAAACCATCAAAATATCACATTAAATTGATGGAGTGTATGGTATGCAAATTATATGTCAATAAAACTATTACAAAAATGCATTTGGATAACACATTAGAGTGATGAAAGTGTAAAATATTTGAACTTGTTAAATAACCTTTTTGCTTTCTTTTTTCATTGGCCAAAGAATGCAGTAATATTTATCATTAACTCAGTAACCCATTATTACCACACCACACATTTTACATATATATTTTTATAGTATTATTTTTGATACAAAACAAAGAGAAGGTGCCACAAATAGTCAAGAAAGCCTTCTCAGAACATTCTTAATTTGAAGAGAACCATATATAAATCCTTCACATTAGTGGGATTTTATAGTTTGGCTTTTCAAATCATCAGTTTTTTAATATTTTATGTAGAAATATTTTCTCTGGAACATTGGCCTATGCAATCATAAGATTCTAATTATGACATCCAAAATCCACCTCATGTTTATTCTATAAGCTAATCTCAGAGACATTTGACAAGAAAGTGATTTATAATAGAACAGTTAGATAAAGAAGCCCAACAATATCACTGTTCTTTTTGTGCTAATGGTATATGGCATTTATTACCCACTAAGGACTCTTCTAACTGTCTGTCTGCCTGCCTATCTATCTATCTATCTATCTGTCTATCTATCTTAATCCTTATAGCAACTTTTAATACCCTCATTTTAAGGTAAGAAAACTGAGGAATGGAGCATTTAAACTAACTAGCCATAGATTATTCAGTCAGAAAGTGGTAGATGCTAGACTACAACTTAATGGGGTCTCAGCTAGTGATTTAAAGGGTTAAAAATGGCAAAACAGATGTAAAACAGAATGCTACGACTATCACATTCTACTGTGACAACTCTTGCAAACAAACAAGTAGGCAAATGCTTTTCCCATTCTGTTGGGAAACATGGAATTTATTCCTTGAAGTGTGTATGTTTTGACAGGATAGAATGGTCACTTTTCTCTACTAACTATTAGCCAGGTCTTCCTTGCCACGTGGTTTTTGAAAAATTAATTTGACCTATATATTCCTTCTCATTTTGTAATCATTATAAATGGGAAGATAATTTGCAGTTTACTATTTGCCAGCTGTGACGTGGAAAAGAGTATTAAGAATGTAATGAGAATTAAGAGAAAATGTCTCAAGCATTTCAATTATGCAGAGCTACCTAGTCTAAATGTGCTAATGGCCACAATCTCTTCCAGTCACTTAGAGCTGGTTCCCTAAAAGCAATTTACTAAGCAATGAGTTTTAGCTAAGTTGTAGGAAATTGCAGTTCCTTCAAATTGTTAGATTTTTTGGTTATAAACAGACAGCCTTTTCAGACTCTCATAGCCGTGCTAGTGCCTTTTTCATAGAAACTCATTCAATAAATGTTGAGTTGCTTTGCATGCGTTAATGCAGATAAAAGGTAAAAGCCAACTCATTGAACCAAAGACCAAGCTACAATAAAATAAATCTAAGATGTGGAGTTTAGAGCATACAGAATAGAAAGAAAGAAAAAAAGAGAGAAACAGTTCATTTTACTGCACTTTAAACTTTAGGTGCTTTAGGTTGGCATAGAGAATGTCTTAGGGCAGTGGTCGGCAAACTCATTAGTCAACAGAGCCAGATATCAAGAGTACAAGGACTGAAATTTCTTTTGAGAGCCAAATTTTTAAAACTTAAACTTCTTCTAGCGCCACTTCTTCAAAACAGACTCGCCCAGGCCGTGGTATTTTGTAGAAGAGCCACACTCAAGGGGCCAAAGAGCCGCATGTGGCTCGCCAGCCGCAGTTTGCCAACCACAGTTAGGGGACAGTCCCTACTGGTGACTTTTAGTATGGAAGCTCAGCTCTACCAGACACTGTAACTGCCTAGAACTAGCAGGAAGTAGCTGGGAAGCTACTGCCCAGAGCTCTCACGGAAATCTGGGGATTCAAAACGGAAGAAATACACCTTTATTCTTCTTAACAGGAGAGAATGTCTCCTGGAGTCGGGGAATTACTGCCTGTTCAGATTAGAGCGGGGTGGCGTGAGGGGGTAGCTTTAGAAAACGGACAGTCCCTGTATTTGGAGTCAATGCAGAGAGGTCTGGGGTAGAGTGTTGAATTGCCTTTGAACCAGAGGCTTTTCCAACATCCATACCCTACTCCTGTGACTATCTTTTCTGCTTCACAAATTATAATTGAGGCCAGGGAGCACAGTTCCGGCACAGAGCAAACCGCAGTGGGTTCTTGATACCTCGAGAGAGAGCATGTGAAAGTGCTTTGTCCCTTGCAAAAAAACATCATGCAAATGGAAGACACTCAGGAAGTGCTTACTAAATTACTGAGGAATGATTTTATACCCGTATGTACTTATTCTCATGTAAAGTCGTCACACTTTTCTTTATTCCTCTCATTGTCTACCGAGGAGGGCAGGGCCCCATAGCTGAGATCCTTGTTGCAGTATTTATCAGCCTTCACCAAACTTGGAAGCTTATGTCAGTGACTGTTTTCATGGGTTATTAGGACAACATTGGAGACGGGGTGGGGACAGAGGGCTTAGTGGGTCAGACAGCATGCTTGCAAGCAGCTGTTCCCAGTGGCACTGCCAGGAGGGGCAATGGGAGCTGTTTTCATCAGGACTGTCTGGGATGGTGCCATCCTCGAAGAGTTCAGGGAAAGTATCAACTACTCAGGTCTGCACAGAGTCATTTTGTTTTTCCCGCCTGTAGATTTGAAAACACATTGTAGGCTGAATAGGAGAAATGAGATGAAGAGAGAGAAAACACACTGGGAGTGTGGAACAAGATAGTCTTCCCTATGTACAGTTTTCAGATGTCCAGACTGTGCTAGGGTGTGGCAAGAGGGGACAAATGCCAGGGCCCCCAGCTCAGGGAAAAACCCATGGCAGCTGCAGAGGAGGAGGCAGCAGCTAGTGTCGTTGGGAAGGGCTCAAAGCTTGCCACTCGTAAGCCTCAGCTGCTACTTGTGGTCTGTGATTGCTGGGTTTTTGTGCGTGTTTGTTTATTTGTTTGAATCCTGCTGCAAATATATTAAAGAAAGGATGATTTGTTTCTATGTTAAAAAAAAAAAAAAAAAAAAAAAGACTGAGCATGTCCTTCCACAATGTTAGGACCTACAGATTTTGGTTCTGTTATTTGCCCAGAGATTCCAAGCCATGGCCCAACACCAGTTGAGGTCTCGGCCTTATTTAGTTCACCCAGCTCTGCGGGGCTCTCCGCTGGTGGGCAAAACTGCCACCTACTGCAGCTACAGAGAACTGAACCGTGTGTTTCGTGGCAGATCAGGCAGGATTCGGGAGGACCAGTTTTAGCCCAGAACGCTCACTAGCTACTCTGATCTTGAGTTAAGATGAGATAAACAAATTAACATCCTGACATACATTCTTTCATTAAGAAAGTCTCATTTCATGCTGTCCTGGCTTCATCAGCCTTAGGTTAGTTGCTGCATTTTTATTATCTGTGAAGTTTGGGCATTTTCTAACAAGTTGTGAAATTCTGAAAGAATACACCATGAGTGGCATCTTGGCAGAAAAAGCAAGGAGGATTTGGAAGAAGGAAGTGTAGAGATATACACGCAATTATGGGCTGGTCTAAGAACAACCAACATATGAAAGGACAAATTAATATATTTATAAAGCAAATATATTTAAAAAATTATCATTGTTTTTCCATGTTAAAAAAAATTTAGTATGTATTTCTATTGAAGATCCTGGGTTAATTTGCTATTTAAAGTGCAATTATCTCCCAGTCTTTGTGGCTCAGTGGTTTGAGTGTCCATCCCTGGACCAAGAGGTTCCTGGGAGTCCCTAGTTTGATTCATTGTCTTCAATGGATATATATATATATATAATGTATTTTATTGATTTTTTTACAGAGAGGAAGAGAGAGGGACAGAGAGCCAGAAACATGGATGAGAGAGAATCACCGATCAGCTGCCTCCTGCACACTCCCCACCGGGGACGTGCCCGCAACCAAGGCACATGCCCTTGACCGGAATCAAACCCGGGACCCTTTAGTCCGCAGGCCGATACTCTATCCACTGAGCCAAACCAGTTTTGGCTATATTTTAATAATGGATTAGACATAGTCGAAAAGAGAATTAGTGGATCAGAAGGTAGAGCAGAAAAATATCTAGGCTGACACATTGCTGGGGAGGGCTTAATCCCCAGTAGGCTGTGTGTAGAGCCCATTGATGTTTCTATTTCTATCTCTCTCTTCCTCTGTCTTTATCTAAAACTCAATAAAAACATATTTTACAAAAGTAATTCTATGTATAAATTTTGCACACTATTTTCGGGTACATATATTGAGTCCAGAATAGCATTAAATTTTTTGAATTGTAGAAATTCTGTTTTGCTTCCCAATTCCTTTCCTCTTCCACAGGAGGAAGGAGAATGGTGTGAACTTAGGTCCTGTCTTCATTGAATGTATTTTTTTTTAAATTATACTTACCTTTACTCTTTAACTTTTCCATTATCAAAAGTGACTTTCACAGAATATATTCCCTGAAAAAAAAAAAGCAAGGATTTATTCCCTGTGTTGATATAAGGCTGTTTTACATTTAGGTATAAAGTGCCCCTTGTATCATCTTTAGTTAAGCAATAATAAGATTGATGAAATAGCCGAAACCGGTTTGGCTCAGTGGATAGAGCGTCGGCTTGCGGACTCAAGAGTCCCAGGTTCAATTCCGGTCAAGGGCATGTACATTGGTTGTTGGCACATCTCCGGTGGGGGATGTGCAGGAGGCAGCGGGTCAATGTATCTTTCTCATCGATGTTTCTAGCTCTCTGTCTCTCTCCCTTCCTCTCTGTGAAAAATCAATAAAATATATATATTTTTAAAAAGATTGATGAAATAAAACTTTATCAGTCTTTGCTGGGTGGATCAGTTGGTAGAGCATCATTCCTATATGCTAAGGTTGTGGTTTTGATTCCCAGTAAGAGCACATACAAGAATCAAATAATGAATGCATGGCCAGGTGGAACAACAAACTGATCTCTATCTCTCTCTCTCTATCTAAAAAATCATTAAAATAAGATAAAATAGAACTTTACCGAAGCTTTTACTTAATGTACTACTTTCTTGTTTTTTAAAATAAGAGTTGATTTGAGTCTAACTGACATATTGCAGGGAGGAATATCTCAAATGTTCCTCTATTTTCTTCTTGAGAACTGATGTAACACAGTTTAGATTTGAGGTGTTAAGGCAATAATCTAATGCATACCCATGAATCATTTTCCTTGATTTTGTTAGATTTTATCTTATTAAGGATTGGCTTGTAGAATCTGATCAATAACAGTAGATATAACCGAAGCCATCATCAAAAAGGATGATTAGACCTTGGCTGCCCTGATAAAGAGTATTTATCCTGATGCCATATTTATCAGAGCTATAAGTTATCACAAAGTATTTAAGGATATCAATATATAAGGAATAAGAGTGAACTTATGCTTTTTCCTCCAACATTTTACTATGAAAAATTTCAAGCATACAGAAAAGGTTAAAGAATTTTATAGTGATCAGTCATCCACTAATTAGATTCCATAATTATTATCATATTACCATGCTTGCTCTAGTATATAGCTATCCTTATAGCCCTTCTTCTATTCACTCATCAGGTCATCTTATTATTTTTCTCTTTTATAGGCATTTGAAGTAAATGGCAGACAATAATATACTTCTAAAACCATTAACATAAAGCCCAGCCAGTGTGGCTCAGTAGTTGAGGTCAACCCCTGAACCAAGAGGTCACTGTTTCGATTCCTGGCACTTAGCATATTAGGCTTTTATTTTATAGGATGTTACATGCTTGGAAAGAGAAGACAAAAATCACATTTTTTCCCCATGTAGGAGAGCGAAGTGACTCTTCCAATTAGAATAACCAAATGATACCATGTACATATATTCTTGCACCTTTTCTGAAACAATACTGTCTCCTTTGAGTCTATAAGTTAATTGTCATACTCCCTTGCCTCCTTTTCCTTTTCAAAACTCAGTGGAAATACTGCAAAGCTGAAGGAAAAGTGGGGTTTATGTTTTGAGCCCAAAAGGTGATTCAGCAGTAGCATGAGGGGCTCTGCCACCCTACATATTCCCTGCAGGGGCCTTCTCAGTGCTGCATCACTAGTTCTATAATCAATCCCTGCACCCCTCCTCGGTGCTAGACACTGCGTTGGGTGCTGGGGACAGGAGGAGGACCTTTATTTCGAAGACTGACTCCTGTGATTAATTGAATACTTGATTACTTGAAGATTGACTTCTGTGATTACTTGATTACTCTGAGTTTCAAGACCTCACTTTTGACCTGTGTATCAGGGACCTTACAAGTCACTTTCCTGGTTCAAGATTTCCAAAACTGCTAAGATAAACCATCTGCAAAATAATGAAAAGAATGTAAAATTTTAAACAGCATTGCTGGCCTTGCTCAAGAGTCCTTTGTTCACCTCTATTTGTCCTGAGGCAACATTAAGGGTACCTCAAAGGAGTGGGTGCCAAGGTGGGGAAGGGCAAATATATTACATGAATCTCATATCTCATATATCCATGTACAACATTTTATTTTAAAATTTAAAAAATATATATACACAATATAGTTCATTAAATTCATATGTCCCTAATTCAGTAAATATAAACATTGAGAGACATTGAAGAGAAATTATTGAAAATCTAAGGCTGGGGAGTGTCGAAGATGCTGTCAGGCATTATGGCCAAGAAGGAAGAAAAGGAAGCTATGGGCTCTCTTTACTCCCGGACTCACAAGATATGAAAGCAGAGCAAGTCCTTCACTAGTTGTCGTAGGCTTACTCACCTGGAATGTTGGGCAAGAAGGATGGCATTACCCTGATGATCAGTCAGCTTCCCTTTGTGGATAGAGGTGGGATTGTAGCTGCTACTGTGGAGAAGTATTCATTGAGTTACTGGGGAGACAAGCACCATGTCCTCCACACAAAAAGCAATTTGGGCTCCATGATGAGAAACCATTGAAAGTTTTTTTGAGCAGGGTACTATGTGACTAAGGCAATCTTTTAGGAGAAATAAAATTGGGAGAGGGAGCTTATACAGAGAAGAAAGTACCCACGGGAAAACCACAAGAAAGATACAACTGGGGCAATGTTAGGAGACATTGGCATACATGTGTGGCTCTGCTGCTTTCAATGTAATTTTCCCTGTAAACCTCCTCACCATGCCAATCACCTGTTCAGCACCCAAATAGACCCTCCCTTACCTCTCACCCCTCACTGCCCTCTGATTTGGGAGTTAGGCACTGAATACCAGGATTCAGGAGTTGCTCAGTAATAGAAATAAAATAAAACTCTCAACGAAAAGGGCAAGTGACTCAGGCTCAAATTGTGAGGAATGGTTTTTGTATTACTTGGGTTTTGATGTCTTTCCAAGGAACACCTCCACTCAGATATCGTCCCAGCCAAAGCTGGAAAAAAGTTATCTCTTTGTTGAAGCAAAGCTGTTTTAAGGATAATTAAGATGCAGACTTTCTGGGAATGTTGGCAGATGTTCTTTACTTACATAATGCAACTGAGAAAGGTCTTTCAGGTCATGTGTTTTATTTTTTCGACTTCCTCCTTCCCTTCTGCAAAAATTGGAAATGGGACCTACTTTTGATTTTCAAGGAGGCACGTTTTTCTCCGCTATTAATAAGAATTATGCTTGCCCAGACAGCGAAGCTCAGTGGTTGAGTGTTGGCCTGTGGGCTAGGAGGTCGAGGTTCAATTCCTGGTCATGGCACATGCCCTGGTTGCAGGCTTGAACCTAGCGGGGACATGCAGGAGGCAATCAACCAATGATTCTCTCTCATTATTGATGTTTCTCTCTCTCCCTTCTTCTATGAAATAAAAATATAGATATATATTAAAAATAATTAAACTTATCTCAGTGCACCTTCATGAGTTTAGCTTTCTATTCTTCTAAATGGGTGACGTATACAAATGCATCAGACCATTTGTACTCAAGTCCTGACAAAGAACTGTGATGTAAAAAGTGATTTTTCTGACGTTGGTGTTGAGTACAAAAGAGAGAAGCTCCAGTGAAACCCATTGAGAAGCATCTGTGAAATCCAAGAAGCCGGGCTCGGAGCCAATACTTTTGTCTACATGCTCGCTGTTTGCTGACTCCGCATTAATGTGGGCTGTAAGCCAAGAAGAACAGACAGATCACTCAAGACTTTCTTATAATTTACAATCACGTCTTTCCAGGGAAAAGGTGTAGGGTTTAGGGCCAGGGATTCCTTAGAAACCAGCCTTCCAATGCACCAGGATTGGTTAAGCCATGATGTTTATCACGGGACAAAATGATCTGATGAGCTACATGCTTAATTCACAGGAGGGAATCTCTTTGAATGTCACCCCCGTTAGCTTCACCTTGGGTGTGGGTGGTTGTGTTGCTGTTAGATCATTTCATATTCGAAAGGGGAACCGGGGGAGGAGGAGAAGTTGGTTTGGCTACAAGTCAGCAGTTCTGGAGAATGTTTACTCAGGGAGGGGTTTTAAAACTGTGAGAATTTGGGGGTTATCAGGACATTTTCAGTTCTTTCATGTTGTTCCCACCCTGCCCATGCTGACCTTCCACCCAGCCCCTGCTGCCAGAGAACACTCAAGCCATTCCTCCACCCGTGTGTGTGTGTGTGTGTGTGTGTGTGTGTGTGTGTGTGTGTGGTGGGGTAGGCCTCCATGGGCACAGCAGGCATACTTACCTAAGAATCTAATCTATATTTGGGGGAATCATTGCAGTTCTTATTGGCTGCTTATGGGAAAATAAATTTTTTTAATGAAATTTAGCCAAGCAGTCTTTAGAAGAACATAATAAATATGACCTTTTTTTTGTTTTGTTTTTTTAATTTTGTAGTAAAAAAATTCTATCCTTGATAGAGTGTTTGAACAGTTATTTAGTTACTTTGTCTGGAGAGTCCTGGGAAAGGGCCTTGCAGATTTTTTATACACTATCTTTAAAGGAAAACACTTGCTGAAACCTCTATGGGAGACTATTTGTTCAAAGGTTAGATTTGAGAAATTCAGTCTCTTAAAACTGCATTTATTAGAATTCCTCAGTATTGCGCCAGGAGGCCTTGCGAACCCTATCTTATCTATGCGACCCGAAGTGCCTGCCCCAGCAGAGGGATTGTTAAACCGAAGCTTGTGGTTCTCCCAAGGCGAATGTTTTCTTCTAAACGTTTTAAAGAGATAGCACCTCTTTTCTCATCTTCAAGTGTTCAAAATGGGGAGAATGCGCCCCAGGCCTGTGGAGCTCAGTGGGGCCCAGCCCTGAGCCCCTGTGTCTGTTCGATAGTCCTCCTGGGGGAGGGCCACAGTCCTCCTGGGGGAGGGCCACGGGGACTGCAGGCCTGTCTCCCCTTCAGGCTGTTAGGAGTGGGAGGTATAAGCGAAAGGGGACACCTTCTAAAAGGGAGGCCCAGCTCTGATTGCGGAATTTATTCTGGTGACTTAAAAGAGTGGGTTCTCCTCCCGCTTGGAACCTTCCTCTCCTTTGTACAGACTGCCATCAAGGCCCCTGCAACCCTTTCCCTTTCTGTCCCCCGTGGGTGGGAGGGGGGTAAAGGTAAATACCTGGTTTTATGGCGAGGATATATATATATATATATATATATATATATATTTTATTGATATTTTACAGAGAGAAAGGGAGAGAGCTAGAGAGCTAGAAATGGCGATGAGAGAGAAACATTGGCCAGTTGCCTTACCGGGGATGTGCCCGCAACCAATGTACATGCCCTTAACCAGAATCGAACCCGGGACCTTTCAGTCCACAGACCGACGCTCTACCACTGAGCCAAACCGGTTTCGGCTTAAGAAGGGCCCAGGGTCCTCTATCCTCTCATTATTCTACAAAGAGTTGGGCAGGAGCCCAAAGCTGCCAGCCAGATCCTGTCCCCCTGCTAATCCACCTTCAATAGGGCAGTATGAGGATGGCCTCATCTCTGGGTCACAGATGACGTGAACTTGGCCACCGAAAGGACAGAGCCGGGAAATGGCAGGTGTGCAGCACCTGGAGACTTTGGGGCCTTGTTGGAAGTCACAGCGGCTCCTGCCCGGGGAAGGGAGCCGCTAATCCCAGGGGAAGCTGGGTTTGGGTACAGCCCCTCCTGCTGGGGGAAGGCTGGGCTCCCAGTCCCAGCCAGCTCACTGCCTGGCAAGGCAAGCTGGGCCACGGCCACCAGCCCGGGGCGTCCCTCCGCAGCGGGCAGATCTGCGCTCTCTAAGGTGAGGTACGGTCTTATTCATTCTTAGGTCTGGAGCCTCCCTGTCTAAAGTCCTGGAAGAGGGATTCCATCTTTCAATGCTCTTCACGCATTTTGACTCACCCTAAGGTTTTGAAACGAGGACTTTAAGCTTTACCTTATTTGATAAATGAGGGTGTTTAATTCAAAGGTTAAAAAACTAGGTTACGTCTTCTAACCTCTGACTCCGTTTTCCATTGCTTAACCCTGAGCTTTCATTATTCCTTGGCAGTAGACTGTTAAGTTTTATTACTGTGCTCTTTATTGTGATACTCATTGGCTTGGCGTTATTCTGATTTTCTTTTAGCCTCCTCAATAAAAACAGCAACAAAACAATTAGTATTTATTGATAATGTTGGACGTTATTGACAATAACCGGTATTAATACCAGTATGCCAAGTAGTGTGGTAGGCATTTTACTTGAATTGTATCATTTAAGCCTCAAAGAAGTATCATTAGAACCATTTTGAAGATGCGGACACAAAGGATTAGACTAGAGGGTTTAAGAAACTTGCCCAGCCAGATGGAGCAGTTGGCTTTGCAGCTCCACAATGTCCCAGTAAAACCATGCTCTTAGGGTTCGCAGGTTGAGGACATGGCTGGGCTCAGCCCTGAGCCGGGTGCCTGGGGTCTGAGGTGGAGAATGCCTCTGCTACCGTGGACACGGAGCCTAGAAAGACTCCTCTCTGAATATGCGTGTCCATATTGAGCAAAATGTAAACTTTCTCATATAGTGTACCAACTACATACATCAACATGATGAATAGCAACATTAATATATATCAGAATCAATTAAGAAATACTTAAAAGCTACAAAAACTTGGCTTAGTTGAGTGAAAAATTAGCTACCGGTATTTGTACCATTTCATATACCTAATCAGTAGGAAGCATTCTGAATGTATGTACAGGAAATGTGTCAGATTAGCTTTTGTGTGTCTTTTTTTTTTTTTTTGCTGCCGCAAAAAGCTTTATTGTTTCATTTGGCCCAATGCATGGGAGAGGGCTTCAGGGTGATTAACAGAATGGCTAGTAGTTTCGGGAAGAGGCTCAGGTACAAGCCAGACACCAGGGGGACGCAGAGGTGCCCTTCAAAGGCCTCTGGGCTCCAAAGTCCCTAGTCCTGCTCCAGGGTGAGCCTTTCGAAGAGATACTTGCCCAGCCCCGCCTGGGGGCTGGCCAGGCTGCAGAGATGAGTCAGGTGGACGCCCTTCTTCTTGATGAGTCTCAGCTGCTCACCCGGAAGTGGTTCTCCAGGAAGTCACAGGATGAGGGTCTGCGTGGGCAGAACCCAGGGCCTGCAGCTCCCCAAGGGCCTGGCCCAGGTTCCTCTCCAAGGCCAGGGCAGCTTCCGTGGCTTCTTGAGTTTTGCCCACTCCACCTGGGAAGGCTCCCGCAGGTCCTGGAAGAGAATGCGGCCACTGTGCTTGTTATGCATCTTTAAGAGACACTCAGGGCCCTTTGCTCCACCAGCGTGTGGAAGAAGTGGCCCACGCCCGCCAGAGCCACATCGTCACAGTGAAAAGAGAAGCCCAGAGAGAGGTAGGAGGAGGAGGGTGGCAGATGCTGGCTGACCAGGCAATTAACTGTAGCCTCCACCTCGGTGGAATAATTCTGATGAAGTAGGGAGCTCATGGTTGTTCAGCAATAAGGAGTTAAGGTAGAAAAAAACAAAACAGTGTGTTGGCTGGTCCTGGATGTGGTTCTGAAGGTGGTGGTGACTGGATAAGACACAGGAGAGTGGCTGGAGGCTGGAAGAAGGGACGTCCCTTGGTCTGTTCCGTCCAAACACTGTTGAAGCAAGAGACAGATCTGAGACCACCGAGAGCACTGTCTGAATGTCTTAATTGAAGATAATAATAATAAATACTCATCATCTATGGACTTTCATTAACTAAAACTATTAGGATTTCTGGACTGGGAGAACAGCTGTCGTATCTTAGGCTCCAGAAGAAAACTTTCTTGTTGCTGCTTCCCAGTGATATGGAACTGTAGAAAAATGCATATTTCCAGAATTATGTTTTATACGTGAAGAGTAATATGTGCAATAATAGTTAGTATAATCTCATGCAAGAAACATGAAAAAATGTTCTAAATATTATTGGTCCATTGTATATGAAGAGTTTTTCAAGGTATTGCTCAACTTCTGGTTAGAGCTAAAAGAAATGTTTTACTTGGTTAACTGTAGATCTTACTATAGTATAGACTGTCATATCAAGCTTTTGACTCATTGTGCTCAAAGGGTGTAAGTTGAAATAACAAATAAGCACTGGATATTCAGTTCAAGACCCTCTTACTTCCTCTATAGGAATGAATAAGGCAATGCTTACATGATTATAGCTGAATTTTTCACACTAAATCTTGAAATCTCATGGAAATAGGTCCTTAGGTATTGATTTTAGGATTAGGATAATTTAGAATTCTAAGGGTTGGGAGATCTGGGATTCAAGACAATAAATAGATCAACGTGGCTCAGTCACCATTCTGCAAGCACTCTTCATTATGAGATTATTTTTTAAGTTGAAAATATGAATTTTAAAATGACATATGAGAGTCAATTAAGTATGTTGGGAATAGACAAAAACTATGGGTGGTGGGCTGTATCTGGCCCACTACTTATTTTTATAAATAAAGTTTTATTGGAACACAGCCATGCCCACTCATTGGCTTATAGTCTATGGCTGCTTTCATGCAAAAACAGCAGAATCAAGTAGTTCCACTCAAGTCTCTAGAGCCTACAGAGTAAAAAAGATTTACTACCTGGTCCTTTTAAGAAAAAATTTTTCCAACTTTTGATGACTATGAGAGAAAAAGAGAGAGGGGAGAGAGGGGTGGAGAGAGATTTGTTTGTGCAGGGTTATATTAAGGAATACCTACCAGACATTGATGACATTCTTCTAAAGAAGAATACTTGGCAGATTTATAAATTGATTTTGAGAAGTTTCGGTGTTGGATTATTATTATTTATATTTTAAAACACAAGTTTAGAAAACCAAGTTTAGAAATATTCTAATTTTGATCAAGGGTAGTCACATAAGTCATATTGGTCTTTAACTTCTCCTTGTCCTGTGATATAAAGCTTACTTCATCTTGTCACACGTTGAGCTGCTGCTTGTGTGTGTTTATGTTTTCAGGCTTCTTCATGTCACTAGACAAGAAACTACACCAAAAATCTGCTATTACTTAGCTGGTTTGCACTTCAGTCATGCACATGGGAGTCTCTTTCCACCTCTATGAATTCTTGCTCTTAGTCTCAGGAACTGAATGAAGCCTGCAGAAGGAATTACCTACTCTTTTCATGTCTTTTTTTTTTTTTCATTTTTTCAATTTTTTTTTTATTAAGGTATTATCTGTATACATAGCTTATCATTGCCCCCCCCCCCCCAATATATGCCCTCCCTCCCCAGAGTTCTGCGTCCACTGGCTATTCTTATATGCAAGCATACCAGTCCTTTGGTTGATCTCCTATCTCCCCCAGATCTCCCTACCCCCCCCTTTTTTTTTTTTTTTTAAGGGAAAAGTTGTCTATCAGAGGGACTAAGAAGGTTGTATGCATTCAGGACATTTAACATAGGCTTATAGAAGTTAATGCTTTAAATCTGTGTAAGAATCTGTCTATGTTTAAATTGTTAGTCAAGAATGTCAGTTCAGGAACATTTGAGATCTTGCTCCCTGCCATATGTTGTCAGTTTGGCTCAAATAAACTCATAAAAATTCTCAAAAAAAAAAAAAAAGAATCTCAGTTCAGTAGAGTATCTGCTTGCAGAGACAAGTCTGTTATTGGCAATTGGAATGGCCTTTGCTTTGTAAAACCTTTTCTTTTGGCAAAATCACAAATCTGTTATGAAACAACCAACATTTGTATTCCCTGAGTCACCATATAGCTCAAAGAGACTTGCTAGCCCACTTCCAAATCGTACAGGCATCATTATCAAGAAGTTCTGAATGTTTCTGAGAATTTCTTGCTTACTTTTAATTCCTTCTAGCATTCTCAGAGAGGTACACCTGTGTTTTCTAAGCTTTCCTTTTAGCCTTTCCTTGATTTTGTAAGAGCCTCTCGGTCCTTTCAGTGAAAACCTCTTTCGCTTAAATCAGCCAGAATTAGCTTTGTTTCTTTTTTCTTTCTTTTTTTCTTTTAAAAATTTTTTATTTTATTTTATTGATTTTCCACAGAGAGGAAGGGAAAGGGATAGAGAGTTAGAAACATCTATGAGAGAGAAACATCGACCAGCTGCCTCCTGCACACCCCCTACTGGGGATGTGCCCGCAACCAATGTGCATGCCCTTTGACCGGAATCAAACCTGGGACCTTTCAGTCCGCAGGCCGATGCTGTATCCACTGAGCCAAACCGGTTTCGGCTTTGTTTCTTATTAGTACCAGGAATTGGTATATAGATATTCGGTGACAAAAATTACAGATACCTGTTACACTCTTTTCGTTCCTGAAAGCACAGATTCTGAGATATTTATAAAAAATTGTTGCCTGTTACAAAGTGTAAAAAAAAGGGGCTAATTCTGGCTTGACACAGCATAATCATCTTGTTATCCTTCATATTTGTCTGAACTTTAATACGTAAAAACCGTTGGACTTGTAACCAGTTGTTATATAGAGTGCTGTGTGTTATTAGTCTAACTCTCATGGTCTCTCCACAGTTCTAGGAAAAGGGTATTAATGCTTGCTGATTGATCCCCTATGGAAGATGAAATTGCTTTTAGTTTCCAAGAAATGAGATCTCATTTGTCCCTTTCCTCCTCTAAAAATAGGTTTGGGGAATTGGTCTTCTCTGTGCTTTGGAGTTTGCATTGGGAGTAAGATGCAGAGTTTCCTATTTAATTGATGTGGTGGATCGCAGTTTTACATCTCTTCATGGAGAAGGACACTTACATAGTTCTATCATGAGTCAGTTAACATTTTTGGGGTCTTTTTTCAGTTTAGTCTGTCACTTCAATGTGCTGTTCAAATTGCTAAGTATTTAGGTACGGACATTAAAATCCCACTTTAGAGCCAGCTAATTACACAATTGCAGGTAAGATGACACATGAGCATATTAATATTTTTAGCTTTCACAGATGCTATTAGGAAGATATGTAATTACAGCCTCATGGAGTTCCAGCAACTGTTAGTGGATGGCCCAGATGCCTTCAGAAAAAATGGGAGGAGGTCAAACTGTGAGGCTTTGGTCTGTAAAATCAGTCACTTACTAAGTGATATGAATATACAAGAAAGTTCTATTAATTCTATAATAATGTTCCTTTCTTCTATCTTAGTTCTGTGATCAGTATTTGAATTACAAATTATGACCACCAGCTAATATTAAACAACATCTTATATTTTATAAAAAGATGTTTTCTATGTATAATTCTATTCATTCTTTTTTTTATTCTCATTTTTTATTAAGGTATTGTATGTGTACATACCTTACCAATCCCTACCCCCCCACTCCCATACATGCCCTCCTTCCCCAGACTTTTTCATCCATTGCTTATGCTTATATGCATGCATACAAGTCCTTCCGTTGATCTCTTATCTCCCCCATATAATTCTATTGATTCTTATAATTTTGGTGGTCCTTAGCCTGTAAACTAAGAGGAATAAGTGGTTATTTTGATTCCCAGTACAGAGCTGCAGTGCTTTCCTAAAGTTCCCTCATACTATTTTGATTCATTGTTATGTCCCCAGTGTTCAGGTCAAGATGGGTGCATAGTTGACATATAAAAAAAAAATTGCCAAGTGGCAAAAGAAATGCAGCTCAGTGAGAGAGGACATGGCTTGGCCAGGGACACACAATTACTCAGGGATGGAGGCAGAGGTCAGATTTAGGATTTTGGGTTGCAAATCCCACACTCAGTTCTGTAGTGTGGATGCCCCAATGGGGGCAGCTGAGATAAAGAAATACATTCGAAGTCTTTAAATGCAGATCCCTTAACTTGGATGAGGGATTACTTTAGAGCTAAAGTTAAGTTCTATAATGCTAAAGTGTTTAAATGGAGTTTTTAAAAATATATGAAATTGGAGAAGAAATCTTGAAGGCCAAGTCAGTTTGGAGTTTACACTGCATCATCACATTTCAGAGGGTTTAGATATGAAAGCTTCTTTGCATGTTGAAGACAAGGAAAGTGAAGTTCACCCAAGGTGCATAGTCCACGAGGATGGTCTATGTTGCTTGGCACCAGGCTGATACACACTAGGTGTTCAGTTAATATTTGTTGACCGGGTGAGGCCCAGACTACTAAAGTAGTTGCTCCAAGTTACACCTTAGTGAAGGTCTTCAATCAACACACTGGTATCGATGGGGTGTCCATTGCGCTCCTATCTGTTGGGCTTCTGGGGATGCCATGGGAACAAGAATTTCCTGAGGCCTCCATGGGAGGATGAGGTATAATGGGAAGCTTTTTTAAAGAGGTAGCAGTAAGGGAGTTCCCCTCCAAAGTCCCACCTCCCTCTGTCCCACCATGGGAAAAGTCCCCTTTTGTCTTCAGCAGGAGTAAGATCAAAGCCCCTGCCCAGAGTTTCCGCTCCATATTTGCATAGTCCAGTCCAGCATCTGGCTAGCTTAGCTTGTATTTCCAGCTGCAGACCATTGTGTGTGATGGGCCATGCAGGTTTTAGGATGACAAGTTAGTTTAGGCTCCTGGTTGGCAAACTGTGGCTCGCGAGCCACATGCGGCTTTTTGGCCCCTTGAGTGTAGCTCTTCCACAAAATACCATGGCCTGGGCGAATCTATTTTGAAGAAGTGGCATTAGAAGAAGTTGAAGTTTAAAAACTTTGGATCTCAAAGGAAATTTTAATCATTGTACTGTTGATATTTGACTCTGTTGACTAATGAGTTTGCCCACCATTGGTATAGGCCAAGGAGCAGGCTAGTGCAAGGAAGCAGGAGCAAAGCAAGAGGAATGAGAGAAAGAATTGCTTTGTCTGCCAATTATAATTGGGAAGTTAACCAATGAGCCCTTCAGGATTTTGCCCACTTGCATTGGCTTCACTCTTCTATCCAATGATCCTCGTTTCCCAGGCTAGACTGACAGGCAAGCACCTTCCCCACCGTCACCCTCACATCACTGTGCATGTGTGCATCTCCCATTGTTGGACCCCTTCCCCCAGTGATTTGCATGGAATGGACCGGTGGTCCCCTGGGAGTGTGAAGTTGCAGCTTCCTGGTGGAAGCTGCCCACATGTGTATAATGTATGGCCTCTCCTTTGCTTTCTTCCTATATTAATACTCATAACTGGCTAGTTACAATGGCAACAACACCGTCTCCATGTCATCAATACAATCAAATTGTTGAACTCAGGCTGGAGGGACCTTAGTGCTAATCTAATCCGGCCCTTTTAAATGACTCCTACTTGGCCATTTGACTTTGTACCAGAGCAAGAATGGAAATGACAGTCTTGGTTCCTCCCTACTTTCTACTTCCTCATGCCAACTTTGAAAATATTTATGAGGACTCAACATGGTCACTTCCTCTGGAGACCAAGTGGCCCTGGAGTAGGTAATGTATGTACAGCCGAGACAGGACATGAGGCTCATAACTCAGCCCTATGCTCTTTTCCCTCTCAGTCCCACAGGCATTGTCACAGACCGTTCTAGCCCAGTACAGCATGTCTCTGCATTTCTGATTTGTTCTTCTCAGATTTAGCAGTCCTTGGTCTCCATCTCTTATGCAAGATTGAAACTGGCCAGCCCGCACTGGTGAATTAAAAATGTATACTCTCTTATATCCCAGCTCTAAATTTTCTACTTAACTGGGATGTTAAGGATTATACTTCAATACCTTGAGCATGAACACCCTTCCCCACCCCAAAATCATCTCAGGTCCTCTGCAAAGACAGACAGCAGGAAGTGAAACACTCTGATTGCTCATGTGCAACTTGTGTCTTTGAGCCAATTGCCATTGGAAAGAGAAAATTGTGCATACATTTCTCACTTACACTATGAGTGTCTCTTATGTGCCAGACACCATCCTAGAACAATAGGTAGACCACAGGAACCCTTCCCTCAGGGAACTCACAGAGATCCCAGCCTGCTAGTGCCAAGAATGGAAATGTGGACAATTACACAATGTGATGATTTCTGCGATAGAAGAATGTGGAAGGTTCAGTAGGAGCACCTGGTGGAACCAATTGACTCTGCCTCGGGGAGGGGAATAATGAAGACTTCTTTGAACAGGTGACAGCTAAGCTGGGCTTTGAAGGAGTTGACTCAGGATACAGTGGCAGTGGGGAGTGGAGGTGCATTTAAGGCAGAGAAAATAACAAGTAGAAAGACTTGAAGATGTGAAATGTTATGGCGTGTTCAGGAAAGCCACACAATCCTTCCGTTTATTGGTTTTTCAAACGTTTCTGCTTTTCCATCCTTGTTTATAAACATATTTTGAGCATAGATGCTCTTCATCATAAGTACATTAATTTAACAGTTGTACACATGCACTGCTATTTTGATGCATTATGTACACTATAAACACATATAGAAATTTTAAAATCACTTTTGCCTGACCAGCGTGGCTTAGTGGTTGAGTGTGGACCTATGAGGAGGTCATAGGTCAGGGCACATGCATAGGTTTTGGGCTCGATCCCCAGTGTGGACATGCAGGAGGCAGCCGATCAATGAATCTCTCTCATTATTGATGTTTCTATCTCACTTCTTCTCTCTTTCTCTCTGAAATCAATAAAAATATTTAAAAAATTTTGTAAATCACTTTAAAGGTGAGATAAAATTAATATAGACATTTTGATCTTTTCTGGATGCATCCTGAAGGATGGTCTTTGGCCCCTCCTCTGTAAGTCACTCTCTAGACCAGGCGTGGGCAAACTACAGCCTGCGGGCTGGATGGCTGTTCTAAACTATTGAAATAAAAAAAAAGACCGTACCCTTTTATGTAATGATGTTTACTTTGAATTTATATTAGTTCACACAAACACTCCATCCATGCTTTTGTTCCGGCCCTCCGGTCCAGTTTAAGAACCCATTGTGGCCCTCGAGTCAAAAAGTTTGCCCACCCCTGCTCTAGACTCTAAGCCCCCATGAGGGAGGCCAGGGGGCTCAGATGCACTGCTGTGTGCCTCCTGGTTAGCACCGTGTCTGGCATTACTAGACACCTGATAAATGTTTGTTGACTTGAGCTGGTTTCCATTGTTGTCAGAGAGTCAGCCTAAAGTGATGAGCTGGTGACAAGTGCGTCTCAGTTTTACTGAGGGAAGACTTTTGTACATTTTCCCAGGGGTTAAGCAGAACACCAGAGCTTTGAGTGTAAGCTCTGACTCACATTCTTTGTCTTGGGACGGGGCAAGTCCTTCACATAATTTCTCTGTGTCTCCTGAGGGCATTCACGCTGTGCAACAGGGCAATAATATTCCTGCACGTCACATGGTGTTCGCAGCGAGTGACTAATAAAAGTGATATTGTGAAGCACTTGGCACTAGTGAAAGGCCTATCAAAATGGTAAATAGCCCTTGTATAAGCAGCTGGAGAGAATGAGGCCATTCTTCCTCCCACCATGGCTCTTACTGGGAGTGATAACAACATCAAAAGCATATTTTTCTGTTGGACTTTTGAATCCAGGGGTCTATGATGTTGTGGCGACAGAACTGCCCTTTCCACAAGGCAGCAAACAGTGCCTTGCAATTAATAGATGGGTTTGAGCATGATTTAAGGCAGTGTATGTGAACTTGTTTTAAAGTGCAATTAACATTTGATTATAGATTACTTAAGCTTATACACTTTTAGGTATAAATAGAGAACAGATTTATTTCAACAAATTTCAGAGAAACTAGGAGATGTATATACATATATATGTCCCATTTTATCCTCTTATCTCAGAATAACTTTGTATACATAGCCCTGCTGATAATGTTTTTATCTTTAGTTACTCAGCCTACAAATATTTGTAGGGAGCCTGTGGGGCCAACTTTTGTTTATATTAAACAAGATAGCAAGAAATAAACAGCATGCCCTGGCCCTGTGTGGCTCAGTTGGTTAGGCGTTGTCCAGTGCACCTAGAGGTTGCTGGTTCCATTCCCAGTCAGAGCGCATGCCCAGGTTGTGACTCAATCCCCAATGAGGGGGGCATGCAGGAAGCAGCCGATCTTTATTACTCTCTCTCTCCCTCTCCCTCACCTTTCCTCTTATAATCAATAAAAATCAGTAAGCAAAGAGAAAGAAACAGCATGATTTGTGCCCTCAGGAAGATGACTTTCAGGTGGAGAAATAGAATGAGAATCCATGGATAAGTGGAGGGCAACTGAACAGAACATTGCAAAGACCCTTGGAGAATTGAAGCAGTGGTGGTAGAAAAGAGAAATCCGTGTGACCTAGAAAAGAAGGAGATGGCTTCCTGGTGAGGTGGGGCAGGAAAAAACATGGAGGAAGGATGGATTGTTGGGTGGGAATGCCAGGAGCAAAGACACTGAGATGGGATAGACAGAGTGGCTGTGCCTGCTTGATGAGAGCTGGGACCTAGGGTTGGGAACAGGGGTCAACGCCCTTGATAAGAGGAGAGGCAGAGTGAGGAAGCTTTTATTGCTTCACAGAGAACCCAGAGCCTGTGGCACATCACAATGAAAAGAGAGCATCTGGATGTTCTTACAGAGGACAGTGAGCTTTGTGTCAGGTATATATATTGGAAGAGTGGAGATCCAGAGACTAAAGGAGGAGACTCTAGACTTGAGTAGTTGAGAACTGAAGGCAAATTAAGGGCAATTTCCAAAGGGTCAACAACAGAACTTGCTGACAAATGAAACGTAGGGGATGAAAGAAATTGAGTACAAAAAAGAGCTTCTGTCAGCACTATACGGAGTACTGGGAACACAAAAAAACTGAACCCTAATTTCTCTCTTTAAGGAGTTAGTTCAAGGTGCCTGAGAATGTTATCTGGATGGCTGGAATACTCCAAGAATCATTCCTTAAAAAAAAAAAAAAAAAGAATCATTCCTTGAAATCTGATGTTTGGGAAGAGGAATTAGTTAAGTGGGGGATAATGATAAGAGAATGTGTGGGGAGAGGCAGTTGGATAAATTTGTTGTTTTGGTTTAAAATATATTTTTATTGATTTCAGAGAGGAAGGGAGAGGTAGAGAGAGATAGAAACATCAATGAGGAGAGAGAATCATTGATTGGCTGCCCCTTACTGGAGATCGAGCCCACAACCTGGGCATGTGCCCTTGACCAGAATAAAACCCGGAACCCTTCACTCTGCTGGCCTATGCTCTATCCACTGAGCCAAACCAGCTAGGCCTAGATTTGTTTTTAACATATTAAGGAGATTTTGATGTGTGTGTGTGTGTGTGTGTGTGTGTGTGTGTGTGTGTGTTCTGTACAGATAGAAGACATTTTTATTTTGAAAAAACAATATCCAATATCCATTTCAGTTGCATGGTCTTTGAACTATGGAAACTGGTTCACCAGAACAGCTATTTAGGCTATGCCTGGTATACAGTTGGGGCTCAATGGATGTATATTGGTTGAGAAACCTTTTATCAGCTTCTCAGCTGGAAGCAGCCGCCACTCTAGCTGCAGATGTCACTGAGAACACTTTTGAGGGTTCTCGAAATATTTTTAAACACTGAGAAACCTTGTTTTTTTTTTCTTCCTCATGTTCCAGACCTGTACGCCCAGGCCTCTGGCAGCTTCAGCATCTGTCCTAAGCCGAAAATAGATGATGGTAACCCTACCCGGTGTTTGTACCGCATGCTTAGCACAACATTCTCTTTGATATATTCACCCTCATTCGGGAGCCCAAAGGAAATGAGATTTGCTGTTTCGCGCTCCCTGGCACCGCGGTTTGCGGTAGATCTTTTCAGTACAAAATGTGCCTCAGCAACAGCCTACTCTGTTTTGATCTCTGAGTAAGGATTTACCCTGGAGGCTCTTCTGGGTGTCCATAAAAACAGAAGTTGGAGTTGAAAGAGATTTTAGAGATAAATCTGGCCAGCTTCCTCATTTTCCAGATTAGAAACTCAGGTCCTAATTGGACGAGAGCCCTCCTTCCGGGCCCTGTTACCTAGAACGAAACTGCAGGAACTAGAGTTTAGGTGCCTGACTCCTCCCTGAGACAACACGGTCCCTCGCTTCTGCTGGCCACGCAGCCTGGGATGATGGGAAGTCCACTTTCTCAGCCCAGTTTATGCTTTGGGCATCCTTTCCCACAAGTGGGTCCAAGGCTTTCCTCTTCTTCCTCTCCTCTTAATCAAATGAGAACAGACTTAATAGCATCACTTATACTTGCTGCTTAACTGATTACATTTAATACACAGGAGCTTATCACCTCTTTCTCAGCTAAGGCCTGTCTTAAAAAGAGCTGGCGTAGCTCAGTGGTTAAACGTGGATCTATGAACCAGGAGGTCACGGTTTGATTCCCAGTCCGGCGACATGCCCAGGTGGCGGGCTTGAGCTCCAGTGTGGGGTGTTCAGGAGACAGCTGATCAATGATTCTCTCTCATCATTGATATTTCTCTCTCTCTCTCTCTCTGTCTGTCTCTCTCTGAAATCAATAAAGAATGTATTTTTAAAAGACTTGTATGACGTTTTAAAAATATATATATATTTTATTGATATTTTACAGAGAGGAAGGGAGAGAGATAGAGAGCCAGAAACGTCGATGAGAGAGAAATATCAACCAGCCGCCTCCTGCACACCCCCCACCGGGGATGTGCCCGCAACCAATGTACATGCCCTTGACCAGAATCGAACACAGGACCCTTCAGTCCACAGACCGACGGTCCACCACTGAGCCAAACCGGTTTCGGCTTGTATGAATTCTTATTGGATGGAAGGCTCCTGATCTAGGAGGGTGAGCATCAGTGAGCAGATGGGGATACATTTAAAGAAGAAAAGGCTCTAAAAATCACACGCTGAGTCTGGCCAGGAGTTAGTTCACTTGTCAGCTTTGTAGGGTTTTTGCAAGGCGTGGGCCACAGACTCACAGGTTCCTGGGCCCCGGGGAGGGCGCTCCAGTGCCTGGAAACTTACTCCCTGAGAGTAAGTCTCACCTTGACCACACCCTGCCCACAGAGGTCTGCTTGGTCAGCACACACCTGATGAGCTGTCCTCCTCCCACCACCCTTTTCTTCTGTTACTCCAGAACACACCGCAGGTTCTGTTTCACTGCCACCCAGTGGTCTGCAAAGTGTGCTCCCTCGGGAGCCACAGCAGCACCCCTGGGCATTTGTCAGGAATGCTCCCCACTGGGCCCAGCCACGTGTGGTGTACCACGCCCTCCGGGTGACCTTTCTCAGGCGTCTCTGAGCATCATTGCTCCCCCCTTCTCTGACTTGAATCTCTGCAGATCACCTGGCATGCATTTTTCATATTCCATTCCTTTTAGTTATCATTCCATGATCTTCTGAACTTCATCTTCCTCCCTCTCTATTTTTTCTTTGTCTACAACTCAGCTCTGAGACGTTTTTCTCAGGGAAGACGGTTTTAAGTTTCCAACACTGGGTTGCGGTGTCTTTCTCAAGACGTGAGTACCGCCTGGGTGGTGCTGGCAGCGACTTGCTAGGGTGTCACAGAGCCCAGGCCACTCTCTCGCCAGCGGGCCACGCCTCGATAAACTGCTAGGTTAGCAGCAGACTCTGTTTCTAGGCTGCCCCAAGAGTGAGAAGGCCAAGGCTGATGTTCGGGCAGGAGTAGTGGGCAAGTCCCCTAACTTCTCCAAGTCACGTGTAGAACAGTGATGTCCGGGAGCGCTTGAACTACCAATCCTGAAGCTAAATCTAGATATTTCAGATGAAATAGTTCAGTGATTGTAGTCATCCGTTTGGCTCTAGCAGCTCTGGCAGGAAGCAAGGACTCAGGAGTGTGTCCGGGCAGCGACTGAGCGCTCTCTCACCTTCCATTCTCTCTGCTTTTGCCTGCACTCCACCTGCAGGGCCCCCGTGCTAACCCTCTGACAAAAGGGCAGCCCAGTCTGTCAGGAAGTTGCCAGCCCACCCTGTTGTTCCTGACTCACTTCCAGAGACATTAAGCAAGTTTAGTGCAAAATCCTGTATCCGTGCTGAAAAGCAGCGCTAAACAACCGAGGACTGCACTGTTCTAAAAAGTAACTGAAATAGCTGTTTTGTGGCTTCTTGATGGTGCAGCTGGCAAAACCTGACGAGGAAATATATTACATAATAATGACAGCAGTAAGAGTTGCCATTGAGAGCTTATTACCTGCCAAGCACTTTACATAGTTTCTCATTCATTGCGCCCACTATAAGACATACATTAACATTCCCGTTTTGTAGGTGACAATATTGAGGCACTGAGAGATTGAATGCTTTGTCCAAAGTTACACAGCGAATACTGGATGGAGCTTGAGTTTGAACTCAGATTCCACAGCTCTTCCAGGACTGACTGATGAACAGTGAGCGAGGACGGCAGGAAGTGAATGTGCTAACTAATGCCCCCGAGTTCCTATTCCTCCCTGAGAGCTATACTCTCTCACCCCGCACTTGTGGCCACCTGAACAGGAGCATAAAGGGAGGGACAGAATACCTGTCCCAGTTTGAGAACCGCTGTTCTAAGTGAAGAGCAAGCGCCCTTGATGTGGGAGGAAGGAGTCAGGACACAGCATTCTGGATTACAGAGGGGCAGGCTGCGGTATGGGGGCCACGGTTGGAAGCAGCAGCCGAGCTGTAAGAGCCCTGCCCAGGCCTTTCTCGGGACAGCGAGGACCTTCATGTACCGGTGTTGAGTCACTGTGTCCTCGGAGAGTTCCAGGAACCACGCCGGGCTTGTTCCCGCACCTGTAAAGAGGCAATTAGAGGCCTGGTACTCCTGGGCGTGGCGTGTAAACAAATAATGACTTGTTTGAAAAAAAGAAAAAAGGGATCCGGAGCTTCTTGGAAAGGTGCTGTGTAAGCAGGGAGAGCCCCGTTCTTGTGAGTCTCAGAGGACGAGATCGGAGCTGGAGAGGTAGGTACATTGCTCTGTGCTCCTTCAGAGCAGGAGACCTCTGAGGGGAAAAGCCGGCATGAAAATCTCAGGTCTAATGAGATAAGGAAGATCTGACTTAGGGACCTTCCTGTCTCGGCCCTATACTTACCCCTTATCTCAGGGATGAGATGAAAAGTTACTTATTTATTTAAAAATTTAAAATCACAGTTGACGTACAGTATTTGTTTCATAATGATTAGACATTTATATACCTTACACAGCGATCACCATGATAAGTTGAGTGCCCATCTGGCACCACACATAATTATTAGTCATGAGAGATTTGTGAGGGATTCCTGGACTTATATACACACACTAGAGTCCTGGTGCAAGAAATTTGTGCATGGGGGGGGGGTTCCCCTCAGGCCAGTCTGCACCCTCTCTAATCTGGGACCCCTCAGGGGATGTCCGACTGCCAGTTTAGGGATCAGGCCTAAACTGGCAGTTGGACATCCCTTTCACAAGCTGGGACCACTGGCTCCTCTAACTGCTCACCTGCCTGCCTGCCTGATCGCCCTTAACTCCCCCCCCCCCCCCTTGCTTGCCTGGTTGCCCCATGCAGCCTGCTGTTCAGTCATTTAGTTGTTCTTCACTAACCCAGCTTCCAGGCTGGTCGCCTCACACAGCCTGCTGTTTGGTCATGTTACTGTGACAGCATCCTGGACAATTTGCATATTCCTCTATTATTAGTATAGATCCCATCACAAAGTATTTGCTATTTGTCTTATGTGGACTGATGCTGACTCCCTGGGATGGTGTCACTCACCAGAGCCATTCCCTGTCCCCCAGGAGTGTTATCCTCAATTAGTGCCAACATGATAACAATATGATGACTGCTCTTGTAGGCACTTCTGCACACCCTGTCAGTATTTGCAGCAGGATCTGTGTGGTGTGTAGATTGCATACATTTTCACCTTGCCTTGGCAATCTAGCATAACTGGGATTTTTTTTTTTCCTTCTTAGCTTGTATGAGCATGAAATAGGCAGGAAACAGATGCTCCTGCCATTTAAAATGTGATGGGATGGAAACCTCTCTACACATCAAAATCAGAAGATCTGGGTTTAAATACCGACTCTCTTGGGAAATGTGAATTGATCACATCACTTTAATTTTTCTGAGTTCTTTTCCTTATTTGTCAAATGAGTAAGCTGCTGTCTTCCTGGGTCACAGGGGTACTTTTTGTTTCAGCTCTGACAGTCTATGGCTCCATCCAAATGTAAGGTACTCCTGTTACTATTTCTGCTAATACTGCCTCATCACGGTTTTAAATAGTGAATGATAGATGAGACTGGGGATCAAACATGCTTCCTGCCTGGGTGTATTTTTTTCCATTTATTTAAAAAAAATAGATTTTATTGATTTTTTACAGAGAGGAAGAGAGAGGGATTGAGAGTTAGAAACATAGAAACATCGATGTGAGAGAAACATCCATCAGCTGCCTCCTGCACACCCCCTTACTGGGATGTGCCCACAACCAAGGTACATGCCCTTGACCTGAATCGAGCCCAGGACCTTTCAGTCCGCAGAACGATGCTCTATCCACTGAGCCAAACCGGTTTTGGCTGCCTGGGTGTATTTACCATCTCTATTTGTTGTGGTGACAAGACACACAGCATACATGAGACTTTGCTTTGTACTTGAGAGGAGGCCTGGAAGGGCCATGGACAGAACTTATAGCTCTGACTTTCTGATTCACAGAGCCATTGTTTACAGCCCACTCTCCCCCTGAAAAGGAGCCTTGCATATTGTGTGTGTGTGTGTGTGTGTGTGTGTGTGTGTCTTTGTGTATTTCCAAGACCTATTCCTTCTGGCTCTCCAGAATCACATGTGCTCTCTTAACATGAACCAGTTCCATTCTCTTTCCTGCCTGTTGCTGTCTGTATTTGTTCTATTGTTCTGACAAGGCTGGGAGAGTTCAAACATCTTCTTGAAGCAAAACTATATGAAATGTGTATTAGGATCTTGTCTCACATAACACACACACATATATGCATATATAATCATGTACGGATACGTACGCAACTATTAATATTGGGTCAATGAAAATGTCAAACACATCCCAAAGGAATTACAATAGTTTAGCAAACTCCTGTGCATCTGTCTCCTAGCGCCAACAATGATCAATCAGTTCATCACCAGTTATACAACTTGGTATTACACATATTTGAATACTTCTCTCTACTAGGAACGTGTAGTGTTTTGATCACTTGAAATTTGCATTGTAAAATAAATGTATGTGTTCAAAGGAAACACAGTAGGTTAGATTTCACTTGTTCTGTCTTTCCTATCATCTTTTTAGGGTGGGTGATGAACAGTGATTTTCTCTACGTCCTTGAATGCCCAGGGACAGATATTGGCTGTGGCTGCAGAACATCTGGAAAGGACAATAGCTTTGGTTTAAAGAACATTTATGTCAGGGCTCTGGCCCAAATCACAAGGCTCATACTGTCAGCCCCACTGTTTGGCTTGCTGTGTGTTTTGTTTTTTTAATAAACCCTTTACTTTGGCTGAGATTTATGACACTGTTTTTAAATGAGAATCTGTAGTTTCTGCCTCCCCTTTGTTCCCTAGGTTCCACAACCCGCTGCAGTTCTCTGCAAGCTATTTTTAAAACAACAACTCGCTAAAAAACAAAACAAAAAAAACACACCACACAATAATTTCTCCTTCCCTTATCAGATAGACGGTAATTTTGCAGGGATTATTAACACCCTGCACCGAATAGTGTTAGTTCTGCTGGGGCGGGAAGAGGAAATTGTCTGATGCAATTTCGGCAGCTGGTTAGCTGGACAGGAATAGAACATTACAAAATCACCTTGAGTCTTAAGCCTGCGCACCAGTTATTCGAGATGAATGATGGGAAGGAATTTCAGATGTACTGAAATTCCTTGGCCAGTGGATTGAAAAGGCAGCTGAAGTAGAGAGGATCCGTTCTTCTCCCCAGTGGTGCAGGGTGGATTGGCTTGGGTGATGTGGATTGATCCTGAGAACATAGTAGGCACCAATGTTTTTCATATCATTGAAGATCTATCTTCTACTATGAGCCAGGCACTAAGGGGATAAAACTAAATAAACAACCCTTGCTTCGTATCCCTGTCCTCATTTAATTGCAATACAGTGGGATGAGTGCTTTATTAATGTTATAAATATTAAGAAAAACCAGAGGACAGGTGGTTTCCTGGCTTTGGAAGGCTGGGAGATGCCAGGGAAGGGTACATTCTAAGCAGAGGTGGTCTGTCTGGGTCAAGGCATGGAGGGCACTGACATTATTCATCAGGATATGGAGAAGAGCCCAGTGTGTCCAGAGTGCAGAGCAGGAGAGAGAGAGAGAGAGAGAGAGAGAGAGAGAAAGAAGAAGGAGGAGGGAGGAGGAAGAGGACAAGGAAGAGGAGAGGAGGAGGGGAAGGGGAGGAGGAAGGGGAATGGGAAGGAGAAGGGCCAGGAAGCTTGGGAGGAGGCCTGGGGTCAGGGTGGAAGGTCTTTGGAGAGAATGTGATTCCAGGACACGCTCCTTAGAACCTGGGTAGGTGAGGTTCTTTGGATCCAGGAAAAGAGGCTTACACAGCCATGGCAGGGGTTGGCCTGTGCTGGTTATTGCCATGTGTGTCCAGCTGGAAGAAGACTAGAAAACTCTGCAGAGCCAAGGCACTTCAGGTTGCCTCTTTCCATCTCTCATTTTCAGCTTCATGGGTTTGTTTCTAAGTCCTCTCAGCCTCCCTGTGCTGTCCCGCCCACTCCCCCTCACTCCTCAGTGTCCTTTAGTGCTACGGACTTTTGACCTTTGTTCTAGGATTCAGTGGAGACAGTATGGAGGATATGGAGGGTGTATGTGGGAGAACTGAATGGGGAAATCAGGAAATACTCCGGACGTGGCAGCTGAACCCCTTTGCCAGAGCCCCCCACATTTCTCTGCTTTACACATTGACATCTGGGTGACTTCTGCTTCAAGAAAGTGTCCTATGGCACAACTAAAGCTTGAAAACGTCACTCTAGTTTAACCCTCAGAGGGAGCCATTCTGCTTGGCTTAGCTAATCACAGCCACTTCACTTATGGCATTAATCCTCATGCCAACTAGAGAGCCTTATGTTCCTTGTCTCCCTGTTGATGTCCCCGTGGGCATGGGCAGGGGTGCCCCACGCAGAGAAAACAGGCAGGGGGTTTAACCCTGCTCGGGTGGGTAAGGGGTGGAAGGCATTTTAACACAAAGGGGATGTTGGTCATGGCAGACAATGTGACTGACATGTCCAGGCAAAATGCTAGGTTTAAAAGTATGGCTCTTAGCCCGGAGCTCAACATTTTGCAATCTTTCTAGAGAATTCGATTTCATGAGAGGTTGGAAACTTCACTCTAGTTTGAATCTCGGAGGGAGCCATTCTGCTTGGCTTAGCTAATCACTGTCACTTCACTTGGGTAGAGCCTTATGCTCCTGGAACTATGCAAAATTGTTGTTTTTCAATGAAACGTGAAAATATTGCTTATCCTGTCTCTTTGGAGATCTTCGTGAGTGTCAGTATATGAAAAGCTATATAGTTGTAAGAGGTAAGTTTAGTTTAAGCAAAAAGAAATGCTTTTTTTAACACACACACACACACACACACACACACACACACAGGTTTAAAATTCCACAAAGTGATTACCCTAAAAGTCAAAACATGAATTGTTTTTTAAAAGATTTAGGTAAAGTTCATGGAAGTAGATGGTTACTAAGTTATGAGACAGGAATTTCTACTAAGGTAGTGAGAAGCCTCCTTACCATTTTGAAAAAATGGCATAATTTCTATGAGTGTCCTTGTCCGTTCATTTGTTCACCAAATATTTATTTAGGACCCCTGGTGCCACTTAATTATATGTTGGCAGTGTAAAAATTCTTACCTCTTTACTGAGCTACTTTTTTTGGAATATATAATTTTCAATGCTCTTATGTATGTATGTATGTATTTATTTATTTATTTTCCTCACCTGAGGATATGTTTTTTATTGATTTGAGAGAGAGACAGAGACAGAGAGTGGGAGAGAGACACATCAATTAATTGTGTTCTCACCCCAACCAGGGATTGATTGAACTTTGACTGGGAATCGAACCCACAACCTTTTGGTGTACAGATGGGGTGCCAGCCAACTGAGCCACCTAGATAGAGCTTAATGCTCACTTTTAGAATTCTGTGTTTCTAAGCATAAAAGGAGAGAGAGAGAGAAAGAGAGAGATGATAGCACAGTTATTGGGCATTTTTTACTCTTGGTAACATGTCTAAAAATATCAAGTTTCATCCCACCTCCCCAATCCAGAGTTTTTTTCCCTCCATCATGTTTCTGCTCAGTTTTCTAAACACAGAAATGTGCAGGCCCTGGTGGGCTGAGGGGTGCTCTCTAGTGCTGTCCCACTGAGCAGGGCGGGAGTCAGATATGCTTAAGAACGAGAACCAAGCTTGGGGCTGGTCAAAGGGTAGTAACTGAAAGGTTCTGTTCTGGAGTATTTAAAGATAAACATTATCTCATGTATAATATAGATTTTTTTTTAAAGCTGGAACGTTTACAGGAGCTAACACTCCTCTTTTGGCTTATAACCCATCCCTCCCTCTACCAAATTATATGGTAGCTTATCCCACATTTCAACTTCTCAGTAAATTGGTCTTCATTATTCTTGAATTCCTGGCAGACATCACGTCTAAGAATTAATGTTTCGCATTCTGCCACTTTGAGCCTGTTAAGTGTCATTGTCACTGAATTCATTAGAAGGATTCATGTGAGGACTTTAGCGCCTTTGTGAACATGGTTTTTTGTTTTGTTTTGTGTTGTGTGGTTTTTTTTAAAATTAGGGCTCATTTATTTTTTTACTAATAATTACACCTTTACATGGTTATCATTTGTGGTTTTTACATGCCCCGCCTTGGGAGTTGGCATGAGGATCAATACCAATAAAGCCATTAAAACAGTGCCTGGCACATGCTCAGGCCTCAAATACTACCTGGATCCGGTTAGTGAGCGTTGTGACAGTGTGATCGGGCAGATATGCCCTTTTACCAATGGGGCTGTTGTGCTCAGAAGTTTGGTCACATGGCAGCACAGGCAGAGTCAGAACTACAGTGGGGTCTTCATAGCCCTAGTCTTATGCTCCTGACTGCCCTCGTAACTGACATTTTGGGGTTTAGTATTTCTTTCTTTTTAAAATTAATTTAAAAATTTTATTTTCAATTTTTAAATTACTGTGGATGTTCAATATTATATTAGCTTCAGGTGCACAGCATAGTGGTTAGACATTTGGGGTTCAGTATTTCAACCCAGGAATGTTGGGGGGATGCAGACCTCAGACCAGTGGCAGTGAAGTCAGCATTGTGAAAATGCCTAGTGCAATCCTGGGCATAGGTGGTAGCAACTCCATTAAAATGGTTCTTGTCTTTCTATGCAGTTGACAGATGTCTCCCCTTCCCCTGCTGATGCCCCAGCTGAGCCCCTCATGCCCGGGCTACTCGGGAGCCTCCTGTCTTCCACAATTGGCTGTCTGAGTCAGCGCAGGCTGCCAGAACAAAGTATCACAGATTGAGTGGCTTAACAGCTCAAGTTTATTCTCTCACAATTCTAGAAGCTAGAAAGCTGAGATCAAGGTATTGGCAGAGCCCTGGCCCAGCAGCTCAATTGGTTAGAGCCATTGTCTTGATACACCCAGGTTCTTTGTTCAATCCTCAGTCAGGCCACATACAAGATGCAAACAACGTAAAGCAACAAGCAGACTGTCAAATGACAGCGGGGAGGGTAGGGAGATCTGGAGGAGATAAGAGATCAACAGAAGGACGTGTATACATGCATATAAGTACAACCAATAGACACAAAACTCTGGAAAGGGAGGGCATGTATGGAAGGGGGGTAGGGGGGCAATGGTAATATATGTACACAGATAATAATTTAATAAAAAAAACAAAACAAGATGCAAACAACAAATGCAGAAATAAGAGATATAACAAGTCAATGTTTCTCTCTCTCATTAATAATGTTTTAAAATACATTGGCAGGGTTGGTTTTCCTAAGGCCTCTTTTGGACTCATAGATGGCCTCCTTCTCTATATCTTCATGTGATCTTCCATCTGTGCATGTCTGTGTCCTCATCTCCTCCCCTGATAAGGACACCAATCATATTGGATTAGGACCCAGCCTATTGACCTCATTGTAATTTAATTGCCTTTTAAAAGACTCTATCTCCATATTCAGCCACGTTTTGGGGTACTGGGTCTTAGGGCCTCAACATTTGAATTTTAGGGGACCACTGCTTGGCCTATAACAGTGTCTAGCAAGGAGGAGCAGCTGAGCCTCAGAGCTCCAGCCCAGTATGCTCCTAACTCCTAATCATGACCCCTGGGATATCAAAACCCATTAAATATCACTTAGTGCACTCTGTTAAAAACAAACAAACAAACAAAAAACAACAGCCAGTGAGATTATGGTCCAGTTCCTTCCTTAGGAAGTGAGAGGAAGGAAGGTGAGGCCTGCAGTGTGTTGGGCACAATGCTGGGTTGCTGGTGCTTCCCAGACATTATATCCCCAAATCTCAACTAGCTAGTGCACTCCATAACTGCCTTTATTTTTACACAGAGAGGAAGAGACATTGCACTACTTGCCCAGGTCACGCAGTTACTGTGTGATTTTCTCATGTGGTTTTACTCTTTCTCAACAATGTTGAGTTTCTATGAAAAGAGCATAGGAGCCATGTGGGTGAACTAGGAGGAAAGAGATCTCATGGCTCACCCAACTCAGACCCTTCCCTTGAGAATTAAAAAAATGCAAGGCTGATCAAAGAAGGGAAGATAAATGGGAGAAACTTATTTTCCCCCCAGACTGGTTTAAATTTTTTGGAAAAAAGTTACTGAGTTCTGAAGGAAATAGGGAATGCTCTGTGTCAACCCCTTACCGCCACACTCATCCATCAGCCTATACAATTGTATTTATTCTGCAGCTTTAATCCATCTGCTGGATTTTTGATTACTCCTCCCCAGCTAGAGGCAGCAAGATGTGCCCTTTGAAAAGCTGGACTCTGAAATGAAGCCATCAAGGTCCAAATCTTAGTTAAGCAAGTGGCCTTAGGCACTGAGACTTCAGTTCTCTCTGCTGGAAGGAAGGAAGGAAGAAAGGAAGGAAGGGGGGGGGTGAGGGAGGGAGGAAGGAAGGGAAGGAGGGAGGAAAAAGGATAGCAATAATAACTTCTGATTAGATTGTTATTGTGAACATTAAGTCAATCTGTATGAAGTGCTCAAATCAACACTTGGAACCTAATAAACCTCATGAAAGGATTAACTGTTGTCTGCATAGAAAACAAGGCCCATAGAGGCAAGAATCTTTGTGTATTTTCTGATGTATGTCTCCAATGCCCTGAAGTGCCTAATGGGCAGGTAATAGACATATTGTCATGAATTCCTATTTGTTCTATGACTGAGAATGCAAATATGGTGCACCCTGAGCAATCTGCACTGAAAAGAAAGTATACAGTTTCAGCATGTCTCTAGAGTTTTTGTTGGTTGGCTGGTTGAAGCTGTAAGCCCCCTGGTAAAGAGATAAACAGAAGGGAGTGAGGCAGGGGAGGGGTGGGAGAGCTTTTCTCAGCCTCTTGAGTGTCAGGAGAGCTCTAGGTTCTGTGGTTGTACGTCCCTTCCATTCACCTGTATCACTTGTAGATCTGGGGATGGAGTCACTCCCTAAGTCTTTGGGCTGGACAGTGTGGAAGTCACTCACTGACACTGAGATAGTCGGATGGCACTCTGGTACTTTCAGAGCTTCCATCCTGTCACTGCTCTCTGGGATGGGTTTAATAATTTGTGTTGTCATCAACATTTCTAAAATGATTGCCAAACTTTCTTTCCAGGCTCAGGTTGCATGAGGAAAAGGTTATTAAAGATAGACGACATCATCTCAAAACCTACCCAAACTGTTTCGTCGCAAAAGAACTGATTGACTGGCTGATTGAGCACAAAGAGGCTTCTGACCGAGAGACCGCAATTAAACTCATGCAGAAATTAGCAGACCGGGGCATCATTCATCATGGTGAGTCAGGCAACACTTAAGGAGAAACAAAGGACTACGTCTTTATTCCAGAGATGAACCTACCCATTTACAAAATACATTTGACTTTAATTGCCTCCTTTCCCCGGATTCATTTCCTTCCTCCCTCTAAGAGGCATTTGGACTTTTTTTTTTTTTTTAATACTTTTCCCTTCAGTATATGCATCTTTTTGCAACATATCATATTGTTTTTAAATCATTATGGAGATCCATATTTATCCCTTTGCAGCTTGATCAATGTGCTTTTGGGAAGGCTCATCTATACTGATAGTGCATCTCCTGTTTTCTTATTTCCACTGCTATGTATCCCATGTATAATTGTGCCATCATGCATTTAGCCATGGACATTGAGGTTCTTTCTAACTTTTTTGCTATTACTCTCAATGGTGCAATGAATATTCATGAACATGTTTCCTTAAAATCGCATCCCTAGCCAAGATCTTGCACATGCCGGTATTCTCTTGGGCTAGAATTCCCTTTCTCTTCATTTTTGCTTAATTGCTACTCATTGTTCACATCTCCACTTACAAGCAAATTTTTCAGAGAAGCATCCTGTCTCCAAAGCTAGGTTACTGGGGTACTGGGTACTCCTCCTTTGGGCCCCCGTAACTCCTCACTTCCTTCATAATCTGTCATACACCCTATTTTAATTACATGCTGACATTTCTCTTTCTCTCACTAGATTTCATATTCTTTATAGTTGGTGCTTCCCCGATATTACGCTCAAGCAGAATTTGTGGAATGAATGATGCATTGAATTTTGTGGCCCTTTTTTGTTGTTGTCTTTGTTTGTTTGTTTTTGTGGGTGACCTTTTTAAAAGATAATGATGATGATGATGATGATATAATAACTAATAATACTGAGCACTTACTCTGTTCCAGGTATCACACTAAATACTCTACAGGTATTAACTCATAGAGTAGCATGCTTGAGAAATTAGGTAATTGAAACAGGTCTTAATTAGCATTATAATTCATTTGAGTAAATAAATAAGAATTATTATTTTTTTCTTATTTGCCCTTCTCTGTATATTGTGTTTCAGTGTGTGATGAGCACAAGGAATTCAAGGATGTCAAACTCTTCTACCGCTTTAGAAAGGATGACGGCACCTTCCCGTTGGACAACGAAGTGAAGGCCTTCATGAGAGGACAGAGGCTATATGAGAAGTATGTTACACATGAAATCCCCCACTGTATAACCTTAACTTTTGGAGAGAAGCAAGGCTATTTTAGTCTTTTATCATTTTGACTTCAGCCTGGCTCTTCCATGTGGGATGGTTACATAACTGTTCCTTTAATAATGAGAAAACTTTCTCACTCGCTTGCTTTTCTCTTCGCCAGAAATTACGTCACTCTCATAAGATTCTTAGCAAAGAAATTTATTTAAATAGTGTTTTCTTCATTTAACTTGGTTTAGCAAAACCCCAGAAGTAGAAACAGAAGGTTGGAGCTAGATGTTTACAATCAGAAGATGCAGCTGCCCATTCTTTCTTTAAAACACTGTTGTGTAACTTGGAGGTTTGGTCTTGTAAATGGCTAGAGATGCAGTGTCAAGTGCAGTGGAAGTCTAAGTTCAGGTCGAGAAATGAGTAGTGAGAGAATTTAAGGTAGTAGAGGAAGAATCTCTCAGTATTTTAAGAGATGAATATACTGCAGCCCAGGAGTATTTGACTGGTGGATCTTGAATCTGCCCAGTCATCTCTGAGTTGATCTGCTATTTCTATTTTATCCTATCTTTCTTGTTTTTGTTCCTCTGCCACCCCCGTCCTCCTGGACAACCACAAGAGAAAGGAGTGCAGGAGCAATTGTACCCCCACACCCCCACTTTAACTCTGTTTGCCTTTCAAGGTTTCAGGGAGTTGAACATATGTATTTATCACAAAAAAAGAGCTTACTCTGTGATGGGTGGATTGGTGCATGGGGGGAGGGCCCCGGTGGTCAGATTAAGTAGCATAATGGTTAAGAGCCAGAAAGGACTAAGTTCTAGCCCTGTCACCTTACCTTCGTAAACCTCAGGGTTCTCTTTTATGACATGGACGTCATGATAGCACCCACCTCCTAGATGTGTAATTCCGTGTGGGAATTAATAGAATAAGTTGTGTCAGATACTTCAGTATTTTGATGAGTAACTCTGGTATGTCATTAGATTCCACTGATGAAAACCATTTTGGATATTAACATAAAAGTGGTGGCTTCCGCCGAGACCGGTTTGGCTCAGTGGTAGAGCGTCGGTCTGCGGACTGAAAGGTCCCGGGTTCGATTCCGGTCAAGGGCATGTGCATTGGTTGCGGGCACATCCCCAGTAGGGGGTGTGCAAGTGGCAGCTGGTCGATGTTTCTCTCTCATCGACGTTTCTAGCTCTCTATCTCTCTCCCTTCCTCTCTGTAAAATATCAATAAAATATATATTTAAAAAAAAAAAAAAAGTGGTGGCTTCCTATGAACCTCCTATGTCCTGCTTCTGTTCCAGTTCTGTTCACCTCTGTTTCTCAAGCTGGGATTGTCCAACCACTTAATGCCCGAGGTGTACTAGTTTGTCTGTCATCTGCTTCCAATATTGAAGAATAGAAAAACACTCATCTCTCTGACTCACATGAATTTGAATGGAAGGGACCCCTCAACACCTCCAGTGTCTACCTGAGTGTGTCTCTATATTTTGTTGCTGTTTTCTTTTATGTTCTTAGTTCCTTTAGGACAATCCTAGCAGGTGTTGGATATTTAGATTATCATCTTAGTCCCTTCAAGCTATAAGATTCCATGTTGTCAAAAGCATACGTGTCATTTCTAAGAAAGGAAGGCAGGAGTTCTGGACACTCTTTTCTAGCTGCAGTTGATCTCTTGGGATCTGGGTAACCATACTGAGGGAATTGGGATTAGCAATTACTGAAAATGTCTGATATAGAACTATTCTTGCCAGTAGGATGGGTATGATGGTATAAAATAAGAAAATAAAAGAGAGTTGTCATCGCTTCTAGAAAAAAGACTTATTCTAGCTCCTTATATCCGATGTGCCATTCACACTGACTAAACTGTGTGTGTCTCTGGACTAGCCTTCAAGCCATTTATTAATTCATTAATTATTCAACAAAAGTTCATTGAGCTCTTATCACATGCAAGTACAGTTGTGGACACTGTACCAGAGACAAACAAAGCCTCTAGCTCATTTAATTAAAGAGATAGACACTAAATGGATATCACATGAAGAGGAGTGTAGTGGAATACATGGTTTTCAGTGCTAGAAAGAAAGAGAGACTTACTGAGTTTGGTGAGGTATGGCAGATAGGAGGGTCACGGAAGACTTTCCTGAAAAGATGGCATTTGAATAAAGTGAGCCTCGCAGATATCTGGTAGAAGAGCATCCCCGACAGAGGGCACAGCAAAGATAAAGGCTTAGAAGCAGGAATGTGCATGGTGCATCCTATGTCAGTAAGGAGGCCAGAGTGTGCAGAGGGCAGGAAGAAGGGGGGAATAGTAGGAGATGAGTTGAGGCCAGATCATATAGGAACCTTCAGGCCATGGTGTGCATTGAGGATTCTAAGTATAGTGGGAAGCCTTTGGAGAGCAGGGAGGAGAGACGTGGCATGTGATGTACTTTTTGTATATGCTATTCCCTTTGCCTGGAAGACTCTTGAGACTACTCTCACCCCCTTCCTTCGTTTACTCTCACTCCTTTTGGCTGCATGTTCAATGTGACCTTCTCTGCGAATCCTTCCATCTCCCCTTATGACTGAATTAGGTGCTGTAACTGTGTTTTCACCCATCAAAGAGCCATATTAAAATGTCATCTTTGTTTATTGTGTTAGATTATGAAACATAAGGATAGGGACTGCTTTATCTTTCTTTGTATGTCTCATGGTTTCACATGTGCCTCGCCAGTTGTAGATGGTAAACCTTTGCTGAAAAGTATGAATAAACTCTTTGATGCCTGGACAGGCTGATCAGTAGTGCTGTTCTTTCTCTGTGTGCAGTTGGCTCTCCAGTCATTAGTGTTCCCCGTCTCAGTTTCCAAGTAAATTTATTTCTTCAAACTGCTTGTGAAATTAGCACTAGGAAAAGTAATTTAGTAAGTACTTAACCTTGCATGAACTGGCTGACACCTCGCAAAGCTTGGCTCCTACTTTTGGCTGCTGGATCATGCATGGAACGAACTTTAGGCTCTTTGGAATTGATGGCATAGTTTACCTATTTGATCAGTTTTATTTAGTGTAATTCTATTACATGCATTTTTCTTGCTTTCCTGGACATCTTTTCCATGAATCTCAGCATGTACTATTATTATTTTGTAACTTTGAGGTACTTAAAAAATAACATGAAGAAATGCATTGCTGCCAACACCGGTTTGGCTCAGTGGATAGAGCGTCGCTCTGTGGACTGAAAGGTCTCGGGTTCGATTCCGGTCAAGGGCCTGTACATTGGTTGTGGGCACATCCCTAGTAGGGGGTGTGCAAGAGGCAGCTCGTCGATGTTTCTCTCTCATTGATGTTTCTAACTCTCTGTTCCTCTACCTTCCTCTTTATGAAAAATCAATAAAATATATATATAAAAAGAAAAAGAAAAAAGAAATGCATTGCTGCTTTTGTTCATAGTTCATCTTTTCAAGTATTTTTCAATATTATTTTAGGATCCTCTAACAGTTGTGAAAGAAGGTCTTGCAAAATACAGGGGATGGGGCAAAAGTAGATTTACAGTTGTTCATATGAAAAATAATACAATAAATAATTATATAAGAATAAACTCTTTGTTTCATGTACACACTATTGTAATATTACTTTTGCCCCACCCTGTATGTTTCTTTTATTTTTTTCCTTTTAAGAAAATGAAAACGGATAATATTTGTTGATTGCTAACTCTGTATTGGACACCCTGACAAATCCATTTTATTTAATCACCATAACAACCTCTATGCTATCATTGTCTCCATTTTATGGATGAGAAAAATGTGGCAGGGAGAGGGTAAGTCTCGTATCCAAGGTCACCTCCCTAATAAAAATGAGCTGGGATTTGAACCCAAGAGCTCAGAGTCCAAACTTATTGCGACTAGGCTATCAGTAATTTTTTTCCTTTAGTGGAGGTTATATGAATAAGATCAATGTTCACTTCAAAATGTAGTTTATCTTAAAATGTATGGCCGAGTTTGTAAATATGCGGGTATGGAACTTTCTATAGAACTTAATTAAAAATATTCTGGGATTCTAAAGCAGACACTGGCAAGAGAGCGAAATGATTTCCTTTCATGGTAAACCTTTGTGGTCAATGCGATCAAAACAGTGTCTTTTTTTTGGTAACTTAAGCTCTTCAAAGCATTTCCATTAGATTATTTTTCTCTGAACTTCCTTAATAGAGTAATAATAGGGTAGTAAATGATGTTGATGATGATGATGATGATGATGATGTAAATAATGACATAAAATAGACGGGGCATTACGTTATGGCTCTAGAAGGAGGAGCCCATGGGACCCGAAGTAGTTAAGCCATCTCTGGGTGGTGACTGCAGCTGGAGAGGGACAGAGAGACACCAGACCCCGGGGGGCCAGGTGTGTAGGCCACTGCTCCGAGGGGCTGGCTGTGTTGTCAGGATTTCCTTTTTGCTCTGCTTGTGCTATGAATAGACCTGGTGAAACTTGGTGGCTTCTGGCTGTGGTTTTTCTGAGCCTCGCTGGTTTGGGGGCACCCTGGCTTTCCCACCCGCCGCGTATCCTCAGTCAGCTATTTCATAAGACAAATCTGTGGGTTATCAAAACTAAAATTTAGTGACTCAGCCCTCTTTTAAAAATATATATGTCCACATATATTTGTTGATTTCAGAGAGGAAGGAAGAGGGAGAGAAATAGAAACATCAATGATGAGAGAGAATCATTGATCCGCTGCCTCCTGCACACCCCACACTGGGGATTGGGCTTACAACCCGGGCATGTGCCCTGACCAGGAATCGAACCGGAACCTCCTGGTTCATAGGTCGATTCTCAACCACTGAGCCAAGCTGGCCAGGCTCCACTACCTCTTAATGTGTTTGTCACTCCAGTTGCCTTCACTCAGAGGTACTTGAACACATGCTAAGGGGCAGGCGCTGGCCCTTTCAAGTTGTCTCACTGTGAGAAAAGTTATCAGTGAGTTGGTGACATGAATCCTCCTGTGCCGTGAGTGACAGCAGGTGAGGGATTTGGAGTCTCCAGTCTCAGCCTCACAGTTTGCTTGCTCTGTGACCTTGAGTAGCTGCTAAACCTCTCCGATCTGCAGCCTTAAATGGAAATAAGGCCAGGACCCATATGCACAGGCTGTTGGGAATAAACAAAATATGGTTGTACAATGCTGAGCACAGTGCTTGACTCACAGAATGTTAACTGCTGCTATTAGAGTAGTAAATGATAATATAAATGAATTATGCCTTTTATTCTTACATTATTTTAGAATTTAGCCTAGCATAGTACTTAGGAGCCCAGGAGTCAGGCGACCTGGGTGTGAATCCTGGCTCCGATCTTCTGGGCTTGTGGTTTCACCTCTCTGTGCCTCCACTTGCCCATGTAGTCAATGGAGATGTGGATCGTATTGGCCTCAGAGACTTCTCGTGGGCGTTAAATGAATTACTATGCACACACACACAGAAGCGGGCCGAGCTCAGCACGGTCACTCAGCTCCTGCTGGCAGCTTGAAGGGAGTGAGAGAGAGGGTGTGTGCTCCTGGATCGGTGCCCAGACTTTGTCATTTTGAGGAATCCGTCCGAGCACATCCCGAGCACAATGCACTTTTCATTAACAAGGTGTCATTAAACCTGCAGTTCACTGTGGACTGAAGAGGCACAGACATAGCATCTCTCCAGGAGGGTCTTACAATTTCTCTCTTCATTTCACATGGGCACAAGCACCCCGGACACACAGCACATGAACAGGGCTCACACTCTCCCCAAAGAGTAGAATTTTTCATTTTCAAGTAAAACCTGTATAAGCAGGATCAGTATCTGTAATTTAAAGGAATGACATCACGTTATGTGCACTCCCTTTACATGCCAGAAGATATTTGGGATGAATGCAACCAGACTACAAAAGGCGATTATCTTTCAGCCTTTAGCAAAATAGGTCTCTTTAAGAAAAAGTCAAACTCTGGGTTATGAAGTGTTCTATATGCTGATACACAGAATTAGCTCTAAAAGAGAACAGGAGTCAGAGGTACAGTATGGAATCTCCTTACTCAAACTTAATAGTTGAACCGCCCATTTTAAACTAACCGTAACTTCATCTTCAGACATGGAGGAGACTTCTCAGTTCTGATTCAACCTCAGTCCTACATGGAGTTAAATCCCTTCTGGGTCTGGTTCATCGAGACATTGGTTTCGTTTTTTATCTAAAGGGCTTTTGGTTTTCTCAGCGGCAGGAGTTTCTCTCTCCATCCCCTGGTGCCCCTTTACTCTGCCCAGGATGGAGACCTGCTGGAAGAATTGGTTTAAATGCCTGCATGCCAGTCAATCTCTGTTGAGTGCCTACTGCTTCCCTTAGATCCTCTCCTCCACAGACGGAAAAGAAATATAAGGGAGAAAGTGTATCCAAAGGGGAAAGCCCTTTTGTGTGTGTTATCTTATCGGAGGTCTCTCTACCCTGTGCCCCTGGGACCTTTTTCCTGTCCCCACCCAGTGTCTGGCACGGTAGGTATTTGCTGAATGAACAAAGGCCCCCGCAGGCTGGCAGGGCTGGGAGCTGCCGAGCTGTATTGTGAAGGAGCTCCAGAGAGCTTGCTTTTAATGACAAGCACGGATGGCCAGAGATTGACCTTGTCTTGCCTCTTCAGAGTTTACGAGGCATCGTATACATTAGCATGCTTGATCCTCATATAACTGTGAGCCGGTTATACAATTAATTAACCCCATGGTCAAGATGGGGGCGTGAGCTGGAGGAAGATTTAATGAATGATGTCACCCTACATCATGAAGCTGGAATTAGGAAAAAAAAAGTCTCCAGGCTTTTGACTCCATCTTGTATAGATGGACTTTTCAGACTAAGATCCACTCTCTGAAAATTGATTCAAATTATGAAAATGTGTTTTAGCTATTTTGCAAACTCTAATAAAAATACTTTCTAATACGTTATGGACAACATTTTCACCGTTTACCTGTGCTGCCCAATTAATTAGTAACCTCATAGGATCTCGCAATAGACAATTTCTGCCCTCTTGGTGTATTTGAAGAGTGTCCAAAGATTGCAGAGAAAGTGGGTTAAACGTTGTTACCTTTTGCAACCTCTTATCTGGATGTCAGGGGTTGATTATGATACAGTACCTGTAATGCCAAGAACTGTTAAGTGTCTTGAGATTTTACCCTACTTGCAGGCGAGCAAGTTTGCTGGCCATCACTTCATGGATGCTGAAAGAACACCTAAGATCCCTGTGTTAGGGACAAAGGGTGGTTTATTACCCTCAGCAGTAGTAATAACTAGAGTATCATCATTTTTTGGAACCAGTTCACCAAGCCTTGTTCCCACAGAACAGCACAACCAGGACACCTGCCTGGCTTGGGTTACAAAAGAGGAATTGCAAGCTTGAGGAGCCTGAGTCTTTTGTCATAGTCTTCAAGCAGGCCTGCTCTCTGGCCCAGAAGGAGGCATTGTCTGTATTATGCTGGACCATAGCAGAGCTGCCTCTTCGTTCCCGAGGGAAGACACTGCCTTTATCGTCCTAACCTGCTCATCACACAACCGTTCTTGAAAAGATAGTCTGGGACACAAGTTGTCAGTGCTTCTGCTTGCAAGACAGGAAGAGGTGTGAGCACCATCTCTCAACAACTAACACAAAATGCACAAATTAAAGGGCCACCATCTCTTCTCATACCCTCTCTTCTATGTATTTACCAATAACTTAAGAAGAACATGTAATCGGTTTCATTCTGTGTGCAGAGAAATGTTAAAAAAAGCAAATTCAATGGAGTTAACTGGAAGAAATGGCTTTATTAAGTGAATCATGACTGGGGCAGCATCTCATCTAACAACTAGAAGTGTTGTGGAAAGTGGAAAGTTTTTGTTGTAAGAAGCATGGAGCAAGGGAGCTACCAGTGAAAGAAAAGAAGGGATTATTTGGGGGCGGGACATTTTTTCTTTGGGGAAAGAGGAAGATTTTTATCATAGGTTGCCTCTCCTTTCTAAAGGGGGATGGAGTTGGCCCATGTGACAGATAACTGTTGCTTGTCCAGAAAATTCCATACTGGTTGATTAAGATTACGCTTCTGGGAGAGGTTGAAATGACAATTAGATCAGCTATTTAATCTAGTTGGGGGGCTGTGATTTTTCTTTTTTTTTCTTCTTCAACAGGAGTTGAAGAGATAGTGGAATAAACCTGGAGATTCTGATGATGATAATGCCAAAAGCAGCAAACAGAGGGCATCATTGATGTTTATAGTGTACCGAGTACTTTACCTGTGTTCTTATTAAAGCCTCATTTATAATACTGTTATTCTCCCTTTGGAAAACAATGAAATTGAGCTTGTGAGGTGAACTAACTTGCTTACCTTCACACAGCTAGAAAGCATGGGCAACATTTTAAAAATATATATTTGTATTGATTTCAGAGAGGAAGAGAGAAGGAGAGAGAGATAGAAACATCAATGGTGAAAGAGAATCACTGATTGGCTGCCTCCTGTACACTACACATTGGGATCTAGCCCGAAACCCAGGCATGTGCCCTGACCAGGAATTGAACTCTGACCTCCTGGTTCACAGGTCAATGCTCAACCATTGAGCCAGACTGGCCAGGGGTGGGCAATATTTTGAAGCCCGATTTCTAGTTCCAGAGACCATGATCTTACCTGGTTTCCAGCCTGCAGCTTCCATTTTGCAAAGGTTCTACAACTCCAATACAGGCGATAGCAATAATGAACACCGCTAAATAGTGGTAAACAGTATGCGACTTGATAGATTTGTAAATGGGCCTGAAAAAGTGTGTCTTCTATCTCTTACTGAGTTCAGGTTTTGGAAATTGCGTTCTCCCTGCTGTCTCTTGACCATGCCATTCTCCCCCTTCTACACAATATGTGGCAATATTAGAGCTTTGGTATTATGCCAAGCAGGTAGTAGGTCAGCTGTGCTTGTCAGAAGTCATCAGCCCTGGGGGTGGGGGGTGGGGGGAAGGAGTTGGGAAGAGGAGGAGAAAAGGGTGGAAAATGTAAGATATCTATAATACTATCAACAATAAAACAGATATATACAGAAGTCACTAGCCCTTAATTGTCTACATATTTCTAGTTCTGATTGATTATTTAGAAATGACTTGATTTAAAGGTAAATATGTTGTTGCTTCAACAGTAGACTGGGTTCATTGATCGAGATCGACTGTACTGGTGACTTCTGCCAAGTTTTCCTAATCCTGTGTGATTGCAAGGCTATGAACCAAGTTTCCATAGCATTGATTTTTGTCCATCTATCTCTGTGGTTACTTTTCAACTTGGCAGACTGGAAAAACCATGTAAGATTTTTGGAGTTGGAGAGGTATGGGTCAGAGTTCTTTCCCAGCCACGGACTGAGACATTCAACCTTTCCGAGTCCATGTTTTGATTTGGGAGCCTCAATGTCCAGGAGATAGCATGTGCCCAGTACGTGTTTGTTGAAAATATGAATAGATGAATGGATGAATGGTCATCCTTATTTAGGAAAAAGGTCAATGGACGGACACTTTTCCCTCTAGCCTGTGGAACATTCGAATTTGAGTGAAACTAGGAGTATATGTTTACTATTGTAAGATCACTCTGATTGTATTTACTCATAGCTTCTGATGATAAATATTCAAAAGATAAGAATTATAATCATAGCCATTATTTACTGAGCACTTCTCTGCTCTAGCCACCACCCCAAGTATATTTCATATATTGTTTCTTTAAATTCTTTCTACACCTACATCCCTGAGAAGAGAAATTTTCATCATCAATTTGTAGGCGAGGAAGGAGAACTTGAGATGGGTCAAGTAACATGCTTTACATCTCCGGTTGCTGAAGAGTAATTCTGGCCAAAAGTTGCTCATAGTGCAGCCTCTTTACTTTCCCACAATTAGCATTAAAAATTAAAAATTTAAATTCAGTGAGCAAACCTGTAGAAATAGAATACTATCTCTAGCCCTCTTTGAATCCAATGGCTGGTTTAAGTCAGTGGGCATTTCCTTCCATCTGGTAGAGATTAGGAACCCAGAGTCTTTCTGGAGGGAAAAGCTGTTGTTGGTTTATAAGTTTTGAGATTCTAGCAGACAGAACTGGGTGAGGCTTCCCCAAATATTCTGTAACAAATGGGGGGCGGGAGGGTGGGAAGGTAGGGAGGAGGGAGAGATAACACACAGAGTAGAAGAGAGGGACTTTCTTCTGAGAGAAGTGGCAGGTATTGAAGCAATATAAAAGTGGGTCTTTTTGGGAATCACATTTATCTGTTTGGGGCTCAGTTTCTCAAGATTAGAATTCTCAGAGCATGGGGAGAAGGCAGCTGCTGGTTAATTTTGAGAAAGATCAGAGTGAGAAGGGAATTCAACCACTTGTGAATACCTTCCTGGAGAGGAAGTGTGGGGAGGCGGAGCTCAAGCATGCAGGGGCAAAAGTGGGTCTTTTTGAATGATACAAATGGGAGATGGAGCTGCAAGTTTTTAAGGGAGGAGAGTATTCATCCATGTTCTCAGGCTCTGTGTGGAGGCTCCCTGGAGTAGGTGGCTTTGTTTTTAACAGAGAGATTCCAAGAGGTGAAGCGTCTCTTGCTTGTCTTGCTTTCTTTGCTAAATGAAAACACTCCTGCTTAATTATATATATATTTTTTTCACACAAAGCTGGGGAGTATAAGCAAAGGCATTGTTCCACCAAATGGAAAAAAAAAAGCACCAAAGTGACAAAAAGCACTGAATAATGGCAGAGCCCCTAACAAAAGAGTCAACCAGAAAGAGGGGGAAAAAAATGTAGATACTAACATTTTTAACTTTATTACAGTTACATTTGTAATAAAATGTTAGCTATAAAGTTAAATTTATTGAAGTGTAATACATATAAAATACCCATATCACAAGTGTGCTGTTCAACACATTTTTATAAACTGAACACACTTATGAGGTCCACTGCCCAAAAAGTATTTTTTATAGTACATATGTGTCCTTATCACCCCATTGCCCGCTCAGCCCCTCGCTCATGCCTCACCCCCCTAGAGTCTGTACCCATTGGTTAGGCTTATATGCATGCATACAATTCCTTTGGTTGATCTCTTCCCCTTCTCCCACCCTCCCCTGCCTTCCCTCTGAGATTTGATGGTCTGGTTAATGCTTCTCTGTCTCTGGATCTGTTTTTGTTCATCAGTTTATGTTGTTCACTATATCCCACAAATGAGTGAGATCATGTGATATTTATCTTTCTCTGACTGACTTATTTCACTTACCATAATGCACTTTTGCATTAGTGTTAGCATTCTCTAGAATATAAATTATCCTTTTAAGAAACTGAACTTGTTTGACTTTTTTATGTTTCACTCATCACTCGAATGGCACCTCCGCTCCCAGAGTCTTAGAATTGGTTCTTCTGGCTGGTTTGGACTATTGTCCAAACTGACAAGGATTGACAAAAGTTGACAAGGGTCAAGTCTCAGAGGTGTGTGTGTCTGCACACATCTTTTGTTCACTGCTATTTTGTATCAGGTAATAGCCTACCTGCTTTATACAGATTAGCTCTACTGTTTGCAATTCCGTTGAGGTAAGCATTATTATCCTCATTACATATAAGAACAAACCCAGGATTATAGAACCCAACAATAGCTTGGACATCACAGTTCAGAGATTCAACCCCAGGACCGTTTCCCATTGCCACTCTCTCTCTCTCTCTGGAACTCTTCGTGCTAATAGGCAAGAGAGTGAGAGGGCAGGGCGAGGCTAACTCCTGACTCCATTTTGTACTGTGGGGCAGGGCAGAACAGAGCGGAGCTATCCTCCATTTTGTGTAACAACCCTAGCCCTCACCAAACCAATCAGGGTCAGCCAAAGCAGTGACATCACCACCCTTATAAAACTCCTTGACCTTTGGAAGTTCGCTCTCTTCCACCATGCTGTCAGCGTGAGTGGGACAGAGCCCATGCTAGCATGGGAGAGGCTCTTTTGTTTATTGCATCGGACTCGGCTCCCTGGTGGTCCTTGGGGATCACGAAGTCTGGGCATAACAAGAGGAAGATATGGTACTCAACAAGCTCACTCCCAGATTCCTCTTGTGTGGCATTTGGGTATTGTTTTTGTGCTCTGTAGAGTTCCTTCCTGCACCAGGGCAGACAGATTCAGAAAGACTTTCCATCACATTTCCCTTTAGGAGACCATCCCCTCCCCTCTGGTCTGTGCTAAGAGATCACTGAGAGGTGGTTAGCATCTACGTCAGTGATTTTCAACCAGTGTGCCACAAGAATTTTTAAAACAATGCAATACCTGACCATTTAGTCTGGCGCACTGACCTCTTTTCCCTTAGATTATCAAGGAAGAGAATGACAACAGCCAACACAACAACAGCCGCCTGGTATGAGTTACTCAAAATTATACTGATTTTTTTGGTCAGATTAGAATAAAAATATACATTTTTGGGTGGTGCTGCAGATTTTAGTAATTAGTTTATGTGCACCGTGAGATGAAAAAGGTTGAAAATTGCTGATCTATGTGAAGGTCTCTGGCTCTAGTTTGCTGAGTGTTTGTTCATCCCATTTCCCCTAGAGTGAGGTTAGCAGTGGTCCTTCGGTACTGATAACTTTCTACTGGCTTCCAGCAGGTGGGCAAAATCAAAGAGTGGAAGAGTAGTTTCAAGCTTTCAAGAAACTTTATGTACCTTGTTTCCTCCCAGTCTTCCAGAGTAGGAATCTTGACTTATCCGTGTATATCCAGTAACCAGCCCAGAGTGGGGGGGCCTTCATTAAGTGCTGATACAGTTGTTGAGTTGAAAGCACTGTTGCCATAATAAAAAGCCAAATGGGGACTGACCTTTGTCATACCAAAGAACCATGATATGTCATCTTTGTTATCTTTGTTGACACGCCTGAGCTCAGAGTTTATCTAAAAATCTAAACCATAGGATCTGGAGCCTTTCTGACTGAATGGCTGCCTATCTCCCAAGCTTATCTCCATCGAGTTTGTGGTCACTCACATCCCCACACCTGTCCCATCCTGACCCTACTCAACACTGAGCTGCTCGTCCTGTTCTCTCCTTACACAGTGCATTTGTACTGGCTGTGCCTTGAGCCCGTATCCTCTCACTGTCTCAAAGCCAACTTCCATTTCTGCTTAACCCCAACTGCTCTCCCCTGCTGGCCTGGGTCCCCCCATAACTGCCCTTCTCTACAGGCCTAGTCATCCCAATTGCCCTCCTCTGCCGGCCTGGTCACACCTAACTGTCCTCCCCTGCTGGCCTGATCATCCACAACTGCCCTCCCTTTCAAGCCTGGTCCCTCCCAACTGCTCTCCCCTGCTGGACATCTTGTGGTAGCCATCTTGTGTCCACATGGGGGCCATCTTGTGTGTTGGAGTGATGGTCAATTTGCACATTACTCTTTTATTAGATAAGTTAGAGGCCTGGTGCATGAGTGGAGGCCAGCTGGTTTTCCCTGAAGGTTGTCCCAGATTGGGACGGGGGTTCCCTTGGGGCGTGGGGCAGCCTGGGTGAGGGGCCTGTGGTAGTTTGCAGGCCAGCTATACCCCTCGGTGACCCAAGCAGAGGCCCTGGTATCTGGGATTTATTTATCTTCTATAATTGAAACTTTGTAGCCTTGAGTGGAGGCCTAGGCCAACCAGGTTGCGTGGAAAGCTTGGCTTCCTCCATTACTGGGGAAACCCAAGCCTCCTGCTCACTCTGTGGCTGCAGCCATCTTGGTTGGATTAATTTGCATACTTGCTCCTGATTGGCTGGTGGGTGTGGCTTTTTAGCGTAGATGAGCGATGCTTAATTTGCATATTGCTCTTTTATTAGATGAGATCTATATCTATATCTATATCTATATCTATATCTATATCTATATATTGATAGGAAGCGAGAGGGAGATAGAAACAACAATAATGAGAGAGAATCATTGATCAGCTGCCTCCTGCATGCCTCCTACTGGGGGTTGAGCTCACAACCCAAGCATGTGCCCTGACCAGGAATCAAATTTTGACCTCCTGGTTTATAGGTTGATGCTCAATCACTAGCCATAGGTTTTTAATTTTTAATTTTTGACTTTATTTATTTTTCCCATCACAATTTACCCCCTCTATGCCTTCTTCTATTTTCACCTACCCCCAGTGCACATAGGTTTTTAATATCTGCTTCCATACTGGATAACAGGTGTGAAGTGGTATCCTATTGTGGTTTTTATTTGCATGGCCCTGCTGACTAAATGATGCTTAGTATCTTTCTATTTGCTTATTGGCCATTTGCAAATCTTCTTTGGTATTGTGAGATCATTTGCTAATTTTTACATTAGGTTGTCTTTTTATTATTGAGCTTTAAGTGTTCTTTTTATATTCTGGATGCAAATCCATTATCAGACATAGGAATTGGTAATATTTCCTCCCATTCTGTGAGTTGTCTTTTCACTTTCTTATTAATATCTTTGAAGCATAAAAGTTAAAATTTTGATATAGTTTAATTTACTTTTTCTTTTGTTGGTTTTGCTCTTCTTGTCATATCTAAGTCTTTTGTCAAATCCAAACTAATAAAGATTTACCCTTATGTTTTCTTATAAAAGAGTTACGATTTTATCTCTTAATTTTAATTCTTTAATATATTTGGAGTTATTTTTTTTTATAGGGTGTGAGCTAAGGGTCAAACTTTTGCATGTGACTCTAATTATCCCAACACATTTGTTGAAAAGACCATCCTTTTTCCATTGGGTGTCCTTGGCACCCTTGTGAAAAATCAATTGACCAGCCCAGCCTGTGTGGTCCAGTGGTTGAGCTTCATCCCATGAACCAGGAGGTCACAGTTTGGTTGCTGGTCAGGACACATGCATGGTTGTCGGCTCAATCCCCAATGTGGGGTGTGCAGGAGGCAGCTGGTCAATGAGTCTCATCACTGATGTTTCTATCTCCTTTCCTCTCTTGAAATCAATAAAAATATATTAAAAAAAAATCAGTTGACCATAAACATCTCAAGGCCATGATTTTAAATCTGCTTTAAGAGAGGTAGACCTGTGAGTGTACAATTTGAAACCTTGATTTAAAAAATAGCAGAGACTGTTTCCCTTCCTTTCTCACACCATTTCCACAAACATGCAGGACAGAGCTGTTCTCCTGTCCCCAGCCCTTTAAGCTGTCCCTATTATCATTATGTTCAGTGTTTTGTTGTTGTTGTTGTTTTAATCACTTTTTTTACCTTTAAAAAATATATTCATATTTTCCCTAGGTGGTTTTGTCTTCAATTTTTCTTCAATACTTCATCTTGCTCCTCCTAAAGTTTTCCTTTAACCCTCTTTCTTTCTTTGTTCCTGGCAACAAATCCTTCTATTTTCTAATAATTATGGAAGCTTCCAAAATAAATAATAACCATTTCCTTGAAAAGAGCTTTTATAGTATGTTTTAGAACCCAGCTTTTCTTGACAGATGTTTGAAAAGGCTCACAGGGGTTTGAAGTCATCATAAAAGTGCTTGGTGTCTCCCCTTCTTGTGCAATTTGATGGTTATGAAACCGGAGCTGAATGCAGCCTTTTAGGACAGCCGTGGACTTGGGCTCTGCACTCAGCTTCTGTCTGAAGCTGATTCAAGTTCTGAAAATGTTTAACAAGACAACACTCAAAAACATGGGGAATGTGAAAATTACAACCTCGAGTCCAGAATCTCAGTCACTTCAGGGCATAAAACCAGCACTAAGTAGTTCTGGCTTCTAGCAAATTTAAAATAGCGAGCAAAGAGGAAGGGTTTTACCTTCAAAGACATCTGGCACTCTCCAGGACTATTGCTTGTAGTAGTCTTAGTTTCCAGTTAGTTGCTGAACAAATATTTATTAAACACTAAATATATCCCCCCTCCCTGGGCTGGGTTTTCTGGGAAATAAAAAGCATTTAAGATGAGGTATCTATCCTTTAGAAATGTCTAGTCTAGCTGGAGGGGGCAATATAGTGCATTAAAAATGGAGAGGATATATAAACCATGGTATTATCTTTAAATTTAAAAAAGAGAGAGATCTGAATTGATTGCTTCTTTTGGTTGTTTTGGTTAATCCTGACCAGGGATATTTTTTTCCATTAATGTTTAGAGAGTGGAAGGGGGAGGGAGGTTGTGGGAGAGAGAGAGAAAGGTTGATGTGTATCTCATACGTGTTGGGGCCAGGAATTGAACAGCAATCCAGGTATGTGTCCTGACTGGGAATCAAATCTGTAATAATTTGATGCTGGGGCTGACACCCTATCCATTGAACCATACAGGCCAGGTCTGTATTGATTGCTCTTTAATTGGAGTACTTGCTTTTTCTTTAAAAAAAAATATTTTTATTGATCAGGGAGGAAGGGAGAGGGAGAGAGAGAGAGAAACAATGATGAGAGAGAATCATTGATCGGTTGTCTCCTGCACACCCCCTACTGGGGATCAAGCCCGCAACCTGGGGAATATACCCTGATGAGGAATCAAACCGTGACCTCCTGCTTCATAAGTCGAGGCTCGTTGGAGTACTTTCAAACTGGGTTTAGTAATTGACCTAGCCTTTTAATACAGAACCACATTCTCTCATTTAGTGCCTTTATGCAAATGAGAACCTGGCTCCCTTTGACCTTGCTTTCAAGCTGGTGCTGTCTCTCATGTCCTTGAGAAACTGGGGCTAGATTTTGGCTCTTGTGTTTCTCTGATGCAGTGAATAATCTGTATCACAGTACATTGAGCCCCCAGCCCATTTTTTTTAAAGAATAGTTTGGATTTTCCCAAGAAAAAGAAGGAGGGAGGATGTGAGGGAAAAACCTTAGTAAGGAATGAAGATGAAAATGAGTTTGTTTCATTCAGTGTATAATATGGAGACAAGTGAGGGAAGGTAAAGGATATTTGTTGGCAAAGAGTGTAAAATGCTGTTTTACCTCTCTTTCCCTTACCTTTTCCAGTACATAATATTTTTACTCATAAATATTACCCAAAACAGCTTCCTGTTTACTAGTTTCAAACCTAATTATTATGAAAATTATGTCAATCTATATTACGTCTGTTCAATAGATAATAGTGTAGTGCTCTGAAATACTAGGGCTCATGTAAGCATTTCTCCCTAATTAACACTTTCTTGCTAATCATATAAGTCAGTGCTATACATTCAAAGTGTATGTTGGAAGCATACATATATATACATAATCTCTACTTTGGGAGCTACTTTATTATATGAGGAACTTAACCTTAACATTACTTTTTTATTGATAACATTTCCCCCAGTTACAAACTTCATACACTCTCTCTGGGGAATAATTTGAGTAATAGAGAATTCTGTTAAGAGAGAAGAGAAAAATTATTCATACTTTACTCCCAGGGGTGAGTAGCACTTTTACTATTTGGATGAATGCATTTTTTAAAATTTTTAATAGTTATTATGTATAATATATCATTACATCAACACATGACTTTTCTAGAAGCATTTTCTCTAAAATCCAAAACATATTTTTGGCATAATAGCCCCTGAGTCACTTTGATTCCCTCTCTACCTTATGCCCTTGTACACCATTCACAAATGTTCCCACGTTATATAGGGCCTTTTCAGCTCTCTTAACATTTTTTTTCAATGTACAAGGAGATCGCTATCAGCTTCTTTCTATTCCTGTACTGGCCCCTAAATGCAGCAGTTCCTTCTATTGTAATGCTGCCTTCCCCCGGGGTAAAGAGAGTCTGGGAAATCTGAGTCACGTATATCCAGGAAAGGTTGTGGTCAGTTCACATGCACACGCTCAACATCTGGTGAATACTTGCATGAGGTGAGTAGTATTCATGACTGACACCTTGAAAAGCCTGTGGCTTTCTGTCATGATTATAGGCCAGCACAGGACAATTTTGACTAAAGATGAATTTGTGTCATCAAATCTAAGAGTTTCAGAGCATCATACACATTTCTGATGACAAATTAAAATGGACTGTTATTCTTGTCTGTGGAAATACACACACTCTCTTGATTCATTTTGCCACAAGTAAAGGTGTTTGGCTATATTGAATAATGGCTCCATCTAGAAAACTTTTTATCATCATCATCACCACCATCATCATCACCATCTTCATCCTGGCTGAAGTGTATTCAGTGTTTATGGTGTACCGGGAACATGACTGAAGCCTTAACTGCACTATCACACTTAAGCTACACAATGCTCAAGGATGCTCTGCTATTATCCCCATCTTACACTTGGAGAAGAGAGTCATCTAGCTAATAAGTGTGCAGAGTTAGGATTTGTAGCTATGTTTGCCTTTAGATTGCATGCCTTTAAAACTATCCCACACTTAAGTAAAGTAAAATAAATATTAAATAAACGAGGAAGAGACAACATAAAACTGTGAATGAGCCATGCATCCTGGAATTGCCTTTCAGTTGACAAGTTAAAATAAAGCCTTATAGTAGCTAGTCTCCAGAGATGGCCCCAAACATTTCCACCTTTTCCTATATGTGCATATTGGTCTTTCCATGAAGAGATGGTGCATGTGGCCTCTCCTCTTTTTTTAAAAAAAATAAATATATTTTTATTGATATTTTAAAGAGAGTAAGGGAGAGATATAGAGAGCTAAAAACGTCAATGAGAGAGAAACATCGACCAGCTGCCTCTTGCACATCCCCTACTGGGGATGTGCCCACAACCAATGTACTTGCCCTTGACCGGAATCGAACCTGGGACCTTTCAGTCCGCAGACCAATGCTCTACCTCTGAGCCAAACCGGTTTTGGTGTGGCCTCTCCTCTTGAGTCTGCTATGTGTCTGATGGCTTTAACAACTATAATTCAGGGCAGTTGACATCTGTGTCCTTTGAACTTAGGCATTAAGAAGGCCTGGCATGGTTGATTGATATTTGATGAAAGTGCCAAGATAATTCAATGGAGAATGAATGGTCATTTCAACAAATGGTACTGGGGCAAGAGGATAGTTGCATAAAAAGCAATGAGGTTGGACTCTTACCTCATGCCTTGTAGAAACATTAACTCAAAATGGATCGTAGAACTAAATGCAAGAGCTAAAACTATGAAATAATCAGATAAAAACTTAGTAGTAAATCTTCATGGGCTTGAGTTAAAGAATAGCTTACAAAAGGTGACACCAAAAACACATGTGACAAAAGAGAGAAATGGATAACTTAAATGATATCAAAATTAGAAACTTTTGGACTAAGGCAATACCACCAAGAAAGTGAAAAACAAGCCACAAAATGGGCGAAAGTGTTCGCAAATCATATGTCTAATAAAGGACTTCATCTTGAATATACCAAAGACCACTTAAAATTTAATAATAAAGATACAAGTAATCTAATTTGAAAGTGGGGAAAGGGTCTGAATAGACATTTTCCCACAAACGGACAAATGAACACACGAAAACATGCTCAACATAATCAATTATTAGGAAAATGCAAATCAAAACCACATTGAGATTCCACACCTACTAGTATGGCCATAATAAAAAAAGAGAAAAAAATGATAACAAATGTTGGTGAGGATGTGGAGAAATTATAACTCATACTTTACTGGAGGAATGTAAAATGGAACAACCATTTTGGAAAATAGTTTGGTAGTTTCTCCAAAGACTAAATAGAGCTACAATATGACCCAGCAATTCTACTTCTAGGTTCCTATCCAAGAGAAATGAAATGTACGTCCACCCAAAAATTTGTATGTGAATGTGGTATACACAGCTCTCTTTATATACCAAATACCATTGAACTGTACATATGAAATGGTAATTGCCTATTAATTGGATTATCACCACAATGAAACTCTTAAAATGTCCTGGCAGTTCCTGCGTCCTCCCTCTTCAGCTCTGCCTCAGTGTTCAGCCTGCCTCACGGGAAAGAAAAGCTATGTTGACTCAGGAGCAACATAGGGTCAGACACCCCTGTCCTGGCCACCGTCTGCCTGGAGTTGCATGAGATACTCCAGCAAGACTGATAGAGGAACTGCCCAGTTGAGACCCAAGCAACCCACAGGATCTTGAGATATAATTAAATGGGGGTTGTTTAAAGCCACCAAGTTTAGGAGTAGCTTGTTATGTAGCAAAACGTGATTGGAACAAGTACTAAATCAAACTCTTACTTTAACACTGTGACTACACATGAATCCTAAAATCAAATCCCATGAAAGGCTTTGTCTTAAACAGAGGAACCTGACTTGATTTTAAGAGGAAATGAAATAAGGAAGAGCGAAGGGTGGTGGTGTGTGTTTTAATAATGTGGCAAGCTGAGCTAATCCAGGCAGGCCTGCCAACTGGGCTCTTTTCTTGGCAGCAGCAGCTGACCAACCACTTGTCTGGGGGCCACCAGCTACTTAGCAGGAGCTTTAGAGAACTGACAGGTCATGTTTCTGATTATAGGAAGTGACACCAGTAAACTTGCATCCCCTTGTCCTCTCGACACCCTGAAAGGAAAATCGCTGAGCTGGAAGAGTGATTAGAAACAGAGATAAAGGCCAGACGTCTGTGTCTTCATCTTAAATCACTAAGGTGGAGACTCTTGATTCATCTCACCTCCACGCGGGCACATCCTAAGGGGGTCATTTGTAATTATTCTCTTGGAGAATGACCCATAGCAGGGCAATGCATAGAAATGAGTTTCATTAGCTCACTCAGAAAATACTTTTTGAGCACCTGTTGTGCTAGAAACATCTGTAAACCTTTTTGTCTAAAAGCTTACAATTATGAGTAGGCTATTCCCCTACAGCTCTGAAAAGGGACTTGGAAGGGGCACATGGTCCATATTTGTGGAATTGGAGACAGCTTCTTAGAGGAAATAATGTATGAAACTGGAAATCTTAGGAGGCTAATTTTAGTATATTTTCACTCAAAAATACCTTATTTGAGGGTCAAAAGAAATGAAGAAATGGTGGTATTCCTATTTGGGCATGTAAATGGGCTCTTTAGTTCTCCTTTCTAGAGTCCCATTTCCAATGTAGGCTCCAGGTCTACCTCTATGTGGCTTTATTCCATGCAGTTTATTTCCAGAACTTTCAAGTATTTACTTCTTTTCTTAAAAATTTATCTTTATTGTTGAAAGTATTACAGATGTTCCCTTGTGTGTGTTTTTCCCTTTGACCCTTTCAACCATGCACCTGCCCCTCCCATGCCTTCACCACACTTACGTCTGTGTCCACGGGTTATATATATTAGTATATGGATATAAATTCCCAGGTTAATCTCTCCCCACCTCACCCCCGTCCTCCCTCTGAGATTCCACAGTCTGTTTCAAGCTTCTTTGTCTCTGGATCTATTTTATTCATTAGATTCCACATCTGAGTAAGATAGTGTGATACTTATCTTGCTCAAACTACCTTAATTTGCTTAGCATAATACTCTCCAGGTCCATCCAAGCTGTGGCAAAAGATAAGAGTTTCTTCTTCTTTTTTTTTATAGCTGCATAGTTTTCCTTTGTGTAGATGTACCACAGCTTTTTCATCCACTCATCTGCTGATGGACACTTTGGCTGTTTCCAAATCTTAGCTATTGTAAATTGTGCTGCTATGAACGTAAGAGTGCCTATATTCTTTCTGATTGGTTCAGAACATTCCAATATTTGTTCATTGTTATTTCAGTACTTTCTGAGTGGTGTGGTGTCTCTCTTTTTCTGTTTTTGTTTTTTTTACATCTTTTTGCCATTGCTCATTGGTATGAATGTTACCTCATCCTGTAAAACAAATCATCCCCAAACTTAGTAGTTTAAGGCAACCATGATGTATTATTTCTCTAGATTCTGTGGGTTGTGTGTTGTTGGCCTTATTGGTTTCATCTCAGGCATGGTTGTTGGAAAGTCAGCTGGGCAGGGAGGTCTGGATAGCCTCATTTACATGTCTGAGAATTGGTGCTGGCTATTGCCTGACCATCTCAGTTCTCTCTGTGACCTCTTTACCTCTACGGTAGTAAATGGGACTTGCTTTCTTACAAGGTGGTCTCATCATGGCATTCCAAGGGGTGAAGGTGGGAGCTGCAGGTTCAGTGCAGTTCACAAAGCCAGCCCAGGTTCAAGGGAAGGGGAAGTAGACTCAGTCTCTTGATGGAAGAAGCAGTGAAGTCGTATTGGAAAGAAGCATGAGACTAGAGAATGCCTTACGATTTTGTCACTTGTGATGGTGCATATGTAACAGTTGTCCTTTCCATCTTCTAAGAAGGGCCTGGAATTAAATTAAATATAATTCTCATTGCTCACATCAACTCAGTTGTTCTAACCCTGGGAAAGCAGCCTTATAGCTATTTCTTGTGTGTGTGTGTGTGTGTGTGTGTGTGTGTGTGTGTGAGAGAGAGAGAGAGAGAGAGAGAGAGAGAGAGAGAGAGACATTGATTTGTTGTTCCATTTATTTATGCATTCCCTGGTTGATTCTTGAATGGGCCCTGACCAGGGATTGACCCCACGACTATGGTGTGTTGAGATGGTGCTCTAACCAACTGAGCTATCTGGCCAGGCTCCTGTAGCTCTTCTTGTAAGGGTGGTAATCTCATCATGGGAGCCCTGACCTCATGAAATAATCACCTCCCAAAGGGCCCATCTCTAAATACCATCATGACCTCTAACCATAATATAATTTATTTCAACTCTAGCCAAAACTAATCGAGCCCCCTTTGATTTAACAGAAGGAGAGTCAGAACTTGTATCAGGATTTAACGTAGAATATGCAGGGGGCCCTTTCACATTGGGCATTACCGTCTCAGTAGATGAATTTTGGAAAGACACAGACCTTCAGTCCACAGCAATATAGGAAATGGGCTAATGCCTTTGGGAAAGAAATATTAGCCTTTGTAGAAAGGTAGGGTGAGACTTGGTCAGGAAATTGTAACTCCTCTTCAAGATGGCTAAACCGAATGCAATCTGCTAATGCTAAAGTTTCCATGGCATTTTCAATTTTTTCTTCTTCTAATTACTAGGGGGAAAAGCATCTTGTTCACATTTGAAGCAGATTCTTCTCTTAAAAATTATATTTGTGGCAGCACATGACAGCCCTATCTGTCTGTCTGACAACTTTGCTGTGATGCCACACGGAAGCCTAGGATGTAAGATTTCAAATGAGCTTTTCCTTTTTCCCTCCCAGGCTGATGAGCCCTGAAAACACACTCCTGCAGCCCCGGGAAGAGGAGGGGGTCAAGTACGAGCGCACCTTCATGGCATCTGAATTCCTGGATTGGCTGGTTCAGGAAGGCGAGGCCACCACAAGGAAAGAAGCAGAGCAACTATGCCACCGGCTTATGGAGTATGGCATCATACAGCATGGTGAGTGTATGGGTCAGTGTTTGCTGCGGTAACAAGCAAACCTGAAACCTTGTGGAATACCACCATAAACATGTACTTCTCCCTCATAGGTCTATAAGTGAACTGTGCCTCTGCTTGGGCTCAGCTTAGCTAGAGGTAAAGTTCCGTGCCGTCCCATTTTGGGACCCAGGCTAAAGGAACTTCCACTCTTTGGGATATATCGTCTTTACAAATGAGGGCAGAAGCTAAAGAAGGCAGGCAGATCCTTGTAGCATCTCTAAAAAGTTATATTCGATATGATTTAACATTACTACTACCATACTCCCACTGACTACAGGAACTAATCCTGTCAGGTCTGAAGGGGAATTAATGCCTCTCACAATGTTGTTTGCAAGGGGAGGATGAAAATTTGCTGAAATGGAAAAGGGGCTTGGTGGACCTGGGTGGAAAATGTGAAGTGCAAATTGGTAATTGCAAAATAGTCACGGGTTGTAAAGTACAGCCTAGGGAATATAGTTAATAATATTGCAGTTACTATGCATGATACCAGGTGGGTACTGGAAATATCAGGGGGGAACACTTTGTAAAAGTGTATGATTATCTAACCACTATGCTGTACACCTGAAATTAATGCAAAATAATATGAATGTAAACTTAATTGAAAAATACATTTTAATTTTTAAAAAAATGTATTTTATTGATTTTTTACAGAGAGGAAGAGAGAGGGATAGAGAGTTAGAAACATCGATGAGAGAGAATCATTGACCAGTTGCCTCTTGCACACCCCCTACTGGTGATGTGCCTGCAACCAAGGTACGTGCCCTTGACCGGAATCGAACTTGGGACCTTTCAGTCCGCAGGCCAACGCTCTATCCACTGAGCCAAACTCGTTTCGGCATACATTTTAATTTTAAGAAGAAAGAAAATTTGCTGAACCACACATGGTATGAGCTGCCATAATGAAGAAGTAATCCAAATGACCTTCAAAAACCTTCACTTTCCTTTTTAGGCTGAATCATAATGACACAATATAACCTATGGCTAAGAACTATATTATCTATTGCTGCATAGGAAATGATTCTAAAACTTAATGGCAGAAAATAATAGGAAATAATATTTTCTCACAGTTTCTGTGGGTCAGGAATTTGGGAGTGACTTGGCTGGGTGGATTTCTCTTGAGGTTATAGTCAAGATGTCAGTGGGCTATGGGGCATTTACACCATGGAATACTATGCTGCTATAAAAAAGAGGGACCTCTTAACCTTTGGGACAGCATGGATGGACCTGGAAAATATTATCACATGATCTCACTTATTTGTGGAATCTAACGAACAAAATGAATTGACCAACAAAATAAGATCCAAAGCATGGAGGCACGGAACAGACTGACATACCTTGATATGGGATTGCAGGGACAAGAAGAGATAAACCAAAGAACTTACATATTTATATGCATATCCCATGGACATGGGCAATAGGGTAGTGAAGACCTCAGAGCGGGGGAGGGGAGAGTAGGGGCTGAGAGAAGGGAGTTAAAGGAAGGGACAACGGGAGATATCTGTAACACTACCAACAATAAAAAATATATATAAGAAAAAGATATCAGTGGTGCTACCTGAAAGCTTGACAGGCTGGATGGAGGATCTGCTTCCACAGTGGCTCACTTGTGTGCCTAACAAGTTGATGCTGGTTGTTGGCAGGAAGTGTCAGTCCATTGCTATGTAGACTTCTTCATAAGGCTGCTTGAGAATTCTCATGACATGGCAACTTGGCTTCTTCTAGAGGGAGTTGTCCAACAGAGTGCAAGACAGAAGCCACAGTGTTTTCTAACTGAGCCTAGAAAGTCACACCCTGTCCCTTCCTCAGTACACTGTCCCTTCCTCTGTTGCTTATCAAGTCAGTGTGAACACCCCAGGAGGCAAGGATCCCTGGAACCATCTTGGAGGCTAGCTGTCACAAGAATATAATCTCTGGAACCTCAGGTCCACCAGTTATTAGCTACTTACCTCCTGTCGTCTGTGAAATGGGAATCCTTGTATAGCGTGGTTGCAGGAGTATCTGGGATTAGATATAAAGTACTTGGTTCAGTGTTCTGTTTTTAATGAGTGCTCAAACATTTATTAACATAACGGCAAGGTGTAGGCTCAGAACAGTGAGAAAAGGGTTGGGAATCAGACAGGCATTTCAGCCTAAGCCAGGATGAAAGGTAATACTTGAGACATTCTTCCTTTGAATTCCCTGCCCCCTCTTCTGTGTAGGCCTATAAGAGGCCTATTCCCAAGGCTGAGAAGATAACAGTGGAATTTTAGAGAGAGATTAAGAAACTTTTGAAATTACTTGGAGCTGTGTTTTACAAACAGCAGATTGCAACTCTTTTTTTTTTAAATTAGGCTATGAAATAAATTTAGAATTATTAAATTTTAGCTATTCCAGCAATAAAAATTATTTTAAATAGACTAGACTACACTCTTTCTATTCAAAGTGTGGTTCATGGACCAGAGTGTCACGGGGAGCATGATAGAAATGCAGACTCTTTGAATCCCACCTGTATTTTAGCCTGACCTTCAACTGATTTGAATGCCCATGAAAGTTTGAGATGCCCTGAACTTGATTTAACTGGGTTTAACTAGAAAAAAATATCATAGCCTATTTTATGTAGTAAAGTTAAGTACTCTTTTGCAAAACTTTAATTTCAGTTAAATATACACTCTATAAGCATATAGACATGTTCATGTGTGTATTGATTAACAGCATAAAAACTGTGTTTGGGTCCAGTATTTTAAAAGCCACTGTTCTAGAGGCGTTGATTAGAAAGGCACTTGGTGTATTTGATGGTTTATTCCTATTCAATATTGCCTGGTCAAACTCATAACTGTTTATTATGGCCTAATATGTCAACTGCTAGTTTAAGTTCACTGTGGGTGGAAGGTAGATAGAAAAATATAGTGCCAGTGTGGTACCTGGCCTTAAACAGTTTATAGTCTTTGGGAGAGATAATATGATGAATATAAAAGCGATTAGAAAACTGTAGAAGATGTATTATATATTTTTCATTCATTCATTCAAAACTATGTCAGGCACTGTTCTAATAATTTTTACGCATATTAACTTATTTAAACCTATTAAACTCTTGGAGGCAGATATTTTTGTTGTTGTTAAATTTGTGTGTGTGTGTGTGTGTGTGTGTGTGTGTGTGTGTTAAAGAACACCTAACATGAGGCCAATTCTCTTAACAAGCTTTTATATGCACAATATAGTACACAATTATAGGGCAGGTATTCTATTATTTCCATTTTACAGATAAGGAAACAAAGACACCAATAGGTTACATAATTTGTATGAGGTCAATTGGGTAGGAATTTCCAAATGGATATTACTGCTAATAAATGTGAACTCAGAGTTGGTTGGGATGATGGAGGTTTTCCACAGTGAAAAATGGTGTGTTTGGGCTGGAGTTAGTTCTGTTATTTTGGCTCCAGAAAGAAAACTTGGTGGCACCAAATTTTAGGAGAAAACCAACCCTTTCTGCTACAATTTACCGACTAATACTGCACATCTCAACTTCAGAGAGAAGATATAGGATGCCATGAATTGTTTCCAATTGATTTCCAAAGTGAGTAATTATACTTCAATTAAGTATAAGTGTACAATGCTATAAACATAAATGCCATAAAATTGCAATGGAAAGGATAGAATCCGGCATTATTGGTACCGTGTTTCCCCGAAAATAAGACATCCTCTGAAAATAAGACCTACTTCATGGAAACATAATTACATCCCCTGAAAATAAGACCTATCACATCTTTGGGAGCAAAAAATAATATAAGACACTGTCTTATTTTCTGGGAAACAGGGGTAGCAGATCTTAGCCACAGAAGTTTGCTTTCCATGGTTTTAAGAGGATTGAATATTCTCTCCATATAGAAGTTGGAGTTTCTAAGGGAGTTCCAGTTTCTTAGAACAGCCGTTCATTGCTAGATCTCAAGTTCTAACTATAAGGTAGGCAACTGTGGCTGCCACTTACTTTATGTTAGAGCTAATGATGAATGCCATGTAGTGTCTTTTTTTTTAATTTTTAATTTTTTTTAAATTTTATTTTATTAAGGTATTTTCCCCCCCTACCTCCTATTTATGCCCTCCCTCCCCAGAGTTCTGTGTTCATTGGTTGTACTTATGTTCATGCATACCAGTCCCTCGGTTGTTCTCCTATCTCCCCCCAGGTCTCCCTCCCCTCCCCGCTGTCATTTGACAATCTGCTTGTTTTATGGTGACCATCTCAGGACCCCATGAATAAAATCTGCTCCTCATTTGGCAGTCTGCTTGTTTTATGGTGACTATCTCAGGACCATATGAATAGAGTCCGCTCCTCCTCTGGTTTTCACCGCCCCTTCCCCTGGGTCCCACTGCTTCCCCTGGGACACACGGCTCGCCCGGGGCACCCTTCCCCTTTGGGGGGTACGGCTTACCCGGGGCACATGGCCCCCTGGGACACTCGGCTCACCCGGGGCACTCGGCCCCAACCATGTAGTGTCTTAAGCAAAGCTCTGAAAAGTCTAGCTAATGATGAATTTCATAGGTTAAGCATTAAAGAAAGTCATCCTTCAGACTTTGAGTAGATTTCTGAGTAAGTGTGGTTCCCTAGATTGAAACCGGCAGATGTAAAATCATGCCCACTTACTAAATTGTAACCAGCTTCATTTATTAATAGTGAATGATGTTCTATAATTAAGGCAGAACTAATTATATGATTAATTAACTGGTATGCACATATATGTATCAATATATACAGGTGTATGTATATATGTGCATATATATATGTTGGCCATGTATGTTCATATTTATCTAGTTGTTTCATTCACTGAGGTTTACATTGTACCAGGCACTGGACTAAATACTTTATAGATTTTAATATATTACATATTTAATATATATATGCTTCACATACACGACATATATAATAATATTAAATCTTCAAAGCAATTCTATAACATTGATATCATTATTATTATAATTTTACAGTAATACAACTGAAGTTCAAAAGCCTTTTAGATATTTAACCAAGGTTGCATAGCCACCCATAACTACCAGTCATTGTGCCTTAGCGTTCTTTGGCCCAGAACGTGTATAATCTGGTGTGACTGCCTGACACACTGGAGTGAACACGACCTTTGGAGGGAGGCAGGCAGGATTTAGTTCCCAGCTCTTTCAACTCCTGCGTGGCCATGTCAACATCTCAACTCTCCCACTCCTCAGGTTATTAAATTTATGAAATTAGAGTCACACTGTATACCTCTGAGAATTTTTTTCTTTTGTTTTTGGAGAGCCTATGACCACCCACATGTACTGGGAGGGCTCAACATATAGTCGGGCTCATGGCTAAGATTTGTGACAGTTAGAGGATACAGAGAAGGATGCCCAAGGGAGCATATGAAAGACATATCAGGTGTTGTCTGGAGAATCCGGGCCCAGGCCTCCTCTGTCCTCCTTCCCAGGGCCACACCGGTCTTGCTCCTTCCTCCAGCAGGGACACGCCTGCCAGCATTCCAGGCTTCCAGGAGGAGAGCGCATGCTCTCCGTAAATCACAGTGTTTGCACAAACATGCCAGGCGGGCTGGTACAACAGAACCCCACGACCCACCCAGGTGGACAAAGTTGCCTTGTCAGTTAGTAACGTAGGGACTCTGCGGGAGGCCAAGTTCTCAGATGCTTTGCCGGGCCAGCGCCACAGGCAGGCCCTTCTGATTCGGGGCAGCTGTGGGAACTCTTTCTTGCATAGAGTTGCTGTCAGGACTAATGATAGTAGTTGGTAAGGCTTTTAGCATGTAATCTGATCAACTCTGAATAACAGTTGAAATTTATAGAGCTTCTCATACACCGGCTACTGTTCTAACCACTCATTTACTCATTTACTCCTTTATTCCACTCATTAACTCTGTGAGTTAGATATCACAATCCTCATGTTCAAGATGAGGTTAAGTAACTTGCTGAAGACAAGAGTTTATAAATGTCAGATGGGAGATTCAAAGCAAGGCAAATCACTAAAGAAGACTGGGTGCTAATTATGAGCTGTACTAACCAGGGGGCGGGGGGGGGGTGGTGGTGGTAAAAATCTCAACTTGCATGGCATCAGCTCACACAGTCTGGCAGATATTGCACCTATAAAACTGTTAGCCTGTAAATTATACAAGATTCTTTCTGCAAGCAGTCATCGCGAGGTGCCTTGAGAATTTTGTTGTAGCTGTTGCAAAAGTGATGGACATATTTCTGTATTTACATAAACTCTCTCCTTCAACTGTGTTAGCTGCTATGCAGCTATCTTATCCTTAAATGGGGGTAGATGGAAACCAGATAGTCACGTGGGGAAATTGCTCACAGCTGCAGCAGCTGACCCTGAATAATTGGGCTACTGCTGCTGTGTCCAGGCGTATAATTTCCCCTTTCAAAGATTTAGTCAGAGCACTTCAACAATTTCAACACTTCATCAAGCAGTCTTTATTTTTCTTTTGTTTAAAAATATATATTTATGTAACATTTTGCAATACGCAAAGCTGTTTTACACATATTATCGTTTTAGTCCTCCCAGCTGCTTGAGGGTGGTTGTGATGATCTCATTCTCCCTTGGAAGACAGTAGCTGAGACATTGGCTGTGGTGGCCGTGAAGAAACGTGGGGGCTATAGAGAGAGCGAGGTGCTGGGTCCAGACAGGAATTACCCATCTTTCCAGTAATGGCGATCACTGACAGAGTTCAGCCTAAGCCTGGAATAGCCAGGCCAAAGAAAGGAAGAAAGGGAGAGGGAGGGAAGGGGGGTGGGAAGGAAGGAAAAAGGGAAGGAACGGAAAAGCACAGATGTTTGAGGCTAAAGTAAAAATTGCAGCTTGCCCAGTTTGAAAAAAAAAATTATTCTGACACTTCTTAAAAACAGTGAAGAAGGCTTTGTTCAAGACTGTTGCAGTAAGAGTATTGCAGAAAGGGAGGTGAATTCAAGAACAGGTGGGGACTCATAGCTGCATAGCAGGGTGAGGTGGTCAGTGGATGGACTTTATTAATGGGAGGCAGCAAGTAGGGAGGTTCTTGCTAAAGGCAGTTCAAGGACTTAGACATTAAAGATGGACGGTAAGGAACCTGATTAAGAGTGCTCAGATAGCCATGGTGGGGGATTCTCATAAACTGACTTAGCAGAATTCTTTGCTAACACTGACCTTGGGGATCCAGGTACCAGGAACTAGTGACCAAGGGGAAATCATTTGTAGCCACCAACAGCCAGATAAATGAGCTCTAGCTGTTTTCTGCTTTTACAGTGGCTATTTCTGGGATTAAACTCTAGAGAGTGACACTGGTTAGGTGAACATGGGCAGGTGGGTCTTGTTCTACACACACACACACACACACACACACACACACACACACACACATATCTACACCAATAAAAGAGAAAGATGCAAATGGACTGTACCTTTGCAATGCCCACCAGCCAATCAGGAGTGGGTATGCAAATTAATCCAACAAAGTTGGGGGTTAGTTTGCATACACAGGTGTAGATCATCCTGGATGGGGCGGGACACTTGTGTAGTCACCATGGTGATAATGCAGGTGTTCAACACCGCCCCAGTCGCTCTGGGCCTCTGGACAGCATGGGAAGGCAGGGCCAGAGCGGAAAGGCAGTGCCAGCAGCCAGGGAAGGCAGACCCATTCTTGCACAAATCTTCATGCATATATGCTTCTATATACATACATATATATATATGTATATGTATGGAGGAAATTCTGTTACAACAGAGAAATGAGTGCTTAGCAAACTAAAACAACAGACAGATGACAGACTTTTTTTTTTTTTAACTGCTGTTAGTTTATTTAGTCCTCTTTCCAAATTGGTGCACTTGGTATTGTTATCCCTGTTTTAGTTGACAATGTTGAGGCTTTTGCAACTAGCATAATCATTCTTAGCTCCCACATGTTAGATATGAATAGAAAACAAATTAAGACTGGGTAGAATATATTCTCTTAATCTACCTTCAATGATGTTTTAAGCACAATCTTATGTCAGCAGCCTTATTTTATTTTTTCTCAATTTAGAATTTCTGGGACTTTCCCCACTGTACCCTCGGATATGGTTTGGCTCTGTTTTACTTTTTGTTATAGCTGAATCCAAAGCATCAAGGCAAATGCACACAGCCAGAAAGCTGTTGCAATGTAAACATGAGGGAACAAGGTTGCTTGTTAGTCAAGGGCTCCCATGTTGGCATACAGTATGGTGTGATTTTGGTTAACGTAAAACAGGTCTGTAGCTGCACCAAGCTTTACTTTATAGGAAGTGTGAAGGGAATGAGAGAAGCCTTATCTGATGTGATCTGCCAAGAGAAAGAAGTGTTATGCACAGAGAACAAAGGTCTTTTGTGAACAGTGTCAATATTTCTCTTCTCACTTGGCATCCTATAACTCTTTGCACGTGTACAGAAACCGATCTAATAGACACAGACCATGTGTGTCTGTGAAACCTGGGCTCCTACCCACTCCTGCCTCACACCCGACAGCTTGCCACTCAGTGTCCCCCCGTCGGACATCATCCTCAGTTTGCCCACACACTAAGTTTTTACAATAGTATGGGGAAGTCTTAAAACACAAGCCCACAACCCATGTGGTTGAAGTATATTTAAGTTATGCAATTGTGTCTTTTAAAAAAAATATATTTTTATTGATTTCAGAGAGGAAGGGAGAGGGAGAGAGAGATCGAAGCATCAATGATGAGAGAGAATCACTGATTGGCTGCCTCCTGCATGCCCCACACTGGGGATCCAGCCCACAACACAGGCATGTGCCATGACCGGGAACCAATTGTGACTTCCTTGTTCATAAGTCAACGCTTAACCACTGAACCATGGCAGCTGGGCCGCAATCGTGTCTTACATGCCCAGGTTAGCCTTATGTAGTCACGTAAGGACTCAGTGGGGTTTCATTGGTCATTTTTAGTGGGACATAGAGGCCAGGGTCTCAGGTTCATTAGAACAAATCAGGTGGAATGGACAGTTCAGACTGCTGATTTGGACATGCCTTTCCCTTTCTCCTCCTGGTTGAGAAGCACTGTGGTGGTGTCAATTCTGGTTATTTATGGCTGTGAGCTTGACCATAGCACTCAGGGTGGGACTGGAAAGTGGGACCAAAAGTTAAGAAACTCTGCTTTAAGAAATGAAACAACTCCATTCTGTTTCCTATCACAGGAGTTTCTTCCTAGCTCCAACCTTGTGTCGTTCTTGAGCGAGCCCCTTGCATTGGCCCCTTCCCACTTGGCAGCTGGGAAGTTTGGTCCTGAATTCCTGTCTTGGCCCCAGGCTCTCCTTGAGCAGTTACGACGATGATTTTTAGCCATTTCACCCTCGCTGTGCTGCTGTCTCGCTTGGTTCTTCCTCTCTCAATTCTCCCACCAGCCACGTCTGGCTCCAGATTCTTCTCTGCTCTCTTTAACTCAGTTTCTCTTAGCTGATGTGCCCACCAGGACCTGCTGTATTTCATTTCTCAGTCTCTTATCTCAGAAATCTTTGTTCCCTTGTGGCCAAGGTTCCTGAAAGTTTATGGAGGAAGCACCTTGTTAGCGTATTTTCCAGTGCCAGTTGGAGACCCCAATAAAGCTGGGTGCTAGCCACACACGTGTCTGGAATGATGACAGTTCTCCCTTCCCCCAGGGATTTCACAGTCGTGTCTTTTTTTTTCTTCTATTTTTTTAAAAAAATATTTCCTTTGATTTTTAAAATATTTTCACAAATCAGAAATAGCTGACTGCCATGATTGGCTTTTCTTTTGCCTAGGAAGGAGTTAACTTAGTACATTGCCCCAAATTCAGGAGCAATAAAGTTCTGATCTTCCCCGTGGGATCCTTTGGATTTGTGCTGGCAGCAGATGGATGTTATTCATGGTGCATTGGCATGATTGCGACCCTGTCCGCCAGAGAGCTATGGGTCCCCGTATGTTGATTCATTTTACCTATTTGGATAAAGAAGTTACTGTAATTTCTTTTCCACAGGTAGGAAAGTGAGGCCCAGTGACCATCCAGAACCAGTTCTGTCATGGGGAAAAAGAGCTGATTTGCTGGAAGGCATAATCTTCCTGCTGGTACTTTCAGTCTGATCATTCTTGACCTCTGAGTCAAGCATATTTTTGTAACAAGGTGTGGGCTGCAAATGAATAGAAGGTTGACCATTGTCTTTTAAACCTTTGATTTCCTATCTCTAGACCTGAGCTTGGAACAGTATCAGGATTGTGTTTTATAAATAACAGAAAGCATAGTAGTGACTGTAATGACTATTGTAGGGAATCCTGGGCTGATAGTGAGGTGGGGGTGGGCTTTATCCATCTCCCTGTCCTGCTATTCTTTGTGAACCTTGAGTTCTGAGTGTGCCTCCTGGCTGAGCTTAGGGAAGAAAGAAGATGGAATGACAAAGAGGTAAAGGGTAAAGGGCATCACTTAGCAAGACTTTGCTTTTTATATAGGAAGGGTTGTCCTCCAGGGATTCCCACCTACATGGCTTGGGCCGAGCTATGTCTCATGGGCATTCCTTGCTGGAAGGCAGTCAGTGAATCAGATACTCTTTGGCAAGTACTCTGCTTCTCTGAACACATTACAATGGAGGAAGAAAGGGAAAGTGGGTCTGGACAAGCAATTGCCTTGCTGGCCACAAGGACACATGTCTTTTATTAAGTAACTTAGTGGCCTTCTCTATGAAACATGAGCTTCTAAGGAACAGTTTTCTTCCTGCACACACCGAGTTCCTGGTACCTTTAAGCTAGATTTAAAATAGGCAGGTGTAGTAATGTGAATGTCTTAGTTTTCACCATGCTTATATTAACATTAGGGGGTGCTGGGTGAAGGGTCCATGGGAATTGTCTATACTATCTTTGTAGTTTTTCTATAAATCTAAAATTATTCCAAAAATAGAAAGCTCACTGGAAGAAAAAAGGGGGGGGGGAGTGAGATTTTTACTATATTTTCTATTTTCATATTTGATTTAAAAGAAGGTTAGTACATATATACTATATATAAAAACCTAAGCGACTGAACGACCGGTTGACCAGTTGCTATGATGCACACTGACCACCAGGGGGAAGACATTCAGTGGAGGAGCTGCCTCCTGATGGTCAGTGTGCTTCTACAGACAACCTCCTGGGGCCAGCAAACCTCCCACGGTCCCTCCCCTGAGCCAGCCAATCCCCCCATTGGCCCCAATTTGGGGGGCTGGCTGGCCAACCTCCCACAGCCCATCCCCTTGGCCAGTCACCCACTCTCCCCCATCATCCCTGATTGCTGGCCAGGCTGAGGGACCCCACCCATGCACGAATTTGTGCACTAGGCCTCTAGTAAATAATATTTATGAGTGTCTGCTTCTTTCTCCTTTGAGAGCCTAGTTGCTTCATTTCCTAAAGAACTCCTGATAAATTACTGTGCAGTAAAAGCACCAACAGGTTAATGCGATAACCTTCCTGGGAACAGTACACATCCTAAAATGAGCCTTTGGTGGGCTTTCACACCCAGTGGTTCCTGGGTAGCCTTTTACGCCAATACCCCAGCATCAGATTGGATGTCTCTCTCTCTCTCTGAGTTGTTAGCCCTGCTGAATTTATCTAGTTTGGGTAGAATGCCTCCTCCCCCCCCCCCCCAAACCACCTAGAGTTGCTTCCAGAACCTTCCCTGACATAGTCTGTAAAGGCATGTACTGTGGAAAGGCATCCTCTGAGCATGAACACTCTGGGCCCTTGACTTGTAGCCCATATATGGCTAACCTTAATGGAGTGTCTCTGTGAACCAGAAATTCTCATGGGCTCTATGTTGTTGCCTTGTTCCTTCATTCGTTTTACAACGAGTTAAACTGAAATTCAGGGCAGTTAGGTAACTTAGTAAAGAGTGGAGCTGGCGTTCCACCAGGGCCATTGGAGGCCAGACTGGTGTTTGCTGTGTTATCGCTTTGTCCTTGTAATAAGCAATTCCACCGTAATAAACATTTCACCCTGGTGAGGAGTTTTGTAGAAAACATGCCCAGCCAAATCGCCTTCTGCAAGGTGGAGGCAGTCATAAATGAGGGAAAAGCAGACTCTGTTTTCTTGTGTTTGTATGCTCATCTGCCTCCACATTTGGCATTATTACATCTTTGGATGGGAGACAGTCTACCGAGGGAATTAAGGGATGGGATTCCAGAGTTAATTTGTCAGTATTTCTGTCTGGGATATTTCAGTTAATGACTGTGGGTCCTTGGGCAAGTTTACCTGTGTAATCCCTAGTTTCTCATCTGTAAAATGGGAATAATTATGATAGCTGTCTCATTGCATTGCTATGAGAACTAAATGATATAATCATGCAGTGTGCTTAGCACATGGACTGGCACAAAGTATCTTTCAATAAATGGTAGCTGATTATTATTTACATTATTGTTATCAACATCCTCTTCATCAGATGGCTGTGGTGGCTAGAGCTTAATATAAGTTGGATGAACTCACCCATGATTGGCCTTAAACAGTAGCTTATGCATGCTGTATGCTGAATATATGCTTGTTATATAAACCAACACTGAAGTGCTTTAATTAGGCCCCTTGGATTCATGCCAACAACTCCAAAAGATGTAGAATAGAGTCACAGATTTCTTTTTTTAAAATACATTTTTATTGATTTCAGAGAGGAAGGAACAGGGAGAGATAGAAACATCAGTGATGAGAGAAAATCATTGATTGGCTGCCTCCTGCGTGCCTCGAACTGGGGATCGATCCTGCCACCCAGGCATGTGCCCTTGACTGTGATCGAACCTGGGATCCTTCAGTCCAGAGACTGACACTCTATCCACTGAGACAAAACAGTTAGGGCAGATTTCTTTATTTGAATTATGTATCTGAGGTATTCCATTGGCCAGACAACATAAGCTTGTTTTTAGAACTCTCTGCACTTCCATCCTGAGCTAGTCTCTGGAAAACAGTCTCATCTCTGCAGAAACATGGCCTTTGTTCTGAATTTCATCCCTAATCACAAAGGTTCTAGTTGTTGGCATGCATCCAGCTGTTATTTAATGATGTACAGAGAAGGATAAAATATAATCTGACCTTTCTTCTGCTTATTCCTTTTATATTCTAAACTGTGTAATCATGCCGTGTTTTGATTTTCTTCCTGCTATCTTTTTAAAAACAAAATATTTGTATTTTTCAGTTACATTTGACATGCAATATTATATTAGTTTCAGGTGTACCATGCATTGATTATACATTTATATAATTTACAAAGTGGTCACTCCAATAAGTCTGCTACCCAGCTGACAACCACACACGGTTATTACAATATTATTGATTATATTCCCTATGTACTTTACATCCCCACCTGCTATCTTTACTGAAGTTACTTTGAAACTTTTTCCTCATCCTGTCTATTCTCTTCAAGCAATTAAATAAGTGTAATTAGGTTCTGACTTTCTGAATGTGAAGTGTTTAGTAATGCCAGTTGATAGGACTTTCTTTATACCTTAAAAATAATTTCCTGCTTTCATATCCTCTTCTTAATGTTGTCAGTGCTCAGGAAGTAATTATTTTAGTTCTCTGACTCACTGTTGTCTTTGCCTTTTGAAGAGTTTAGTCCAAAGCCCTGTCCTTAAGTGGCATAGGCACTTAAACACAATTGCTTAATGTTCTTGAATCAAGGACTTCAGTTGATTTAGGAAACTGGGCTCTTGCAACCTCTGCATCCCTTTAGGATGGTTTGAGATGGGTGGTTATGGCCTTAAGTGCAGCTCAGATTTCGTGTGTGTGTGTGTGTGTGTGTGTGTGTGTGTGTGTCTGTTAATCCTTATCCGAGGATATTTTTTCCATTGATTTTTTTTTTTTGAGAGAGAGAGAGGAAGGGAGGGAGGAAGAGGGAAAGAGATAGAAAGAGAAACAATCCATGTGAGAGAGAGACACATCGATCAGAGATACATCGATGGGTTGCCTCCTGCATGTGCATGACTAGGGCAGGGAATGAACCTGCAACCTAAGTACATGCCCTTGATTGAGAATCGAACCCAAGACCCTTCAGTACGTGGGCTGATACTCTATCTACCGAGAAATATTGGCCAGGGCTCAGATTTTCTTTTAAAAAGTTTTAACTTTCTGTTGTAGTTAATTCTCAAGTTATGTTTTCCATCTAATACAGGATTCGGAAGCATAATATTAGTGTTTTTTAGTCTTGATGGTATTTTTTATATGCAGCATACAAAATGATAGCCAAGACTTGAACTCTCTAGAAACTGTGATCTAGCAGGAGCAGAGAGGCCAGGGATGGGTAAAACAACGGATCACTTTTATGTTGTTGGCAGGGAAGTTGCAGCATTTTCCCTGCATTATTTGCCTTTTAGAAACACTCAATTGGAGGAGTAGGTCCGACACCTGTTTATCCTGGGAGTTTATTGGTACTCTTACTAGTAAGTAATATCTATATAGGTCTTAAGTGGCCCTTTTAGGACAGTGGTTCTCAATCTTTTTAATGCTGTGACCCTTTAATAGAGTTCCTCATGTTGTGGTGACCCCCAACCATAAAATTATTTTCATTGCTACTTCATAACCTAAATCAACAAAAGTCATTGACTCAAGAACATTAAGCAATTGTGTTTAAGTGCCTGTGCCACTTAAGACCATCGGAAAACATGGATGATTATTATGATTCATAACAGTAGCAAAATTATAGTTATGAAGTAGCAACAAAAATAATTTTATGGTTGTGGGGTCACTACAACATGAGGAACTGTATTAGAGGGTTGAGACATTATAAAGGTTGAGAACAACTGTTTTAGGAGGAGATGCAGGGATCAGGAGGAGATAAGAAAGAAAGCAGGAGGCAGGGAAGCAAGTGGCAGCTTGGAGTGACATCCTTGGTGGCCCAGAACCATCCTTCCACCACCACTGTTCGCTGGGTGAGGTGGTGAGCCACACCCACCTCTGCTGCTGTGTGATGTGGGGATGTTAGGACGCGAATCATGGCAGCTAGTGAAGATCTTCTCTCTAAGGTGACCTTGAAGACATTTAGCTTTCTTTTTTTTTTTTTACCTTAATAATAATTGATAACATTTATTGAGCTCTTACTGTATGCCAGATTTGTGAAAAGAATTTTATTTTTTTGTGAAAAGTATTTTACGTGTATGATCTCATTGAAATTTCCCAATAATACTATAAATAGGTAATATTCTTCTCTCCATTTTGCAGAGGCAGAAACTAAGGTATAGAGGGTTAGTTAAGCCAAAGTCACACAGCTAAGGTTTTAGTTTCTTAAGGCCATTGTAAAACATTTCATACATTGGGTGGCTTAAAACAACATAAATTTATTTCTTGTGTACTTCTGGAGGTTAGCATACCAAAATCATAATGTCAGCAGAGTTGGTTCCCTCTGGAAGCTCTGAGGGGCAATCAATTCCATGCCTTTTCCTTAGCTTCTTGTGGCTGCCTGCAACCCTTAATGTTTTTTTGGCTTGCAGTTGCATACAACTCCAAGCTATCTCTACCTCCATTGTCACATGGCTTCTTGACAGTGCTTTGCAGTTGTAGTCATGACCCCATCAGCCTCCTCCTTGATGACTTCTCTTCTTCCTCATTATAATAGTGATTATCCTTGTTCCCCTGTTTCAGCCCTCCTTTTACTCTACTAAATTGTTTATGTGATTCCCAAATCCCAGACCACTTTTTTTTTTTAAGTTTTCATGATGTGCTGTCTAAGGAACTGCTTATGTCTGAACTTTCTCTACCCTCCAATCCCCACCCAGCCTTATCAGACTGTTGGATTCAGTCCACTTGTCTCATGATGCCCGCTGTGCTATGTCATTTGCCAGAAAACATTTCAAGGATGGATGAAAGTATGTGACCTTCCTCCTTCCAGCTAGATAAGTAGACTAAAATGTCTTTTATATTCAGCTAAGCTTGTAGGGCTCAAGAGGATACGTTTTCATCCTTGGACTGTATGTGTGAATGGAACCGAAGCCAATTTTCTCCCTTTTAGATAATCAGCTTAAAAATGTCTTTGTGTGTGCTGAAAATCACCCTAATAATTTCTAAGATAAAAATGTAGCTACACTATCCACAACAAGAAGAAGAAATCTGAGCCGTATCACTTTATTATTTTGGTAGATTCCGTGACATTTCCCTCATGCTTTCTGAAAAGTAAAGGCACACAGTGAATAAGGATCTGGTTTCTTTTACCAAATATCAACAACATTGGGAGTGAGGTGCTTCTAGAGCTCCTATTTTTCCCAAACAATAAGATCCTTTTATATTTACATTCTTCAGCTTTCGGGCTATGTCTGTTTTTCCTCCTACAGTATGTCTCATGTACTAGCAAGACAAGCCCCCTAGAGAATTCTCCCAGTGCAGCCGAGAAGGCTTGGAAAGTCCCAGAAAATTAGAAATTGGATGAGTACAAAATTTGTCAGTTTTCAATTACAGCTGATAATAAGAGTTCAACGAGAATATTAGATATGAAATGCCGGGTTTGAACATTATCTCTTCTTACTTATGTCTTCCTGTTTAGAGATTAAAATTCTCAAGGAACAAAGACCGAAATTTGTTAAATTATATATGTCACAACATTTACTACAATATAAAGGTTCTGTTTAGCATTGAGATCTGAGGCGTGAACAATTGGAGCAAGCAAAATTTAGAGACAGTTACTGTTCTTAATTTTCGTTTCCTTCTCTTTAATCCCTCCCCACCCCCAGAGCTTAGGTTATTTTTTCTGTGTTTTACTAAGACCAAGTTGACGATGCAGCAAAAGATTCTTGTATTTAATATGGAGAATTGCCCACATTGAAGTGTAGGAAGAATCAAGTCTTTTCTCTCTTTGGAATATAAATGGTATGTCTTTTAGCCATTGTTTACTTCTTGAGACTCTACATATGTAATTTACAGCTATGTAAAAAAAAAGTCTTTGACTTTCTTAATGTAGTTACTTTCTAAAACTTCCTGTTTCTAACTCATTCCTCTAATTCTTGCTTTCTTTTGACTTCTGAGGTTTTAAATATCTTCTTGTGGGATACTTGCCAGACTTGGATATCTGGTTAAAACTTCGTATTTTTCATGACTGACAAGATGACAGAAATACTCATGGGACATGGACAAAAGTGTTCTTTGGAAGAAGGGCAGAAAAAAAAGAAAGAAAAAAAAAACAACAGAAGAAACAGGTTCTGTGCAGGAACTTACATGGCCAAAGGCTAAAGTCAAATTTTAGGAGACTAAGAAGAATACTGTTATGTCAGATGTCATTTAGAATCTCTTGAATAAATTATGCCATCCACAGCAAAACTATACCAAAAAGAGAGAGAGAGAGAGAGAAAAGGGGGGGGGGGCTTAGAATGGTTAGTAATTTGCCCAAATAACAACTAGTAAAAGTGGAAGAAATGGGATCAGACTGAAGTGGTCTAAGGCTAGAAACTGTGCTTTCCATTGGGTAGTATTATTTTATAACAGTTATTTGGTAGTATTATTTTATAACAGTTATTTGGCATAAGAAAGTTTTCAATAAAGTCCCAATCTAATTAGTTTGTTCTTGTTTGAAATAAAGTCTCTTTTAACAGACATGGGTATTGATGAACCTGAAAGGATGAGCACATGAAAGTGTCACATTCCAATCATCCTGCTAAGATAGATAGCTGAGTCCTGTGCACTTAGTAGGTGTCCAGATTTTTGGATAAAGGAATGGGCGTTAAGTGTGATTGATTGATGCTATAAAAAGGATATCTCCCTGCACTCTTTCAACTTTTGGAATTACAGTGATCTATGTTATACCTAGGGCTATCTTCACATACAGAGCAAATGTTGAAACTCAATGTTTGTGTCATCAAACTTTTAATGAGACAGGACATTTTTAAAAACAAAATAATTCATTGAAAACAATGCAAGTGATGTGGACAATTGTCACCTCTCTATTCAGAGAGAACTTGACCACCTAGCCCAATCACACAGCAGCAGCAGCAGAAGGGTGGACACCTGGAGCCCTTTGTTTCACAGTGTGGCTGTGGCCTGGCCACCAAAAGCTAGATAAACCATTGAAAATTGAAGTGGGGAACTAAATATAAAGTTGAATTCCCATAAACCAAATGGTAGTCTGTTATCAGTAGATGGTAACAGTAAAAACAATAGCAGTTATAAAATAACAAAGCTACAATTTATTTTACTTTTAAAATGTAATTTTATTTTTTATGAAAACATAGTCAATATACAATATTATATTAGTTTCAGGTATATGATACAGTTATTAAAAATATATATCCCAGACAACAGGGGGAGGGTATACGTGGGGAGGGGTTTGGGATGGGAATGGGGGGATGAGGACAATTATGTGATACCATAATTAATAAATTAAAAATAAATAAAAATAAATAAAAAAACAAAAACCCCAAATATATATATCCCTAACAAAGTAATCACCATTATAAGTGTACTACCATCTGCCATGAAGGTACAAATTATTCAGTTTTTATAGTCTGCTTGATAGTTTGCTTAACAAGTACAGTGTACTGAGTGTCTCACAGTCCTTGTTTTCTCTGATTTGGCCACTATTGTGAAGAGGATGTGATGAATAAGGACAATTTAAATTTAATTCTGGTATCTTATCTCAAATGGTATGTTTACTCTGTGAGCTATCCGGAGTAGAGAGCTGGGAAGGCAGAGAGAATGGAGAAAGGGTATGAATGAAACTCTTAAGTGGGTAGCTAAAGCCCAAGGAGGTTAAATTAGTAGACAGATTTCTACTTCAATTAAAAATATTTTTAAAGCCCTTTTATCTGTTATGGAGTTTGGATTCAGAGTGCTTTTCTGGATTTATTTATACCAGAGTTAATGTTTTGTGCAATTTAACGTACAAAGAGAAAACAGTAGATGTCAATAAATGTATACAGAGCTATGTATTTTTAGGCGATAATTTAAGATATTATTGCCTGACTCAACTTGTTTTTAAAAAATCACAATGAACCCAACAATGGTTACTAGAAATAAAAGCTTATCTAGAAAATTTTATTATAGCAGTATTGAATGTAGTCATGTGGTAAATTTATGTACAACTTTGACTATCCACAACAAGCCATTATTTGTAGAGATCATATCAAAATGCAATTGGCTTATCTTTGGTCCAAGATACATTCATTATCCCCTGAATCCAAGAATGTATTACTTCCTGAGAGCATGGAGAACTACCAATGAATTAAGTGTATTTATCTTTGTGGCCAACATTATTCATTTAGCCAAAGTGAATAGCTTACCACCAATTCAAACCTATCAAACACCATATGGGTCATTAGGTTAAATATGGCACTCTCTTAATAGGGACCTACCTTTCTGAGACTCTAATATTCATGTAACCAGAAGAATTATTCATTAGCAAACGTGGGTGATAAATACAGTCACAATCCTAGAATGCATTTGCTGGTGTAGACTTAGAAGGGAAATTGTTCGTGAAATACTGAAGAAGGCTGCTGAATCAGTTAGCATTATTGCTAAAGGAGTTAATATGGCATTTCACGGGTTGTATTAGATTATCTTCCTAGTGGTTTATAGAATTTTGAATTTCACATTCCAAAAATGATTGCCAAAAATGAGTACTTAAAAAACAACAACACTTCTGTTTTTATCATCATTTCATAAAAATACTGAACAAGAAAAGTACCTGGCATGTGGCCCAACTAACTCAATAAGTGTTAGTTGAATAGATGGATGAATGAATGAACAACAAATGAAATTGTGATGATATCATTTCAGGAGAAAGTCTTTAAATGGAATATGCTTAGTTATAGAAAAAAACAACCAACTAAATGCATTATTCTTAATGTTCTAATTTCTCATGCCCTAGCAAACTCTTCATGACCTACCTTCAGTCTACAGATTGGTTTGGGGGAACTGCTATGTAGACTAGCAACTAAATAGTCCACAGTTCACTGTGTTCTGGACATGCCGCTCATTCCTCTGGCCACCCACCATGACGATTCCCTCCTGGCCATTTACTGAGCACCTCAGCCAGACACAGAGTAGTCTAGGGTTTGAGATGCCAGAATGATTAAGGCAGAGTCTGGGCTCCAAAGTGACCTATTTGGGGAAAGAGATGTGCTCCCCTATCATCAACCCAACCTCCCATATTACCCACAATATGGTGTCCCAAGAAGATTGCCCATTGCAAAGTGTGTGGGTGACAAAAGAAAATAAAGGTAAATTCTATGATGAATCTGGTAGTGTTTGATAACATTTTACTCTAACTTTACAGTCTTAATCCATTCTTTTGTGGCCTATGTTTCTAGGTAAATATATTGCTTTGGGTTTTGCTGTCTAAGCTGTGTGGCCTTGGGCAAGTTACCAAACTAACTTAAGTCTTAATTATTGCACTGTAAAATGAAAATAACAGTAATATCACACTACCAAGTTATTGTGCAGATAATGTAATGTTTATAAAGTGCTTAGTATAGTGGTAAATGGTGAGCTCCTCATTTCATTATTATGACTAAAGCTCAGCAGAGTGGGCTAGAGAAGGCAGTGAGTAGACATTGGACTTTCATTAGACATTGGTGGGCTGAGATGACAGAGCACCTGTCACAGAAACCAAGATGAAACTACATGTGACCACCTGGGTCGTGTCGCAGGGTAATGGAAAGAACATTTGATTTGGTGTTGAGAGCTGAGTGCTAACAGTGTCTCTTCTACTAACCAGTTGGGCATATTGTCTCACTGTCTTTACCTTTTTTTTGGGGGGGGGGGGTGGGACCACCAAGGAATTATAAGATATTTATTGGAATATTTTAAAAATGAAATTATCTTTATGATGTAAAAAAATACTGAAAGCAATCTAAAGGCTCGTTAATGGAGGATCACAGTACATCTTTTTTTTTTTTTTTTTTTTTTTTTTTAGAACTGGCTAGTTGTGTTTTTTATTTTTATCTTATTATTATTTTTTTAATTTTACTTTATTAAGGTATTTTCTGTGTACATAGTTTACCATTGCCCCCCCCCCCCCCCACCTCCCATTTATGCCCTCCCTCCCCAGAGTTCTGTGTTCATTGGTTGTACTTATGTTCATGCATACCAGTCCTCGGTTGTTCTCCTATCTCCCCTCAGGTCTCCTTCCCCTCCCCGCTGTCATTTGACAGTCTGCTTGTTTTATGGTGACTATCTCAGGACCATATGAATAGAGTCCGCTCCTCCTCTGGTTTTCACCGCCCCTTCCCCTGGGTCCCACTGCTTCCCCTGGTACACACTGCTCGCCCGGGGCACACTGCACCCTGGGACACTCGGCTCACCCAGGGCACTCGGCCCCCTGGGACACTCGGCTCACCCGGGGCACTCGGCCCCCTGGGACACTCGGCTCACCCGGGGCACTCGGCCCCCTGGGACACTCGGCTCACCCGGGGCACTCGGCCCCCTGGGACACTCGGCTCACCCGGGGCACTCGGCCCCCTGGGACACTCGGCTCACCCGGGGCACTCGGCCCCCTGGGACACTCGGCTCACCCGGGGCACTCGGCCCCCTGGGACACTCGGCTCACCCGGGGCACTCGGCCCCCTGGGACACACGGCTTACCCGGGACACCCTTCCCCTTTGGGGGGTACGGCTTACCCGGGGCATATGGCCCCCCGGGGACACTCGGCTCACCCGGGGCACTCGGCCCCCCGGGGACACTCGGCTAACCCGGGGCACTCGGCCCCCTGGGACACTCGGCTCACCCGGGGCACTCGGCCCCCTGGACACTCGGCTCACCCGGGGCACTCGGCCCCCTGGGACACTCGGCTCACCCGGGGCACTCGGCCCCCTGGGACACTCGGCTCACCCGGGGCACTCGGCCCCCTGGGACACTCGGATCACCCGGGGCACTCGGCCCCCTGGGACACACGGCTCACCCGGGATCCCCTTCCCCTTTGGAGGGTACGGTGCACCCGGGGCACATGGCCCCCTGGGACACTCGGCTCACCCGGGGCACTCGGCCCCATGGGACACTCGGCTCACCCGGGGCACTCGGCCCCATGGGACACTCGGCTCACCCGGGGCACTCGGACCCCTGGGACACTCGGCTCACCCGGGGCACACGGCCCCTCTAGGGTATTGGAGGCGCCGCACTAGCTCCTTGCTAGCATGGCGGGAAGGCTGGGACAGCTGCAGTTGGGCTGAGATGGTTGCAGGCGGGGGGACCACCTTCAAAGGTGTCTCGTTCGGTGTGGGAGCGGAGCAGCTACAGACATGGAGGCTAAGTTCTGAGGTCGCCCACTCCCTGAGCCCAAGGCGTGGTGAGCTCTGTTCTTGGTGGATTTCCTTTATTCTCAGCGGCAGTGGTGGGTGGCGGTGCCAGGTGCAATATTGACGGTCGCTCCTGTGGTTCAATTACCACTGTAGTTTTAAAGTTCACATGGCGGTGGTGGTGAGAGCTTCGGCTTGGCCACGTGGCATCGGAGGATGGGCTCGCCTGGGTGGGTAATGGAAGGCACCGTGCCATTTCCTCACCAGCGCGCTCCATCTCCCTCCCAGCATGGTGGGTGTGCTGGGAAGATTGTGGGCGGGCTGTGATGGCTGCATGGGGAGAGTCCGCCCTCAATGGTGTCCTCTTTGTTGCGGATGTGGAGCTGCTGTGGATGCAGAGGCTAATTTCTGAAGCCACACTCTCTATGAGCCCGGTGCGTAGTGAGCTCTGATTTCGGTGGATTCCCATTCTTGGGGGCGGCGGTGGGTGCGGCAGCGATGGTAGCTCCTGTGGCTCAATTTCCCCTGTAGTTTTAAAATGCGCATGGTGGTAGTGTCTGATGCTTTGGCCTGGCCATGTGGCAGCGGAGAGAGGATTCTCCGGGTCTGCCGATGGAAGGCGCAGCGCCAGCACAGCGTGCGCGAAGGCCTGGCAGAGCAGGCCGCGGGCGGTGACGGAGAGTCCCCGCGATGTCTTAGTCTTTCAGACTTAGTGGAATGCTTCCCCTGAGCCAGGACAAGCAGCACCACCACAAATATTGGCCAGCTCAGTGCTGCCCCTCTACAGGTGACAGTAGGGGCATCCTCACCTTGGTAGGCCTTTTCTCTTGGAGGTCTTAACCAGTGGAAGGCAGCACGGTACAGAACTGCCCCACCTTCTCAGTCCTCCGCGATCACAGTACATCTTTAAAAAAGTACTCAAACATTCACTTTGTTAATCTGTAAGACACAGGAGGCTGAGCCATCATTTCTACCAGAAGGAATCTTTTAAGGTTCTTTGTTAAGTTACGTTGAACTTTTACCTTTTCATTCTTTGGAGTTGACTGTTGATTTGGGTTTTTCTTTGAGGCTCCCAAACAAGTTTCTTATAAGTGTGCATTTATTTTTTCAGTTATGACAATTTTTAATGATTGTTGTTACACCCATAGGTGAATTTCCATAGCACTTTATGTAAAATTTCCTTAGGACACTTGAAAATTCTGTCTTGTACAACAGTTACAGATGAGGATGTTTTATTTTCTGGTAGACTTTAAGCTTATCTAGAGCAAGAATTGGTTATGTAACTTTTCTTAGTACTCCTAGCTCTCTGAGTAATGAGGAATTTTTTTTTTACATGATTAGCCTCTAGGTATTCTTACTATAAATGGATAAGAATGCATCAATATTTAAATGCTGGAAAAGGGTGGAGACTGTTCCTCTCCATCGAGTTTGGTATTTGCCATCCCTGTTTTTTTCACTCAACATAATTAAGTAGGAAGATAGAAAGAGTACTATTTTGTTCAAAACAGGGGAGCTTTTCTATATTTTTCAGTTTTTAAAAATGAACATGTAAACTTTTTTATTTTTATTAGAAAACTAAGCTATTTTCCAAACTGGAACTGGATTTAAAGGTGCTAATAATTTCCTTCATCCCAATTTTCATTTATCGTCCATAATTAAGCTCTAAATAAATAATATACATAACACATTCAGGCATGCATCTATATTGACGAAGTGTTACCATTTTGCCAGTTCATACACAGTGAACTTTTCTTCATGTTTATATAAAGAACTGTTTTAAAAATTGTCTTTTTTAAATGCACATAAAATGGTTTCCTAGACAGGACACCAAAGACACAAGTGGCAAAAGAATAAATAAATTTATAAACAGATAAAAAGATAAAAATAGACATCATCAGAATTAAAAACCTTTGTGCTTCAGAGGATACCATCAAGAAAGTGAGAAGACAACTCACAGAATGGGAGAAACTATTTGGAAACAATATATCCAATAAAAGGCTTGTATCTAGAAAACATGAAGAGCTATTACAACTTAATAATAAAAAGACAGCCCATGAAGAGGATGAGGAGCCAAGCCACAGAATGGGAGAAGATATTTGCAAAAGACGTATCTGAAAGAGGACTGTCATTAAAAATACAACGAAGAGCTCAAAACTCAGCAATTAGAAAATGAACAACCTGATTTTAAAAATGGGCCAAAGACTTGCACAGACATGTCACCAAAGAAAATATACATATGGAAAACAAATATATGAAAAGATGCTTAGCATCATATGTCATTAGAGAATTGCAAATCAAAAAGATTTTATCACTGCGCACCTATTAGAATGGCCCAAATCCAGGACCAGACGATGCCAAGTGCTGGGGAGGATGTGGAGCAGCGGGAGCTCTCTTTCACTGCCGGAGGAACAAAGCCATACAGCCACTTTGGAAGATGGTTTGGCACTTCCTTATGAAACTAAACAGACTTTTACCATATGATCTAGCAGTTATGCTTCTTCCCAGAGGATTTGAAAACTTACATTCACACAAAAGTCTGCACACGGATGTTTATAGCAGCTTTATTTATACTTACCCAAACTTGGGAGCAACCAAGTATCCTTCAGGGGGTGAATGGTTAAATAAATCATGATACATCCATACAATTCAGGTATATTATTCAGTGCTAAAAGTAAATTAGCTATTAAGCCATAAAAAGACATGGAGGAACCGTAAGTGTCTATTACTATGTGAAAGAAGCCAATCTGAAAAGGCCTCGATAACTCTATGTCAACTACATGTCTCTTCCCCTTCTACTAGTCTCTTTGTGGCTTACTTGTATCTTTAGTTGTAGGACTTCTGTTCAGCTAGGTCTCAGGAGTTTCAGTTAGGTTGTTCTATAGTCTAATTGTATTTCTTATATGGTTGTGGGGGGATGGGAGTACTGCATTTTCCTATGCCACCATCTTGAGCAGAAGCCTCTACATTCCGTCTTTAAGCCTTTTGGCTGGAGTCTTCTGGCTGAAGTACTCAGTGGCCAGCATGTCAGATAGTCTCATCTGTTGTTTCTTCTCCCCAGTGTCCAACAAGCACCCATTCGTGGACAGCAATCTTCTCTACCAGTTCAGAATGAACTTCCGGCGGAGGCGAAGACTCATGGAGCTGCTCAACGAAAAATCCCCTTCCCAGGAAACGCATGACAGTCCCTTCTGCCTGAGGAAGCAGAGCCACGACAACCGGAAGTCTACCAGTTTCATGTCAGGTAGGTCAGTTCCATTGCTAAGTCAATCACATGATTTTGTCTTTTGGGAAATAATATAGTAATTACTCTCCTTTGTAAAATTCTGTTCTCTAGCAAATTTTTATTTATTTATAACCAAGAAGCATGCAAAAAGGAAACAACAACCAAATTGTTCCTGGGGAGTCAAATTAGATTATCATGAAGTCTGTTTTATAAAATTATGTATTTGAGTTAGAGAAGAATTCTGAAGACCTGAAACCTATATGTTCATGTTGACCAATGTCACCCCAATAATTTTAATAAATAAAACAAGAACACCTCTCAGGCTGTCACACCTTATTTATTTTTCATTTTGTAAACAATTGTTATCATTAGTTATACAGTGTTCTCAGCATTGAAAAGCCATATATTTTAAGGATGAATAAAGACTTCTGAGGGCATATGCAACTAAAAGGCAACTGGTTATCAATCAATTATGAAAGGGTGACACTATGGAAAGCAGACATCAGCTCATAAAGCACAATAGCCTGGAATATTACATGTAAGATCAAACAATCTCATATTGATAGTTAAGCCTGACAGAAATGATGGTGACTGATGTTCTCAAAGATAATCGCATTCATCCAGAAGAGATTAGCCTGATGTGTCATTCTGTGGAAGAGGCTGAGGCGCTTAAATGGCTATCAGCGCCTCTGAAAACTTGGCATTGACTGTGGTTGGCCTATGGTCTGAATGCTGAGGGTAAAACGTCCCTGGGTGTCTTGGCTGTATATAGGGAGTGATGATGAGAACATGTGAGACTGTATTGAGAATTTTCTGTGCCCCTGTCAGTGAGTCAAACTTGATTGCTCATTTAATTCTCACAATAACTTGAAGAGGAAAGACTTTTCTTCTCCCCATTTTACCGGTGCCCTACAGCATGGTCTTCTGTAAATTCAGAATAACTATTCACTTTCTCACTAGTGCTAAATTTTGTCTTTTTTTTTTTTAATGGGCCCAACAGAATAAGTAATGATGATGAGAATGAGGATATAGTAACCATGGCTACCAAAAAATCAGCTTTTATTTTGTTGTTTCTCATGTGCCAGGCACTAAGCTGCGTTCTCTCCATGGCTTCATTCATTCATCATATATACCTGGCTCTCCTCTCCCTTGAGAGCCAGCCAACTTCATGGCAGAGAGAGCCAGGTCAGATCATTGAAGCCTCTGTCTCACCTACACTTTCAAAGCCTACATATGCGCTCTGTATTTTAATCTCCTCTTCCATGGCTCTGGGTGACTCATGATTTCATATGAAAGCAGGAGGCATTTATCAGTACTGTTAATTAGCTAAGTGTTTATCAGCACTTAATTTACTTCCTTCCAGGGACTGCTCAGCATGGGCTCAGTGGTTCTTGAAATAACATTTTATGTAGCTGACTACTTGCACATACATTATATAATCCACTCTGCATCCATCTTTGATATAATATTATTCTCACTTTATAGTTGGGTAAATTGAGGTTCCGAGAGCTGAAGGAAATGGCCTCAAGTTATGCAGTTGGTAAATGGCGGAGCTGCTACTCAAATCCTTGCTTTTCTCACCCGGAAGCCAGAATAGCTTTTACTGGCACGGGTAACTGGCCTCTGTACCTGCACGTGCTCTAGGGAACCAAGACCTTTATCCTCAGTGACCTTGTGTTTTCCCACCCGCAGTCAGCCCCAGCAAGGAGATCAAGATCGTGTCTGCCGTGAGGAGGAGCAGCATGAGCAGCTGTGGCAGCAGTGGCTACTTCAGCAGCAGCCCCACCCTCAGCAGCAGCCCCCCTGTGCTCTGCAACCCCAAGTCTGGTGAGTGGTTGTGTAAGACCCCCAGAAGGAGACCCTCACTCTGTCCCCAGGATCGACGGCGACCCAATCAACCGTAGGAGGCGTCACTTGATGCAAACAGCAAGAGGCTTTATTCCAGCGTGCTAGGGCTCAACTCATACTCAAACAGGAGCAGAGGAGTCCAGCCCCAGAACAGAAAATTTTACAAGCATATATAGGCAAAAGTCACGCATAGGAGGGGTTACACATGGAGGGGGAAGAAGGGAACAAAGGAATTTCAAAAAGGGGGAGCGGGGCTCGTTAATTACTTGTTTCATGAGAGGGTCTACACTTAGTCAACAGTCCCACCTGGTAATCTTATCTATCAGAGCACTGTTCAGGGGCTATAACTCTCAGAGCACTAATTGGGGCTATTGCCTTGAGCGGTTTTAAGAGCTATGTTCCCATCACTAACGGGGGACCTTGGGAGTTGAGATAAGACAGACAGCCTTCTTAAAAAGATGTTTATTCTTTGAACAGCTCAGGGCAGCCACAGGCCACATGCCAATGAGAAATTCCAGCTTCCTCACTGCTAGGTGAGGCAGGGGGGGGGGGGGTTGCGTTTTTCAGTTGAAAGTCAGGCAGTCCCCTTTCTGACTATGACCTGAGGGACTTGGGCAGATGTGCGGGCTGGGATCCCTGGGCAGCAGATTCTCAGTCTGAGGGAGACTAGTATGAGGGGATCTTATTACCGTGTGTCCTTAAGGTCAAGAACTGTTGACTGGAAAGGAGGGATGTAGGGCCGGGCAGAGGAAAACAGAGCTGCAAGCCCTCTCGGTAGGGGCTGCAGCTAACCCCAAGGGGAGCTCTGGATTTGGGATAGTCCTTCACAGTTGTCCAAATTTTAGTTGAGGTGGCCAGGCCTTTGTAGCCTCATGCTGATTAGTCATTAAGTGTTGGCTGCCCCTGGGAAGAGGATGTGACCTTGAGCAAGAGAGAGAGTTGCAAAAACAATTGAGAGCATTGGCATCTGAGGGCTGTCTGCCATTAGCAGTCCTGGCAGCTGAGAGGAGCCCCTCAGTCAGTCTTGAAGGAGGATTTGAGCAGCATATCAGTATTCCACAGAGCAGGGGAACTAGGGGTTCCCCAAATTGCAACTGATGCAAAGATCTGTGGGTTCCCAGTACCCCTAAGGAAGAAGCATGGTCCATGCAAACCCAACTGTACTTCTAATTAATTCTTGATGCCTGGTGGTTTCCAGCTCTATTTATCATCCTTTTGGCCTTTACATTACAGAAAAAAATCTATGCATAAAGATTGTTGATAGGCTCTGTTGGTTAGAGCATTGTCCCAATAAGCCAAGTGCAGGCTTGATCCTCGATAGGGGCTCATAAAAGAATCAACCAATGAAAGCATAAATAAATGGGACAACAAATCAAGGTATCTATAAATAAACAAGCAAATAAATAACATATTTTAAAAGAAGATTTTATTTTTTATGAGCTTGGACTTAGAAACAATCTTCCCTTGACCTAATTAGTTCTTCAGTCCCATGGGAACTTATAACCCATTGATACTACCGCCTTCTCATGGCCCCTTACCCACCTGCTTCCCAGGATTAGATTGCATGTCCTTCATGATAATCATTGCCTTGAAAATACCCTCAACTCCACTTGGGTAGTGCTCTGTCTATCCTAGTTCAATATATTACCTTCAGGGATGATTTTGTTTCTTTGTTCATGTTTCCTTATCACCAGATGTTGGGGACACAAAGATGAGAGGTCATGGCCCTTACCCTCAGTGAATACATCTCTTTAGAGGAAAAAAAATCATTATGCATTAGTGATAATAAGGACAAATAGATGTTGTTAGAAGGGCTTTAAGAGAAAACTGTCATTTAATGCTATTATGTAGGCAATTGGGTGTATAAAAATATACTTTATTGATTTTGAGAGAGATAGGAAGGGAAAGAGAAAGAAACATCGATGCAATGTAGGTGCAGAACATTGATTGGCTGCCCCTTGCACGCCCCCTACCAGGAATCAAGCCCACAACCCAGGCATGTGCCCTGACCTGGAATCAAACCAGCAACCTTTCAGGGAGCCACCCAACCAAGGAAGCCACACTGGCCAGGGCAGATTATATATATATATATATATATATATATATATATATATATATATATATTAATCTAACCAGTCCCCTCCGCTACACTGCCTTTGGGAGCATTAGCTCTAAGAATAAAGTTGTAACTTGCAAGGGAGTGAAGAAACTTGCTTCCACCCTGACTCTTACTGAGAAATCAGGGAGCACTCAGATACTACTGGGTTTTTCAGTTAATGGAGCATTTCTGCTAAGGTAGACTCAGAAAGGAGAACTATATTATTAGAAATAGGGTATTTGAAGTTCTGATAGAAATCTGACAGTTATCCTCAAAGATAGAAGCAAAAGAGTTCCTTTCAGGTACGGGTCAGTTGTGCTAAGTCATTGTACATGTTTTTTAGTGCACAAAATAGTGGAATATGAACGAAGTGTTAATTGTCTAAATCAACCATCTTCCCTGAGGTGAGCTTGTGTTGTATCCTTTTTTACTCCTTGGCTCAAAGGGAAAAGCTTGCTGATATGAAAAGTCAGGTTGCCTCTCTGGTGTCTTTAGGGAGGAGAGCTCTCAGGACTTAATTGTGCTTCTTAAGTCTTACCTCTTATCCATATTCTAACAAGCTTCTACTGGCCTTCACAGTAAGACATTTAAAATTAATCATTATATATATATATATATTGTATAAAAATGTCCTAAGCCAGAGAGGAAAAGAAAATGCTACAGATATTACCATAAACGGTATCATTATGATGAGTAAATAAAATTTAAAGGATATGAAAAGAGAAAACCAAAAGATAATCCCTAAGCTCCTAGGTTTTTATATTTTTCAACAGAAGAAAAAGATAAACTATATCAAAAGACAAGGAGTAACAGTTGGTGAAGACATGAAGAAAAGGGAGCCCTTGTGCACTGTTGGTGGGCCTGTGTATTAGTACAAGCACCACGGAAAACAGTATGGAGGTTCCTCAAAGAATTAAAAATATAGTTACCATTTGATCTAGCCAGTTCTTCTTCTGAGAATTTATCTGAAAGAAAACAAAAAATACTCTCTTGCACTCCCATGCTTATAGCAACATTATTTATAATAGCCAAGATGTGGAAACAATCTGAGTGTCCATAGACAGATGAATGCATAAAGAAGTTGTCAGATGTGTGTGTGTGTGTGTGTGTGTGTGTGTGTGTGTGAAATTTATATAATATTTATGAAAATTATATAAAATATATAAAAGTTATTTAGCCATGAAAAATAAGTCCTGTCATCTGCAATAACATGGATGGTATTATACTAAGTGAGATAAGTCAGACAGAGAAAGACAAATACTATATCATCTTACTTACATGTGGAATCTAAAAAACAAACTCATAGATATAGGGAACAGATTGGCAGCTGCCAGAGATGGGGGATGGGGTGGGCAAAATGGGAAAAGGTGGTCAAAAGGTACAAACTTCCAGTCATAAAATAAACAGGTACTGGGGATATAATGTACAGCATGGCGACTATAGTTAATAGCATTGCATTGTGTATTTGGAAATTGCTAGGAGAGTAGGTCTTAAAAGTTCTCATCACAAGAAAATAACGCTTGTTACTGCGTGTGGGGATGGACGTTAGCCCACTCCTTAGCCTACTCCATGTTTCCCTTCACCTGCTCCATTTCCTCATTTTTCCGTAGCTCTGCAAGGTAGATGTGGGCTCATTTATGTTTGCTAATATTTTCTGTCTTTACTCGGCTGGAGAATAACTGTGAGGCAGGGATCTTTCTTTCCCCCTTTGTTCCCTGATGCTCACACATGAGGCATTCAATAAAGTGTTTGCTGAATGAATGAATGAAGGGTGCACCTGGATTTTGTGTCTGTCTTACAGTGTTGAAGAGGCCCGTCACTTCTGAGGAACTCCTGACTCCCGGAGCACCGTATGCCAGGAAGACATTCACAGTAGGCTCATCATTTGGTTTTTCTCCTGTGCTGCTCGTTGTTCTGGGCCATGTCCGCATGTCAGTGTGCCAACGGGTATTTTACAGATGCAACGGAAGAACCTCTTAATTTTCCTTTTTGTTTTTGGCATAATTATAATAGTGGGCTTTCTTGATCCTTAGGCTCTAAAGTGACATGATTTATTTTTAATACAGCATTTTAAACTTCTTTTGATGTGTCCTTAAAAAAAAGCTTTCTATTGTGTAATGTAATTACAGATTTGAGGGCAAATGGTAGTACAATAGTTAATAATTTCTTCTGGGTTACAGTTAGTTCTCCTTAAATTGTTTAAGACATTAGGGAGTCTTTAGACAGAGAGAGAGAAAACTGTGGAATAAAGTGTCCTCCAATAAGGAGTGGTCCTTTTGACCATGTTAACATGTCTGGTAGAAAATTGTGTTTCAGGAAAGCCAACACTCTCCCTATTTCTTACCATTAGTAAATTAAATTCCTATTTGAGACTACATTGACATAGCAGATCATCAAGAAAGTATGATTTGAATTTAGAGGGAAAGAGCAAACCCAGTTGAAATTGGATCTGGAGAGAAGATTCAGGCATGTGTTTAAGACCTTCTAACCTTCCTATCTGATGAAACTGTATAGCGGCCTGCGAGAGAGGCAACCTGCCTGGTATTTATTGATCAGCGCCTGCACAGAAGCTGTTTTCTGCCAAAAAGTGTTTCCCGACCACAGTTTCTGCATGGAGATGCCCGTGTTTATAATAGAAGCCGAGCGTTCCTTGCGCTCCTGACAGGGTAGAGATGAGGCAGAAGAGATCTGCCACTGCTCGCGCTGCATCGGGGGCTGGCTCTGTCTCTGTCTCTGGGAAGGTCGGGAGAATTGCCAGGGGCCGTCTGCTGATTGCTCACTGTGGTTTCCCTCTCTAGATTGTTGGTGACGCTGTTGGCTGGGGCTTTGTGGTGCGAGGAAGCAAGCCATGCCACATCCAGGCCGTGGACCCCAGTGGCCCTGCGGCCGCGGCAGGAATGAAGGTACCTCCAAGACAGCGGCGTCTGAATACCTCTCACTTTATTTTACTGTTGGTGCCACCTGCATGTACTTTGTCACCCCAAGTGTTTGGTCCCATTTTTTTTTCAAGTTTCCCTTTCTGAATGGGGTTGAAATGAAGCCCAAAGGGTCTGCTATAGCAACGAGGAGGGAAAGTTTTCCTATTCCTCTCACTGTGTCTCCTTGGTCTCCAAACCTTCCTTGGTTTTTCACATTTCTTCCCTCAACCAACACCGAGCTTGAAAAAAATGTTCCCTTTTGCATGAATCTTATCTAATAATTCTACTTCTGTCCTGTACGAAGTCTGTTCCTGTGGGAAGAGAGCTGGGTTCACAATTTGGCTCTGCTGGTGACTAGCTCGTTGACGTGGAATAAATGCCGTAACCTCGCAGAGCCGGTTCCTCCTGTCTGGAATGATGACCGCATTCTGTCTGCAGTTTTAGGGATTAAATGTGTAGAAACTCTAGATGAAGCGCAAAGAACTGCACAAACATAAAAAAGTTGAATGAATTGGGCAAGATTTTTTGAAAATAATATTTACATGTCTTTAGTACAAAAGTAGTGCATACATAGTCAAGAAATGTTGAAAACACAGACAAGCAGGAAAAAATTATAATCGCCTATAATCTTTCCTAACTCAGAGACAAGCACCGTTACATTTTAAGCAGCTTTATTGAAGTATAATTGACATGCAGTGAAGTGTAGCACTTTAACATTTTGATTTATATGCTTCCAGACTTCTTGTTTGTGTGTGTGTGTGTGTGTATACATACATGTACATATATACACATGTATATGTGTGTGTATATATACACACACACATATATATATGTGCGTGTGTATATATATATATATATATATATATATATATATATATATACTAGTATACACACTCATATACAAATTGTTTTTTATTTATTTATACCAAAATATGCTATAAGAGAATGTTGAGTGCCTTGGCTTTCTGCTTCAAAATACCTTTATCTAGCATAGTGGTTTCTTCTGACATTCCACAGAGGACTTTTATCTCATGATAATCTGGGGCTATGAAGGTTGCACAGGGCTTGAAAAGGCTGCAGCTCATTCCCCTGCTCATTTCTTCACCCCTTTCCTCCTCTCCCTCCAATCCTCCCCGCCCCCTCCACCCCTCAAGCAGTAAACCAGTGACGCAACAGGCATGACTTGGATCTGCTCAGCTCTGATTGCCAGCACCTTCCCTCTGGCACTGCTTTTCCCTCTGGAAAGGAAAGGTGGACCAGAGCCTGGCTTCCCGGAGCACAGAGCACGATTCCCACCAGTCTGGGTAATCAGCGCTGTTCTGCTTAGGGGTTGACTCTGCCTTCCACCTCACCCCCTTCTCCCCCACCCCCACCCCCAATTTGAACACCCTGTTCACATCAGGAGGTGCAGGCTCCCAGGTCCTGTGCTCTGCAAGTCACGGAAGCCTTGTTGGCTCAGGTGGCCTGTGTTAGACGCCCTTCCTACCTCCTCAGCTCTGCAGTGGGCACAGCCCCAAAGGAACCCAGAGCCGGAAAGTTGGCTGGGAGCATAAAGGGCGAGCGTTTGTATCTGTGCCGAGGCTGATTTTTTCATTTTCTAATGGAACTCTTGGCTGTGGGAAGAGTTTTATATTTTATTTCCACAGTAAAGGGCTAGTATGAATTCTTTTTGGCAGGGTGCTTTAGTCCTGAGCATGCACTCGCTTGCCACGGGGCTTTGACTCAAACGCGTTTCCTTTGGGGAAAGCAAGGGACTTATGAAGCCCTTGTTTTGCTCGGCCAAGTGTATTTAATTGATTTTTAGTACATCCTTATTGTTTAACATGCATAACTTTTCTAGGCATTGTCTATTAATTAGTTAATTAATTTTTTAATGGATATACCCTGGTAGATGGGTAACCTGGTTACCCAATTCCATATGCTCATATTTCACATGGTTTATATTCTCGGCATCTCAGGGGGTGCACAATAGCTCTCATATGCTATAGAGTAGTATAGAATTCACTAGAGCAGCATTTCCAAAATCGTGCTACACAGCCCTCTGGTCCAACAAAATCTCCTGTCCTGCAGTTCTGTGATCAAAGCAGTTTGAAGCTGCTGTATACTTTATTTTTCTCCTGCGAATTCATAAAGCACATTATACATGCTGTTGCATCCAGCAGGGGAAAAACCTGTTTAGATTTCCTATCATGAAGTTTTATCATTTAATAGAAACACACCAGTGGAATCTTAAGATTGTTAAGATATAGCACAATAACTGCTCTAATATGCTTTTGGTCAAACTCTGATTGGAATTACTGGATGGATAGATAGATAGATAGATAGATAGAATAGCCGAAACCGGTTTGGCTCAGTGGATAGATAGAAATAGACAGAATTGCAGTTAAGTGAAAATGACAGTGAATACCACGCACTTCCATATAACTTACCTGTGTGTATTCATTTAAATTGCCTAGTACATTATTTTCTTACAGAAAATACAGAGTGAATTCTTTCCTATTTCACCATGTGCATTAGTTGTAGAATAACTCCACTTACTTAAAGAGCCATTTGTGTCACCCATGACCTGTCACATCAGCATGGCCCTTGTGTGGGAAACTGCAGGCTGGCGTGTCCACTCGTGCGGGGAGGGGATGTGGGGGCGGACCCCACAGGAGCCTTCCCTGACCTGGGCCATGATTGAGCTGCTTGGTCTGGCTGGTAGCCTTTGTCCAAAACTCTCTCCAGAAGCTTCTTCTTGGCACCTCTGACTGGCAAGAGCTGGCCCAGGACAGTGCAAAGGGCCACGCTTTGCCTTTGTTGTCACTCTCTACACTGAACGCAACCCCTCAGGTCATGGCCCGGCTTTCTCCTGCTTTCCAGAGTGAACAGGCCTGGCAGGTGGGCCTCTGGGAGCTTTGCATCAGCGGGATTTTTATACTTTGCTGCGGCATTTTAACTTCCAAAAGCAGATGATTTTGTAACTGATCATCTCATATGTATCATTTCTCTCTCTTTTATGCCTGCCACCTACTTATAGGAGAGGAAAGTTTTTTTAAAATATATATATATATTATTGGTATTTTACAGAGAGGAACAGAGAGAGATTGAGAGCTAGAAACTTCGATGAGAGAGAAACATCGATCAGCTACCTCTTGCACACCCCTACCAGAGATGTGCCCGCAACCAAGGTATATGCCCTTGGCTGGAATCGAGCCTGGGACCTTTCAGTCCGCAGACCAACGCTCTACCACTGAGCCAAACCAGTTTCAGTGGGAGAGGAAAGTTTTAAGATGTGGGCCACCAGTGTGCGGGAAGGCCAGGCCTCGGACTAAAGAGACTGGGTGTCGTTTCCCCCGTTAACACTTTCAGGCCTTTCCAGACCCAAAGGAGAGCTCTTTGCCTGGTTTGGATGGAGCCCTTAGTCCATAACGAGGGAAGACCCTGAGGTGAACATGCAGATTTACATCTCTAGAAGGTCTGGAAGAACTCCAGAGAACATGTGTCCTTAGGGAGTGATAAGGTCTATCTCAGTTCTTTTCTGGGTTGGAATAGAGAAATCTGTGGCCTTTGTGCCTAGGCCACCCAGCCCCAGTGCCTCCCAGCAGTTCCTGCCTGCCACCTCTGCACAGCTGACGGAAGCTGGCGGGCCGGCCAGGCAGCCGAACTGCAGGCTGGGTAAGCTGAGATGCAGGTAAAGATGTAGGGCAGGAGGGTTCCAGCTGGACTTTAGTTATAAATGGGATTGAGTTTTAGGTCGAATAATAGACTTTTACACTACCTCAAGCTTATTTGAAAATCTTGCCTTTGGCCCTGGCTGGGTGTCGCAGTTGGTTAGAGCCTCATCCCGGGTGTGGATTCGATCCCTGGTCAGGGCATAAGAATCAACCAAAAATGCATAAATAAGTGGAGCAACAGATTGATGGCTCTTTCTCTCTCAAAATCAATTTAATTTTTTTTAAAAAAGAAAGGAACTTTTGCCTCAAATCCACTCTGTTTTTCCTCTTCCCTTCTAATGACCTCCTCTTCACCAGTAGTAGCATATTGGTTCCCAGAGACCAAAAAGAAAACAGATGTTACAAGATATAACCTTATCTTTAGTGTTGTCTGGATCAAGACCCACATAAAAGAGAGAGCGATTAATTACATTTCTACTAAGATGCTGTTTTATTTCATATTGTTCTGCTCCCCACCCATGCCAGAAAACAATGGTTGCAATGTGCATCGAAATTCTCACTTGAGTCAGCAACTTTGAATTTGGAAATATTCTTATTTTGAAGGTTCTTTTACTTAAAGCATGCAATCTGTAAACCTCTGGTGGAAAAACCTTTCATTGGCATTACAGCCAGAATGGAGCACGAGATATGGGGATCCTCAAAAGTTTAGTCAGGCCCTGCAGTGCATTTTCATCTAGAATAGGGTTGTTTCCTATAGTTTGTCTCTGGCAACTCAACATCCCTCCTTTAGAAATTTTGTTTGGACTGGTGGCTTCTGGTCCAAAGGGGAAAGGAGGAAGGAAGAGAAGGAACTATAATGTACTGAGTGCCTTCTGCATGCCTGACCCTGCACCATGCAGGCCCTTTCTGTCCAAGAGTTCATTGAGTATCAGCATCTAAACAGTAAACTCCTGAAGGAAGACGTCTGTTCCAGGAGGACTAATTCTGTTTCTTACCTCTTTTATCTGCTTTGAAAAGATAAAAAGGCTACAGTCTAATGCCTATCACTCACTTAAATGTGACTTCATATCACAACCGTTAATGATATTTTATTTTTTTATCACATCAATTCTAAAACCATTTCTAGAACACACTATCTATCATAACTTTATTTTACATGATCCTCTAGTAGTTATTCTTCACTCTAGTGAGGGCAGATTTTTTTAAATTTCACAAATACATCATCATTGTGCCTCTGTCTGCCCCTCAAGCAAATCTAAGTGACTCTGGCACTTAAAGTCCTCTAATGGCTTCCCATTACCATAAGTTCTAGTCTCTTTCTATGGCCTACACTGCAGGCCTGGGCAAACTACGGCCCTCGGGCCAGATCCAGCCCATTGGGCTGTTCTATCTGGCCCATGGAGCCGAAAGAGCGGAGGGCTCTCTTGCTCTCCCCTCTGCTCCTTCACCAGCAGCCCAAGATGAGAGTGCCAGCATGGTCAGGTTGCTTTTGTTCCGGCCCTCTGGTCCAGTTTAAGAACCCATTGTGGCCCTCGAGTCAAAAAGTCAATAAGAATAGCTCCAAATTTAAAGTTGCTGACTCAAGTGAGAATTTCGATGAACATTGCAACCATTGTTTTCTGGCATGGGTGGGGAGCAAAACAATATGAAATAAAACAGCATCTTATTAGAACTATAATTAATCGTTCTCTCTTTTATGTGAGTCTTGATCCAGACAACACTAAAGATGAGGTTATATCTTGTAACATCTGTTTTTAACATCTTTGTAACCTCTTTTAACTCTGGCCTACAGAGTCCGTGATCTGGACCCTGCTACCCTGTTTTGCCTACAGCTCCATTGGCCTTGTCTCTGTCTCTCCCAAATACCAAGTTTGTTCTGTTTTGTCATTCAAGTCTCAGATTGATTTTTTTTGAGAAACCTTTCTTAAATACTCTTTGATATTCTCCTCTCTTCCTCCAGTTATTCTTTATCATATTGTTCTGTCTTATTTTAAAAAAAACACACCATACTATTTATCAGAGTCAGACTATAGTACTGAGCTGTCTGTCTATAAATGTAGGAACCTTGTCTGCCTTAACTACTATATTCCCAGAATTTAGCCCAATTCCTGGCATTCGGTAAATGCTGGAAGCAAATTTGTTGAGTAAGCCTATGAATGGGTGTTTCCATTGAAAGGCTAAGGAATTCACTCACTAAACACCTGCATTGTGTCCCATGCATGTCACGGGCATTGCCTCTTATGGTTCTTACAGCTCTTGAGAGGGTTGTGTTTTCTCTACTTTGCAAATGAGGAAACCAAACCCCATTCATTGCTTTCCCAAGGTCACCCAGCTTGAAAATGTCAGGGCTAGATTCCAACCTGGTCTCTATCCCAAAGCCCAGTAATGCTTTCTATTGCATTCTTTCAAGAAATGCAAGCCCATGAGGCAGAACACAATACAAGGTACATGCCAAGGAAACCTCAAATCCCTAGTAAACTGCCCAGGGATGTTTGACCTCTCATGTCTCTTGTGGGGAGAATTGTCAGGGCGGTCACATGATCACCTGAGCCAGCTTGAAGAAGATCAAATAAATAATTTTTATTCTTGGCACCCGCCCCTTACTTAGGTCAGGTCTAGAACTTGCAGGGTCATCCAAGTGAAAGATGCAAAACATTCACTTTTGTTAGTTTAATCCAACACTTCCCTGAGCAAACCATTCAGCCTTCAGCTGTGAAGGAATTTGAGCTGCATTTACAAATACGGAACAAAAGATACCCTTGCTCTTTTCTGGAAAGTTTATTTTTTTTCTGATGGGGATAATTAAATTCTGTGAGAAGCAGTATTCAAGTTTTCGGGCAACCCCATGCCACTTCTCAGAGGGATTTCGTAACTCCTGGCTTCTTTTCCTATTTCCTGCTATGATGAATTGATGGATGTGGATCTATGGGGCCTCTTTTCTCTCTTTGTTTCTTTGCATATTTACCGAGAAACAGGACTACCTGAGTCAGAGAAGAAATGAGTGGTCATTGTGTTCTGCCTTCCACCCCCGGCCCCGTCCTTTCAAAATCTTTGTTTCTCTTATTGAAGAAAATGTCAAAATCCTGCTCTTGGTCTTTCTTCCCCATGGCAACAAACCTGTAAATGTCATAGAATTTTCTTCTTGACCCAGGAGAGCCCAGGTTGGGCAAACCACCTGAGGTTTCTAATTAATTAGCCAAGACAGTGTGGGCACTGAAATAGCAAACTGTGGGATGATAATCACAACTCCGCTCTCTCTAGTGGAGTTGTTGTTGCTTAGTCAACAGAAAGTTGTAGGGTCAGTGTTCCTGTGCTCCCCATCTGGCAGTCCTGGGAGGGGACAAATGGCCACTCCTCAGGGCCTCAGCTCAGATCCCCTTCCTGCTCTGTCTGTGCTCTTCCTTAGTCATTCTTCAAGTCCGACTCTGACAGCCCAGGAGAAGACTGGCAAGTCTGAACAGCTCTGCTTAATCAGTATTTATTGACCACCTACCATGTGTGTGCCAGATTTTATGTTAAGTCTTTGTGGCATTTACAGTCTAGAGAAGGAAAGAGACATTAATCAAACAACTTGAGAGGAAGGAAAAAGAGAGAGATAGACACATTAATGAGAGAGGATCATTGATGAGTTGGCTTCTACACAATCTCCTCTACACACACACACACACACACACACACACACACACACACACACACACACTCCTGAGAGAATAAGCATGCAATCTGGGCATGTCCCTTGACTGGAATTGAACCTGGGACTCTTCCACTCTATCTGTCCACTAAGCCAAACTGACTAGGGCCAAATAGCTTCACTCTTAAACATAGAATTATAAACTGAGTGAAGAGCTAGGAAGAAAAGCACCAGTGCTTCTAATTTTATATAAAAATGTTTTATTTCAGAGAGGAAGGGAGGAAAGAGAGATAGAAACATCAGTGATGAGAGACAATCATTGATCAGCTGCTTCCTGCATGCCTTCTGCTGGGGATCAAACCTGAAACCTGGCCATGTGCCTTGAATTGAACTATGACGTCCTGGTTATTAGGTTGACACTCAACTACTGGGTTACACTGGCTGAGTCAGTGTTTTCAGTTTTTTGGAGGACAGTGGGAGGGATGGCAGGGAGCACCTCCCCAAAGAGAGGATGTCTGAGCTGAGATCTAAAAGGGGGGGGGGGGGGGGGGGAGAGATGGGAAACAACTATAATACTATCAACAATAGAAAAATATATATTAATAAAATAAATGACTGCTTTATACTCAGAGGGGAAAAAAAGAATGAATGGAAATGAATGTTTTTGCTTACTACCAAGCTTGTTTAACACTGAGTTGAAACTGAACACTTTTATTCACAATTGTAGAAAAACTCACCTTTTACAAAGCAAAGACATAGAAAGTTTTAGAAACATATTGATATAATGCTGGGATTATACCAGGATGCTCCTAAATTAATCTCCCCTGGGCTCTAATACTGGGGTTCTTTATGCTGGATCAGGTGTGAAGTCAGGGAACCACCCTCCCCATGACCACCTCCCCACCTCTCGCCATCAACACCCCCAGGCTGACATATACCTGAGATTAATTCAAACCAAGGCTGGACATCTTCCTTCCAAAGCTGTACTCCTGGATTTACCCATGACCAAATAAAAGTAAATATAATCAGCTACTAATAGGAATTATTCACACAAATATTTAATTATAAACTGTGATATGTATGTTTGGTAGGAACATTACTGTATGCAAGACTTGGGTCTCAAACAAAAAATTTTGTACATTTGCACAGTTCGTTTATTTTCAAAATTCCATGATGAAAATTGTCAAGTTGTATGCTGAGTCTCTCATTTTGCTTTTAACAATAATAACAACAAAAATATGTTAAATTTTTCCCCACTGCCTGAAATCCCCACCTACCAGATGAAACCAAATAGTGTTGATATTATAGCTATAGTTATGGTTCTCAGAAGACAGCCTTTGGGGGAAAGTGAAATGATAGCAAAATGGGACAGCATTCCTTCGGTAGAGTCCGATCATTGGACCAGGAATTTTGGATGCTGAGTTGATTGAATGCTTTGTTTTGCACATTCCTGCGCCTTCCCCAGTTTCTTCCACTTTGTAAATAATCATTAACATCCTCCCCGTTGTTAGGGCCAGAAACCTAGAAGTCATGCTTGCTTTTCTCTTCTCCCTCCAATTCAGGATACTTCCAAAACGTATTTCAAACCCATCTGTTTCTCTTTGTTTCCCTAAACCCAAGCCACTCTCATCTCTCCAGGACTACAGTGGTTCTAACTGGGCTCTTCACATCTATTCTTGAAGCCTCATAATCCATTCCCCCACCTAGCAGCCAAAGGTAATCAGGTTTTGCTGCTCTCCTATTTGAGGTCCTGCATTGGCTTCACATCCATTTAGGTACATACCCTTAACCCGAATCGAACCTGGGACCTTTCAGTCCGCAGGCCGATGCTCTATCCACTGAGCCAAACTGGTTTTGGCTTCACATCCATTTAGGATAAACTCTAAAAGCCTTACCCTGGCCTACAGAGTCCCACAGGATCTGACTCTACCTGTCTTTCAAATCTTAGCTCCTGCCACTCACCTCCTTGTCAACCTTTCAGTTTCTCAAACCAGTGATTGTCTTCTCTCCAGGATCTTACACTTGTCATTCCTTCCTCCTAGAATTCCCTTCCCTTGGCTTTTCACCGCATAGCTCCTTCTCTTTTCTTCTTCTTCTTCTTTTTTTTAAAAATATATTTTATTGATTTTTTTTACAGAGAGGAAGAGAGAGGGATAGAGAGTTAGAAACATGGATGAGAGAGAATCATCGATCAGCTGCCTCTTGCACACCCCCTACTGGAGATGTGCCCGCAACCAAGGTACATGCCCTTGACCTGAATCGAACCTGGGACCTTTCAGTCTGCAGGCTGACGCTCTATCCACTGAGCCAAACCGGTTTCGGCATAGCTCCTTCTCTTTTATGCCTCACCTGACTCCCCTATGTTTGTGTTGGATGGAAATTTTCCATGGCATTTCTGTTCACATCTCACTGGCTAGAATTGTGTTGTATAGTCACTTTAGAGGGGGCTGGGGATTTATTTCATTTCCCAACTTTTATAGGGAAGAGGATGGGGAGGTTGGGATGAAGTAAGCTTAATCAAACCTACAGTACCTGCAAGATCCCCTCATTTTGCTTATGCCTCCCTGTTTATTTTTTCAGGGAGATACGTATTTCTTTTCTTTTAACTCCTCCATGACATATGTTCTGTGAATTCAGGGAGAGTATCTAATTCTTTTTTACTGCATGCCCAATAAATGTTTGTTGAGTCAATAAATTAATTCCTGTGGCCAGGAGCAGTGGGGATATTCTGGTCTAGGCAATGTTTTTGCTTTACTAGAGTAAAACGGCTTGTTAAATAGCAGGTAGCCACAATGTCATTCTGGCATCTTCCAAACCACATGACAATTAATAGATGTTCAAAACCTTTTTTTTTAGAGCTCAAGGAATTGATTCCATTTATTCTTATTCAAGTTTTACTATTTCTAAGATGTTAAATAAATTCTTGGAAGTTGATTCCAGAAGCCCCACCATTATATTCTAAAACAGATGGACAAATATAAAATGTACTTCAGCCCTAGCCAGTTTGCTCAGTGGATAGAGCAACAGCATGTGGACAAAAGGGTAACAGGTTTGATTCCGGTCAAGGGCGCATACTTCTATTGCAGGCGGGAGACAGCTAATCAATGTGTCTCTCTCACATCGATGTTTATCTCCGTCTCTCCCCTTCCTTTCCACTCTCTTTAAAAATCAGTGGAAAAATATCCTCGGGTGAGGGCTAACAAAAAATAAAAATAAGTAAATAAAATATACTGCTGCCTAGCTGAAACAAGATAATTCACATGAAAATCCCTAGCATTTTTCCTGGTCCAAAATTGGTACTCATTTTAATTTTTTAAAGAATTTGAGCATGTCCATGGGTGTCCAGACCATGTATTGTTTCAGTCAGATAGAGAGGCAGACAGCACTGAATGTATTTGCATTAAAAAAAAATAGTCTTTTCCATTTAATGTTTTTAGGCACATGTGCCACCCTTTCAGTAGATTTAGTGTAGAACTAGTGAAAATGGATCTAAGATAAATTTAACCAATATTTGTTTAATGGAAGTACTGCTAAGCAGCATGCTAGGTGCATTATCTCTGCTTTATCATTAAAATAACAATCCTGGGACCTAGGTATTTTCTCCATTTTCTCTTCGGAGAGGTTTAGAATTTTGCCTAAGGTTAAGACTTGTTTACAAATTCAGAGCTTTGGAGCCATTATAGTATATGCCTGTGGGCAGAAGCATAGTATTGCATTTTGGACCACTCTGCATTGGCTCTCATTGTATATTCTGCCCTCCAAGAACATAATATTGATAGATGGCATTCTTGCTTGGTAAGAAATTCAAATCCATAAAATGTTTAAAAGTGGAAGGACTCAACTTCGGAAACTAGGAAGAATATGTCCTTGTCTCTGACATTTCTGTATCCCAAGGATTTGAGCTGCCCAAATCTGTTGATCTTTAGGATGTAATATGAGACTCTGCATTAGAGCCGCGCTCCTGACTATTTTCTGTTGGCAGGAAGCCCAAAAGCATGAACCTTAGTTTGTCATGATACCAAGTGGAGAGTCTGATGATGTGGGCCTTCAGCAAAGTCTCGACTGAGCATCGCCAAACACCTGTTCCACCCAGGGCTTTAGTTTCTGGTTTTTCCTTATTCTGTGTTTTGTCTGATGTTGGGTCAAGTTCTTATTCTGACTGAGTCTCATTTATAGGCTTGTCTCTCTTTGTGCTAAGAGTTTATTTTCTGCCCCATCTGTCTTTTGGCCCCCATGCACAAGCATATTCCCCTCACCAGTGCTATTGGGGAACCAGCGTGCAGGTCTGCAGAGACCAGCAGATTGGCAGGGTGCTTTGATCCCCACTGGACCTCTCTGGGCCTTTTGACATCACCTTCAAATTAGTTTGACTTCTGGAAGGTAAAGGAAGCCATAGACAATTTTTATTTTTTAATGTTTTCATTCATTTCTTTTTTTAAAAAAAAAATATATATAGTTCTATTGATTTCAGAGGGGAAGAAGAGGAAGACTGAAACATCAGTGATGGAGAGAGAATCCTGCATGCCCCACACTGGAGTTGAGCCTGCAACCCGGGCATGTGCCCTGACCAGGAATTGAACTGTGACCTCCTGGTTCATAGGTTGATGTTCAATCACTGAACTATGCCAGCTGGGCACCATGGACAATTTTTAATGGTTGTTAGTTATTATTCTTGGCTTTTATCCAGGATTTTGGACTAAGTAGAATTATAGATAAATATATCTGAAATTCACTCATATATAAATATCTGTTGAATTGCCAGTTATGGTATTATTTATATTACCAATAATCAGACACTTCGAGCCAGAAAGATTCTGCTGGTTTTTATCATGATTTGGGGATCAATGAATATGAGATCCATCCAGGAAGGGAGAGTAGAGGATGCCCTGATACAGGGGTAGAGAACTTTCCTTGAGTATTGTGCCTTGTATGGAATTATGTTATATTACCTAGCATATTCCACCAATGTCTCTGTAAGAAGAAACTGTCTCTTACTTGTATCCTCTTTCTTGCTCTTTGGAGCAAGGACCCAAAATGGAGGAAGCGTTTAAAATAGGAGTCCTCTGGCCTTTTCTCTGCAAACTTCTGGAAAGAACTGGTTCTAGTGAACTCTCAGTGGATACAACATGGCTTATTTCAGCTACTTTATGAAAGACAGGAGAAATATGACCAGGCTAAATATGGCCATCTGGGAAACTTTCCTGGAAGCATTTTTTAATGCCCAGAATGGAAGTCAATTTTCCAGGCTTAGCCTATAAATTAATCACTTTCTTGTGTAAAGACTGAGCGAGGCAGTTTGGTCCTGGCTAAGAATCCAGTGGTTTGGCATTAGAAGTAAACATTCACAGGCTTGGGAGCTGGCCTAGAGGGCAGATCGCTAAATGTAACTTCATGTCTATAGGGATAATGGGGAGAAGGAACCCACTTTTGTTGAACATCATGCTGGGGACAGCACTCATTGATTAATATGTGCCATCATCTCCTCCGATCTTTGTCACAACACTTCAATCTGGATATTAGCTATATTTCACAGATCAGTTTGAAAGAGTTTGAGTCATAACCTCTGGCTGTGGGCCGAAAAACCGGTTTGGCTCAGTGGATAGAGCGTCAACCTGCGGACTGAAAGGTCCCAGGTTCGATTCCGGTCAAGGGCATATACCTTGGTTGCGGGCACATCCCCAGTAGGGAGTGTGCAGGAGGTAGCTGATCAATGATTCTCTCTCATTGATGTTTCTAACTCTCTATCCCTCTTTCTTTTTCTCTGTAAAAAAATCTGTAAAATATATTTTAAAAAATAATAATAACTTCTGTCTGTGCAACTAAATGTCAGAATCAGGAACCAAAATAGCCTAGTTCTGTCTGGACCCAGTGCCCTTGGTCTTGCCGTTATATCATGGTGCCCTTTAAATGTGTTCAAATTATTTAATTTTCCTTGTCCCCATTTTCTCTCCATGTGGCTAATGTTGGCAAAATATGTTAGCAACTCTGCCAGAGGTTAGGTGTTTCTCTACGAATAGAGCTATTGGAGGGAACCCCAAATTTTAAATCCATGCAGTTCTTAGATTGATGTGTGAGGCACCTCAAGATGAGATGATCTAAAATATGACACACTAGTCATGCCCACTGTTTATTGCTAGACCGTGGGAGGTGGGAGGTGGGAAGCTTTACTACTAATCTTTAGCCAAGTCATTGTGAAACTCCTGACCCTTCAGCAAAAGTTCTTGAACCAAGATAGTATTGAGCAACCTGATTGGGAGCCCAGGGTGCTGGCCCACAGATTGCTTGGTCCTGGACCTGCATATAACCCAGGTACTGGTCGAATAATGAAGAGGTTCTAGAGCAGAAACTAGAACGTGGCTCTTTCCCCTGGAGGCACTCAACTCCCATTAGCCTTAGCAAAGAATGTCTAAAGTTGCTTAGAAATCACACCCAGGCTCAGCTATATTTATAATCCTTTAATCCTTCTACTTTTCCCACCGAAATACTGTCAATCAGATATGGTGGTCTGTGTGTCTCTGCCAAGGTACATGCACACACACATACAAATACACACACATGCACACTATATTTCTTAGTCTGGCTCAGAGCAGCACCACTTTGGAGATGGAATAAGGGGACTGAGACTCAGCTCACTTTAGAGATTAGTTAGATCATGTCACCCTTTATGAATGAGATAATAGATGAAGCATGCGTTGCATTTGTGGAAGCAAAGTTATAATGAAGTTATTTGCCTAATGAATTATGTTGATGTGTGCCAAATCTCATTGGAAAATCTTTTAAAATTTTTGACACATTAATTTTGCATGTTTAGCATAATCCAGAAAAAAGATATAACTGCCTAAACCGGTTTGGCTCAGTGGTAGAGCGTTGGTCTGCGGACTGAAAGGTCCCGGGTTCGATTCCGGTCAAGGGCATGTACATTGATTGTGGGCACATCCCCGGTGGGGATTGCACAGGAGGCAGCTGGTCGATGTTTCTCTCTCATTGACATTTCTAGCTCTCTATCTCTCTCCCTTCCTCTCTGTAAAATATCAATAAAATATATTTTTTAAAAAGATATAACTTATGGGTATTAAGTGACTGATAGTAAACACTCTAAGGGCAAACAGCTAAGAGATTCTTATGGAGGAAAGAATTTGGGGTTGGGATGGAAGTCTGACCTTCTGGGGCCTCTTTTCTTTGAGCTGTAAGCTCTTGTGGGAATTGTCTATACATGCGTTGAGAGTGTGTTTCCTGCTGTTAGAAGCCCCAAAGGGTAACAACAGGGAATTCTAAAAAACTTGGTATCCACAGTGTAAGCCAATTTTGTGTGGGGAACTACAGAGGGGGTAGAGTTGATAATTGCATATCCCCTGCGGAATACAGGCCCCCAGATAACCATGGATCTTGTGGTTATAATGTGCAGATGTTGCTTCTCTTCAGTGTCCAAACACTTCTTATAAGCTTGGAGGTCACCGGCTCCAGAGCATGCTGTCTGTCTTAGCACAAGCAGACCTTGGAAGTGGCCCTAGTGCAATCATGAGCTGCTGTGGGAAGGTGACAGGAACCAACAGGGTAAGCCACAGATCCACCAGTCGGCCTTAAATCTGACTTTAGAGAGAATCCCCAGGAAGCAAATTTTCTTCCTAATTGTGGGTATCCATGTGCAATGGACCGAACTAGGGTTCCCCATATTGCCCCCTGCTTTAAGTGCACCCCAGTTTCCCCTTGGCTGCTCCCCACCCCGATCACCATCAACAACAACTGGGCAAAGAGGACTAAAGACAAGCTAGGTCTGAAATAGACCTCTGATCCATTGGGGCTGGAGGTGGCAGGCTCTGTTTGAAACCAGCAGACACTCTGAAATGTTCAATTTGAAACAGAAAAAAATTTTAAGAGTTGTTTTTTGTTATTGTTGTTGTTTTATTGTGAAAGAAAGTCATTCTTGCACAGGGTTGGCTTTCCGTCAAGGCTAAGTGTGCAGTCTGCTCTTTGGGGAGCCACTCTGCCTTACAACTCGCTGCAAACGCACAAAGCTTAGAAGAAGACTGGAATTCTCTGGAGAGAGAATCCTGTGTTTGTCCGAGGACTGGCTCTCCGCCGCCTCCCACAGCCGTCACTCCCCAGCCAGTTGCATATTTTGTGGCGAGATTTATGGGACCAAACCCACAGCTGCAAATTTTCTGTTCTTCATTTTCCAAGAACCGGTTTCTGTTGTGAGGACGATTACGCACTAAACACAATTTATTTGCCACTGCAGTGTCCAGAACTCCTAAGTGGTGTCTGTGCTGACCGTGAACATTTTTGTAAACATGAAGCCTTCTGTAGATGTAAGGACTTCATTCAGTAGGTACAACTAGCAAAGTTTGACTCAACGGATGTCTCTGGCTTGTGTTGTGGCGAAAGACCATCCAGGGGTCTGGTTACACTGTACTGCTCCTTCCGTTCTGAAGCACCTTTGTTTACGTGAGTACCTTCTGGATAGGACCAGAGAGAGATTCCTTAACCAAATTCCACTGCTCTGTTTGTTTTAAAATTATGTTGCTATTTTACCGTGGCTTCTGGAGTCTCTATCCTTTCGTGGTGCTCTTGTATGGGAAAGTTTCTCTCTTATCATCCTACCAGAGGCCTGGTGCACAGATTCGTGCAGCAGTGGGGTCTCTCTGCCTGGCCTGTGCCCTCTTGCAATCCAAGACCCCTCAGGGGATGTTGGAGAGCCAGTTTTGGCCTAATCCCTGCAGGCCAGGCCGAGAGACACCCCCTCCCCCATCCCCAAGTGCACTGGGCTGGTTGCAGCCCGATCCCTGCAGGCCGGGCTGAGGGAATCCATACCGGGCCTCTAGTATGCATATAAGATCTTTGGTTAAATCCTCCTGCCCTCTCCCCTACCCACTTCCTTCTGAGATTCATCAGTCTGTTCCATGTTTCCATGCCTGTGTACTGAGCATCTTCCCCCAGGTGGTCAGTGTGTGTCATAGCTAACAGTCGAATGGTCACTTAGGCACACACACACACACACACACACACACACACACACACCGTGTTTCCCCAAAAATAATACATCCCCTGAAAATAAGACCTAGCGCATCTTTGGGAACAAAAATTAATATAAAACACTATCTTATTTTCGGGGAAACAGGGTATATATAGGTATTATTTTTATTTTTATTAATTTTTAATGTTTTTATTGATTTCAGGGAGAGGGATAGGGAAATAGAAACATAAATGATGAGAAGGAATCATTCACTAGCTTCCTCCTGCACACTCCCTACTGGAGATGGAGCCCATATATGCCCTGACTAGGAATCAAACCGTGACCTCTTGGTTCATAGGTTAATGCTTAACCACTGAGCAGCACCAGCCAGCACTTGGGGTGGGAGGGTGAGTCCCTCAGCCGGGCCTGTGCTCTCTCATAGACCAGGAGCCGTTGGGGATGTCTGGGAGGGGGCCTAAGCTGTCAGTCGGACATCCTTAGCACAAACATGGAGGCAGGAAAGGCTCCCACCACTGCCACTGCACTTGCCAGCGGTGAGCCAGCTTCTGGCTGAGTGGTGCTCCCCCTGTTGGAGTGCACTGACCACCAGAGGGCAGCTCCCTAGTGGTCAGTGCACGTCATAATGACCTGTTGTTCTGCCATTCGGTTGATTTGCATATCACCCTTTTATTATATAGAATTTCCTAAACCAAAATCAAACCTGGCTCTTCTGGGTCCATGTAATGATTTATCTTTCTTTTAACCATCTGTATTCACTGGACTGTTTGAGAGAGAGAGATATGCAGGAAGGGGGTAGAAGGGAAAAAATACTAAGTACTTAATATCCGTTGATATTAAACACAGGGCTTAGTAGTTAATCAGTTACAATCCTCATGATAAACTAGATTCTCATTTTACAGATTTATAAAATATACTCAGAGAATGTGTAACTTGCCGTCACATCACTAATAAATTATAAAGGTGGGCGTTAAAACTGTTGTTTTTGCACTAAATAGAAAAATATAGAAATTATCTTTTAATTATTTATATATATATCTAAAGCTATTACAAAGAAAATTATTTCCCAGGAAGTCTAAAACCACATATTTCTTGTCTATTTTAAATTTTTATATAAATAAATCATGTTGTAATCACAGTATTAATGCACATCTAGCAGCGGAATTTCTGGGTCATAGACTATGCATGTGTGTGGCCTGGGTCATGCCTAATTGCTCTATCCTTTCTGGAAAGTGGAACAGAATAGTCTCCAACTAATATTGTTGAATTGTCTATTCCTTGAATTCTGTGAATTTAGCTTCATGTGTTTGGGGCCTTTTTGTTAGGAATGTACATTTGGTACATATTTGTTAGGTACAAATGTTTATAGTTTTTAAATTTTTTGATAGATTGAATCTTTTTATCATCATGAAATGTCCCTCTTTTCTGCAATGCTGCCTTTGTCACAAGTTAAATGCCCGTGTGTCAGAGTGAGTTTCAGAGCTTTCAATTCTGCTACAATGGTCTCTATGCCTATATCAATACTGCTTAAGTTTCTTAATAGAATATAGCTTTGTACTCTGTCTTGTGGATCTTTTTATTGTTATTGACTATATATCTAAAACATTTAAGTGCTTGTGACAGATTCTCATTTTACATCCTTACATCTGTATTGTTCTGAACTTCAGTTTACAAGTCTAAATATAATGTCTCCTTGCCAAATTTAATGTACGTGAACTCCTAGCTTAGGCCTTGGCACATCAATAAGCAGTAAATATTGTAATAGAGAGTTCAATCACTCATAAATAAAAGTGGGTGTTTTTTTTTGGCATTAAATTTTAGAGCAGAAAGATGTTAGGTCTAATCAAATAATTGAATCAACACTCCCTCCTCTAGGAATTGGTCTTTAGACCACTTCACAACGGACATTCCCTTTTGCTTAGACCACATTTCACTTGCTAAGACCATTATCTCTCCCCTCAGTACCCATAGAATTCTCTGCTCAGAAAAAGCTTGCCTAGAGTCCTTTAAAACCTCTGACTCCCCATCCCTGGGTGCTAGCACCATTTTGGGGCTCAGCCCATCTGGTTTTCCAGAACAAATTTATAACCCCCTTACTACCTTGGCCTCCTGAGTTCCTTCTTCAGCAACCCTAATAAAAGGTATGTTAAAGGCCCTAATAAATATAAAAAAGTCCCAGCCCAGTTTATCAGATGAAGAATTACCGTTTGGAGAAGCGAAGTGACTCAAAGTGACTCAAAATGACTCAGCTCCCGGGGTGCAGAGCTGAGATTAGAATTTATCTCCTGGTTCCTCCTCTATTTCTCAGTGATTAACTTTACCCTTGTGGAAATCCTCACTGGGGAGGGAGGGAGGAAGGAAGGAGAAAATCCCTGGAGGAAAAAACTTGGGAAATTCACTTTTGCTCTGGATAAACCAAGCTTTACAGGCAAACGAAGAGGGAGCCTCACATTGAGCCTGCTAGCACCCATACTGTGTTGATCTTCTGATGGCAACATTCTCGCCCACCTACAGAAGACAGATGGTGTGTTGCATCTTCTGCTCTCCTGTTTCTGTTGTGAAGCAAAGATTGCACAACAAAAAGGAATGTGAGTGGAATTGGTAATGCCAGTTAACTGCACAGAGTAGGTGATGTAATCACCATGACAAATGGCGTGGTTTGGGACTCGCTGGCTGAATTCTAGGCTACATTGTTACCAAGGGTGATTATGCATCCCGCTTTCATGTTATGTCTTTCCTTCTGGCATCTTTAAAATCTTCATTTAGGAGCCATTGATCTTCACCTCAGTTTAACAGAAGATTGGGGCTGCCCACAGAGAGAGGGACCTTCCTCCTTCGCATCCATGTTATAAAGAAACATGGTTCTTCGAACTTTGGTTGAGGCTAATAAAATGCCATATACCCCTGGTAGGCTGGCCCAGATATAAAGACTGGCTCAAGTTATTCTTCAAAGGGTGAAAATGCCCCCGTACTACTCCCAATCATGTTCTTTTATGCTCATGAGGATGGTGATGGTGGTGGTGACAATGATGAGCAAGTGAACATTTTTCCATTTTCAAGGATGGCAGAAGGAAAAATCCAATGCCACATTTTAAAAAAGAAATTAAGTGTGTGAGAGGTGCTTCAGTATCAGGGTGGGGTATTCATTCATGTATGTCAGTGCCAATTGTACAAGGAGATGATTATCTAGTACTTGGAGGAAGGGTAGCCGAGGGCTTAAGTATAGGACTTCTTAGTAAAAACCCTGCCTCCACTATTTACTGGCTCCAGTTACTTCTCTGAACCTGGACCTGTGACTGTGAAATGGGAATAATAATTATAATAGTACTTGCCTCATGGAATATGTTGGGAATTTCAAATGAGATTACAAGTGTAAAGATCTTTGGGAACTGGGGGAAGGTCAATGGGGGGAAAAAAGGAAACATGTATACTACTATTCTAAACAATAAAATTAAATTAAGAAATATCTTTGGGAAAACATTCTGTATTCCTATTACTACCTATTCGGCAAGTTGTAACCTCAGAAGTAGTCTGACTATACGCCTTAAACTTACACAATGTTATGTGTCAATTATATGTCAATAAAGCTAGAGGAAAAGAAAGTTACATGATGACCCTCCCTCCCCCATAAAACAAAATAAGCAGGCTAGATGTATGGACCAAATGAATGGCTAGGCTTTCACAGGCATGGTTAAGGAGAAATACCAAACCATTCATAAAAGACAGTGCTTTATTTAAATGTTTATGCTTTTGCTTTCACAGTCTCACATCAGATTATGAAAACCAGGATGTATGATCTGGAGCCAGGTTTAAAGAAATGGGGACAATCAAAATATAACATTTTTTCTTTCCAAACTTTAAGCTTTCAAATATGTCTCAATCTACTCATGGCTTTCATTGCTCGGGTTCATCCTCCACCTTCTTTTATTTTTGATACTTTGGCTATCGAAAGACTCCACCCTCAATCACAGCAGGTCTGTACATGGTATGTATTTGCCACATCAACACCTGAAAGATGGCAGCTGACATATGACTTTGAGAGCACATGTGCTCAGCCCAGCCGGCCAGGGTGGCTCAGTTGATTGAGCATCCATCATTCCTTGCACCAGGAGGTCGCTGGTTCAATTCCAGATCAGGGCACATGCCCGGGTTGGGTTGTGGGCTAGATCCCAAGTAGGGGGCATGCAGAAAACAGCTGTCTCATCATTGTTTCTATCTCTCCCTCTCCCTTCCTCTCTCTGAACTCAATAAAAACATATTTTAAAATAAGTACATGTGCTCTGCTATGACAGCAGGTTTGGTTGGTATTGTACTGTGTTTTGAGCAACTTGGATATTATCTCTGATCATAGTGCTACACTTCAGCATCTTACACATTGTTATTAATAATTTTGAAGCCTAGAAGATAGCAGAATTTGGCTCTAAAAATAGTAGGCTTCAGGCAAGTAATAATTATAATGAAAACTGAAATGCCAGTCTCCCTCTTATATACTTAAGGCTGTTAATGTTCATGGTCATAGATGTATTATTATAATATTATCAGGTGTGGGGTGAGCATTTAAAATAACTTTTGGCAGAAAAAAATTCTAGTGTAACCTATAGCACTGCTTCTCAACATAGTGCTTTATTAAAATTTACCTGATATAGTCAATGAAAATGCAGGTTCTTAGGACCCACGCTCATAGAGTCCAGTTTGGTAGGTTTTGGGTGAGATGAGAATTCACATAGTCAGTAAGCCCCCAAAGGTGACTTATTCCCACTACAGTTTGAGGGCTGTTGTTTTACATTTGGGTGCACTTTTCACTTTAGCAATTGAACAATGAAAATAGGTCAGATAATGTTGACTGGAACTTTTTTTTTTGAGAGCTATATATATATTTGTTTCCTCCATCACCATTTATCCCCCTCATACCCTCTTCCATCTCCACCCCTTTCCCCACCTAATTGGAACTTCTAACATGCAACTGCTCCCCCACCCAAAGCTTCCTCATTACTTGGTGCATTTCCTGTCATGAGTTGCATTCAAGTAAAGAGAGGCTGGATGCTTTGCATGGATTTGAAGAAGAGTTCTACTTTTAGTGGGAGCTTGATAGAATGGTCTCTAGAACACATCCAAACGTTCTGTTGGATTAAGAATATAAGTATTAGTTTGCACTTGACATCTTGGTCTGCTTTCTGTATCATTTATTAGATAGGCTTCTATACTTATGCTAACCAGGACTCAGCTCTTCCTGGTTATTTTCTGTGTCTGTATCTGTGTCTTTCTTTTTTTTTTATGACTCTTTCTGTCTCTGAAACTCTCTCTCTCTCTTGATCTGTGTCTTGTTAAATGTTTTGTTATTTTTATGGAAAGCCTGAAGTAATGAGAGAGAGAGAGAGAGAGAGAGAGAGAGAGAGAGGGAGGGAGGGAGGGAGGGAGAGAGAGAGAGAGAAGTATTTCAGGGAAGTGTCTTGGCGAAGACAGATTTCCATGGCAGTGAGAAGACACTTGTGCAATCGTAGGTGTAGTGTTTCTCCCCAAACTCAATCCAACTTTGGATGAAACAACTGAGTAATTGTGATCTGTCTCCAAACCTACAAAAACCAATGCACAGTTTCACAATCCCATAGGCACTCAATCCATCCAGAGAGCTGTCGGACATCTGCCAGGACTGGTGGGGGGAAGGAATTAGAGGCAAGGTTATTTGGTCGGTTTGGCTCCTTATCAGGAGGAACTCTGGAGTTCAGCCTAGGTACTTATCCCAACTGATCACACCCTGAAATGTGCCCAGTCCTGCCTCCCTCTTCCTGTTAACTCTTTCCCGACCTACTGTGGTCAGAGACCTCACTCACCAAGGCCTTAGGAAGATTTTGTTCTTCCTTTTCATTAAGGCTGATGTTCTCTGTGTACCTTCTTTATGAATTGAAAGGGACTACACTTTTTGTAGATTTAGAGAAGGTACATGAGCTTATGATTGATCTCTTCTGCATGAACTGAGGGAATGAAAATTGCAATCAAATATTAGAAAGCAGGAAAAAAAGCATCTTTATCTGATTTAAATTTTCATTGCCACCTATGGGTGGCATCTACATCTCCTGAGCCCAGGTAAGAGGTAATATGTACCTAAGGTAGGTAGGTCTGCTTCAGAGGTCATCACAGTTCCTGTTTGTTTTCAAGTATTTACTTTTTATTTTTAAAATATATTTTATTGATATTTTACAGAGAGGAAGGGAGAGAGATAGAGAGCTAGAAACGTCGATGAGAGAGTAACATCGACCAGCTGCCTCTTGCACACCCCCTACTGGGGATGTGCCCGCAACCAAGGTACATGCCCTTGACCAGAATCGAACCCGGGACCTTTCAGTCCGCAGACCGATGCTCTATCACTGAGCCAAATCGGTTTCAGCAAGTATTTGCTTTTTAATTTAGAAGAAAAATAATTTCCTCCCTAGGCTGTGCACTCCCTGTAGTTACTTATAATGCATGTTTATTTGCAGAACATAGTGTACTGTGGAGTCCAAATCAAAGTCCATTATAACTGAATATGTTACATAGTCCTACCTGTATTTCTTGATCATTTTGCACATCTTTAGTAACAGAACATTGGAACTGTTGGAACCACAGCAGCTGTTAAGACCACTTAGGGAGAGATGACATCTTTCCTAACAGCCTGGTTCTAAAAATACTACCTTGAAAATAAGCATGATGAAATGGCTCCTTTTTTTCCTTTTTTTTTCTTCTTGGTCTTATTCAAGGAAACAATTTGAAATAAAAATCTAAGTTTACATATTGTTGGGGGACTTAAGTGACACAAAAGGCAACACAGTAAGTGAAGGTATAAGTTATAAGGTATAAGTTATAGAAATTAAGAAACCCTTCATGTTCAATATTAATTGTGCTTTTTAAAAATATATATATTTTATTGATTTTTCACAGAGAGGAAGAGAGAGGGATAGAGAGTTAGAAACATTGATGAGAGAGAAACATCAATCAGCTGCCTCTTGCACACCCCCTACTGGGGACATGCCCGCAACCAAGGTACATGCCCTTGACCAGAATCGAACCTGGGACCTTTCAGTCCGCAAGCTGACGCTCTACCCACTGAGCCAAACTGGTTTCGGCATAATTGTGCTTTTTAAAAATTATTATTATTACATTTATTCATTCAGTTCTTTCAACAGGAATACTTATTAGTTTTCCTATGGCTGCAGTAACAAATTAACACTAACCTAAATGTGTGACCTTATAGTTCTGGAGTCTGAAGTCTAAGAGAAAGGTGTCAGCAGGTGGTCTGCATTCCTCCCAGAGGGTCTCAGGGAAGAATCCATTTCCTTGCTCTTTTCAGTTTGCAGAGGCCACTTGTACTCCTTGGCTCCTGGCCCCTTCCCTGTGTCACTCTAGCCTTTTGCTTCTGTCATCACCTCTCCTACATCTGCCTTTGCCTTTCTTACCTGTGATGACCTAGGGCCCACCTGAATAATCCAGGGTAATTTTCTTCTGTTAAAAAATCAACTGAGCCAAAACCGGTTTGGCTCAGTGGTAGAGCATCAGCCTGCGGACTGAAAGGTCCCAGGTTTGATTCTGGTCAAGGGCATGTACCTTGGTTGCCGGCACATCCCCAGTAGGGGGTGTGCAAGAAGCAGTTGATGGATGTTTCTCTCTCATTGACGTTTCTAGCTCTCTATCTCTCTCCCTTCCTCTCTATAAAATATCAATAAAATATATATTTTTTAAAATCAGCTGAGTAGGAACCCAATACCATTTGCAACTTTAATTCCCCATTGCCATGTAAACTAACATATGCACAGGTTCTGGGGATTAGGACATGGACATCTTTGGGGGGTGAGGTACTGTTTAGCCTACCGTAAGAACCTACCATGTACCAGTTGATTCTGTGTTGCTCTGATCACTGGCAACTGGAGATCTATGTTCTCTCCATTGTTCTATTCGAGCGACATAACCAAATTGCTCATATCAGATATCTCCAGACCGCAACATATATGCCATCTGTTCATGCATGTCAGCTAATGAAATGTATCCAGTACCTGATGCTACCACCAGGTTCAGGAGAAGTCATTCTATTTGAAGCAGTGGCTGGGGGTTGGTATCAAGTTCCCTATGATGTATCCACAGTGGCCTCTCAATATTGAATAATGTCCTTTTACTTTCTTATTATAATTCCTCTCTCCTATCACACTGACCTTTATTAAGTAACACTGACTTAATATAAAATCTGGCCTTTGTTAACCTCATAAGGTTGGGGAATAGGAAAATTTGTGGAATTTATTATCTCAACTGGGACACCTTGGCAAGTCAAAAGAGGTACAACTAATAATTATGCAGGAACCGAAACCGGTTTGGCTCAGTGGTAGAGTGTCAGCCTGTGGACTGAAAGGTCCCAGGTTTGATTCCAGTCAAGGGCATGTACCTTGGTTGCTGGCACATCCCCAGTAGGGGGTGTGCAAGAAGCAGTTGATCAATGTTTCTCTCATATTGATGTTTCTAACTCTCTATCCTTCTCCCTTCTTCTCTGTAAAAATCAATAAAATATATATTTTTAAAAAATTATTCAGGAACAATAGGTATAAAATAATAGGACTGTCCTGGGAATACCAGGCCATGGGTCTCCCTATACCTTGGGTCCAAATGAAAATAACAGCCATAAATACTTGATGACAATTATGTATTGAGTACCCCATAGGTTCGAACACTGCAGTATTATTGTTATTATTATTAATCATCCCTATTTTAAAGTTGAGGAAAATAAAGCTCAGAAATGTAAATACCCATAGCTTAAGCTAGTCATTGTTGCATTGGGATTTAAATCCAGTTTTTGTAAACACTACAATAAATGCTTTTTCCATTATGTGGCCTTCCAGAAAAAGTATAGCTTCTTAGAAATTATTGAATTGCAGTTGTCAACTGGGTATGGTTGGAATTGATGTCGCCCAGCTGATATTGCTCAGTGGTTGAGCTTCAACCTATGAACCAGGAGATCACCTATCGATTCTCGGTCAGAATACATGCAAGGGTTGTGGACTCGATCCCCAGTGTGGGGTGTGCAGGATGAAGCCAATCAGTGATTCTCTCTCATCATTGATGTTTCTCTCTCTCTCTCTCCCTCTCCTCTCCTCTCTGAAATCAATTAAAAAATAAATAAATATAAGAATGACGTGACCTGGGAGAGCTATCCAATGTCTTCATCAGAGGTCTGTGAAAACCAGGAGCCCTGATTGATGCTTTTTTCTTGATCTTGCCTTCAGGTCTGTCAGTTTGTCGTCTCTGTCAACGGGCTCAACGTGCTGCATGTGGACTACCGGACTGTGAGTAATCTGATTCTGACCGGCCCACGGACCATTGTCATGGAAGTCATGGAGGAGTTAGAGTGCTGAGCGGGTGGCCTTCCTGGCGCTTCGAGTGGCTGTGGATGGGCAAAGCCAAGACAACACAACGCAATGCAGTGACAAGACTTCCATGCACATGATTGGCTCTGGACATACAAACCTTTTCCTCGTACAGACACACATTGATTTGAGTTTCATACACTGTTTTGAATGTGGAAGAACCGGGTAATACATCTTAAAAACAGAAACTTATGTCAGTGTAGAGAATATCTGGGACAGAATTTTCTTAATCGGTAGAATTGCTTTACTTGATTTCTGTTTGTAGTTCTCGTTCACTGTTTCTTATTTTAATTTGCAGAAAGTTGTTGAAATGTTTCTCTAGCCAAAACAGAACTTGCTAAAATTTCCTTCGCAGGAATCAATAGAGGAGTTTTTACAGGCTTTAAACTGTGTTCTCACCAAAATGAACATGGAACGGTTTAATAGAAAATCTAGATTTCACTGAGCTCCAAATTAAAGCAACAAAGGAATAGTATCTGTTAATTAGCATTATGAAGGAGAATCTAAAGCTTTCAAGAGCTTACAGCCATCAAAAAAATTGCTTTTTTTTTTTCTGAATCCCTGCCTTTAGTGTCAACTTTAACTCAACATGTTTTCAACTACAGCGTTAGATAAAAAGGAAAGACTCTGTAATGATGTGGGTGCGTAGATGGGGAGATACTACTTGTTTGCTCCATCTTTTCTGTCTGAGCCAAAATTGTTTGTTCTATCAGCTATAACAGCTTTCTGGAATTAATGTTGAATGTACTGAATGTCAAAACAGAGGCATTTGTATATATACACATATACTTTAGAATCAAGCCTCTGACAAGATTTCACTTTGAGGGTGTCCCCTTTTTTAAGTGACGTGTTCTAGAACTTGGCCCATATGTGACAAAACTTGAAACTAAATTGCCTTACTGGCCTGAATCTTTACTAGCTTTCTAGTAATTTCTAGTATAACGTATTCTAAGAACATGACATGCTACTTATTTGGCGGGAATATTTTTTCACCAAAAGCAAGTCTTGTGTTGTAACTTTTCAACTTGCTTGTATATATGCGTCTCTTCTTTTGGTGTAGAAAAGAATGCATTTGGGAGGCTCACTGTATAGAGGAAATTTCTCAATGTGCCAAATTCAGGAGCCAGGGAATGCTGATTTCTCCCTCGTTTCATATAATGCATTCTGAATGACGAGGCTACTTTCTTATTGTGTATTAACAAAATAAAATATGAATGATGTACCTCAGCCATTATTTTGTGATAGGGTATCATAATGTATTGGTACTGGTAGAATTGGCATACCATCTTAAAGATGCTACATGTATATGTTTCTGGCAGTCCAACTTTTCTGATCTGTAGTTTTAGAGAATAGGAAGTCGAAGTAAGACAGAATGGCTAACATTAAAGCTGCCCATCTACATTTGGGAACTATTGTCGTCTCCATGCATATGCTCCTATGTGTGTTTCTACTGTTTGCCAATCTCTGTGCTATGGGTCTTGACAAATATGATTTCTTCTCATCCTCATCACAGCCCTGCCAGATAGATATTAATCATCCTGACTTTGTGGTGGTGGAAACTAAGTATGAACAAGTTCATAAATGGTCTCCAAGTTCACCCAGCTGCAAAAAACGACTAAGTGATAGTAGCCTGGATTCAAACACTGATTTATTTAACGTTAAAGCCCATGTTACCGCCCCCAGCCCTCCTCCCTGTAGGGACCTTCTGTTGAAGGCTTACTCTGCACCAGGCGCAGTGCTAAAATTATACATTGCTAATTCTTACTGACCTGTGAGGCCCATATCATTACCCTCGTTTTACAACTGAGGACACTGACTCATAAAGAGGTTTGTTTTATGCCCAAGGCCACACCACTTGTAAGTAGGAGGACTTACCATTTGGCTTTAAAAAATTTTTATGGCATCGTTAAAAGACAGTCTTAAATACTATCTGTCCCGAGGTATTCATTAATTGACAGGAGAAGGACTGCCTTTTGGGAACTGGCATCTCTTTCTTGCCTGATACTTGTACACGTCCTAATGCCCCTCGTGTTGTCCCTGGCATAGTATCACTTCTCTTTGGCCAACCTAAGCACCAGAGATTATTTACGCCACATCTGTGAAATTTATTTGGAGTGTTATTGATGTATTTGGCCACATGAATACCAATGTGAAGGAAGGAAGAAAGGAAGGGAGAGAGAGAGAGAAGGACAGAGGGAAGAAGGAAGGAAGGAAGGAAGGAAGGAAGGAAGGAAGGAAGGAAGGAAGGAAGGAAGGAAGGGAGGGAGGAAGAGAGGGAGAGAGGGTCTCCATTTAAAGGCCAAATACTAGAGAAGTCTATTTAAGGCCAAGAGGACTTCACCTTAGCTTCCCTCCTTCTCCTCCCAGCCCACCTGTGACATGCTCACCGTGTAATTAAAGTGAATGCTCCTACTCCTCTTGGGATCCTTCTAGCTCCCTCAGCCTTTGCACCAGCAGTTTCTCTTCCCTGGAATATCCTTCTTTGCCTGAAAAAAATCCTCTCTCACTGACTCCCATTAGCTATTGTCTCCTCTGAGAAACCTTTGCCAGCTCCCTAGTTCTGGGATTATTGCCCCTTCTCTACATGCATCAGACTCCTGTAATTCCAGCATTTACTGTGAAGTTGTCCCATTACAGGTCTGCCTCGCTCACTATACTCTAAGCTTCTGCAGAAAAGGGGCTGTGTCTTGTTACCCAGGTATTCCCTTCACCTAGCCCAGTCCTGACACAGAGTAGTGTGTCCATTGCTATCCATGTTATTCAACGAATCACCCCCAAACATGCCTTATAGCACTATTGATTTGCTCATGATCTATGGGTTAGCATTCTGGGCAGAGTTCTGCTGGCATGGCCCAGCCACTGCTCCACGTGGTACCGGTTGGGTTTACACAAACATTTGTAGTCAGTGAAGAGTTGATGGGGTGGGAGGGCTGACTGATCTTGGAAAACTTCATGCATATGTCTCGCAGTTGTCTGGGGTGCCTCAGTTCTGCTTCGTGTGTCCTTTCCCCACATGAGATCGAAGCAGGTGAGAATGGAAACTGCCTGGCCTTTAGTGGACTTGATCAGAAGTCAACACAGCATAGCATTTGGTTGTCCAAAGCAAGTCACAAAGCTAGCCCAGAATCAAGAGGTAGGGAAATAGCCTCTACCTTTTGGTGGGAGGCATTGCAAAGAATCGGTGGCCATTTTTTCTCCACCAATAAGAGTAGGTACTTATTCATTGTTTTTTGAATAAAGGACCAAGAAGTTGCCTAGTTGTTGAGAGACTTCAGCTATCCAGATGCAACTTACTGACCAACCACTGGGTAGAAGTGTAAGATTAAGTTGTAAATAAAGCTCAGTGCCTAATAAAAACTTGAAAGTCAGAAAATGCTGAAATGATAGTGCTTCATGGAGCCATGGAAAGCACAGTTTCCTGTCCCGTTGGTGAGGAAATAGGTGTGGAATCATCAGGTGGCATGTCCAAAATCACGAGACTTGTTGGGTACAGAGCCTGGGCCAAATACTGGTCTCCTGCCCCCTCCTACCACTCCCCCCCACCCCAATCCTCTGTCCTTTCTAGTCTAGTGTTCTGCCGTGTAGGCTTTTAGCTTTGAGGTACTTATAAAATACAAATGGTGCCATGTACCTGTGAAGGTGAAGGGTCTACATTTTAATTGACTCGTGTTGTTAAATCATATCATTAAAAAAATAAGTATTTTGTGTGGTCTGTTGACAGTAGGACCACTTTAACATTTAGAAACCCCATCCTTAAATGTAACACCAAAAATTAGTCTCAATTAACAGTAAGCAGTACTTCTAAAAACTCTTATTTTAGCGTATGTGTGTGTGTAGCAGTGTGTTGCAAAAATGGCTTTCTTCAATCCCAGAAAAAAACACTTGATATGTTTGTTAATTATGTTGTAGTGAGGAAAATGCGGTTGTGTTTTGGATTGATTCTGTTGTCTGATGTTTTATTATTAACCTCTGTTAAATAATTATATAAATTGATTAGGGGACTAGTTGAGAAATGATAGGGTAATGTGAAGATATCCATGTCTGAGTAGATTAGATGTGATCAACTTCACACCATCTTCAAGGAGAATGTGTTGGAGTAGTAGCAATGAATAATTTAAAAATCAGTGCTTTCAGATCAGAGTGAAATCCCGCATTTTCAGATACTCATTCCTTTCAAATATGCTCTGAAAATAATCTACTTTCAGGACCTATTTCAAACAGATGATGTTAACTTTCCTGTTGAATATTAATCCCACTTCATTTTGTTCATAAATGATCAGAATAACTCTTCAGTTTTGCTGATAGGTTAGTCTATTGACATCATTGACCATGGTTTTACTCATGGAAAAATTTACAGAATAATATGTTTTTCTTCAGTTCAGTATCAACTGGACAAATCTGCAGTGTACCAAAATGAAGATAATCATCAAAGTTAGCTTATGATATTGTCAAATGCATTAATATATGTACTTAATATATATGCTTATTTTTAAGTTAGACTGAAATTTATGTTCTCCCTTTATTAAAAATTATAGTATAACACTTAAAATTATACAGTAAAAATAGCTAATATAGCATGAAATAAATGTTAATTTTTAAAAACAGTGACTTTGGGATTTCACTTTTCCTGTCTTTTAGAACAAATTAGCTATTTTTTATTCTAAGAAAAGGTTGCATTATAAAACTAACATACTACTAACCTATCAGGAAAGAACACACGGGACTCATCTCCAATTCTCTAATGTAGCCAAAAGTGCCATTCTTAAAACTACTTAATGATGGATATTTTCTGAAGCTATTTTGCTTGAGGGGGGGAAATGTATTAAAAAGCTTTTTCTGTACTGTATTTGAGTTGAAATCATTTTGTCCCTACACATCCTAGTATTGATGAATGTTGTGAAATGGTCTAAAAGGGAAATGCTATATGGTTTTTTGCTACTCTGAGAGAATGTCAGTATTTTTACTTTCAATGAATTAGAAAATCAGTCACATAATTCATTATGGGGTGAGTGTTTTCTTGGACCACATGTAATATTAACCAAAAGGTCTTTACATTTTTCTCATATTTATTCACTTATTTGTTCATTCGAGAAACCTCACTGAGGATCTGTGTTTTGCTGTACACTGCACACAGACCCTGGGAATACAAAACTGGGTGGACGTGACCTTGGGTCCAGCTTACCTTATAAGAATCACCTTTGGGTCTACTTCCTATAATTCTCTCTGCACAGAGGGAGGAATATGAAATAATGGTTTTGAAGCAGGTGGTTTAATGTCAGACACAGAACACTTGACAACTTACATTTAACTGTATCCTCCTTTCCAAGCTCCCCCTACTTTCCCTTGCTCAAGGTAGCCACAGTGGTGAATGTTGAGTTCGCTAGTCTCTTCTTTTTGTTCTTAATACTTTTGTTCTTAATATTTAAAATTTAGAGCATTAATTTTTATATAATCTCCTGGGACTTGCTTATTTTAATTCAGAATTATATTACTAAGATTCTTCTAGGCTTTTGTGTATTGTTGTAATTAATTCCTTTTTCAAGGCTTCAAAAATTTATAGAACACACATTGTCTTTTTTTTTCTTGTAATTAGACATTTGAGTTGTTTCCATTGTTGTTGTTGACACAAATGGGGTTACATGAACAATCTTGCACCAGCTCCTGGGAACAAGTGGAGGAATTTCTCATAGGAATCCACTTAGGGGAGAAACTGCTGCATTATGGGAAACGTGAATGCTAACTTTACAAGGTCGCAATGGACTCGTGTCCAAAGTGGTTGGACCTACTCTCATCCAAAATATAAAAGTAACATACGTCGATCAGCATCTTTTCCAACACATTCTGAGATGTCTGAATTTTTTTCAAATAAATGCCTATTTGGTCAAAATAACACTGAGAGTCCTAATTTGCTGCAAAGCTCATAAAACTTAAAGCACAAAAAAATGTAAAAAGTAATTTTTGACCCAAACTTACTACATCAATGCCTTTATGATGGCAAGGCTGTTTTGAAACTCTGTCCTACAACAAGTTTGTGATTCCAATGAGGAAAGCACTCTTGGAAGTCAGTAAATTCATTAGTCGGCAAATTCATTAGTCAACAGAGCAGCAAATCAGTATAACATACTCAAGAGCATCCAAAAATAATTTATTAAACACCTACTCTGAGCCTGTCCCTGAGTCTTTGGCAAACAGCAGGAAATAAGACAGGTCTCTGACCTAATGAGTTATATAAATAAAACTAGGGGTGAGTGCTAAGAAGTAAAATGAAACCAGATGGGATGGTAGAAAACAGAGTTGTCACATTACTCAGTTCCTAGAAGGAACTATTCCCGTTGCATTTTTATGTGAACAGTGCCCCCCTGAAGTTAAGCAGTGCAACAGCCCTGAGCAACATCTCTCTGCAAACCTGATGTTAGGGGTTGAGCCAGTCTTAGAGAACTCTAAAAGGAGAGATTATAAACAGGAAACAGCAAGTTTAGAGGGACTGAGGCAGCGCACGTCATAGGGGTTTAAGAGCATGGCCTCTGGAGACATACCGACCTGGATTCAGATCCCAGGTCCTAGCACTTAGAAGTACATCCAGCCCTAACCGTTTTGGCTCGGTGGATAGAGCATTGGCCTGCTGACTGAGAGATCCCAGGTTCGATTCTGGTCAAGGGCCTGTACCTTAGTTGTGGGCACATCCCCAGTAGGAGGTGTGCAGGAGGCAGCTGATCAATGTTTCTCTTCTCATCGATGTTTCTAACTCTCTATCCCTCTCCCTTCCTCTCTGTAAAATATCAAATATATATATATATATATATATATATATATATATATATATTTACATATACATATATATATATATGAGAAGTACATACAGTTGTTATTCAATCTCTCTAAACATAAGTTTCCTTACCTGTAAAATGAGAACAATACTACCTATCCCATTTGCCTACTGTGAGGATTAAATGAGATAGTGCATGTAAAATGTTTATCCTTGATTCTAGTAAATAATAATTGGATGTTTCTCTTGTTTTTGTTTTTGTGGGGCGTTTTGTTTTTGTTTTTTTGTTTGTCTTTACCCCCCCCCCCAACTCAACAGAAAAAAAGAAGAAAAACAACACTCTTACTTGCCCCCAAACTCACACAACCAATGTATACCCAGGACTGGAACTCAGGTCTCAGAAATATCCAGTCTGATGCTTTGTTTCAGGATGTCTTCCTGTGCCTTGGTTTTCTCTTTTTTAAGTGATACTACACAGCTAATATGAAGATTAATGAGTTTATATATTTAAAGATCAACATGGTACCTGCTACATAAGTGCTTCAAAAATTATTATTAAAAACTCTTATTACTACTACCATACCATGCAAAATTCTATCATTTTGTAAACCCACACTAATCCATAAGATTGTCTCTATGTATTGTTTCTACGTATCTTCTTCACAAACAAGATACACTTTTGTTGTTTTAGTTATGATAGACTACATATATTCGAAGAAACCCAAAACACTAATTCGAAAGAATTTATGCGCCCTCATCTTCATTGCAGCATTATTTATAATACTCAAGATGTGGAAGCAACCCTTACATAAAATGAACTGCTACTTGGCCACAAAAAAAGAATTTGTGACAGCAGGGATGGACCTAGATGGACTTATTTTGCTAAAGTGAAATAAGCCAGACAGTGAAAGAAAAATACCATACGATTTCACATATGTGTGGAATTTAAAAGAACAAAATGAACAAAATGGAAACAGACTCAGATATAGAGAGCAGACTGTTGGTTGCCAGAGGAGAGAAGGATTGAGGGCTGAGGGAAAAGGGTGAAGGGATTAAGAAGTAGCAACTGGTACTTACAGAATAGTCACTTAAAATACAACACAGGGGAGATAGTCACTAACATTGTAATAAATACGTATGGGGCCAGGTGGGTATCTAAAGTATCGAGGGGACCACTTTGTAGAGTATATGATTCTCTAACCACTATGCTGTACACCTGAAATCAATACAGAATAATATTGAATGTAAACTGTAATTGAAAGAAAAGTCATAGACTATATTATGGAAGGGTTAGAAAAAATATACATGATCCACTCTATGTTTTATTATGTACATTAAAAGAAATCACTTTTGCTATATTTCTTGAGTACTGAGGAGCAAGGAGATTCACAGTTGGTCAGAAATATAGCGCTAGATTTGCGGCTCTAAGTTGAGAGAGAGCAAAAATAATTTTGCATTGGATCCTTATGTTATTAGCTATCTAGCTTTGAAAACTGAAAGTTACACATAAATAACTTACCAGACACAATCTTTAAACTTAAGATTTCATAGGAAACAATTTCACAAAACTGCAAAATAGCATGTTTACTATCTGATCAGGCTCCCCCAAGAGTTTTACAGCCTATTAAGAAGGCAATAAAAGTAATCAGTTGTTGTGCTTTCTCTCCCATGGCAAACCGTAGCTCTCAGGTATACTGGAGACTTCGTCTGGATTATAAAGGAGTCTCCTTCCTGAGCACACTTTAATTGAGACCTAATTCCCTTTGTCTTTTGTGGGAAGCTTCCTAAGTGTAGAGGTTTAGGAGACTCATGCTGCAGTTCCGTCAGCAAAACCACCACCCCGCGCTTCTGTTAGCACAGGCAGAGAGAGTGGGGGCACAGGCTGCTGCTTGCCTCCTGCGTCTGATGAAATACTGAACAAGGAGGAAGAGCGCTCCGTAAAGAACTTGGCTGAGGTGTCTCCTGTTCTTACATCCGGGACTCTGGATCTTGTTCTAAATGCCCTTTGCTCCCTCGGGATTAACTATTAAACTTCCTTCTTCCTGAAGTCTGAAATGCTTGTCCACAAAGGATGACTCAGAATAACAACTTTAGGAAGGTAGCTCGTGACACTTTTCCAGGTCCAATGCAGGGGGTGGGACCTGGGCTGGTAGGACAGGGAAGAGGAGGAAGGAAGGACGTTTGTTCTGTTACCCCCACTCTGAAAATGTGTACTCGTGTGTCAGTGTAGCCAAAATGCGCTGAGCCCAGACCTTAAGGCATCTGGGTGTTTCTGCCTCTGGGAAAGGTGAAGAAGTGCGGCCAGGACCATGTGACGTGGGAATGCGAAGGTTAGTTAATTATTCCACAGGGAGATTGCCAGGTCTGGTGTTTGTCAGCAGAGAGGGAGGGAACCGTGCTGTGAGCTCTGAGGAGGACTGGAATCCATGAACGTCAGACCAGCCCGTCTGTTAGACAAAGAACCCCTGTTTTTTTCAGGTTTTCGTTCAGTCAGGCTGAGCTATATCAGTGTGAAAACCTGTCTCTGGGGCTTTCCTTGCTTGGCATGGGATGGGAGGAGTGCAACCTTCTATTCTTAAAGTACACATTGCTTCACCAGCCATGATAACCCTCTCACTGATTTCTCTACACACTTAAGCCCACCTTCTTTGCTTTCCTGCTTCCTCTGAGAACTGGCTCACCCAGACACCACACACTCCCGTTTTAGTACAGAAATGGAAACAGAAGCATGAGATCAGAGCCTTTTTTTTTCCTCCAGCTGCTAGAGACCTTGTGCATTTGCTGGTTCACTTTGTCGTTTTATGGATCGAGAAAGAGTCTTAGAGAAAAACTAATAACAATAATAGCTACTATTGATTGCAGACTAAATATTGGCCAACTCTGCTAACAAATGTTTTCTGTGGATGATCTTATTTAATCCTCACTCAGTTGCAGGAGGTAGGTTCCCATAAAACCTTCATTTTATAGGCAAGGAACTCAGCTCTCTAGAGAGGTTAAGTTGGTGACACAAGGTCACATATGGAGCCAAGTGATGGGGCCAGAATAGGAACCCAGTAGTGCTAACTACTAGTGGTGCCTTCCATGGCCACCCTGTTTGCCCAGGAGCACAAGGTCACACATGCAGGTAGGTGGTGGCTGCGAACCACTTTCTTGTTGCCATGGGAGACCACACCTGGGACTTATTCCTCTTCCCTGGTGGCTGCCATTACATCCCCAAGCATCAGGGGTTCCCCCTGGCTTTCCTCTTTCTCAACATCCCTACCTGTCATTTGGTTCATCCCTAGGGTTTCTCTTGTTCCCAAACTGGGGGTGCAGTGCCTAATTCCCCAGCTTCCTTCTGAGATACTCTTCTGCAAGCAAATACCCAGACACCTTTACTTTCATGCATGCATTTCATTTCATTCATTCAACACATAGTATGGATGCTTCTTGTTGCTATAGCAAGTGCTCATCGCTCCAGGTGGTCAGCCAAAATGTAACTTGCGAGTCTGGGAGCTCTAGAGGATAAGAACTACCTCAAGGAATTCTGTATCTCCAGGATCTAACAAGGCACCCAGCTCCCAATAAGCTCCCAATGAATGTTTGTTATATAGAAGAATGTTTGCACAAATCCCTCTAGAAACGTTGATGAAAGAGAAACACCAACCAGCTGCCTCTTGCACACCCCCCACCGGGGATGTGCCCGCAACCAATGTACATGCCCTTGACCCGAATGGAACCCGGGACCTTTCAGTCCGCAGACCGACGCTCTACCACTGAGCCAAACCGGTTTCGGCACACAAATCCCTCTAATTTTGCAATGCCCTTTACTGAAATGGCAGTGAGCCTAGAATAGCAGCCTTGCTGATGACTCCTTTTTCCTTCCTCCTTTCTTAGATGGCCTGTGAAAGACATTCCCCGCTCCTGGAATCTTAGGAGCAAGCTTGTGTGGATCTGAGGTTTCTCTAGATTCTGCAATAAGGCCAGACTGACATCTGCTGGAGCACAGGAGACCTTCAGTCTGGCACCTCCCTTGGAGCTAAGAGAGAAGCAGGCTTCCGGCAAGGACTGAGCGGCAAAGAGTCCTCCCTCTTTCAGAAGAAAACAGACCCGCCATAAAAGAAATCAAGGCAAATCTCCAGGATTCCAGGCTTCTCCAAATGATAGTCATGATAGTTACTAAATGCCCTTTATGGGCCACACACATGCTACGGTGCTTTATATACATTGCTAAATCTTTACTTTATGCACATTATCCCCAGTAACCATTTTCAAGTAAGCACTTTCTTTTTTTATTATTAAAATTTTAAAATGTTGCTATTATTGCAGGTGTCCCCCTTACATCTCATAATGTTTCATCAGTCCCACTTAACTTTTGATTTTTTACAGAGAAGAAGAGAGAGAGGGATAGAAAGTTAGGAACATCGATGAGAGAGAAACATCGACCAGCTGCCTCCTGCACTCACCCGACTGGGGACATGCACGCAACCAAGGTACATGCCCTTGACCAGAATCGAACCTAGGACCTTTCGGTCCACAAGCCGACACTCTATCCACTGAGCCAAACCAGTTTTGGCCCCACTTAACTTTTGACCTACATCCCTTACAGCCTCCATCATGCAGAACAACTAGGTGATAAAGCCAGGGCTCTCTGGTAGAGCTGGACTTTGCACTCACACATGCATGTGCACACACACACACACACACACACACACACACACAGGGAAAAAAAGCTTTCATCTGAATGTAGGATGAGAGTCGCTGGTATATTTTAATTCCTGACAACGTCTTCATCTTGCCATGTGTAGTGCTTTTCTTACATGAGTCAGAAGTCAAGAAGCGGGTGTTCAAGTTTTCACTTAGAAATGTGAATATGTTATCTGGCTTTCAGGGTTAGCTCAACAGTCCAGCTAAACTGCTGAGCATGGCAGAGCTTTCTCAGGAGAGAAAGTGGCTGTTAACCATCCAAGATGATTAGTGCCCAGAACAAGAGGAAGTCAATAATGGCTACACATTCTTACAGTTGCTTGACACAATGCACTTAATTGTCAGGGGCCTTCCTGACTTCAGCGCCCAGCTGTGTGAAGCAGGAGCAGAAAGCACAGCCCCCCTGCAGCCATGTTCAGGCACAGGCTGAAGTGCCCTCTTCTCACTCCTTGGAAGTGGCTCTGTTCACATCAATGCCATTGTACATGCCTTTGGATGCTGTCAACCTCTTAATGTGACAGAAAGCAAGTCCAGAAACAAAGCATGCATTGGTGGGCCTGGCAAGTCTGGTGGGGCCAGAAAACGGAAGGGCTCTGTCAGGGTAGAGCCCATCCCTTGCATGAAGAACAGAGCCCTTCTCATGTGCCTGCTGGAGCCTCCCCATTCTTGACCCCTGCCACCCCAAAGGGAATTCTACTGCAAACATAAAAATAATGCTCACAGTCAACTCTCTCCTTTGTTGGTGAAATGTTTCTTTACAGTTAGTGTCTGGAGTCTAGACTAAGTTCAAGTAGTACTTCCTTTTAAAAAAAAAAAAAAGTATGCTGAGCCCGGCTGGTATAGTTCAGTGGCTGAGTGTTGTTCTGTGCACCAAGAAGTTGCTGATAGGATTCCCAGTTAGGGCACATGCCCAGGTTGTGGGCTTGATCTCCAGTGGGGGGACGAGTGCAGGAGACAGCAGATCTATGTTTCTCCTAAATATTTCTGTCTCTCTCCCTTCTCCCTCTCCCTTCCTCTCTCTCTTAGAAAAAACAGCACAAAAACATTGTGATTGGAAGTTAGAGTGCAAGGTTATTTCTCTTTGATCTTCCTTGCCTTTTGTTCCCTTAACCACCAACTGACTTTCCCTCTCTCTTTCCTTCCCCATTTCTACTTAAAATCTGTTATTTCTTCTTATCAGCTCTGAGCAGCCTGGTCCAGCAGTTACTGAAGGTTAGCCTCTATCTCTGGAATGCTGGCTGGGATGGATGGGCAAATATAAATGGGAGTGTGGGTGTGAAACTGTGTAACTGACAGGGCAGGGGATGATTCATGTGGAGATGCTGTGTCTGCTGGTGAGTCCACGGAGGATGGCCAGCAGAAAACAGAGCCCGAGTTCAGCACCTAGACAACAGAAAGACACATTGCTCTTGTAGGATCTGATAGGCATGGAGCCAAAAGTTATAATCTGCACAGGCAAGAAATGCATTGGAGGCGAAACTAAAGCCGGAAAGAAAGCACAAGATGTTTCATCAAGGGTAATGTCGTTCAGAACATCCTTCTACTCTGCATCAGCGAGGTGACATGTGGTGAATCATCCCTGGCTAAATTAAGTCACAGCTTTCATGCCAACTTCTCTGTATGCCCTTATAATGGTCTACTTCATATTAACTCTATGTACTAGCATACAGTTGTTTTGTCTTAACGTTGAAGACCCTAGTTGACTCTTCTTGGTATACTCCATAATCCCCAGCACATGACTCTGTGACAAAATGATTTATCTTCAAACATGTGAGTTAGTGATAGTATTAGGGTACTATTTTAATATCCTAACTTGGGTAATACCCCTGTCAAATGTGAAATGCACAAAAAATGAAATGAGCCATAACTGGTTTGGCCCAGTGGATAGAGCGTCGACCTGTGGACTGAAAGGTCCCAGCCTCGATTCCGGTCAAGGGCATGTACCTTAGTTGTGGGCATGTCCACAATAGGGGTTGTGCAGGAGGCAGCTGATCAATGTTTCTAACTTTCTTATCCCTCTCCCTTTCTGTAAAAAATCAATAAAATATATATATTTTAAAATGAAATGAATAATTACCAGCACCAGCCATTTCTATAATGTGTATCTTTCTAATTTTGTACAGTTATATGTATCATGGTGCCCTAGTCTCTCCTAGTGGAAGAATGGGAGTTAAATCATGACCAAACCCAAGTTAAATCAAAACTCTCTTCCAGGACTTTTAATTTTGAGCAGAATGATGCAAAGATAGAGAACACACACAAAACAAACAGTTGAAGTTCATTAATCCAGGTTGTTTTTTAGGTCTTCCTTGGCTCCTTTCTTCTCTAAACTTGGTCCAGCATCTGCTAATGAACTTTGTCAGCCATGCTGACCTTTAGTGAAGTGTGGAATAAGGGAACTAGATCAGGACAAGGTGGTTGGGTAATCCTGGAAGAGCCCAAGGTGTCAATTCCACGTTAGGAGCAAGTGGAAACCAAGAACCAGAAATAGAATCAGGTTTCTGCCAGAGAGGTCAAGGAAGCAGAAGTAATCACATTTAGTAGTTGTACTGTGGAACGATTCCATGGTTAATTTAGAAGAGAGTGATGGAGAATTCAGAGTGATTTTTTGGTTGCAAGTGACAGAAAACCAGCTTGAACTAACTTAAGGGGGAAAAGAAGACTTTGTTGTTCTATTGGACTGCATGCAATAGGAACAGTCATTATACAATTTATCATCCACCTGGAACACTTCTGAGATGGAAACGGGGAGCTGTAAATGATGAAGTTGGGGTAGCAGGTGTAATCTGAGATGGCCTTAGGCAAACTGGAATGTCTGCCTACCCCAGAGTTAGGAAATCGGGGTGAATTTTCTCTACGTTCTCCTTCTCTTGTGTGGGCTTCCTTCCCATAAGCTTATGTACCAGGGAAGGGACACAGCTGCTGAGAGATTCAGGCTCAAATTCTTACAGCTTAATAATCAGAGAGGAAAGGACACTCTTCCATCTGCTCTAGTGACCTTTCTTGCCCCAGAATTCCAAGTAGCCTGGCCTGTGTCACATGAGCATCCCTGAACTGATCTTGGTGAACAAGCAATGAGCCCTACCATTGGTTCAACTTGGGTCATGTGCCCTTCCTGTGTTGAAGACATGGAAACACTATGAATCAACGGTTCCAATAGAGTAAAACAGGATTTTCCCAAAGAGAAGAGCTATTCTGCAACACAAAACCATACATATTCACGGTTACAGCCTTTTATAGAGTGCCTGCTGCCAACTCCACGAGCAGTATAGGAGCATAAAACACAGCTGGCAGATGCTGGGAAGTGGGTTAAATCATGAACTCTGCAACTCTGGAAACCATTTGCAATCCACTTTAACAAACTGGATTACTCCATCTTTTTTGGAGTAATTTACTTTTTTTACTTTTTTTAAATTGTTGATAGTATTACAGATATCTCCCCCCCCTTCCCTTCTATCCATTCTCCTTCAGGTCTTCACTACCTCCACCCCTTCAGGTCTTCACTACCCTATTGCCCATAACCATGGGCTATGCATATAAGTATATAGGTTCTTTAATTTATCTCTTCTCGTCCCCCCCAACCCCACATCAAGGGCTCTATCCCTTTATAGTGTAGTATCTAATAGTCCAATAGAGACACGGGAAGCCCAGGGCTCAGTGTTCCTGTGAGCTTCTAGCGCCTCACAAATAAGTGAACTTACCCCCAAAAAGCCATTGGCAGAGCTATAAGGGCACTGGACACCTCAAGTGTGAAATGGGGTTAGAGAGAACAGAAAGGAGAGCGAAGACTCCATAGAAAAGGGCTGCCGGAGAGGATGCCAGAGGTGGACCTTCCTTCCTTCCCAGCTTGGCCACGCTCCCAGTCCTGCCGCCGCTGCTGCTGCTACAGCCACATTGTTAGAAAGCACGACCGATATGATGAAACTTAAAAGAGAGACACGCTACCTTCTGCTGCCCTGGGATGACCCTCTCCACATTGCAGAGGAACTGTTGGGAGTGAAAGCCCACCAGCAGCCTGCTGTGTCCCCAGCGCAGCCCATCCCCAGGAGAGAAAGGAGTGGATAAAGTGTGGAGAGCTGACGGGGTGACTGTGGGCTCCCACACAAAGAAGCCACTCAGCCCAGCAGTGCTGTGAGGGGGGGGGTTGGGTGGGGGAGAGGGAGCAGCAGAATGCAATTTCACATGGGCCCCTTGCACTACAGGGAGCACAGTGTTTACTGCAGAGAGCTCGCTAACCTCAAAGTCATCTGCACCTCTCAGAAAACGGCAGCCTCAACTCAAACAAATAACTGACCAGCTCAGCCCAGGCCCTGTTGGAACAGATAGGGCGCTCCTGGCCACCGCGCTGTGCAGCGGGGCGGGGGTATCCCCTGGAAGCAGCCAGCAGGGCTGAAAAACGCCGAAGAAGCTGTAAGCATTCCTCCTTGGAGCTCCACATTATAAATGGGAGGTTCCACAACGGGCTATTCATCGGTACATTCCCTCTGGCTGGGCTGAAAATCTGGGCAAGTCACAGGAAATTCTTCATGGGCCTAAACGGTCGGTGAATAAGCAAACACTAACATCTGGTTCAGGATAAGTAGCTGATGAGCTATGTCGTAGTCCACCTTGGCCCAGAGCTCAGGGCCAGGAAACAGATTACTGGGGGTTGATAAAGTCATTTCTCATTGCCCTTCTCATTTTGCTCATTTGTTCTTTCAAACGGTTTCTTTTCTTGCTTAAGACAGAATATTACTTTCTTAACTTTTAATTCAAGTTCTGCATGCGGTGGCTGCTGAGAGTGCTGGTGGCCCATAGCTCTCAGCTGAGCCCCTCCTCCCCAGCACAAGCCCTCTGCTACAGAGAGCTGCCTGGCATCGTCCACAGCAGCGGAAGTATGCAAGCAACCAGGTATCTGTCGGCAAATGAATAGATCAAGGAACTGTGATATATATATATGCAAACCATTCAGCCTTTAAAAGAGAAATTCTGCCACTTGCAACAAGACAGATAAAACTGGGCAGGCATTACGCTAAATGAGTAAGCCAAAGAGAGACAGATACTACTTGGTATCCCCCATATGTGGAAGCTAAAAAAAAGAAAGAAAGGAAGGAAGGAAGGAAGGAAGGAAGGAAGGAAGGAAGGAAGGAAGGAAGGAAGGAAGTTGAACTCATAAAAACAGAAAATAATAAAGTGTTTACCAGAGACTGGGGTGGGAGTGATAGGAAGAGGTTGATAAAAGCGTAGGCACTTTTAGTTATAAGATGAATAAGATCTAAGGATCTAGTATAAGATCCTTAGATCTAAGGATCTGGTGACTATAATTGATAACACTGTATTGTACAATTGAAATTTGACCTGAAAGGCGTTCTTCGTGCTGGCTCTTGGTCCCCGTGGCTAACCCTAGAACCTGGGACCTGCTTTGCTTTTTTCAGATTCCCATCTGAGGACACGTGTTCAGAAGACCTCCTTACTGTTTTGTAAGAATAGCCTGTCTTAGGAGATCTTTCATTTTAGAGTTGGGGCCACGGTGGAAAAAGGAGGTACTTTCCACAAACCTACTCTAGCCAGTGGATCCTGCAGGACCCTTGTGCCCATTAGTCAGTAGATAGGGATGCAGAAAACATTGCTTTCATTTATTCACTCAGTGACATTGTTACTGTGCACCTGCTATGTGCTTGGGGATGTGCACCCTGGAGATACAGCAGGGAATGAGACAGACCATCTTCATGGAGCGTTGATTGTGCTGATGCCATGACCTTGCCTTTTTATGAGGTTTTGTAGTTTTGACGCTATTTTCACAAGCTCATCCCCAACGCAGGGGTTTATGGCAAAGCATTGGCTTGAAGTCTAACGTGTGTTTGAATTCTAGTCCTCACACTCTGACCTCAGATGAATTACTTGACCTCTTTCGGCCTCAGCATCTTAATTCTAAAGCAAAAACATTGAACTAGATGATTTCTCAGGGCTCTCTTGGTTCTAATCTTTTTAATGACACAATAATATATAAATTAAAACTGCAATCTATATCCCTGGCTATCAAATTTCTTACTTATAACATATAGGAAAATATGTATTTTGCATCATGACCCAGAACCCTCACATGTAGATGACTGAAATATAGCTTTTACAGAGCATGTTGAAGTGATCAGATCCAATTGACTGTATTACAATAATAAGCTATCCTCAAGTTTTAAAGCAACAATGATTTTGTTCTGGCTTATGTCATGTGCACACTGAGTTGGCTGGGAGCGCTGCTCCACTATGTCCTCTTTCCAGGACTCAGGCAGTTGGGGCAGCCTTCATTTCCAAGGTCATGGTCAGGTTGACAGAGGAAAAGAGAGCATGACAAACTTCACAGTGGCATTTAAAACTTGGACCTGGAGTGGCACAAGTCACTTCTGCTCACGTTTCTTTGGCCAAGTCAGTTGGACACACCTAACTTCAAGGGGATGGGAAAGTGCAATTCTACCATGTTCTTGAGGCAGTGGTCGGCAAACCACGGCTCACAAGCCACATGCGGCTCTTGAGCAACCTTTTGCCACTCTGTTGACTAATGAGTTTGCCATCCACTGGCCTGGGGGAAAGAACCAAAAATATCTGGTGAACAGCATGAATGACTTCCATAAATACATACTGTGATGGTTAATTTTATGTGTTAAGTTGACTGGGCCAAGGTACCCAGAAATTTAGTTAAACATGATTCCAGATGTTTTTGTGAGGGTGTTTGTTTGGTGACATTTGTATTTAAATCAGAGGACTCTGAGTAAAGCAGACTGCTCTCCATAATGGGTTGGGCCTCATCTAACCAGATGAAGATCTGAATAGAACCAAAGGCTGACCATCCCCTGAGCCAGAGAGAATTTAATTTAGCTAACAGACAACCTTTGGACTTGAAATGCAACATTGGCTCTTCCTGGGTCTCCACCCTGCTGGCCCATCCTGCAGACACTAGACTTGCCAGCCTTCAAAATCACAGGAGCCATTTCCTTAAAATACCTTTTCTCTATCTATCTATCTATCTATCTATCTATCTATCTATCTATCTATCTCTGTCTCTTTTTCTGTCTCTATCTCTATCTCTATCTCTCTCCATATATATAGCCTATTGGTTCTGTTACTCTGGAGGACTCTGATTGGTATACATCCCGTACTATATAAGATTCAATCTGATGGTTTTGTGTGTGTTTTTGCCAGTTCAATTGAGTTCTATTGTATCCTATTTCATTAAAAAAATCATAGTCACCGTCCAATAAATCCATTTCAAACTCTCCCATTGATCACAATCATAAACTTAAAAAATGCTGGCTTATTTCCAATTGCAAGTGAACTAGTTAATAGTAAGGCTTGATTGTAGTCAATCAGAGATTATTTTACTGGTTTGACACAGAAAATGTTATAGTGTCCATGTATCTGTTCAGAGAGAAAGCAAAACAAAATGTTCCCTGCTGTATTTTAACATTCTTAAAGGCGCTCTTCTCACCCCAGGAAGCCAGCTCTCACACACTCACTAGAACAGCCAGAGAGGTTCTGGGTCTGGCAGAACAGGTGCAGACCCCAGTGACTGAAGTGAGCAGATGCCCAGAGTCAGGTTACACTATTTAGCAAACAAAGAAAAGCCATCCCTAGGATAATGGATGTTATGGATTGAATTGTTAGGAAATCCCCAGATTTTAGGAAACAATAATAGAACTTGTGGGGACAGACTGAACCCACACTCTAGAATGAGAATTATATACATGGAATTATATAGTCAGACTCTATTTACTATGCAAAGATATTCTGCTAGAGAATACCAACTCCTCCTCACCGAAGAACTGCCGAAAATCATTATTAGTTTGTGTAAGTCTGTCCCAACAAAACCTATTGTTGGTTCATAAAGTCCTGAGTTGGACACTCTAGGAACTATCATAAATAGATATAATGTTTATGTATATTAGATACATTCAGGTACAGAGGAGGGAAAACCACACTTTACAGGGCCAATGCATACAGGCCATGCTGCTGCATACGGCACAACTGTACAGGACACAAGCACACAAACTTGGAGGAACGGTGCCCCCTAGAGTTGTGCCACATGGTGGCCTGGGCTAGGGAAGCAGTCTCCCATATGGAATGTGCTCTATAGCAACGGTCGTCAACCTTTCGGATCATGGACCACATGCTCTATAGGGCCTTCCCCCTTTGGATCTACCAGGCAACCCAAACTCTTAGCACAAGGTGACAAACTCAAAAATATTACTTGATTCTACTTTCAGACGAATAAAACGAGGCTTTGTGAACCTGGTAGGGGACACCACCAAAGTGTAACAGGTGAAAGACACAAAGCCATTCCAGTCATTTACACCAGTGTTCTTCCATCTGCTCGTCTGCTCCTGTCTTCTCTGAAGGTATTTTATTCCTGATTGAAGAACAAAACCAACCAAACAAACAACACACACACACACACACACACTGGCAATCTTGGAGGCCAGGCAATCATTGGAATCCATACTCGCAATATGTGACTGAACATAGGTGTCTGGAGGTAAAAGAAATGTCTACATTCTCAGTGAATGTAACAATTCGGTGTCAGGGAACCTGGGCTGACTTAGGATAAACCTGAGCACGGTGATTAAAAATGGCATCCCCAGGAGCTCCTGCTCCCTATGAAAAACCATGGAAGCAAAAAAGGAGTCCTAGAATCCCGAAACTTTTCCCACCTGAAACCGGGGGAGGGGGTGTCTTTGCACTGTCAGCTCCCCAGTGGGTCAGAAGACCCCTGAAGCCTTGGGTCTGCCCTTTGCCTTGCTGTTTACTTAGGACAAGTCCGGAACCAAGAGCCACGTCATTTAAAACCCGTGATAGGTAGCAAGTAATTTATCAAGCCCATCAACAAGGTGAGAAACATTGACAAGATTAAGGAAGCCGCCTCCCTTTTGCTGAATGCAGCCCTGCGGGGAGGGGAGGTGAAGGTCAGCTGCGAAAAGGAGAGAAGGGCAGGTCTGGGGCTGGGTTTGCGGCTGTGTCTGGATCCCGGATTCTGCATTTGTGGGAGAGGATTCTGCACCCACATCTTTCTGCACCGAGAAGACAGGTGAGAGAGATTCAGGTGGGTCCTGGTCCCTGGAGACTTTCTGTGTCTTGAAGAGAGGCTAACCTGAAATGCCTAAACGGCATGTGGATAAGGAAAATGCGTGAGTGGCAGCGACTGAGGCAGAGTGAGCGGTGGGGCGTGGTGTCTGTAGGACGCATGCGCCCACCTGATTAATTCACACCACTGCTTGTTTTAGAACAGAATCAAAATCACCACGCTAACAAGACAAAACACCTCCGCAGGCCCCAATGCTGCCGCACACACTTTGACATCCCTGGCTGAGAGCGTCAGAAGCTGCCACGCCCTGTGCCTCCGGATGTTCTCAAGGTCCTGCCATTCCATGTTCCTCCCACCGGGCACTTCAGCCTTGCGCAGAAGGACAGTCATTCAGGCAGTGTCCCCAAGAGCATCGTAATAGTTCTTTCTGGAGACGAGGGTAAAGCGGAATCAATCATATTGATTCGCCCCAGACATGGCTAGTTAGTAGGTTAGGGTTTAGAATCTATACCAGTAAATACCAATTAAGGATGACTTTGTATTGATCAGCAGAATCCGGGTATGAAAATGTGTTGATCTCTAGTTATTTAAACTTTGTCTCTTTTAGCAAGGTGAAGCCATTCAGCCAATAATTCAGGTAACATTTATTGTCCTTGCTCTGAGCCAGACATCATACACTTCAGAATGAGGACTCTCTCATTCTGTCTCATTTAATACTTGCAATAACCCACTAAGATGGGTATTGGGTATTGTGATTATCCTCATTTTAAGATGAGAATGCTAAGGTACAGTGAAGTTAACTTATTTTGCTGTTGTATTTATTTGTGTGTGTGTGTGTGTGTGTGTGTGTGAGAGAGAGAGAGAGAGAGAGAGAGAGAGAGAGAGAGAGAGAGAAGCATAGATTGGCTACCCCCCACGCACACCCTGACCAGGAATTGAGCTCACAACCTGGGCACCTGGGCATGTGCCCTGACGGGGAATGGAACCAGTGACCTTATGGTGCATGGGACAATGGTCAACCAACTGAGCCACACTGGCTAGGGCTTAAGTAACTTTTTAAAGTCACACATTAAATGGCAGAGATGGGATCTGAGCCCAGTTAATTTAATCATCTTCAGTAACAGGTGTCGGGCAGCTACACCCTGGTCTGCATATAGAGTAAAGGGAGACTTTAATACATGGTCTTTTGGTGAGAAGTCAATCATTTTTAGCACAAGGTAAGTGTTCTTTAACCCAGAATACCACTGAGACAATATGGGATGAAAAAATCCACAGTGAGGAAACAAACTTTGGTCCTTGTTTTGCCACAGAGGCCCTTGATCTCTGTAGTTTAAGGAAACTTAAAAGGTCCTGATAACGTTTTTGAACTACAGTTTTCTCAGTCGATGGTAAAACGCTCCCTTTGAGATCCATTCTTGCTATGTATCATTTTAAAAAATCGCTCCTTCAGCAGTCTTCATTTATAATGTGACATGCTGCCCCCTTGTGGTTTCTCAGGGTTCACCTAGTTTATAAAATATTTTTAATTCTTAATTTTTTTATTAAAATATTTTAAAAACATATTTTACTGATTTTTTTACAGAGAGGAAGAGAGAGGGATAGAGAGTTAGAAACATCGATGGGAGAGAAATATCAACCAGCTGCCTCTTGCACATCTCCTACTGGGGATGTGCCCGCAACCAAGCTTCATGCCCTTGACAGGAATCGAAACGGGAACCCTTCAGTCCACAGGCCGATGCTTTATCCACTGAGCCAAACCAGTTAGGCCTGATTAAAAAATTCTTAATTTAAAAATTGATCTGCTATGCTCAGCTCCCACTAGACTATATATTCCTGATACTTTGCATACGAAAAGTAAAGTCCCCTTCTAAAGTCCAACACCATTCCATTAAAGTGGTCATCCTTTCTTTTGGAATGCTGAGGCCACCCAGGTGAACTCTCTTGTTTCAGCCCATATATCACTTGGGGACACCTTGTCCTTGGGGAATTGTGAAACACATGGTCCAGGCTTAGGAGCACATAAGGACTTTAAAATGGTTCCCACTGTTCAGTTCCCTCCGTGAAACTCAGCATGAAATGGTTTTTAAAATAATGTTTCAATAGAAGTATAACATACATACAAAAATTACACAAATCATAAGTGTACAGCTCAGTCAATTATCAAAAAATAAACCCAATTTTATAACCAAGACCTGAGTCAGGAGAAGGGACATTGTCAAGGTCGTAGGAGTCTCTCTAGGTTCCCTTCCTAATCTCTACTCATTTCTTTCTCCCAATGTAAGCATTCTCTTCACTTCTTATACCATAGATCAGTGTTTCCCAAAGTGTGGTACACGTACCCCCAGGGGTATGGGAAGAGTTTGGTGGGGATATGCACTGCACCGTGCTTAGCTGCGCCTAATTCTACGTTCTCATGAGTCAAGTCAATTTCATCCTTCTCATTGATCCAAATAAATGTTATTTATAATATAACTTTTATTTATATTTTATTATGAATAATTTTATTTTTTGTTTATTTTGTGTATGTACCAAAAAAAGAAAAAATAAATATATTTTGATTGTTATTAAAATATATCCTTTTTTTGATGAGGGGTACTCAGCATTACGAAAATTATAGAAGGGGTACACATATGTCAAAAGTTTGGGAAACACTGCCATAGATTCATGAGTTAAAGGCAAGGGAAGCATTCTGTGTCCTGTCCTGGGTTGAGTAGGGAAATATCATAGGGATATATTACATATATAAAATACATTGAGCTCTATACTTAAGATTTGTGTACTTTACTGCATGCAAATGATACCTCAATAATTTATTTCAGATCTTCTAGTTGTTCTTAGTGGTAGAGCTGCTTTATTTTAGGAATATGCTATTATTCTGGCCCACTTTATATAAAATTTCTTAGAAACTTTGCTTCCTCCTACCTTTACAAATATTGAAGATTTAGATATGCAATGTGTATAATATTCACATCTTAAGGATTCTACACAAGCAGTTAAAGACAATATTTAATCACAAAAGGTCAAGAAGCTTTTATTCGCATGAGAAACCTTTTTTTTAAAATGTGGACAGAGCAAACTTGTCTTTTTTGTATTGATACTGTAGTTTTGAAAAGTATTGAGCAAAAGATATATATATTTTTTGTAGAAAATAAACCCATGAACATTTAAAAGCTAATTTCAGAAAATGAAATTGCTGGAAATAGCTTATGCAAAAGATGTAGGTAGGTTTTAACCCAGTACTGGGTTGTGAAATACATTGAGTGAGTTAAAACCAGAAACAATAAGAGAAGAAATAGAATAGACTAAAAATTATCTATCTACACAGAGTAAAAGTGGATATTGTGTTGTGAAGTTTTTCTTGATAAGCACGTGTGTTCACGTGTATGTGTGTACAGAATCATAATGTAAATTTTCTTATCGTGCTGAAATGGTTTGGAAAACATGGCTATGTATAGTGATGATAGGGCGTATTTAAAAAACAAAACATGTTTTTGGAGTCAGAGACATCTCAGTTCAAATATTTGCCCAACTATAATTTTTGTGAGGACCTAATTCTAGTCCACTGTTCACTCGCTGCTCTTCAGGGAGAATCCTGTGGAAAAGGTTTAGAGAGTCCCTTGTATTTCTTTTCATAAGGAAGCCCCTGTCTCTTTCATGCCTATAAAATATCCCTGAAATGCATGTGCTCCTGACATGCTTCCTTGCGTGACGGACTGGGCCCCACAGACCCTTGCACCTGGTTCCTATGTATCATCTATCACAGCATCTCTCTCACTCTCCCCACGCCTCAGAGAATCTGGAGATTGTTGAGGGACTGGAGCGAACACTTGAGTCCGAGTTTGACACATCTTTGGTATAGACAACGATTATCCTCAGAATAATTTCTTTGCAGATGGGTCATACCTGAGAACTGACTAAGAGCCCATGCTTTAGGGAGACTCGTGCAAAGGGGTCATCTGGTCACGGTGAAATGGAAAGCAAACTCTGAAGGAATTTGAACTCCCTTTTGGCAAGTACCATCCGTTTTTCCAGGCTCGCTGCCCAAGTGAGATTCAGTCCCCCTCTTGCAGGTGTCTCCCTGGGACTCATTTCGTGGCAGAAGGGAGGGCCGGGGAAGACGTGGCTCGGGATCAGAACAGACAGGCTGGGGATGAGCGGAGCCCGGCTCTCTTCCCTGGTGCTGTGCCTGCTACCCCTGGGGCAGGGGACATTTTTAAATGCCTTCAAACTCCGAAAAGACCTACACATAAATGTAAAAAAATACAAAACCTGAGTAAAAACGATAAAAGCAAGGCATATTAGCAATAGAGAGAAACAAAAAGAAGGGAATGTATGTATTATCTCATCCTCCCCTCTCCCCGCCCCCCCTCGCATGGTTTATACCTTGGTGTATATTCTTCCAGACTTTCAGTATAATTTAAAACACAATTTGTTTGCCATACCATTAGTATTATCTTTGTCATTTAAACTTCACACAGAGCCATGATAATTCCTTAGGCTAACTCGTACAAGGGTAATTACTATATTTCTGGAGTCAAACCATATACATATTGTAAGGTCCCTGTTTTTTTCTTAAATTTTTTTTTAAATTGATTTTTAGAGAGAGAGGAATGTCGATGTGAGAGCAAAACATCAGTCAGCTGCCTCCTGCATGCCCCCCACCAGAGATCAAGCCTGCAACCCCAAACATGTGTCCTGACTGGGCATCCAACCAGCGACCTCTCGGTGCAAGGGACAATGTCCAGCCAACTGAGCCAGGCCTAAAGGTCCTTAAAAAAAGTTTTCATACACATTCCTACTTCTTCTCTCCTCTAACCTTCCTACATAATCTGGGCAGATGTCAAGACTCACAGCACAGTTGCTATTCTGCTATAATCTATGATACCACCTTTGACTAGGAATTATTTGATAAAAGACAGTGTCTGGTCATTTCCCTGAAAGGTGGCAGAATACGCTACCCCAAAACATGCCACTTTGGTATAAGGATTATTTTGAAATATTTTGAACTGAAGGCATCTAAAAATATATATCCCACACAAAAACCTCTCTTCCCTATCCCTGTTTGTCTAAAAGCAGGACATAAATTTATAAAAAATGTCCCCACTCCTCTCTTTCTCTCCTCCCCTCCCTCGTTTCCTTCTTCTTTCCCACCCTCCCTCTCTCCCTCCTCCCCATCTTTCCTTCCCCTCCTTCCCCCCCCCCCCCGCCTCTCTCTCTCTCTCTCTCTCTCTCTCTCTCTCTCTCTCACACACACACACACACACACACACACACACACACACACACACATACACACACACGCTTTTTTCTCTCTTTGGGCAAAAGCTCTGAGGGTAGGCTCCTATCTTCGGCAGAGCTATTTGGTTTCTAGGAACAACTTTCCCCCAAACGTGGCTGTCAGTACAAAGGGAGCCGGTGAGGATGGTTCGCCCTCAGTGGAGTCATCCCAGAAGTTTGAGGGGGAATTGGAAGAGTTGACACGTCTGAGCTAATATCTTCCCTGGAAGCAGAAACTAGAAGAGATAACCCCCAAATGCTTTCCAGCGATGATCCCATTGTTTTGTGCAAGTGTTCTCTGGCTGGAATGAATACTACCCCACTCCCCCCCCTCCCCCACACACACACTACTTCATTTAAGTAACTCCAGATGAAGAATCTTACAGCTTTCAGCTCTTCTAGAGTCTATCTTATATCTTATTAATGAGTCTTTGTAGAACTGAGGAGAGACGTATAAAGACAGAATTTCAGTATGGAAATTAGAACGTCAGGAGGTCCCAGGACCTGGTAACAGACCCTCCTCTGAACAAACGTGCAAGGAAATGCCGCCCCACCAAGTTCAACTCTACGTAAAAGCAACTCTTCTGCAATATGATGAAAAGGCTTGGGGAAACACAAAGAATACACTTGCGATTCCAGGAACATTCTATTTGCATGCATCATAAAACGCGAGAGAAAGGAAAGACTGCAAGGCCTCCAAGTCCGTTCATTTTGCTCAGATAGCTCCGCAGGCGTGGTGAGGACCAAGAGTCCTTAAGTTACGAAGTTCAAATCTGTAAACTATATCTGTAACTCTTTCAGTTGTTATTTTAAAAGTTTTTCAATTACAGTTTACATTCCATATTATTTACATTAGTTTCAGGTGTACAAGCATAGTGGATAGAGAATCATATACGTTGCAAAATGCCCCCCCCCCTGATATTTCACCCACCTGGCACCATACATAGTTATTCAGATATTGCTGACTATATTCCCTCGGCTGTACTTTACATCCCATGACTGTTTGGTAACTGCCAATCTGTATTGTTCAATCCCTTCACCCTTTCCACCCCAGTCCCCCAATCCCCCTCCCTTCCGGCGACCCATCAGTCTGTTCTCTATATCTATGAGTCCGTTTCTGTTTTGTTTCTTCATTTAAAGTTATTTTTTAAAAATATATATTTTATTGATATTTTACAGAGAGGAAGAGAGAGAGATAGAGAGCTAGAAATGTCGATGAGAGAGAAACATCGACCAGCTGCCTCTTGCACACCCCCTACCGGGGATGTGCCTATAACCAATGTACATGCCCTTGACCGGAATCGAATCCGGGACCTTTCAGTCCACAGACCGACGCTCTACCACTGAGCCAAACCGGTTTTGGCAAAAGTTATATTCATAATTTCCAAAAGGAACTACTTTCTGAGACATACTCCAGGTTTATCAGAATTTCACACCCTCACCAACAGAATTTTTGCTGCCGCTAGATGTGGCTGGGTTGAAAAGCATAAATAAAATCACTGAACGCTCTCCCAGTGTTATAAAGGGGTAACATGGCATGCCAGCGGTAAATCATTCAGGCAACATCTACTTACTTCAAAGATCAGAAGGATACTTTTAGTTTGATCACGGGTTCGAAACCTTTTTAGATGAAAATGCATTTTTGTCCTGTGTCGTAAGAAAAGAGTTTGAAGTCTTGTTCAGTTCTATCATCACAGGTTGTCATAAATTACTTCATTATCACAAGTGCTGACAGATTGGTCCTGGCAGGAGGTTTGGAATGAGCCAGAGTTTGTTGGCATTTCTCCTCCAGTGGAAGGCTGGGTCCCATGCGGGATGCCTCGAGGCAAGGATTGTATCTCACCCTTTATGGTCCTGGGTACCCACCTGGCACCATACGTGTTTGGTGTTTGAGAAATCCAGCGAATTAGTCATGTAGCAAGTTGGCCATGCAGCAAGCTGACCCCCTTTCTGAACAGAGAGCGCTTCCTGGGAATCCGCCTACAAAAACCTTCTCTTGTGAAACCGGTTTGGCTCAGTGGTAGAGCGTCGGTCTGCGGACTGAAAGGTCCCGGGTTCGATTCCGATCGGGGGCATGTACATTGGTTGCGGGCACATCCCCGGTAGGGGGTGTGCAAGAGGCAGCTGGTCGATGTTTCTCTCTCATCGATGTTTCTAGCTCTCTATCTCTCTCCCTTCCTCTCTGTAAAATACCAATAAAATATATTTTTTTAAAAAAGAAACCTTCTCTTATTTAACTCCTGTAGCCTCCATTTATTTTCCTGAATGGATGATCCTATGCGCTCTGCCTATCACCACAGGTTTGGGGTGAGGATCATGCATGGTGGTTTATTTCAGGAAGCTTTGAACACAACATGGCAATGCTTCATAAAAAATGCTTCTTTTGATCACTCCCCAGACAAGATTTTCAGAGATGGGAAGCAAATCAGAAAGACAGATGTGCATGCTTGAGTCATCCTCCTGACCATGGCTCTGACCACGTCCCTCATGATTGGAACCCCCCTTCCCATGGTGAGTGAAATCCAGAGCGCTGGCCCACAGGCTTTCCTCCATCTGGACCCAGCCACCTCTCTGAGCTCACCCCTTGGCTGAACCCATCTTGCTTTGTCCTCTTGGGCCTCACAGGCCGCCCTGCAGTTTCTCCATCCTCGGAGACTTGGCAGTTTGGTTTCTCTCTCCAGTTTCCCTCTGCTGGCTCCCTGCCATCATACGGTCTCTGCTCCAGTGCCCTCTCCGGGGACACCTCCCTGACCTCCCATCCCCAGGAGCAGACTCATTAGTTGACTCTGTTGACTCATTAGTCAACAGAGCCAAATATCAACAGTACAACGATTGAAATTTCTTTTGAGAGCCACTTTTTTTAAACTTAAACTTCTTCTAAAGCCACTTCTTCAAAATAGACTTGCCCAGGCCGTGGTATTTTGTGGAAGAGCCACACTCAAGGGGCCTAAGAGCCGCATGTGGCTTGGGAGCTGCGGTTTGCCGACCACTGCCCAAGAGCATCTTCTGTCCATCTCCACCCCGTGTCTTCTTTTTCTTTCTAGCACTTACCAATGACATTGTGTCATACACGGATTGGCCTTTGTGCTGTCCATCTCTCCTTCACCAGGAATAAGTTCCAAGCAGCAGAAACTTGCTTTCTTGGCCGTGCATTCCCAGTACCCAGAATATCACCTGGAAGGTCAGAGGTGATGAATAATCGTTTACTGATGGAATCAATATGTAAATACCTGGACAGCTCCTGCAGCTTCTGTCACCTGCCCTGTTTGTCAGACAGCCCCATGTGGCTTTAGAGGAGTGACTTAGAACTGATGACAGCCTGCGGGGAGAGGAGAGGAGGCATAACTGATTAATTTCATTTAATTCAATGCAGCAAACTCATACCAAGCCCCTATTATGAGCAGGGCCCTCTGTCGGAATTGATCTAGCACATCTGCTTCTATGAAGAAGCCTTATAACTGATAGTTTGTACACAGCAAGAGCCAAAACAGGAAGGCTTCTTCAACCAGACTTCCTCCTCTGATTGCTGTTGAAACACATTTAAGTTAAGCAGCCTTTGTTGAATGCCTACCACAAGCCAGGTGCTAGGCTCCTGGACCATCCATCCGCATGCTGCACAAGGCCACCAATCTTTCAGGTGTAAATAATGGCAGATCGAATACTCAGAGGAAAGAATTTGGCACAGCCATACCGCATGAAATTATGGACTCCTGCAGAGGTATATTAACCTGAATCCTTCTAGAAGTATACAGATTAAAGCTATTAGAATTCTATTAGAGTCATGCACTCACTCTGGTAATTAATGTGGGCTTTTGATTTAGACAAGAAAAAACTGCCCTAGCCGGTTTGGCTCAGTGGGTAGAGTAGGCTGAAAGGTCCCAGGTTTCATTCTGGTCAAGGGCAAATGCCCAAGTTGTGGGCTTGATCCCCTGTGTGGGGCCTGCAGGAGATAGCCAATCAATGATTCTCTCTCATCATTGATGTCTCTATATCTCTCTTCCTCTCAGGAATAAATAAAAATATATTTTTTAAAAAAGACAAGAAAAAACTGCATATTTCAAATTGGTAAAAAAAAAAACAACCTTATTTTTCCTCATTATTGTCTGAGCATTGAGGACTCACTTTTATGAAAATATATGGTTCATTTCTGGTGTATTTTATCTATATAATTTCATAAGAAAATTTCAATGTATGCATACACACACACACACACACACACACACACACATATATATATATATATATATATATATATATATATATATATATATATATATATTAGGTCCTTGTTATACAAAATGACAGAATAAAGTAAGTAGAGGATACAAAGTAGTACCTGACACAGTTATTTCAGTGAGAGCCGGCTAGGTGCCTGTCTCTATTCTAAGGGCTTTAATGGATTGACTAGATTTGACTGGTTAACTCATTCAGTAGTCACAGCATACCCCTGAGGTAGGTACTCTTACCAGTCCCATTTTAAACACCAGGAGACAGGAGCAGAGAGGTTCACGGTCAGTCGTGGTGCCAGAACTCTGCAGAATCCATGATCTTGACCACTATTATGTTGCCAGTCAGGAAGCACACATTCTACCTGGGCAGGTAAGAAAGAGGCATATTAAATACTAACCAAATTTCAACATAATAGGTTGTTGCAAAAACAGTCAATAATTACTGTAAGAGATCAAAGTAGGGAAAGGCAAATTCTGCCTGGATGGAATTGGCCAAAAGTCAGACTGGCTTCTTCATCGCAACAACAATGCTGGAATCAAGAGACAGGTGACAATGCCCTCAAAATGTTGAAGGAAAATTATTTTATTTATTTATTTTTAAATATGTTTTTATTGAGTTTTTACAGAGAGGAAGAGAGAGGGATAGAGAGCTAGAAACATCGATCAGCTGCCTCTTGCACATCCCCCACTGGGGATGTGCCCACAACCACGCTACGTGCCCTCGACCGGAATCAAACCTGGGACCCTTCAGTCCGAAGGCCGACGCTCTATCCACTGAGCCAAACCGGTTTCGGCAGGAAAATTATTTTAATCTAGATTTTTATGCACAGTTAAGATAGTAATACAATGCAACATCTCAAAAATATATCTCTTCCTTCCATGCATCTATCTTATGGTACCACTAGAGGATGTCCTCCATCAGAGCAAGAGAGACAAAATTGAAAACAGGATATCAAAGTGCAGGGGAGAAATAGAGAGAACCCCCAGAATAGCCACTGTGCTTCAGGGATTGGAGCCACCAGATTGGAGCAGCATGACTCAGAGACAAGCATCGAGAGCCATCATCACCATGCCTGCTGCTGTCGGAACATCATTCTAACCGGGGAAAACTGCCCAACAGGCATGGCTCAGGGGTTGAGCATCAACCTATGAACCAGGAGGTCATGATTTGATTCCCGGTTAGGGCACATGCCTGGGTGGTGGGCTCGATCCCCAGTGTGGGGCATGCAGGAGGCAGCCAATCAATGATTCTCTCTCATCATTGATGTTTTTCTCTCTCTCTCTCTCTTCCTCCCTTCCTCTTTGAAATTCTATCTATCTATCTATCTATCTATCTATCTATCTATCTATCTATCTATCTATCTTCTATCTGTCTATATATATCTGGAGAAAACTCCTGGAGGATGTACTGAAACAAGGGAATGTACTAAGAAAGAGAAAGAGATGACCTCCAGGAAATAGGGAAGCCAATCTTAGAGAAAGGCAGCGGGAATTTCTTTTCTTTTTTTAAAAAAAAATATTTTATTGATATTTTACAGAGAGGAAGGGAGAGAGATAGAGAGCTAGAAATGTCGATGAGAGAGAAATGTCGACCAGCTGCCTCTTGCACACCCCCTACCGGGGATGTGCCCGCAACCAATGTACATGCCCTTGACCGGAATCGAACCCGGGACCTTTCAGTCCGCAGACCGACGCTCTACCACTGAGCCAAACCAGTTTCGGCAGTATTTGCATTTTTAAATGACATGTATGAATAATAATAATACCCAAAATGTTGGGTATCCAAAAGACTTTCAATAAAAGTTCTTTTTCTCATGGTATTATTATTATTACTATTACTACTACTACAACTATTACTACTAGAGGCCTGTGCATGAAATTCATACAGGGGGTCCCCTCAGCCCAGCCTGCACCCTCTCCAATATGGGACCCCTCAGGGGATGTCCAACTGCCGGTTTAGGCCTGATCCTGCTGCTCAGTCATTTGGTCATCCCTCACTAACCCCCCTGCCAACCTGGTCACCTCACACAGACTATGCGGTCATATGTTCAGTTGTTTTGATGTGATGGTTGCTTAGCCTTATATATATATATATATTATTGGAAAGAGCCTTGGCTTGTTGTCAGTTGATATTAAAACTGATGATATCAGCTGCTGTCTCTTTCTGGGGATCTGGCAGGGGATTTAATTCACTGGACCTCAGTTTCTTCATTTAGAAAGCACATGTGTATAATCTCGTAGGCCTGGTCCAGACCTATTATGCTATGAATAGAAGCTTTCATGCAACACGCAGACACTGACAGGGTTCTGTCACACATGGGAAACTTGGCTGCTTTTAATGTCCCGACTTTGATCTGGGCCATGGAGCCTAGAAGATGAGGAATGTCTTAATCATCGGTCCCAGAACATGAAAGGTGATCGTGAGAAGGGGTATCCAGCAGAACAAAAGACAGAATCAAACAATAGGATGCTAACCTCTGGGGTGAGTGAGTCATACCTTGCAGAGCTGATATGTGAAAATAGGATGATGTACTTGAATGCATTTTGTAATGTGAAAACCCTATACAAGCCTAGGAGGGATCCACAGTATTGTTTGAGAAAGGGTCAATGCACACTCATGGGAAAAATTCTGGTTGGGGAGTTAAGACATTTGCCTTCTGGTGTTGACTTCATGCACCTTGAAAGAAACTGTGGGCCTAGAGGCTGCAGTGGGCACAGGGGTGGGTCTCGGCCCATCCTCTGTGACCCCACCCGGCCCCTCTCACCACGGTCCAGTCCCCTGTCTGTTGGCAGCCTGCTCCTGCTGCCACAGCTCTCTCGCACTGACAGCAATGACCCTGGTAGCACCCACTGATGGTGACATGGAGCCATTGGGGCCAGCGCCAGCAGTGAGTGTGAGCAAGACCAGTGCCATCAGCAGATGCAAGCTGCGGTTGCTGCCCCAATCACCCCTCAGGAGCAGGGGGTAGATGGAGAAGCCCTTAGAGGTGATCAGGGCCTGCAGCCACCACTCACACCTGCTGATGGTGCCGAGTGTTTGGGACCAGCTGCAAGCACTGGGCAAGACCTCGGCGTGTGGGAACAAATAATTTTCAGTAACCACCAGAGGCTCGGCCCAATGACAGTGACTGGCATTCTGCCTTGGTGGGACACCCCTGCTCACCGGCTCCAGCATCCTGCCACAGCCAATGCCTGCCATGTTCTGCACACACAAACACCCAGGTGGTCAGCACATGTCATAGCGACTGGTTGTTCGGTTGTTTGGTTGTTCTGGTTGTTCCACCATTCGGTCTATTTGCATATTAGCCTTTTATTATATAGGATTATGAATTAGATCCATAAACACATGTCATTTAGGCTGCATGACCATTCCCTGAGATATGATGTATTGCTGCCTTCTTATACAGGAGGAGTTAGGTTCAGAGAGGCGAAATAACTCACCAAAGTGACACAAGCCAGGGGCAGAGCTCCTTCAGTTCAAGTTTGAGTCCAAATTCTCCCTGCAAGGCTTTGGGGGACTGAGAACATGTGGGGAACAGGGTGTGTGTGTGTGTGTGTGTGTGTGTGTGTGTGTATGTGCAACATCCTTCAAATGAAACAAGATTAAAGTCATGTCACAAACTCAGGATGAGACTCCAGGAAGAGTTGTTGAGTCCTGGAATCAATTACTATGGGAAGCTGGGATTTTGGGATATCTTTGGAAAGGCCCTAGATCTTCATTCACATGTCCATGCAGCTGTAATTTTTCTAGATAGAGAGGGAGAGACCATGAGTGAGATCTGCTCTCATTTCCATGATTCTGTTCTCAACACTCTATCGAGATAAATGTCCATTCAGCACCCCCTCAAAAGGGCTGGAATTCACACACAGCTGCAACTTCATAGAAAACTGATTAAACCAGCTATTTGGATTCAATATTAATTGAACGTCATCTTCAGTGTTTCCCAAACTTCTCTCATGATGAGAATCACCTGGTGGAGTTATTAAAATACAGATTCCCGAATACCAACTAAGAAGTGCTAAACTAGAATTTTTGGGAACATATAGGTAAAATTGTATACTTAACTAGTGGTCTAAGCTTAGGGTATGAGGCAGTATTTGGGGAACAGTGTGTGTGTGTGTGTGTGTGTGTACAATTTTACCTATATGTTCTCATCATGAGAGAAGGTTGGGAAACACTGATTCTACATTGAAAGTGAAATGCAAGTAGTCAAAGTTTAAAGAGAGGAAGGATGAGTTAAGAGTTCTAAAAAAATAAGATTTTCTACCATTACAAAGTCAACATACGTTATTGTGTAAGACTTTTAAAAATTTCTATTGTGTAAGACGTTTATCAAACAAACATTATGCTCCTTTATTGGCTGTATAGGGATTTTTGTACACTTATCTCACATTTTAAAATCACCCAATCCCTCATTCCCAATTCTGTATAATTCCATCACAAATACCATTTCTCTGCCTTTGCCTAAAATCTTGTGCTAACAGGCCACTACCTCCCCCAAGGGAATTACAATAAAAGCTCAGTTTAGCCTCAGCTACATTTGGGTAAAAATGAAGGCATGAGAGATTTTATTAGTGAAAAGGGGGGGGGGAGGGCAGAGTCTGAGGGTAGTAGGCACTTGCATGGGGTGGGGTGCGGGCAGAGGAAAGGAGATTTAACCAAAGTGGTGGCTGTGTCCAGGAGTAAAGACTAAACTTCAGGAATTCTGGTCCCTGCTTGTCAATCTAGGGCGGATGGGGGATCTTTCCAGTTCCCGCCCTATCCCCAACTCCCAACGCAGACACCAGGCGGCGCTCACGCCCTTGCAGCAGCGCCCCTGGAGCCCTTGGAACTTCCCGCAGCTCCTGAAACGCTGCGCTGCCTGCCCGACCCCAGAGAATCGCGTTCAGTGAAGCGCAGAAGCAGAGCGGCGCCTCGCTTGCACCCCGCCCTGGGGCTGAGCCGAGGCCAACTTGGAAAGCGACCGGTGGACGCAGGGCGACGGCTGGGCTGGAGAGGATCCTTTCCACTCCAACCGCGGGGCCGGCGGGGACGTTCAGAGCATGGGCCAGAGGGTGCAAACACCACGCGGATTCTGGGAAAGCAGAAGAGGTGGCGGTTGGGAAGGTTAGGATGTTGGGAGGACCCCTTAAAAGGTTTCAAACTCCACAGCCTGCTCTTCTCTCTCTCTCTCTCTCTCTCTCTCTCTCTCTCTCTCTCTCTCTCTCTCAAATACTTTTAAACATATTTTTATTGATTTCAGAGAGGAAGGAAGAGGGAGAGAGAGAAGCATCACTGATGAGAGAGAATAATTGATAGATAGGCTGCCTCCTGCACGCCTCCCACTGGGGATAGAACCCGCAACCCAGGCATGTGCCCTTGACGGGAATGGAACCTGTCCCGCAGGCCAACAACACTCCATCTACCCAGTCAAACCGGCTAGGGATCCGCAGCCTCTCTTTTTGCATCCTCAGCTGGGCGCAATGGAAGCAGATTCCTTTTAAGAGGATCACCTGCCCTTTCTCCTCTCTCCATCACCACCCTTTTGTGGTGGGCGGTGAAATACCCCCTGTTCAGTTTTCCAAGGCGAGAAAGAAAGTAGTGTCTCACAAAAATGAGTCCTTGCGAAATTCTCAATTTGTGTACCTGCATCCCCAACATTTGTGCGTACACAACAAGCTGGATTGTAAATAATGTCGCAGGGGATAAGGGGGAATGGTTCGCTCGGTTTAAAAACGGGTAAGGACGCTTTCTAAGGGGCCCAGGGCTGGCGGTGCAGGGCGTTGGCGCGCCCCCTGCGGTTCTCATCTCAGGGGCGGGTGTGCTTCAGGTCTCCAAGGATGCCCTGCATGGATCAGAACCACCGGGGGGTCTGATAAATGCGGCGTCCCTGGCCTCAGCCCACGCGTTGAATGAGCATCTCTGTGAGTGGGGGGGAGGATGACCAGGTTGGGAAGTCCAGCCACAAGAAACTATCCACATTTTTTTTTTCTTTTTAAAACTACAAAAATGTCCATTTCAACACTCCGGATCATCATCCGGCACATTAAAGGTTGGACATCGCTGCCTTGGCATTTCAGAGCTCTTGTTGGAAGTTCGGGAAAGGCCGAAACCGTTTTGGCTCAGTGGATAGAGCCTCGGCCTGCGGACTGGAAGGTCCCAGGTTCGATTCCGGTCAGGAGCATGTACCTTGGTTGCAGGCACATTCCCAGTAGGGGTGTGCAAGAGGCAGCTGATCAATGCTTCTCTCTCATTGATGTTTCTGACTCTCTATCCCTCTCTCTTCCTCTCTGTAAAAAATCAATAAAATCTATTTTTTAAAAAAAGGAAGAACGAGGAGAGGAGGCTAACAGGCCACTACCCCTTGCAGTGGTGCAGGGCCCTTGGCGAGGGGACACACGGCCGGTGTTTGGGAATGGGAAGGTGGGCACACAACACCTGAGCTCCGAGGGCCCCTGACCTTCCCCAGCCGCCGCAGGGGCGGGGTGGGCAGCCCCGCACCGCCTAGGGAAGAGGGGAGGGGCTAAAGACGCTCAGCGGCGCACCTGGGCCCCCAGGTCCGCGCGAGCGCGTGCGCGGGGCGGGGCGGCCGCCTCCGAGCATCCTTTTGGGGCGGGGGGAGGGAGGGGAGGAGGCAGTAAAGTGGGGGTGTCTGGAACTTAGGCCTGCCTCCCACCACCCCAACCTCCGCCCCCGCGGCCACCTTCCCCTTTATAATTGGCCGCCCGCTGCCCGTCCTCTCCTCTTATCTGATCCAGGCGCCCGGCGGGAGGGAGCGGCGGAGAGGAGGCGGCGGCCCGGGGCGGACAGAGGGGAGAAGGAGCCGGGGAGGGAGAGGGGGAGGAGGGAGGAAGAGGGGAGATAGGCTAATTAAAGGGGCACCGGGCGGGAAGCGAGTGAGGGTCGTGCGCTGCCAAGAAGGAACTCGCGGCGGAACTTGGATCTTCCCTGCGCGCCAGGAGGTCTCCCACCTGGGCTGGGACCGCGCCCCGCACAGGTCAGTCCCAGGCTTTTCCTACCTTTCCCCCGGGTTTTGAAAAGCCTATTGGTGAGGAAGGAGGAGTGGAGAGGGCAAGCCACCTGCAGATGCAATGCGATTTCTTGGACTTGGGCGCGCGCCCTGGACAGTCTTAGGACTTTTGGGTGGGATGGAACCCGCGCACCCCGGGGGTCACTGCGCAGGGAGTGGCGAGAATGCAAAGGCTGCGATGGCGCCTGGTTTTGCTCCAGGAGTTTTTCTCTGCCCTTGGGTGCTGTGAACGTGCGGCGGCTGGAAGAGGAGGGTCGGGTCTGGCTTCCAGAGACGTTGGCGACACCATCATTTCCAAGTAGAACCGGCTTGGTAAAGGCGGCAGTCTGGTGCAAAGGGACTTGTCTTGGAGAGCTGTGTATTCATAGAAAGCATGCTGTTTTTTAAAAATTTAGATTGCATTGGGGTCCACTTGACAGATCACGGGGGACAACTCACCTGGGCACTGCTTGGTTCCACCGCGGGTTAGCGCTGGAGGCAAAGAGGACCTCCGGGCGGAGCGCACTGATAGATGTAGGATGCTGGCGGTGGCCGCTCGTCCGCGTCTCTGCCTTCCAGATGCTTTGCGCCTTTTGCTTCGGGTGCAGCTTTGAGATGCACCGCCAGGCTGTGTTGTTGGAAGGTCCTATCTGCCCGGGGTTCTCCCCCTCCCCCCTTCATTTTATCCTTCTGGACCTCTCCAGCCTCCTCGTACTCAGCGGATGGGCTAAGATGCATGCCATGCGTGCATGAGCCGTGAGCCGAGCTTTGGCGTGCAGTGCGCACACGGGTTAGGGCCGGGCCCAGAGCAGCCCGCGCGGGGCCGCTAGGTAAGGCTGGTCACCGCCTGCACGTCAGACCACAGGCGCTCAGCCTGAGGAGCTGGCTTCTTGGGTCCGTCCTCTGGGGAAGCGCGCCCTCTGGCGCCGGAGCCAGCTCAGGGTTGACCTGGGGTCGCCCCTTCTGCTTGGACTTGTGCTTAAGGAAAGTGCCCAAAGGGGGCTTGTGTGCAGCTCGCACAGAGGCCTGGATTCCCCCCTCAGAATTGCTCCTGGAACTGCTGCCGAGAGCCCCATTCCCTTTGGAAGTTTTGGACTCCCTTCTGGAAGGTTCTGAGAGTCCACTGCTGGCAGCGGCTGAAGGAGATGGGAGCGAAGGGGAAGAAAGAAATGTGGGGATAAGGCTTTGGTGGCTCTGCGGGGAGCAGGAATGGAAAGCAGTTTCCCTCTTAAAGGCTCCTCACCTCTGGAGGGCGGACGGGGCACTTCCCAGTTGCAGCAGGTGATTAAGAGGCCCTAGCCTAGGCCAATCCAGCAAACAGGCTGAAGCTGGGGGCAGTGAGCAGAACTGGGGTGCTTTTCTCACGAGGTGGGCCTCTTCCACCCAGAGAACTCACTGGCAAGTGTAGATGAGTGAGTGAGGGAGGGAGGGAATGAATGAATGAATGAATGGATAAATGGATAGCACTTGGATTTTCAGTTGTTCTGAGAGCAACTTGGATGGATTTCCTCTGAACATGGCCCCAATGTGTGGTTACTATAAGACAAAGCTTTAGGGTAGTATTTAAAAAAAAACATGTTTTATTGATTATTTACAGAGAGGAAGGGAGAGGGGAAGAGAGTTAGAAACATTGATGAGAGAGAAACATCAGTCAGCTGCCTCCTGCACACTCCGTACTGGGGATGTGCCCACAACCAATGTACATGCCCTTGACCAGAATCAAACCTGGGATCCTTGAGTCCCCAGGCCGACCCTCTATCCACTGAGCCAAACTAGTTAGAGCTAGGGTAGTATTTTTTTTAAATAGCTTTATTGAGATATAATTCATATCCCATATAGGTGTACCATTCTGAGGTTTTTAGTATAGTCACAGTGTTGTGCAACCACCACCACAATCCGTTTCAGAACGTTTTTATCACTCCAAAAGGAAACCCCGTACCTGCTAGCGGTAACTCCCCGTTTCTTCTTAACCTGCTCTCCCCACCCCCCCAGCCTCTGGCAACCACTAATCTACTTTCTGTTGACATTTCATATAAATGGAAGCATGCAATATGTGTGTGGTCCTTTGTGACTGGCTTCTTTCACCTCGCAGCATGTTTCCAAGGTTGATCCACGATGTTCAGGATACGCTCTCTGCAAACACTGGGCAGGCGTCTCCGCCTGCCTGGGGAGCCCCGAGCCGGGACCCGAACCTCCACTGCAGCCCTGACCTCCCGGGGGTCCCTTTGAAAGGATAGGCGTCCCATTGGTGAGGCTTCCTAGTAATTCCCTGGACAGGATTCCTGGAGCCGTTAGATTTCCTGGAGCAGTTTTGGGTGGGTCCCAAGCTTCAGGGGTGATGGGAGGAGCCCTTTGGCCCCTAGCCTGCTGCTAACGGTCCAGCTGAGGACTTCAGAGAACTCTGAGGTCCTTCTGTGCATGATTTGCTCTTCAAAACCAGACAGGGCTGGCCTTAAGAACGGGCTGAGCCAACTGGTATTGTTTGAGGGGTCCTGGGGCAGCCCCGGTCTACCAGAGAGGCCCCTTGGAGGCGTGCTCTCTTTGGCTTTTAAATACTTCCTCGTGTCACTTAGTAAAACACAAACAGGCTTGCACAGAGTGAAATGCAAAGCCTGTTTTCAGCTGACAATCTCTGCGGTTCCATGGCTCTGGAGGCACATTTGCTATCGGTTAATCCAAACGCACCCAGATGCCTGCTGTTTCCTGGCCTTTGGGGTGTAACCTAAGACTGCTTTCAAGGACCAGGACCTGCCTGAATTGCTGCAGGCGGAGGTGGTGCTGTTTGAGCACCACTGAGCTAACAGAATGTCCGGGATTATGACAGTTTGTAGAGAACAAGGTTGTTGGTAAATGCACCGGATGGTTCCTGGGGGGAACAGAGAGGCCAGCCTGTGGGAGGAGGGCATAGGTAAGAGGAAAGTGACAAAAGCAAACTTCCTCCTCAGTGCTGGATGTCAGGAAAACAATGTCTTCTTGCTCCTTCAGTAACTAAATAAAATGGGGCAGGGATCCAGTTACTCTTCTATGTAAAAATAAGCCTTGAAGGAACACCAAACCTCATCCTGTTCCAGTGGGGTGGTGTGTGTGTGTGTGTGTGTGTGTGTGTGTGTGTGTGTGGTGGAATTTCTGGATACACACACACACACACACACACACACACACACACTCTAGACGCCAGTGCACAAAATTTGTGCATGGGATGGGGGGGTCCCCTTCGGTCCAGCCTGCACCAACTCTAATCTGGGACCCCTTGGGGGATGTCCAACTGCTGGTTTAAACTGGCAGTTGGACATCCCTCTCACAATCCAGGACCACTGTTTCCTAACTGCCCCACCTGGTTGCCCCCAACTGCCCCCCCTCCTGCCCCTGCTGTTTGGTTGTTACTGTGAGGACGTCCTGACGAATTTACATATTACCCTTTTATTACAATAGAGGTCCAGTGCACGAAATTCATGCATGGGGGGGTGTGTCCCTCAGCCCAGCTTGCACCCTCTCCAATCTGGGACCCATACTGGGATCAGGCCTAAACGAGCAGTCATATATCCCTCTCACAATCCAGGACTGCTGGCTCCCAACTGCTCACCTGCCTGCTTTCCTGATTGCCCCTAACCTCTTCTGCCTACCAGCCTGATCACCCCCTAACCACTCCCTACCAGCCTGATTAATTCCTAGCTGCTCCCCTGCCAGCCTGTTTGCCTTCCTCTACAGGCCTGGTCACGCCCAACTTCTCTCCTCTGTAGGCATGGTCACCCCTAACTGCCCTCCCCTGCAGGCTTGATTTCTCCCAACTGCCCTCCCCTGCTGGCCATCTTGTGGTAGCCATCTTGTGTCCACAAGGGGGCAGCCATCTTGTGTGTTGTAATGATGGTCAATTTGCATATTACTGTTTTATTAGATTATATATAATACCCTATTGAGTACCCTTTTCTTTTCAGAAACACATTTGTTTTCCAATGAAGTCACTGAAATTCAGGGACATAAACTACCTTGCCTGGGGTCACAACACCAGCCAGGGACAGCTACCTGATTAAGAAAAGTCTATAGGAGGTTTGAACTCAGGTCCCATTGGACTTGGTCTCCATCAGCTTCTTGGAGGACTGAGGGGGAGGGATATATGACCAGAAATGAATGATGTCCGAGGAGGCCATCTTACCTAATAATAGACAAACATGTAAATTGATCATACCTCTGCTACACCACCAGCCAATCAGGCATGATATGCAAATTAACCAAACAAAGATGGCGGTTAATTTGCATACACAGGCGCTAAGTGATGGGGGCGGGGTGCAGGTGTTCTGCCACACCCCTGGTCTCTCAGGGACCCTGGGAGGGCAGGGCTGGAGCAGAAAGGGGCTGGATGGAAGTGGAAGGGTGGTGCCAGCAGCCAGGGAAAGGAAAGCCCATTCTAGCATGAATCTTTGTGCATCAGTTTTCTAGTATAATCTATTCTTGAAACAGGGGATGGAAGGCAGGTAGAGTTGGGTAAAATCTAAACCAGCTCATCTGTGTTTCATCCATGTTCCTTAATATTTCTGAGCTTCTCATCCAGAAAATGGGGAGGATAGCGGTCATGTTATAGAGCTGTAAAATCTGAGATCATCTAGTACAGAGCATGGAAGACATGAATGCTTACTCTTATCTCCTGCTTCTTTTCTTCTTTCTATTCTTTCCCCCCTTTTTACCACTTTCCCCATCTCTCTTTCTCTGCTTGTTTGCTTGCTGATTGATTGATTGTAGGGATTGTGACAGGAAAGGCAATGGGAAGTTCTGAGTGTCTATTTAAGCCAGGCATCAAGATCTGGACTCCCCATTTCTTCAAGACACTTCCTTATCAATGTTCTTGGCAATCTTTTCTGCCAATTGGGTGTTTGTTGGTGGAGTTAGCCTGGCATGTGTCCCTGACTCTGAATGTTAGGAATCAGTGTTTGGTCTCTTTTCTACAAGAAATTATCAGAGATGTTTATGAAAACTGATCCAGAAGGAGGCTGGGCTTTGCTGAGTTGGTTTGAATGTCTCAGGATATGCTATAGGGATACTCAGGAAACCCTGTAATGAATAAAGATCTGATCCTGGGTGGTTTTCTGTCTGATTTTATAGAGAGGAGCTCACTGAATTGATATGTAAAAATGACAATCTAGCCAAAACCGGTTTGGCTCAATGAATAGAGCGTTGGCCTGCAGATTGAAGGGTCCCGGGTTCCATTCCGGTCAAGGGCATGTGCCTTGGTTGTGGGTACATCCCCAATGGGGGGTGTGCAAGAGGCAGCTGATCGATGATTCTCTCTCGTCGATGTTTCTAACTCTCTATCCCTCTCCCTTCCTCTCTGTAAAAAATCAATAAAATATATTTTTTTAAAAATGACATTCTACTGCAGGTCAGTTTTTCATTCCATTCTTCCTCTACGTCCAAGTCCTGCCTTCTGCCACGTACTGAAACTGTGCTAAGCACTCAAAATGCAGTGGAGAATAAACCACTTTGGGAAATAGAAATGCAAATGGCCAACGCAGTCTTAAGTGCTCCAGGGTGGAATAGAAAGGTTACTATTGATGGAAGCACAGGAGGAGCATCTGGTCCAGACTTGGGAGATCAAGGAACACTGTGCGAAGGATGTCTGCTGAGAAGTGTGGCTACCCTTTGTGTTACTTATAGGTGGAGGTGGTAGAACATTCCTGAGTCAAGGAGCTGTCACCAATTTGCCATGCTTTTGGGATATTTTAGCCTTTTATGGTGCAGGATTTGGAGTGCCTAGTTTAAGACTGAGCAGCTGTGTTTCTGAGGCTGATTTCCAGTCAAATCTTTTGCATCTGAATAGTCCACAGGTCTTCCTGTGAATGTGGGAAAGGTGACTCCTCTGGGCTGGCCTGTGCCTTTCGAAGAAGAAAACAGCACCCCTTCCTCCGGGTAACACAGCTTTGCATTCAACTTTGAGAGCATAATGCCTGCCAGTTTCAGGCATCACTCACCCTAGGCCAAATTATGCAGTGCATCAACTGTGAACTGAATACATCACCCCCGATCGTTCAATTACTGATCATTAAATCCATCAATATTTATTGTTTGCCTCTTATGTACTTTGAACCTTTATTTATTTATTTTATTTATCCTCACCCAAGGATATTTTTTCCATTGATTTTTAAAGAGAGTAGAAGGGAGAGAAAGAGAGAGAGAGAGAGAGAAACATTGATGTGAGAGACACACATCAATTGGTTGCCTCCTACACATACCCCGACTGGGGCCAGGGATTGAATCTGCAACTCAGGTACGTGCCCTTGACCAGGAATTGAAACCCCGATCCTTCAGGGCACGGGCTGATAGTCTAACCACTTAGCAACACCAGCCATTGATTGTGGGTTAAACTGTCCATGTAGATGTCTTATGGTACCCAAGACCCTAAAGATAAAAATGGTTACTGAGGCCATAAAATTAGCTGAAGAATTACAGTGGGATAAGGGGCAGATGCAATCCATTGGAGGTCTGGTTGTTGGGCGACCTCAGCCAGTGCTATTCAAATTGCCATGTGCTGAATTTTGTGCCCATTCACGAACTGTTACTTCCCCTTCATGAGATAAAATTGCACCAGGATGTAAATCAAATACGTTACTAAGCACTCTGCTAGTTCATGGCAAAACTTTTTTTGATGAAGGAAGCAAGATAATGTACTGATTAACATCTATAATGATAAAAGGTTAATATGTTAATTAGACCAGCAGCTGAATGATGTCATTCTGGACATCCATCTGGATGAAGTTGCATTTGAGGGAGCTGAGGCAGATGCAGTTAGGGGTGATCAGACAGGCAGGCAGAGTGGTTAGGGGTGATCAGGCAGTCAGGTGAGCAGTTAGGTGCAATCAGGCAGGCAGGCAGAGTGATTAGGGGCAATGAGGCAGGCATGCAGAGGAGTTAGGGACAATGAGGCAGGCATGCAGAGTGGTTAGGGGCAATGAGGCAGGCATGCAGAGTGGTTAGGGGTGATGAGACAGAGTGGTTAATGGCGATGAGGCAGGCAGGCAGAATGGTTAGGAGCAATCAGGCAGGGAGGCAGGCAGGAGAGTGATTAGGAGCCAGCAGCCCCAGATTGTGAGAGGGATGTCTGATGGCAAATTTAGGCCTGATCCCACAAGCCTGCACTGGCAGTCAGACATCCCCCGAGGGGTCCTGGATTGTGAGAGGGCACAGGCTGGGCTGAGGGATCCCCTGCCACACACAAATTTCATGCACCAGGCCTCTAGTTTTTGTATAAGCTCCTTACCTCATTTTGAATCAGTAACAATTACAGACTATTTTCAGTAGCACCCACCTAGGTAACATTGGTTCATACTGGCAGGAAGGTCATATTGGATTCTTTCTGTCTTTGTACTACTTTCAACCCTTGGTTATTGAACTTCTCCCATCTCAAACAACTTGGTTCTTAATCAAGTTATTCACAGAAAAATGTCTTCGTTCTCAAATAAAACTTCAGTTCTCAACCTGACAGTCATTCATGCTGATACCTGTATGATCAGTCACGAATCTTTCAGGTGACAAACAAGGAGAGAATGCGTATGAACGAGTCAGTTTACCACTAAACCTCTCATTGTTAGCATTATTAGGAAATTGTTCAGTGAATGTTTTCAGGTTTTTTGCTTTTGTTGCTGCTTATTATTATTTTTTAAATATATATTTTACTGATTTCATAGAGGAAGGGAGAGGGAGATAGAAACATCAATGATGAGAATCATTGATTGGCTGCTTTCTGCATGCCCCCACTGGGGATTGAGCCTGCAACCTGGGCATGTGCCCTGATAGGGAATCAAACTGCAATCTCCTGGTTTATAGGTTGCTGCCCAACCACCGAGCCATGTCAACCAGGCTGTTGCTGCTTAATATTATTAAATATGTACAGCAAGTCACCATGGTTCCTAGGAAGTTTATTAATAGCAGTAAAATAAAAAGGAAAATTGTGAGAACAACAATAGAGGTTAGAAATGTACTGTATTGTATATAAGAAAGTTAAAACTGTTTATAAGGGAATCATTTGGGGGGCCTGGTATGGATTAATTTAATTTACATTATTTCTTATGGGAAAAAAATGAGTTGGTTTTCTAACAAATCTCTTCTTGAACAGCCTTCCGGAATAAATTAAGTTCAAGCCCAAGTTTCCATTTTCTTTTCTTTCTCTTTCTCATTCTCTTGTTTTTTCTCTCTCTTTGTTTTCTCTGCCTTCTCATTCTCATCTTTATAGTTTTTTTCTCTCCTCTACCTTCCATATTACTATTTTACTATTTATTTCCCTTCCTTTTTGATGTTGCATGAGAATCATCGACCAGCTGCCTCTTGCACACCCCTCACTGGGGACGTGCCCACAACCAATGTACATGCCCTTGACTGGAATTGAACCCGGGACCCTTCAGTCCGCAGGCCGACGCTCTATCTACTGAGCCAAACCGGTCTTGGCGTCTTTAAGAATTTCTGTATAAAAAAATCACATTGGTTAGAAATAAAGATACTTTTATTTCTTCCTTCCAGCTCTTTCTGCCTTTTATTTGTTTTTCTTAAATTATTGCACTGAGTAGGACCTCTGGTACAATGTTGAGTGAAATGGTAAGATGTTACAATGTTATCAGTTTTGTCCTATTGTTGATCTTAGAAGAGAAGCATTATATTTCAGAACTTCTATTAAAAGAGAGGAACCTATTCTAAGTGTTAGAGAATTTTTATATTCAAAACCACATTTTTGTGGATTAGTCCATTGATCCAAAAATTATATTTACAGCACCTGGACAAAATAATTTTTATACTGATATAAATATGTGATATTAGTCTGTAGCTCTTTTATTTCATGTTATTTTCCACATGAGTATTCAAATAATTGAAGACATCATTATGTGCCTCTGATTCTTATTTTTCCTGGGCTCAATTTAAAACGTGCTTAAAATAGTCTTTTTTTTTTCTTTTTCCCAGATCTTTGCATGAACTTGTTAACTAGAACTGTTAAGTCTTTCTAAATCTATGAATTGCTCTTAAGTCAAATCTTCCACATTTTCCTAAGGTTGATTAGTTCGAACCTAACAGAGCTGTTATCTGGAAAGTGATAAAAATGGATCAGAATGTTATTCACCCATGCAAATACTGTGCCTCTGTCATTGTCTGGGTCTTCTGTTTTTGCCTAAACCTTTATGCCAAGTTAGTCCTGAAACCTTAATATGATGGGAGATGTAAGGACTTCTTGACTCCTTCCTCGTTTAGTAGCCATTCAAGTAACAAATTATTATCCCTAGGGGCCTGGTGCACAAAATTTGTGCACGGATGGGGTTCCAAGACCTGGCTGGCAATCAGGGCCATCAGGGACGTCTTGCCCAGTCCTGATCGGGGCCTGCGGGCTTGCCAGCTGCTGGACAGGGCCTGCCAGATGGGGCCTGCTGGGCAGGGGGAGGGACTGCAGGAGGTTTGCTGGCTGGGGGAAGGGACCAGGGGAGGTTGACTGGCTATGGGAGGTTGGCTGTGGGAGTGCACTGACCACCAGGGGAAAGCTCCTGCTTTGAGCTTCTGCCCCCTAGTGGTCAATGTGCATCATAGCAACTGGTTGATCAGTTGTTTTGGTTGTTCAGTCAGTTGCATATATACATATATATTTCCCATTTGCTTTTCCTTTGGATTATTTCAAGCCCTTGCTAACATGCAACTAGAACATTTTGAGAGCTACCTGTGTTCTGAGTACATTATTAAAATGATCACAATCATTCCATGAGGTACATGTTAATTTGCACATTTTATTGAATAAGAAATCAAGTTGTGGAATGTTTAAACCAGTCAGTCAAGGACCTCTAGCAAATTATTGCTGTCTTCCTAACTCTCAGGTTTCTATTTATATATCATTACTTTGTGCTCTTTTTTTCCCCTATTTCACACTTAGTTAATTTCACTTTGCAACAGATTTGCTCTCATTCTTCCTCTTCAATAGAGTTGTAAGTAAGCTGATTGAGGGCAGGGATCATATAATATGAACTTTTGTATCTTCTTTAGTACCAAGTAGAGAGCTTTGGTTATATAGTAGGGCTCTCAATAAATGACTGTTGAAATGAAAATTGTAATACCATAATCTCTCTCAGGGTCTGGTATGCCAAATGGCTAGCTACAATTTTGCTTAAGTTTATAGGTTTTTTTTGTAAGTCAGCACTGATTGAATAGAACATTATTCAAGGCTTGGGTGTGTATATGTGTGTAAGTCTGTGTGTGTGTGTGTGTGTGTGCGCGTGCATGTGCACAGGCACATGTGCTTATGTGTAGGAATGGTTTACAAAACTTTAGAATACACATTTTAAGGAATTTTGATAAAATGAGTTATACTCAGGGCTCCTTGTTAAATTTAACTGTACAAATGAGATTAAACAAAACAAGCCTATGAAAATTCACCCTAATGAGGATAGTTTTACATTACTGATTATAGAATGGTGACAAGTGTTTTGAGAAAACTCGTACTAAACATTATCAACTTTACCTAAATTGGTTTATACCGTTTGATCTCAGAACTAAGTAGTCATTTCTATCATAATGATTTAAACAAAACAAAAAAGAAAGAAAGAAAGAAAGAGAGAAAGGAAGAAAAGGCAGAGTTATTTGTTTTGTGCAGGCTTTTGGATAGTTTCAACAAATTAGGCTTTGACATTTTGGTCCGTGTTAAACTATGTCATGGCACTTTAATAGGAATTGGGATTTTTTCTTGCCCCTGTTTCACTGTCCAAAAATTTGGAGACTTGGCAGAAAACCTTGGGAAAACTAAAATTCTACTTCTCCCAATATGTTATTACTCATCCTAATGTAAAATAAACAATCAAGAAGAGGAAGAATTTAAAGATAAGCTACAATAAATAATATTTTAAAAAATATAAGTGGATGTCTTTCTTGTTTAAGAATATAAACAGTATAAATACCTCAAATATGGTGTCATTATTGAGTTCAAGTTATTGGAATCTTCATTTAAGAAGTAATGTGACCTTGCCATCTATTTGAAAATGGCTTGGCTGAAAACTAAAGCTGTTATAATTACATTAAATTTTAAGAAAACACAGTAATTGCTATGAACAGGTAGGATTGCAAGGATAGATGAATATTAGGCATTGTCAACATAATTCCACTAAGAGGTAAAGAAGAAAATATGAATAGCTCAGTAAATGAAGTCATAAAAGCAAGATTTAGCATCCATTCTTGGATTTAAAAAAGTACTCAGTGAAAAGTTAAGAAGTTTTTTTTATTTTGTTCTTTAGATCCCACATATTAGTGAAATAATATGGTGTTTGTCTTTCTCTGACTTATTTCACTTAACATAATACCCTCTAGGTCCATCATGTTGTGCAAATGGTAAGATTTCATTCCTTTTTCTTTTTTTTTTTTTTATGGCCAAGTAACATTCCATGGTATATATTTATCACCACTTTAAAAAAAATATATTTTATTGAATGTATTGGGGCTACATTAGTTAATTATACAGGTTCCCAGTACAGTTCTATAACACATAATCTGTATATTGCATTGTGCGTTCCCCACCCACAGTCTAGTCTCCTTCCATCACTATTTACCCCCCTTTACCCTCTTTTATTTGGAACTGATTCACAGACCCAGAGAACAGACTGATGGTTGCCTGAAAGGAGGGGGATTGGAGACTGGGTGAAAAAAGTGAAGGTTTTATTTTTTATTTTTAAAAAAATATATTTTATTGATATTTTACAGAGAGGAAGGGAGAGAGATAGAGAGCTATAAATGTCGATGAGAGAGAAACATCGACCAGCTGCCTCTTGCACACCCCCTACCGGGGATGTGCCCGCAACCAAGGTACATGCCCTTGGCCGGAATCGAACCTGGGACCTTTCAGTCCGCAGACCGATGCTCTACCACTGAGCCAAACCGGTTTCGGCAAAGGTGAAGGTTTTAAACAGTACAAATTGGTAGTTATGAAATAGTCAGGGGGCTGTGCAATATAGCATAGAGAATATAGTCCATAATATTGTAATAACTATTGTCTAGCCCATCTGGCTAAGTGGTTGAGTGTTGACCCATGTGCCGAGAGGTCCCTGGTTCAATTTCTGGTCAGGGTACATGCCTGGGTTGTGGGCTGGATGTGTGGTGGGGGGGGGGGTGGCATGCAAAAGGCAGCTAATCCATAATTCCTCTCATCATTGATGCTTCTCTCTCCTCCTCTCTCATCCACTCCCTGAAATAATAAAATATATTTTTAAAAAATTACTGGGAAGGAAATGTGATTGTCTGATTATAATGTCTATTTCAGGTAAACCTTAGGAATTTACCCACTTGGGACATTCACCGTGCAATTTATGCCTCCCACAAGAGTCACAAAATACTTCCCGAAACTTCTCTTCCAAACATTCCGGGTGTTTCTCTCCATTTACAGCATCTTTTCAAACACCTTTCTTTTATCAGTTTGTACGTTTGAGTGAAATATATGATGCCCTGCTGAATGAATGAATGACCTCCTGACAACACTAACCCCCGTTCGCTTGGTTGCCTGTTCTAGATGACCCATGTAACTGCTTTATTTTCTGTCTTCTCAATATCCCTGTGCTCTCCATTTCCAGGACTGGTGCTGCATCCCATGTGAAAAGCAAGAAGTCAAATGAAGATTTTCCAGGGCAAGATGCAGTGCTGGCTGTTCCCAGCTTTTTTGGCAATTGCTTACGTTTGCACCTTTGTCCAGGGTCAAGGTAATGGAAAACTTTAAGATATTGGGTTCTGCGACTCTACTGTTCTTGGTTCTAATTACTGTTTTTTTATTTATTTAACTTACCCCAACAGTGCTTAAACTGTGTGCAGGCAGGGTTATGTGCTGGTTTTTACTCCGTACTACCAACTATTTACATTGCTAAAATGTGCCACAACTTGGGTGAGGGTGACGTCCTCACCAGTGACTGAGCAGAGTGATCTGTGGCAATTGGTTAAACAGCTTATTCTTAACTTGTTTCTTTTCACTCTGTGAAAATTTAATGAGTAACACAAATTTGCATGTTATAAAAGCAATTGTTAATAAGGAGCTATGATGTGTATGTAGTTCATCATGCATTTGTTTCTTAGAGTTTCCGCAGCATATTTTAACTACTTCATACCTGGTCCTGAATTTTGGTCCTTTTTTTAAAAAAAAAAAACAACCCTGAGGACATAGTGTGAAAGTTACTCAGGGTCTGAGGGAGGCTGCTGATTTGCCATTGTAAGCATTTCTAACTTTGTTTTAATGGAACTTAGTTTTTGAAATCTACTATTTGTTTTATTGGAATCTTCACTTTTATTTATTTATTTATTTATTTTTTAAAATATATTTTATTGATTTTACACAGAGAGAAATTGAGAGGGACAAAGAGCTAGAAACATCGATGAGAGAGAAACATCGACCAGCTGCCTCCTGCACATCCCCCACTGGGGATGTGCCCGCAGTCAAGGTACATGCCCTTGATCGGAATCGAACCCGGGACCCCTCAGGTCGCAGGCTGACGCTCCATCCACTGAGCCAAACCAGTTTCGGCTCACTTTTATTTTTGATTCCCATTTATTTTCTAAAGTATGTCAGGGAGTTGTTCTGGCTCACTGCTTGCTTTTGTAAATAAGTTTGTGGTTTTGGTTTTTTTTTTTTTTTGAAATCAGCATTTGTTTATATATGACTATGGCTGCTTTCACACTGCATTGACAAAATTGAATAGTCATGGCACACTAAAGCCCACAGAACCTAAAATATTTATTGTCTGGCCCTTTATAGAAAAAGTATGCTAAACTCCAAACGAAGTGCAGAGCATGTATAAGTACTCCAAGTGTCATTACTAGATAAACATGTGGAAATAGTCATCAGCTGAGTAATGAAGTCTAACTGTGCTAAAGTTGTTTTAGGGATGTTAATGTCTTGTGTGTGGAATTTAAGATTGTAAAAGAAGTGAAATGCAAGAGCCACACCCTGGTTCTTTAAAGTGAGGCAAAGGAATGGAAAGGAATGGAACTTGACTCTTTGCATGCTCAAGCAGTGTTAAATCCCAGAGTTACTGGCCATATTTCCCACACTTCATGCAACACATCAGGATGAGTTGGGTAGACAAATTCTTATTTATGGTGAAAGAATGTTTTCAGCTGTGGCAATGAGAGAGGTGATAATAGAAATCTTAGTTAACCCACCTTCTAAACCATGGGATACAGGATAACAGGACCTTGGGAACCAAAGGTAGGCAAATCACAAAGCCCCTCAGAATCACCATCTCAGTCTAGCTCAGTTCAGAAATAGTCATTCTTCAAATAGATGATCACCTAGAGCTGTGGTCGGCAAACTGCGGCTCTCGAGCCACATGTGGCTCTTTGGCCCCTTGAGTGTGGCTCTTGCACAGAATACCACAGCCTGGGCGAGTCTATTTTGAAGAAGTAGCGTTAAGTTTAAAAAATTTGGCTCTCAAAAGAAATTTCAATTGTTGTACTGTTTAATTTGGCTCTGTTGACTAATGAGTTTGCCGACCACTGACCTGGAGTTCTTCTGGGGGACTTCCAGGGGTGCTGTGCACCAGATATACATTGTTAACCAAGTTCTGTCTTAAATGAACTTCTATGGGGCACATACTGCATGTTAGATTCAAGGACACAAAGCTGAAGGAAACTTACTTTTTGCCTTCTAGCTGCTTACTGCCCACCAGGGATACAGAAGTATAAGACACGTTCAGTGCCAGTTCTGTGGGAGTGGGGCCACAGACAAAGATAGAAAGTTAGATTGAAGCCAAATTATGGAGGATTTTAAACAGCTCTTCTTAGAGGGACTCTCTGATAGCAATATACTCATACTCATCTTTGTGACGCAGGGGTTTGAGGGAATAGGAATAACTAAAGCAATGCAGGCATGTGCCTGGACCAGGAATTGAACCATGATCTCCTGGTTCATAGGCTGACACTCAGCCCCTGAGCCACACTGGCCAGGCTCAAACAATATATTCTTATAGACACATTTGGAGTCATGTTTATGCACAAAATGGGTAAAAGGCCAGGGTGGTACGCAGGATAATGTGTCCACAAAGACCTTCATATCTTAATCCCCTATGTGACAAAGGGGAGTTAAGATGTCAGATGCACTGAAGGTTGTTCATCAGCGGATCTTAAAATAGGAAGACTATCCTGGATTATCTAGGTGAGTCCAATTTGGGCCCAATTGCAGGGTCCTTAAATATGGAAGAGGAAGGCAGAGGAACCAATGTCAGAGTAATGCCAGGTGAGGAAGACTCGACCAGCCATTGCTGGCTTTGAAGATGGAAGGGGCCTCAAGTCAAGGGATATGAGAAACCTCTAGTAGCTGGAATAGATAACAGGATGGATTCTCCCCTGGAGTCTCCAAAAAGGAGTGCAACCCTACCCACACCTTGATTTTAACCCAGTAAGACCCATTTCAGACTTTTGACCGCCCCCCCCCCCCCTGAACTATCAGGTAATACATTTTTGTTGTTTTCAGCTACTTTGTGGTAATTTGTTATAGCAGCAATAGAGAACTAATGCAGCCAGTATTAAGAGGCATACAGGAAATTAACATTTCCCTCTTAAATTGTTGCACATGCCCAGGTTGTAGGCTCCATCCCCAGTAGGGGTCATACGGGAGGCAGCCTGTCAATGATTGTCATCATTGATGTTTCTCTCTCTTTCTCCCTCTCCCTTCCTTTCTGAAATCAATAAAAATTTATTTTTTTTTAAAAAATTGCTAATGAACAGGTAATGCATTACCACTTAGTGTCTTCAGGTGATTCTTTCGTGAAGCACATTCCCTCTCCAGAGAAAGTAAAACCACATTGGCTCAAATAGCTGTTGATACTTGGTTTAGCCCAGCATCGTCTTTTTAGGACAAGTTGTTAAATGAGCTGGAACACAGAAAAAATAATGTTGTGTTGGCTGCAGGCGCAAAAAAAAAAAATGTGTACAGTATGACAGAATGGTGGCACCAAAACTTTCTCAGAATTTTGCAGTAAATCTGTACTCGGTTCTAGCAATGTTTGTGTTGGGTGGTTACAAGAAGGACCGCCGAAGGTAAAGTAACTGTCATTTAAAAACCTCAAAGCACATAAAATTGGAGACTCTGCATCGGGGCTCGATTTAACTTTCTAAAGACCTCTGTGTTAACATGTTTAAACATGGTATTTGCTGTTATTAGTAGTCAAACATGTTTGGAAGTTGAGACTATTTTCCTTCTGTTTTCGGCATCTTTATAATGGATCATGAACTTATAACACATTAGGTCCCCAGCAAGATAAAAGAACCCTGTAGCATATCCCACAGTCGATTTCTCTCAGATTTTAATTTTTCTATTTATAGAGCATTGGGGCAAGGCATGTCATTGAAAAGATGACTGAGGTTAAAACAACAACAACGCCACTAAGGTTTTTTTGTTGTTATTGTTTGTATGAGGTTGTTTTTAGATCACTCGGAAAAGTTAGCCAAATACTTCTCTGCTGCTTAAAGGTCTTTTACTTAATAAATATAATGTTGTTCCATTGACATAGCACCCTACACTATGTTTTGAAGGGGAAAATGCTCTCAGTGCCCACACTGCTCCATCTCTATCAGTCAGGGATGCTTGGTGCCAAATAAAAGAGACTGACTCCGGCCAATTTAAGCAAAAAATGTATTTACTGTAGGTAATGAAGTAGCTCATAAAATTAAAGTTAAAAAAATGAAACTTTGAAAAGGATGGGATTCTGGGAACATCCTGGATATAGTTTCTAGAAGTAGTGACTTTCTTTTTTTTGTAGGGCATGTCTTTGGAATGGAATGACTGGACCTATTTTTCATCCTTCCCTCTTTGGACAGATTCTTGGGCCAGTCAGCCTGACCTCCTACCCCCGAGCCAGGGGAGGATGGCGGATTGATAGCATAGCCAGGGCTCCATGCAGTGCGAAGGGAGTGTTGTTTTTTGGAAGAAAACCAAGGTGCTGCTAGGGAAGGAAGCGGGGAGGTTGATTATGGGGAGTGGAGAGCAGAGGATCTGCATTTCAGTGTCCCCGGGTGAAAAGCAGTGTTTCAAGAAATTAATGGAATATTTCATTGGAAGCAAACCTTTGCGTAGGTTGTCACTTGTCAAAACAGCAAGATTTCAGTTGAGTGAGTTAACGTTAAAGAAAGGAAGAAAGAAGGAAGGTAGAAAGGAAGGAAGGAAGGAGGGAAAGGAGGAAGGAAGGAAGGAAGGAAGAAAGGAAGAAAGGAAGGAAGGAAGGAAGGAAGGAAGGAAGGAAGGAAGGAAGGAAGGAAAAGGAAAAAGGGAGGAAGGGCAGAGAATTAGCCCTTTAATAGTCATATTATGAAATAAAATTTCCAAAGTAGCTGATAACAGTGAAGCTTCAATGTAAACACATAAACGTTCCTTTTCTGCCCACAAGATTTGATTTCTCTGGGAATTATTACAGTGAAATTCTTGGGGGGTTTAAAGAAAATCTTCCCTCTTAAAAAAAGGGAAGTAACAAGCCTAATCCTAGAGAAGAAGACATCCAAGGGACCCTCCTTGGTCTTTCTCCTCAAACCCCCTCTGGGATGAAGTGCATATATTCCCAAATGTTATATTTGGCCCAATCCCACACAGGAAGTCTGATTTCACCATACAAAGAATGAGTTTGTTAGCTTGCTCTTGGTTCGTGGTGTGGGCCAGACATCAAGCTTTACCCTTGATTTTTGTCTTTTTAAAAAGCTTAGGCCTTTGAGTCAAGTTCATGCAAGCATTTATAATTATTACTGCTATTAAGTCTATGTATAGAAGCTTTGTGCTCGCAAAAAAGAAAAAAAATTGTGGGTCTGGTATTAAATATTCATAAATTTTTGTTCCATGAGATAAGAACAATTATTTCTCCAATGGGCTTACAGTGTGGCTGTCAATCTTCTGCCCTGGCTTTGGCACCAGCCCCAGTGCCGCCTCCCATACAGGGAAGAAGGAGCTAACTTGTGAAGTTCATAAATCTGATCTCATGCTTCCCTCTTTCTTAACTACCATTTCTTCTTTTCAGTGTTTTCCCCTAACGGTAAAAACATAAAGGAAATGTGAACTTTGTGTCTAAGATTTTATATTTATTTATTCTTAATTTTTATTTGTTTTTTTTGTTAATCCTCACCCAAGGATATTTTTTTCCAGTGATTTTTTAGGGAGAGTGGAAGAGAGAGGGAAAGACAGAGAGAAACATCTATGTGAAAGAAACACATCAATTGGTTGCCTCTTGTGTGAGCCCTGACCAGGGCCCGGATGAGAGAGGGGAAGTGGAATAAGTCTGCAACTGAGGTACATGAGGAATCAAACCTGGGACCCTACTTTGGTCCACAGGCTGATGCTCTATCCACTGAACCAAACCGGCTAGGGCTCCACCATTTTCTTTTAATGATTATGAGAGCATTTATGCCCAAATAGGCAATAGATGTGGCCCCTTGATAAAAGAACATGCTGGCATTGCTATTTGCTAGCAGTTGTAATGGGACTGTAGTCATGTGAATCATTTGTAAATTGTTTAAAAGGTTGAATATTGATGGATTTGAATATTAAGGAAGCTTTTGCTTCCCGATCCATTTCCTTGAGTAGTTTGGTGGAAGCCAGAGCCATTCGGGGTTCTGAAGCACCATCTGTGTTGTCCAGGCATGCTCAGGACATGGTCTGGATTATCCCCATTAACGTTCTCATTAGGTTCAGAAGGCTAGCTATAAACTACAGGCTATAAACTCCTTTAAAGAACTGCAGCCTGGGTAGAAAGGCTATAAAGATTTCTAATCTTTAACCTAGGAATCACGAATGTTGTTAACTTCTTTGCCCTCCGTGAGATGTCAGCACACCTCGGGTGCTGACAGAATTGGTTGACCCTCTTAGAGCCGCCTGGACTGCAGCCTCCATCCTGCTATTTATCCTTTTCTACCCGATGGCTCTCAGGTCCTCTGGCTTTCTTTCATCAGTGTATTCATGCAAAACTTTGCAATAAGCTTGGCCTATAATAGCTACCGGCCCACTGAAAAGATATGGCTCAGAAACTGGATATGTTATTTACATTTTTACTTTTACTCTTCTTCCCTAAGTAATAAGAACCTGTCTATAAATAGATTTTTCTCCCCAAGTTTCAGACTAGGCAAAATAACAGCTTCTCTGTTCATCCAAATGTTCACATCAACCACCTCCCTCTTCTATTTCAGAGCCATTGTTCTTATGACGAACCCATGTTTCCCCACAATCCGGAGAAACGCAAACTCTTCCATTCATGTCAAACTGAGAATGGGAAGCTGCTGTTTTTGTTTTGCATGGCTGGCCTTCTCTACTGAGAGGTTGAAAAGGGCAATAAGAATGAGAATGGTGCTCTTAAGATTGTGTCCTTCTGTGCTTACTGCTTCCAGATGAGTGGATAGTTTGCAGGGGAGTGAATTACTCATTCATCTATCTCAGTGAAGGGTGGCTTCTTAATATGGATCGTTCCCCAAAGAAACAGTATTTTGTCTGGGGTCAGAGGTTATCATTCACCAGTATGTGAACTTGGGCAAGTCTCTTTGCTTCCTTTTTGGTTTGCTTATATATAAAATTGAGGTAGCAATGTATTTTTTGGGAGGATTAAATGAACTTCTGAGATTACCCATCAGATGATGTAATGGGGAATGGAAGTCAACATTTATTGACCATGTATTATAATGTGATATATACATTGTCATGTTTAATGTCATCTGTCATGGGCAGAAAGTATTGCTGTCACCTTACAAAAAAAAATAAGGCTTTGGGAGAAATGGTCACTAGCTCAAGGTTATGTAATAAGTGACAGAACTGGAAATCACACAATCTTCAAACTGCATACATGCTGTTAGGGGAGTGAATAGGAGGGCTGGGTAAAAAAGGTGAAGGGGCTAAGCAAAAAAACAAAACAAACAAACATAAAAATTCATAAACACAGACAACAGAATGGTGATAACTAGTGGGAAAGGGGGGTGGAGGAGGTAGAAGAAGGTAAAGGAGGGATAAATGGTGATGGAAGGAGACCTGATTTCATTTGGGGTGGTGAACACATGATGCAATATATAGATGATGTACTACAGAATTGTACACTTAAAATCTAAATAATTTTATTAGCCAATGTCACCCCAATAAATTCAATAAAAAAGAAGAGCGTTTGCTTCCTTTCCCCATACTCTTGTTTCCTAAAGTGAGAAAGTAAGGCTGGGCATAAAAGTGGGTAATAGTTGTGAAATTTTTTTGTTAAGCATTAGCCTTTTATCTTTTGACAAACCAATGTAGTTATTATTTTTAATATCTTACAGATATTATCTCTTAATATCTGTAATTTCTTTTTAAATTCTGCAACATTGATATCACATTCCAAAAATATGTTTTGAAGTTTGAATGAGTTATACAAAATGTAATATAGAGCTACCCATTTTGTGAGCTATCAGAACAGATGAAATATACTGGGATGATTCATGACCACGTGCTGGGTATCATTCTGAAAGGTATAAATCAGCTACACTTGAAGGAGAAATCAAAGTTTATAAAATATAATTATCTTGTATTTGGTATTTTTTTAAAATTTTGGTTCTTTACAATTTTTCTCTCAAGTGGTTTTAAATGAAGATCTCAGGACTATCATATGTCCATAACAGTCTTAAATGATCCCATTATAACGAATATTGGCCTACTAAAGTGAAAAATCTAAAGGCATAAAACAGGTCCTACTAGAGTTAGTTGACTAACACAGCTCACATGTTCCAAGAAGAAAAATTCATCCTTGTAACATAATGAAAGCATCTTATAAGATTGGCTTTAATTTTTAAACTAGATTAGAGTATTAAAGTCTAACCCTAAGTTATAATTCTTTGTCACGAGGTCTGTACTATTGGACAAATGCTCATCTCTTGAGTAAGAAACAAATGCTCTTAGGTTTGTGTTGTTTTGCAAATGGATTAATTCATTAATGGGGCTGTCGAAAGAGCACATTTTGAGGCTGAAGAAGTCTTATGTACTTTGAATATATTACTTTGACTTTTCAGCTTACCTTAAATGGTGGTTTAAATGTGTCAACATTTAATCATTTTTTTTTGTTTTTCCTTGACAGTGGCTCCACCCACACGATTAAGATATAATGTGTTATCTCATGATAGTATACAGATTTCATGGAAGGCTCCAAGAGGGAAATTTGGTGGATACAAACTTCTTGTGACTCCAGCCTCAGGTAAAAAAATATCAACCTTATTTTCTAGAGTATAGCAATCTGTACACATGGGTAACTAAAATGTCTAGTGCTAAATGTTGCTTTAAAAGCATCTGAAAGTATTTTTTTATTAATTTAATATTTGAGCTTAACATCTTACCTACTAATTAAGAAAGTAATATTCCCAAAGTTAAAAGAAGGACAATTGGGCTCTCCCTAGTTCTCTTCAGGTGAAATTTCCAGGCTGTCAAAAATTATTCTCATGTCTGTTTCAATATAGGTTGAATACTTTTGTTCTAAAGACACTTAAAAAAATACTATACATCTGGCCTAGCCAGTTTTGCTTAGTGGTTAGAGCATTGGCCATTGGAATGAAGGGTCTTTCGTTCAATTCTGGTCAAGGGCATGTATCTTGGTTGCAGGCTGGAGCCCCAGCCCCAGTTGGGGTGCAAGCAGAAAGCAACCATTCAATGTGTCTTTCTCATATCGGTGTTTCTCTCTCTTCCCCTCCCTTCTAAAAGTCAATGGGAAAAAAATGTCCTCAGATAAGGATTGACAAAAATAAAGTAAAATAAATAAAATAAAATAAAATAAAATACTCTGTATCTGAGGGCCAACAGTTGTGACTAGCTGAGTATATTGTAATTAATTAACTTGATAGAATGTATTAAGCAATTAGAAATTAAAATTATATAAGCTAAGTAGATATTATAAAAATAAGTTAAAGCAGGAAAAGCAAAGTTAAATTTATTGATCTTGAAGATAAAGTAGTTATGTAAAAGATGCTCTTTCATATACCTGACAGCTCTCATTTCTTCTAGGATCCATTTTTATAAAATATATTATTATTGATTTCAGAGAGCAAGGGAGAGATAGAAATATCAATGACAAGAGAGAATCATTGATTGGCTGCCTCCTACATGCCCCCAACGAGCCCACAACCTGGGCTCGAATTTGAACTTGGGACCCTTCAGTCTGCAGTCTGACACTCTATCCACTGAGCCAATCCAACTAGGGCTAGGGTCCATTTCCATATAGCATATAATAAATACTCAATAATGACATATTTGTGTAATGTATATGTATATAAACATAATATTTTTTTCCTTTATTGGTGATAAAAATGGTTATGTGGAGGTGGACTACTTTTCCATTGGAGACCTTTGCCCAACTCATTTAATCAGGCAGACAGATGGTCTGTTCTTCCTAAGTCCAGACCTCTTACCTAAGAGGGAATTTAAAATTTAAACGCAACACCTGGCTTCCTGCTGTGTCACTAAAAAGTAATCTTCTTTTAATTAACAAATATTATACATAGGCTTCTTGGAATGACTTTGGGTTTAGTGCTACCAGATGGCAGCTTTCCCTATGTTGGCCAACAAAGTGACTCCGTTGTAGAAAGCAATGTTTTCTTCACAAACTCTGTTTGGCTGAGAGTTTTCATTTTGGGACATAGCCCAATTTTTAAACAACTCTGACTTTAAAAAATATACTTTGTTTTCTAAATTAAGCCCTTCTGGGAAATTTCAATGTAAGAGATTCTTGAACATCACTATGACTCTAAAGGTCAAAATATAAATTGCTAATATGTGGTACCGCTGAGAATTTCCCATGTCACACCTCGAAAGGTAAATTTTTTCATCCAGGTCATCAATGTGTTAACTTTTCCTGAATAATTGCTGATCATACCAAACTATAAAGCACCCCCAAGCAAGTGCTACTGAGGAACCATAGATCTCCAACCCGTGCTCACACACCTCCGGTGACAAAATAAAAGCTGAGGATGAAATCAAATTATTTCTTCATGAATACTGGGTTTGTTTCCCTCAGCGACCTAATGGCCTTCCTGCAGTGTCCCAATTCAGTAAGACAGTCTTGACACTCTGGTATCTACTTGATCCAACATAAAATAAATCGAATAAATAAAAAAGGTAGCAAGGCCCTACCTCAAGAGACTTTGCAAGAGCCTCCCTCTTGTATCTTGGCCACCAACTTGCCTTCCAGACTGAGGAAGACCCAAAAACTTTGGGGCCACGTGAGCCATGGCCATGGCGACATTGGAAGCACAGAAAGCACCCAGGGGTGCTGGTGGCTTGCATCATCACAGGATTACCTTGGACAGATAGCACCCAGGTTACTTTGGGAAAGTTGGTATGAGGCGTTAGCACTTAAAGAAGAGCCAGAGCTTCTGCCCAACTGTCAACCTTAATAAATTGTGGACCCTGGTCAGTGAGCAGACACAGGCAAATGCTGCCAGAAGCAAGATTGGAGATGTTCCTTCATTGATGTGGTGCGATCGGGTTACTACACAGTTCTGGGGAAGGGAAAGCTTGAAAAGCAGCCTGTCATTGTGAAGGCTCAATGAGCTGAGGAGAAGAGTAAGGGTGTTGGTGGGGCCTGTGTCCTGTTAGCTTGAAGCTATATGTAAGGAAGTTCATTAAGATGTCCACAAATATAAAAAAAAATAAAGGGTAGTAAGTACATCTAGTTATAAAGTGTTTGTGGACATTTTAACACTGCAAGACATGTTCCAAGTATTGTTTATACTAATTTCTCCTAAAGTGTGTTCCATGGTACCCTGTAGGATACTAATAGCTATTATACAACGAAATAGTTTAATGGTCAAATAAATTTGAGGAGTGATATTTTAAACAGAGTTTAAAGCTTTTTTTATTGCAGAATTCTCAAAGCCTTGAAAAGAATGCACCCTAAGCCTCTCAGAGAGGGATTCTGATACACAGTTTTCTAAGATAATTTTGTTGTTGTAAATGAGTTGTGATTGGTAGAAGTTCATAAAACCAAAATTTAACATCTTGGACACAAATGCATTTAAGGAAATGGGTTTTGACAAGAGAAAGGCTCAATTCTGCCTTCGTGTAGTAGGAGGCATGGATGATAGTAGCATGGCATTTCAGACTTAATGTCATTAATTTTCCCCCCTCATTTTGTTTATTAAGGTATTATATATGTACATACCTTACCAATCTCCACCCCCCCTACTCCCATATATGCCCTCCCTCCCCATAGTTTTTCATCCATTAGTTATGCTTATACAGAGGGGAGGGAAGGAGATATGGGGGAGATAATGTCATTAATTTTTATTAGAATACTAGAGGCCCAGTGCACGAAATTTGTTCACAGGGTGGGGGTGTGATCCTCAGCCCAGCCTGAACCTTCTTGCAATCTGGGACCCCTTAGGGGATGTCCGACTGCTAGTTTAGGCCCAATTCCTGCCTGCTTGATTGCCCCTAAATGCTCACCTGCCTGCCTGCCTTGATCTCCCCTAACCACTCTGCCTGCCTATCTGATCACCACTAACTGCTCGCCTGCTTGCCTGATCACTCCTAACAAACTCTGCCTTGGCCCCCACTGCCGCGGCTTCATCCGAAAGGGTGTCCGGAAGGTTGTTCAGCTGTTCAGTCTAATTAGCATGTTACCCTTTTATTATTATAGACGATTAAAACATATAATTTATATATGCTTTATTAAGCCAGCAAATTTCAGGGTATTTTTTTTTTTTTGCTGCTACTTCTAAAGAGGCAGATGCTTTAAATTAATTTCCCTTTTCTCAGACATAGTAAATGCTGCCAGAAATTAGAGAGGAAGGGTCTATTTGAAATTTTGAATAGAAGATTGAGTACTTAATCCATAGCACTTTTAGGAAAGCCTTAGATGTCAGTCTCATTTGATGGGAAGATAACGGGGGCTTGAAATCTTTTCATGAACCAGGCTTTTACGTAGCCAGGTAATGAGTGGTTACCTCAACATCCTGAGCCAGTGGTGCTCAGATTTAAGGTAATTAAGTTGCTAGTGCTTCAATTAAGTTGCTTTGGCTCATATTAGAAAGGCCATAGGAAAAATTCCAGTGTAGATATTACGTTTTGTCTGCCCATGTTTCCCCTTTCACTTTTACTAGTAAGTGAAATTCTTTCCTTGAAGAGTATATCTGATGTTGACGGCTTCCTGTCTTCTAATCTGGTACTGTGGTTTCCCTTAGGGTAAAAGGCAAGAGGGTGTTATGATGACAGGTTTTTATGAATGCGTTTTTATTGAATTTAGACAACTGAAACCTGTGCTTAAGTTTTCTAATGCAAAGAGTACAACTGAAAATGAAAATGAAAAGCATATTAACATTAAATGCTATGCATGCACATCCTATGATATATTTAAAAAAAATATTTCCCCTTTTAAAAATCTTGATGGTTAATAAAATCTCTAAATGTACACAGTTAACCTACTTTTTAGAACTGATTTATCTTTCTGTTTTATTATAGGTGGAAAAACTAATCAGCTGAATCTCCAGAACACTGCAACAAAAGCAATAATTCAAGGTCTTATGCCAGACCAGAATTACACAGTTCAACTTATTGCACACAATAAAGACAAAGAAAGCAAGCCAGCCCAAGGTCAATTCAGAAGTACGTATTTACAGGTCTCCTAGCTCTGAGTTTGAATCTGTGGTAAATTTTGGAGCAGGTTAAAATTGTTTAGATATGAAGAGATATTAAAAGATATTCTACACATTTGAAGAGATCTTAAAAGACATTCTTAAAAGCTCCTTCTATCACTATTACTCTTCTTCTGCCTCTTGCTTCCTCCATCCACTGTCCTTTAAGTTTTCAAATCCTATCTATGACAGTGTCTCTGAGCCTTTCCCAGACATCTTATCTACCCTGCATAGAGCACATGCTCAATAAATATTTAACAAATGACTGAATGGATGACGCCTATACCTCCCCCATAGTATCCCTAGTAAGTGCCAATCCACTCTATATAAAACCAACCTTTACAACAAGGAATTTAATCCTTTTCAATAACTAATCAGTTGACATTTATGTTGGCTAGGTCCCGTGATAAACAGATTTGTGAACAAATGCAACATGGTAAGTCTTAGAGAGAGATTCAGGACTCTCTGAAGGTTGGTTCTTTCTGCCCAGTAATGCACTGGGAAGAGAGTATAACTTGATATTTGAACTAGTTCTAAAGTAGTAAGTTGTGGCTGAACCAGTTTGGATCAGTGGATAGAGCGTCGGTCTTCCAACTGAAGGGTCCCAGGTTCGATTCCGATCAAGGGCATGTACATTGGTTGCAGGCACATCCCCAGTAGGGGGTGTGCAGGAAGCAGCTGGTCGATGTTTCTCTCTCATCGACGTTTCTAGCTCTCTATCCCTCTCCCTTCCTCACTGTAGAAAATCAATAAGATATATTAAAAAATAAATAAATAAAGTAGTAAGTTGTGTAAACGGAAAAAGGTTGGGGCATGCGGAAACATTCTAAAACAGGGCAGAAAGCTCTGGGGCAATCCAATCTGCATCGGTACCATTTCATTAAAAAGCTTTCCCTTATATTGAATTCAAAACCTGTTCACACAGGCCCTAATGCTTCTGCCTTTCAGGAGATATTCATTCATTCTTTTTTTTAAAAAAAACTTAAAAATGTATATTGCTTGTCTTCTATGTGTAAGCCCCTATTCTGGGCACTGGGACATGACAAATTCCTGTCCCTATGGACCTTATATTCTAGTGACTGGAGACTACACCAATTTCTTCTTGGAGGTGTCATTTCAAACGTTGAGGTCACAGCTCTGCATATGGTGAATGCAAACAGACGAGGCCCATCCTGGTTAACTTCATTGTTACGATAGATTTTTAAAAGAACCCAATTTATTACTAAGTACGATTTTAAGCATTAAAAAAAATGAGCAGGACCGAACCCCTAAGTATCCATCACTCATTTCAACCATTAGCCATTCATGGCCAATCTTGTTTCATCTGTTGCCCCACCCCCCATATTATTTTGAAGCAAATCCTCACCATCATTTCACATAACAATAGCTTTTTAAATCTTGCCACTGGGATTAAATCCATAAATCTGGAAGGCCCAGGGTTCTAGAACTTTGTGTGCCGCAGTGTTTATCTGATTTCCCATCTCTCCCTCCCTTTTTTCCTTTCTCTTCTACTGAATGTTTTATAAGACATCCTTTGCAATTTTTTTCTTAATTAAAAAAACTCCACAACTTTTGTTAACCTGCTATCTCTTGAAACTTCTGAACCAAGATGATTGGTAAGTCTTTCTGTCAGCAGGGCATACAAATGTTTGAAATGTTACATTGTTTTGAAATTTGCATGGTCTGGAAGCCCAGAGGAAGGTTTTTAATGTTATTTTCAATATAAAACAGCCTTCTGTCTCCGCTTATTGGCACCGTGCCTCCGTTTCTGGCCTCTGACATTCCTGTATGAATAAGCAAAATAACTGGTCTTAAAGTTTGTGAGAAGCGGTAAAAGGGACGAGGAAAATGATCATTTTACAGTAGTCTGAAGGTATTGTGATTACTGATTTCGCATATTTCACTGACTGGGCAGCCTAAGAAACACAGGTGGCCTTTAAAAGGTTTCCCAACACCTATTTACTCTAAACACTTAAAAGAATATGCCTTTGTTTTCAGCTCACTTAGCTCTGCTGAAATTATCTTAGCGGAACGGTCTGACTGGGTTGTTGGATAAATTATATGTAAGCTTATATTTTTTTAGCTATGTTATTTTTATTGGCAGGAGAGAGAGATTAGTCCTTCCCAAATAGTGGTTTGTAAGAATGAGATTACAATAACGTTGGATGGCTTCCTTTTTCTATATTGCATTTCAGTTGCATTTTTGCTCCCTGTGAGATGGAACTAAAGCCCATTCTCCCTCCCCTGGAAAATTTTCGTGGGTGGATCCAGGAAAATGGTGATCCAGACAAATCCCGAGAATATAGGTTTGGAATTGTGTAGGGAATGGAATGCTTTATACGTCCATCTTATGAGACAGGGGAGCTTAAGAAATAGTCTTTGTGTGTTGAAAACAAAGGGCATGTCTGGTGTGTGTATTTGACCAAGCAATTCAACCATGTCTAGCTTTAGTGTCCCCATCTGCGAAAGGGGGTGATGACAGGTGCCTGTTATCGTGTGGGTTAGCTCAGTTCAGCACAGAGTAAGGCTCACAGTAGCTACCATTATGATTAATGCCACTTTTCTTTGTTAGTCTGTTTTCTACTGATTTCCCCCATGCGTGGGGGAGACGGCAGTTTCGTGTGACATAGGTGTTACATCTTATATGTGTCCTAGTGGCCCAGTTCAAGATGACTGTTATTTTTGCTTGTTCATTTATTGACTGGTCAATGACCCTATTTTGGAAAACATTCTCTTCAGCCCATTTTCCTCTTTGGAATGGCGTTTTGCTTATCTCTGCCTGCAAAATCTTGCTCGTCTTTCAAAGTGTGTCATTTTCCCAGTGTCGTTTCTTGAGTCTTTGGAATTATTCTTTCTCAAACCTAGTTGTGCTTTCTGCACTGTTCAGCATAATTTCTCTCATAGTAAGTTTGCAGATTTTTTTTCAGAGGACTTAAGCAATTGGAGGCCATGGCCTACGTGTGGGTGGGACTGAAGATGTAGATTTGGAAATGATCCTAAGAAGGGTGAGAGTTAAACTTGTGAGATGATAAAATTGTAGGTGTGGCATGCAGAGATGCAAGGCAAATTTAGTATGTCATGGTTTAGGAATGGAAGCAGAAAAAAGACCCAAAGAATGAGAATGTTAAGGAGGGTTCAGAGGAATGCAAAAAAAAAAAAAAATAAATAAAAATCCAAGGATAATGCCTTTATAAAACCCGAGGGAAAAAAGAATTTAAAGAATGGGGTGTTCCATATAACCCAGCAGTTCCACATCTGGGTATCTATCTGAAGAAAACAAAAACTCTAATTCTAAAAGATATATGCACCCCTATTTTCATTGCACTGCTATTTATAATAGCAAGATATGGAAGCAACATAAATGTCCATTGGTAGATAAACGGATAAAGAAAACACACACACACACACACACACACACACACACACACACACACTGAAATATTACTCAGCCATAAAAAAGAATGAAATCTTGCTATTTGGACAACATGGGTGGACTTAATGCTAAGTGAAATAAGACAGAGAAAGACAAATAGCATATGATTTCACTCATATTAGCAATCTAAAAAACCACAAATGAACAAACAAAACAGACTCATAGATACAAAGAACAAACTGGTGATTGCCAGAGGGGAGTGGATTGGGGGATGTGTGAAAAGGTGAAGGGGACTAAGAGGTACAAACTTCCTAGTTTAAAGTTAAATAACTCACAGGAATATTATGTATAACTAGGGAATATTGTCAATAGTATTGCATTTTATTGATTTCTTTTTAGTGAGAGAGGGAGAGGAATAGAGAAATAGAAACATCAATGAGAGAGAAACATTGAGCCCACAACCCAGGCATGTACCCTGATCTCTTGGTTCATGGATCGATGCTCAATCACTGAGCAATATTGGCTGGGCTGAAGTGTACTGTTTTTAATATATCATTTGTATTGTGTATTTGTATTCACTACCCAAAGCCAAGTCTTCTTCTATCACCATTAACCTCCCTATTACCCTCTTCTACTTCCCTCACTCCACTTTGGTACTCACCATACTTGTCTATGTCTATGAGGTGTTTTTTGTATTTTTTTCTAAATTCCATTACCTTTTTCACCTAGCCCTGCAACCCCTCTCTTCTCTGACAGCTGTCTCTTCTCTGTATCTATGAGTTTGTTTCTATTTTGTTTGTATGTTTATTTTGTTCATCAGATCCCACAAATAAGTGTTATCATATGGTATTTGTCTTTCTCTGACTGACTAAGTTTGCTTAGCATAATACTCTCCAGGTCTATCCATGCTATTTCAAAAGGTAAGGTTTCCCTCTTTTTAATGGCCAAGTAGTTTTCCGTTGTGTAAATGTACCACACCCTTTTATTTTATTTATTCATCTACTGATGGACACTTGGGCTGCTTCCAAGTCTTAGCTATTGTAAATAGTGTTCCAATGGACATAAGGGTGCCTATATTCTTTTGAATCAGTGATTTAGGTTTTTTTGGATATATTCCCGAAGTAGAATGGCTGGGTCATAAGGCAGTTCCATTTTTGATTTTTTGAGGTAACTCCATTCTGCTTTCCACAGTGGCTTCACCAGTCTGCTTCCCTGCAACGCCTGTCCTCCAATAAATTTGCTGATTTCTGTGAAGTGAATGTGACAAATGAAATGTCTTGCCACCAGATCACTTTTTCCTTTTTACAGGGCATTCGTTCAGAAACCATTGCCATTTGATGGTGGTTTCACGGACTTGAACAAATTAAGGTGCCAACAACAGTAGGAGGAAAGTTTCTGTGTGGTGTTTTAATCAATGGGAAGTAAAACTAATGAGTTCATTGGACTGAATGAATTAAAGGACTAAGGGCATTCTGGGTACCTGAAGAGTTCACAACGAAAGTGATAAAGAAATACTACTACTCATTGCTAGGAAAACTTGTTTTGAGTTTGAAAGGAAAATATTATGGGGGTTCTCCACTTTCTATTGCAGATATAACAGGACCAAATGAAGATAGCTATGGATAAGATCTTTCTAGAACAGGGACCAATTCATAGGTCTTGTCTAGAGACCCAAAGATATGGCTTGAATCCTGTGCCAACACTTGATAGTTTTATGATTTTTTTATTATTTTAGTTTTTAGTCTCTTGGTCTTTTATTCCCTCATGTATGATAATCATGCTCATTTTATAGCAGTTTTGAAGAATTACATTTATTTGTTACATCTGGCCATATGAGTACTTGATCAAAGTAATTTCTTAAGTGTATTCCATACCTTCTCATGACAAAGGTGCAAAAAATATGCTTCTAATCTTTGGGAATGAGATGCTATTATGGAGCTAATTTCTACTTAGTACTCTCAATATTTGCAATGGTTTTAGTAAAACTCACTGAATGTTTTTTTTTAGCCTTTAACATAACATGTTGCTGTGTTTCTATTTTTCTTCCAGTTAAAGATTTGGAAAAAAGAAAGGATCCAAAAACCAGAGTCAAGGTGGACAAAGTAAATGGGAATAAACCATCTGTACCAGAAGGTCAGTTTTTAAAATTTGCTTATACTGGGGGCTGAGTTGTTTTAATAACACAGGCAATGCAGGCACATGTAGCTGTCGGTCCCATCAGAAGATGGGATCTAATGTGAAAATCTTCCTCAGTCCCATTTCGCTCCTCCTTCCTTCCTCACACATAATAACTGTCAACACTTCCCTCTCCCTCACACTCCTGTATTCAACACACCTCCAGGTTCTAGCGAATTTATTTTCTATTGACATACTGACAGAATCTGTTCACTTCTTTCCATGTCTATTGCCAACACTCAGCTAAGGTTCCATTTCTTTCTTGGCATGCAGTATTTTTTTAAAAGCAAAATCTCAATGAATTCTCTACCCAGAAATTAGAGCAATCTTCTCAAAATATTTTTTTTTTATTTAAAATAAATCTTTATTGTTCATATTATTACACATGTTCCTCATTCCCCCCCCCCCAATTGCTCCCCTACACCAAGTTTCCATTCAATTCTCTGCCCTTTCCCCATCCCCCATTGTCCTCATCCATAGGTGCAGTTTATGTTCAGTCTGTTCCCGCCCCACCCCATTCCCCCAAGAATCATCAGTCCACTCCCCTTCCATACCTCTGATTCTATTATATTCACCAGTTAATATTGTTCATCATGATTTTTACTTCCCTTGGTTTTTAGACTCACTTGTTGATAGTTACGTGTTTGTTTATAATTTTTATCTTTATTTTCTTCCTCTTCCTAAAGAACCCCTTTTAGCAATTCATATAATTCTGGCTTGGCAGTGATGAATTCCTTTAGCTTAAATTTATTTGTGAAGCTCTTTATCTGGCCTTCGATTCTGAGTGATAACTTTGCTGGGTAGAGTATTTTTGGCTGTAGGTTCTTGTTGTTCATCACCTTGAATATTTCTTGCCATTCCCGTCTGGCCTGCATGGTTTCTGTTGAGAAATCAGCTGACAGTCGTATGGGTGCACCTTTATAGGTAACTACCTGCTTTTGTCTTGCTGCTTTTAATATTCTCTCTTTGTCTTTAGCTCTTGGAATTTTAATTATGATGTGTCTTGGTGTGGTTCTTTTTGGATTCCTTTTGTTTGGGGTTCTGTGTGCTTCCTGGACGTGTAAGTCTATTTCTTTCACCAGGTGGGGGAAGTTTTCTGTCACTATTTCTTTCAATATGTTTTCAGTATCTTGCTCTCTGTCATCTTCTGGGATGCCCATAATTCTGATGTTGGTTCGCTTGAAGTTGTCCCAGAGGTTTCTTACATTATCTTCAACTTTCTGGATTCTCTTGTCTTCTTGCTTCTGTGGAGGAGTGTCCTCTGGCTCTTTGTGTTCCAAATCTTGGACTTGATCCTTGCAATCTTCCAATCTGTTTTTAGGACTCTGTATAATATTATTTATTTCAGAGATTGTATTCTTTATTTCTAGTTGACCCTTCATTATTTCTTGTTGATCCCTTTTCATATCCTCATAGGTCTCATTTATTTTATCGGCCTTTTCTAAGAGATTGTTGAACAACCTTATAAGCGTGGCTTTGAATTCTATATCCAGTTGCTTTTTGTCCTCCATTTCTTTCGTTTGTGATCTGTTTCCTCGTTTCGGCATTTTCGCTGCTTCCCTGAGTTGGTAGGTTGGGAGGATCAGCTGTGTCTATGCCAGCAGACAACCTTATTCCACTAGACTTGGAAACCTGCAAAAGCCTCTCTGAGTTCAGCTTGGATGGGGCAGTTTCAGGGTGGAGCCTACAGCCTTGGCTTCTGGTTAGCCCCGCCCTCGGAGGGTCCTGAGTCTCAGTGTTCCTCAGTGTCCTTTGGTACTCGCTGCAAGCACCTCTGAGAGAAAGGCGCCCTAGAGCTTCGCCCGCTACCAGACAGTATAGTCTCTCCCCCAACAAGCCCACAACTGGGGTTCAGAGCAGTTGGAAGTGGGGTTAAGAACAGTCCGGAGCTTATGTCTCCTTCCCGCTAGGGCAATCTCGTGGCCCAAACAACAGTCTGACCTCTGTTCGCGCAATGTGCGCGACTCAGGGGCTCTGCTTTTCGCCGTTCCCCCTGAGCTTCTGTCTTACAGCCCAGATTCCCCCTGAATGAGGCTGGGGCCCGAGGGTCTTGCCCAGGACTGGGGTTCAGTGCAGTCAGAACTGGGGCTCAGTACATTCCTGAGCTTTTAAGTCCTTCCCGCTGGGGCAATTCAGCAGCTCAGCGAACAGTCCCTCCTCTGTGCGCAATGTGCGTGACTCTGGGGCTCTGCCTTTTCGCCCCTCAGCTGAGCTTCCGCCTTACAGCCCAGATTCCCTCTGTGTGAGCCTGGGACCCCCGGGGTCTCGCCCAGAACTGGGGTTCAGTGCAGTCGGAGTTGGGGTTCAGCACAGTCCGGAGCTTTTATCTCCTTCCCGCTGGGGAACGCCAGCCAGGCACTCAGCCGCCCCTCCTCTCCAGCTCCGTCCTCTCCCCGCGCGCACACCGGGCCTCCGTACCTCAGGCTTTTACAGCTCCTCTGGTTTTCCTTCTGGTTTTCTCTTTCCTTCTAGTTGTAGAATTCCCAGTCAGTCAACTTTCCTGTAGTTCTGGATAGTGTCCACTCTATATTTTAGTTGTATTTTTTGAAATTGTTGAGTGCGGCTGCAGTTAGGCTTTTACCTCTGCCGCCATCTTGTTGTCAACCAATCTTCTCAAAATAGATCTGACCCTATTTTCTCCCTACATACACCTTAAAACCTCCTCAATAGCTTCCTATTGCTCTTAGAATAGAGGCCAGAATCCGTAGCAAGACCTCTAAGGCAATATCTCATAACAAACCTACCCTCCTCTCCTTCCTCAACCAACAACTGAATGCTTTCTACCCACTGGCTTCCTTTCAAATTCTTTAAAGACCCTGGTCTCTCCCATACAGTCATAGCACCTGTGTACTCTCTGCATGGAACACTCCCAACCTCACCACTCCTAAATATTTCCTAGCCTTTCTCCTCTATTACAGGCCCTCATACAACAACTAACTTCTCTTAACAGCATTTGTTGTAATTTTATATTTACTTTTAACTTGAATGGTTGCCTTTTCAACTAGACCGTTAGATCAAAGAGAGCAAGAATTGTGTCAGTTTTTGCTCATTGACTCAGTATCTAGCAGTTTCAGACACACAACAAATTTCCAGTTAGCATTCAGTGAATAGAAAAACAAATAAATTGTCTACTAAAAATGTTACCTACTACTAGCTAAAAATGTAATTTTTATAAAATTTGCCCCTGTTTCTTTTCAATCTATAGCATGAATTTACAGTCATGTTTCTGTGAATATACAAACGTACATATGGTCTGCCATATTGCATTTCCTGTTCTATGCATTGCTTTATCACTTTGAGAACTTTCCATGTTATTGCCATTTCCTATGCTCCCCCATATGCCTTATTTATTTAGAATTGATCATGTTTTAAGAAATATATTTTCCTCTCTTCTCACCTAGGTTTTCAATCCTTTTGTTTTTTTTGTATGATTATAATTACACTTTTAATATGCATACAAAAACCAAAGTGTATAACTAATCAATACCCAATTATACAATACTTTAATTATCTACCTTTTATATTTTAAGCAATTCATGAAATATACATTAATTTTTATTTGTTTTTTGTCTCACCAAGGTATTATATTTATAACAATTATAGTAAGTCATTGTCTAGATTTTCTCATGTTTAAAATTTTCTTTGCCCATCTTTCCATTTGTATCTCTGACCTTCTCTATGTGTTCAGTTTCCTTTAGGGATGATCTATGGCAGTAAGCTCATTTTACTCATACAAAAATATATTCACCCATACTCTTTGTTGAAGAATTAGCTGGGTACTAGGTTGAGTGTTGTCTCTAATCATTTGGAAGATATTTCACTATGTTCTGCCTTCTATTTTTGGCAAGTCTCTTGTCAGTCTAAATTTTACTGCTTTTCAGGTAATCTCTCTTTTCTCTTTGGATGTTTTTTGATCTTTGTCTTTAGTATTATTTGTTGTTTCACTACAATGAGTCCAGTTATAGACATCTTTGTGTCTTCAGAATCAAGATTCACCTTTCACCAATTCTGGACAATTTCCTATCATTAGCGCTTCAAATATTCTTTTTCTCAAATATCTCTCTCTGCTAAACCCTGGAATTAATCATTTCCTCAAGGAGTCCTGTGTCTTTTCATGAAAAATTATACTTAGAAATCAACATGTGGGTGCTGGATGTGCTTATTGCTTTTAGATTGTCATTGCTTCTAGTCTCACTTAGCTAGAAATACAGGCATACAAACACACACATACACACACACCATTATTCCTCTATCTATCTATCTATCTATCTATCTATCTATCTATTATCTATCTATCTATCTATCTATCTATCTATCTATCTATCATTTATCTTATTGGATCTTATGTCTACCTTTTTACCTACTATATTCAGGGTTCATTATAGTCCCCTATTTCTATATTAAATTTATGTTTTTAGGAATTCACAAAAATAGGAGTAATCAGTAATTCAGAAAATAATCATTGGAACACTTACATTATACCTACGATACAATTATAAGATTTCCCTGAGGGCAAGGGGTTGGGATTCTCCTAGCAAAATGCCTCCAGTTTTCTCTTTCCCCAACCCCCACCTCTCTTGCTAAGACAGTTTTAAAGGATTTTGACACCTTTTTCTGTTGGTCTCCAGCAAATTTTATTATTCTTAACCTATAAATTCCCTAGTGGTAAGAAATCATAACTCTGCCTTAAATAAGTTTTCAAATGTCCTCATTTTTTAAAAGAGAAAGTGTAGCATATATTTTTTTTCTTTTTAATCAGATACTTTTCAACTATGAGCACTGCTATAGATGTTGGCAGTCTGTTCCCATAGGTATGCTTGGGCTTGTCCGATGGATACCGTTTTTTCGTGTGTAAATTTTCTGTTAAACATCTTGTTTCTATACCTGCAGGGCTGACTGTTGATATCAAATTAAACAGGTGGTTCAGCCTTAGAAATTGCAAAATTTCACAATCTGTTTGGTATTGAGAAATTGGAATAACAGGGATGATTGAGTGGTTGTATATTTCAGAAAATCACCTTAAACAATCAAGGTAAATGTATAATAAACTCATGTTCAAATTATATAGTCAAATCGGAGCTGAAAATAATTGCAAATGTAATGTACTGGCTTCTGGAGATGAGGAAGTTTTATTTTTAAATAGTGATGATTAGGCAAAGTACCCTTCCTTGGGTTAGTATTAATTTATGATAAACAGGAAATAACCAGAGAATTGTACAAGTAAACTTTTAGAGCAAACTTTATATAAAAGTATTGAAAAAGGACTATATACTTTCAAAGGAAGTAAAATCCATTCAGGTATCTTATATTGTGGTAGGTAGAGTTCGGAGAGGGTAGGCAGGAAGAGATGACAAAGGCAATGTGGATAAAAACAGTCAACAGTCTCAGAGATGGGAATGTTGTTTGGGGGAATAAGAGGAATTTCATTACAGGGAAGTGAGAAATAAATCAATCAAGTGGAGTTGAGTTATGGAGAGCTTTGAAGAGCGCAGTGAAGAGTTTAGGCTTAACTTGGTAGATGAGGGAGGGAAGAAATAATCTTAAAATTTAGAGTTGGAAGGTACTTTGAGAGCCATGTAGCTCAAGCAGTTGAGAAGATGGTTGAGGCTCTTTATCCATGCCATCAAGGGTTAACCAGCATCTGCTTTTATTGACAGAGATCGCACTGTTTTCCAAGGCAGTGGTCTATGTAAATCCCCACTGTTAGAAAGATATTTCTTGAAATGAGTTGAAATCTGTCTCCTTGTGGGCATACAGAACACTCCTAATCCCCTTTCTGTATGACAGCCCTTTTAATATTTGAAGACAGCTATCATGTCCTTTCCAAGAACCTTACAGTTTATGAGCAAAGGAGAAATGTGTTTACAGGATTATAAGTTACTCTTGAGATGCAGGGCTCTGAGTGACAGAAATGTTCTTTTGGCTGAAGTTTAGGGACTCAGCATCTCACATCTGCAAGTTGTCATGGTGTTATTTATCCCAGGTTGGATACAGCACAAGTGGGTTTGCCTTTAATTGCGAGGCTGGCAATCCTCCCTCCCTCCCTTTTTTTGTCCCTCCTTTCCCCCCTTTCTTTCCTCCCTCCCCTTCCCTCTCTTCCTCCCTCCCTTTTTCCTTTCTTTCCTTTCAAATACTCTTCTATGATAAGAGTTGAATAGCCCGATAGCTAAGTGGTTCAGGCTATGGAGTCATTTCTGGATTAGAATTCCAACTTTTCTACCTGCCCAGCATGTGATGATAGGCTAGTTATTTAACCTTTCAAATTACTTAACCTTTCTTAATTCAATGGAGTGAGAAGAACATCTATCTTAAAGAATTAATACCTGGCTTAACTGGAAAAGATAGATGCAAAACATCTGATGAAAGCAGTCATGAAATGGTAGGTCATTCCATTCTTGTAAAAAAAGAGAAAGTAATGAGGAGTGTCTTCCATAGTCAATAAATAAAGAACCGTATGTATTCATCAGGGTTCTCCATCTGGAAATAGGATCCTTATACATATGGAGAGAGATTTATTGTAAGAAATTGCCTCATGACTACGAAGGCTAGAAAGCCCCACAATTTGCAGCTGGCAAGCTGGACACCCAGGAGAGCTCATCCTTTAAGTTCCAGCCTGAACACTGGCAGGTTCCATACCCACGAAGTCCAGTGTTTCAGGTCTAGTCCAATGTTACAGCTCAAGGCAGCCAGGCTGGAGCAGTTACCTTCTACTCAGCCTTTTTATTCTGTTCAGGTCTTCAGTCAGTTGGAGGAGGGCCACCCACACTGGGGAGGGCCATCGGCTTTACTCAATCTACAGATTCAAATGTGAATCTCATCCAAACACACAGACACACTCAGAATAATGTTTAACCAAATGTCTGGGCACCGTGTGGACTAGTCATGCTGACACAAAATTAACCATCACTGTGTAATAGATTTCTTAGAAGTAAGAAGTTCTGCCAATGCCTAGCTGGTAGGGCTTAGTGGTTGAGCACTGACCTATGAACCAAGAGGTAGCTGGTTCCATCCCCAGTCAAGGCACATGCCCAGGTTTTGGGCTTGATCCCCAGTAGGGGGTGGTGTGCAGGAGGCAGCCAATCAATGATGTTTCTATCTCTCTATCCTTTTCCCTTCCCCTCTCTCTAAAATCAATAAAAACACATTTTAAAGAAAGATGTTCTGCAAAGAAAAATAAAACAGTGTAAGAGAAGAGAGTGGTGGGAAGTGCTGTTTTAGATTGGTAGTCAGCCATCAGGGATGCTAGGAAAGTTAAATCTACTCCAGGACTGGACTAATGAGTAGTAATTTTACTCTGATTATTGTGAAATCAGACTCTTACTCCTCATCTGCTTGATGGACAAATTGTAGCATTAATACAATAGGTAACTAGTGGCCATCCATTATGTGAGGACATCTTCTATGGTAGTGGCAGTGTGGTATGATGGGAAAGGATATTGGACCAAACATTTAGGAGTCCGGATATCCAGTTCAGGCTCTGCCAGTAACCACTAAGCCATTCACTTGTCTGTCTAAACCTCAATTTCATTTTCTGAAAAATGAGAACAATTCATGGCTCTCCACAAAAATGTTGTATTAGACGTTCCAGTGTATTAACAAACCCTTTTAGAACCATTAGCTTAAAAAATAATATCCAGTGATGCAGCTGAAGCCAATCTTGAGAGCGAGCTCTTGGTTTGAAAACTTGAACTTAAGTGCAAAATTGTTCTGTGACCACAGTTTTCTTTCCTATGTCTTGGTTTACGAATGGTATACCCAGATATTTTGCTAGTGGCATAGAAAAAATAAATAATCCAGAGCCACTAAATGAATCAGACTAATGCTGGGGGAAATCGTTGTGAGATTTTTCTGATTGCATATTAAAATAGCGTGAGTAAAAATAGTAAATGCTAGCCTTTCATTCAGCTTTGCCTCTAGCATTGGAAGAGTATCAAGGAAGACAGGCAAAGCTGATACCAACTCCCTGATCCCTAAATAACTGCACTCCACTTTCCCAGTGTAGTCCTGGAGCAGAAGAGACCACATTTAATTCAGCCATCAGGGTCCATTTCTCTAGGGCTCTGCCAGACAGATGAATTACTATGTAAGAAGAGAAATTCTTTTTCAACAGCACAGTTCAATGTAGTTCGCATTCATTGATGAGCTACATGCCAAGAGCTGAGCCAGACAAAACAAATCAGAAGATAAAACACACATTTCTTACCTCTCAAGCTTAACTCTTACCTTTCATAGTCTGGGAGACAGAAATGGAAACAAATCATAATAGTCCAGTGCTAGTACAACAAACCAGGTACAAATGCAGAAGCAGTAAAGAGAGGCAGGTGAGACTGAATATAATATGCATATAACTTTCAGATATAGAATGCTGGAAAATGGTTAGCTTTCCAAAGCTCCTTCTTGATGCACCTCCAGAAGGTATAGACTATCACGGGGGTAATTCCTTCCAAATGCTATGATGTCTGTGTTGTAGCCTGTATATTGGGTGCTTTCCTTGGCTGTATTTAGCTGCTTAGCTTTTTATTATTCTTTTTTTTTAACACTACCTGTATTTTCAGAATTATCTTTTGCTAAAGACTACGTACAGTCACTTTTCCAGATCTCTTCCATTTTACTTGTACCCATTTGTGTGTGTTTATTTAGTTCTCTATATTTTTCACATGTGTGTGTTTGTGTATCCACAAGCACAATAAAAATGCTGAACCATCATAAATATCTGCATGTTGCCTCTTTATAACCAAATATATCTCCTTCCCACCCTCCATCCTTAATGCCTGACAATTACAAATTGGTCCTCAATTTCTAATTTTTTTTTACTTAAAAGGTATTATATAAATGGATTCATGAAGTAGGTAATCTTTTGGGATTAGCTCTTTTCTCTCAGGTGTGTGTTAGCAGTTCTTCTGTTTCTATTACTGAGTAGTAAGTAGTACATGGTATGGATGTACCACAGCTTGTTTAACCATTAACTTTGAAGGACATCTAGACTAATTTAAGTTTTTGACTATTATGAATAAAACTGCTATGAGCATCTGTGTGCAGTTCGTGTGTGTGTGTGTGTGTGTGTGTGTGTGTGTGTGTGTGTGTGAATGTCAGTTTTTATTTCTCTGGAATCAATGCCCGAGAGTGCAATTGTTTGTTTATAAAGTAATTTCATTGTATACTTTTTAAAAGAAACTGCCAAACTGCTCTGTTTTCAGAGCATTTATACCATTCTTTAGTCCCATGAGCAATGTCTGAGTGATCCAATTTCTATGCATACTTTCCAGCACTTGTTATTACTGTTTTATTTTTAGCTATTTTGATAGGTGTGTACAGTGAAAATTCATGGTGGTTTTAATTTGTACTTTCCTGATTGTTATCAGTGTTGAACATCTTTTCATGTGCATACTTGCCATCTGTATATCCTCTTCTATTTTTTCTTAAAAGTTTCTTAGTTTTACTTACTACATTTAAGTTGATTATCCACTTTGAAGTAATTTGGATATAAAGTATGAAGTTTTGATCAAATTTATGTTTGTTTTCATGGATATGCAGTTGCCCCAGCACTGTCTGTTGAATTGTTTTTGCACATTTGTCTAAAATTATACTTAGATTTAAAATCAGATAGTTGAGCATATTTGTATAGGTCTATTTTTGGCTCTTCTATTAGTTTCTATTGATGTATGTGCTTATCCCTCTGAAAAACTAGACTATACTGACTATTATATCTTTATAGTTATTAGGTTAAGTATCTGGTAAAATAATTCTTTGCACTTCATTCTTCTTTTTCGTGATTGTTTTAGCTATTCTAATGTCTGTGCCTTCCCATATACATTTTAGAAAAAGTTTGGTTATATCTAAAAAAACTCTTTCTGAGGTTTGGTAGGAATCATATTAACCTATAGATAAATTTGGAGATAATTGCATCTCAACTATGGTCAGTCTTGTAATCCATGAACACAGTAATCTGTAATCTTATTTATTTATTTATTTATTTATTTATTTATTTATTTATGTCTTCTTTGATTTCTTCAATCAGTAGTGTGCTTTTCAGCACACAGATCCTGCAGATGTTTTAAGTATATACCTAAAATTTTCATTATCTTTGGAGCACTTATAAATGGTATTAAAGTTATATTTTTTTTCGGTTGAAAGAGCATAAATTGTATATTATTGTGACTATGATTTTTCTTATTACTGTGATGCCAGTGTAATTTAAATTCTCTTCATTCATTGGCTATATATCTTTCCTATTCTCTAAATTTTATGTTTGTTTTTTTCTAATATATTCTTTTTTAGTTTTTTATATTGTACATGTCTTCTCTAATTGGGACTTGTCTTTATATATTTCTTAAAGTGTTTTTTTATGAGCAACTTTCAAAATTATAATATCATTAAATTTGACAGTCTTCTAATTTATAGTAAATTAATTTTATATTACTTTGGAACTATATAGAATTTATATCTCTAAGTCAAAATGAGTGAGCTGAATAGACAGAACATTTTTATTGGAAAAATGTTGACATAGATAATACCTGTTTTTATATTCCTCTTCTACATAAAGAGAGATTTCTAAGACCTTATCTTCCATGTACCCAAACAAAAAAGTGAAATAATATTCCCAATAGTTTTGGAATAGAAAGAAAGCTACTCTCAACTGAATCAAGTTTCCCTATCAAAAGTGAGAGAAACAGATTCTTAATGCTTCATCAAACTTCAATTTTCCTGATTATCTTTTTAAAATAAATTTTTATCCCATGATTTCTTTCAGTATTCTGTTTTAGAATATTTTGGACTGATATAGTAGGATTATATCCCAAATTGGTGGTGGCTTTGTACTTGGTTATTTAAAGAAGGGAAATATGTTGCCTTAAAATGTAATATATCAACTTTGGATTGAACTGTACTATATAGCTTCCATATGAGTATCTGAGTGTTTCATTGGCAAATACATTTTCCCCCATCTGGTAAAAGGATCTAGCTAGATATTCCATGTATATTTATGTCTGGGGGGAAAAAATCCAAGATCTTTTTAGCAAATTGTGGCCTGCTAGGTGCAGAAATATAGATTAAATTGCCTCTAGCCCGGCCATAGCAATTCAACTGTTTTCTCTCCAGGAAAAAAAATATTCCACTTATTTATGAATACTTATACATTTTGGGTTTTATTACATAAATTATATCTCAAATATTGTTTTGTAGTCATTTAATGTTAGAAAACAAACTGGGGATTTGTTGGGCAATTTCAAGAAGTTGGCAAGACACAAACACACACAATTCATGATCTCCAGTCCTAATATGAGAATTCAGCGAAGTTGGCTATTTTTTGAAACACAAGCTACAGTATGAAGGAATGCTACTAAAGATACTAACAACACCCTGTGGTTTTGAAGGGTTCTCAAACTCAGTAAGAGTATTTGAGCATCTTAGTTCTGTGTGCATCACAGTGGTGGTTTCCACCTAGTCAAGCATAGACCTACCCCTTACATTAGACAGGCTCTTCCTTTGTTGAAAAGCCAGCTGTTTGCCCTTGGCACCTTGCCCATAATCACTGCAGGCTGAGACTTTCCAGCCCCTGGGCATCCTGTTCTAAATCCCTGATGTGAGACCTACTTGAGCCATTTAGAAATCAATCATTGAAATGATTTTAAGGGACAAAATCTTATTGCCACAGAGACACAGTACAGTGGTCTCTCCTCATAAGCTGTTTCACAGTCTGTGGTTTCAGTTACCTGTGATCAACTGTGGCCCAAAAGTATGGAGTGGAAAATTCCAGAAATAAACAATTGATAAGTGTTAAATTGTACACCATTCTGAGTAATGTGAAGAAACCCCTCCCTCTTTCCTGTGCCATCCTTTGTCCAGCGTTTTCACCTGTTAGTCACTTAGTAATCAATTAGGTTATCAGATTGATGGTCATGGTATCAGCATTGCGAGTGCTTGTGTTCAAGTCACCTTTATTGGATTTAATAATGTCCCCAAAGTGCAAGAACAGTGATGCCAACAATTAGGATATGCCAAAGAGAAGTCATAAACTTTATATCATAGGTATGTATGTATAGGGATTATACTAGTATATACCAGAGGCCTGGTGCATGAAATTTGTGCACGGGTAAGGTCCCTAGGCCTGTCCGGTGATCAGGGCCAATCTGTGGGGCAACTGGCGGGGTGATCGGAGGGGCCCCCCACTGGCACCCACCTTGGCTGATCTGGGGCCTGCAGACTGGGGGCAGCGTCCACTCTGGTGGTCAGTGCGCATCATAGTGACCAGTCAGTCATTCCATCGATCATTCCACTATTCGGTCAATTTGCATCTTAGGCTTTTATTATATAGGATATATATTACTTGTGATTTCAGGAACTCACTGGGGGTCTTGGAATGTATCCCCTGTGGATAAGGGGGGACTGCTGTGGGCACAAGAATTTGAATCTGAGGAAACTCTTGGGCCTTTTCTAATTTCCTTCTTCCCCAAACCTTTCCTCTGTTAGCACAGGTCTGCGTGCCTTTCTTAGGCTAAATGTACGGCCCTGACTTTTCCTCGAGTCCAGGAACCCCTCATTTCTCTTTTCCTGTCACTTCCTCTAACTTACTATCAGAGCAGTCGTCTTCCCAGTCGTCTTCCCCCTCTCTGCTTCCTCTTTCACACTGGTGTTGTCAGGACCTTTCCTGGAAAGAATCTGCAGGCCGAAACCAAAGCTGATGATTTTGCACAGACACTGCTTTCTCAGATATGCAGAAGGCTCGTCTTGCCAGGATGGTGTGGACCTGCCAGTGCTTTGCTATTTCCAGAGCACTGGCTCTGCGGCCAGCCAAGCTATTATCATGATCTTTGCCCAGTGAAAATGCACTTAAGGGAAGAGTTGTAAAAATATAGTTGCCTTTAATGGGAACTTTATTGTAGTCTTAGCACTAAGTTATTTGAAGGACATGAAAATAGACTCACTCTTTTTAAAAAGTTCCAACAGTAACACGGGTGCTTTTCTCGTTTGTACTCTTACAGAAGTGAAATTTTTCTGTCAAACGCCAGCAATTGCTGATATTGTAATCCTGGTGGATGGTTCATGGAGTATTGGAAGATTCAACTTCAGACTGGTTCGGCTTTTCTTGGAAAACCTGGTGACAGCGTTCGATGTGGGCTCAGAGAAGACACGGATTGGTACACATTCTACTACTCATAGCAGTCAACTGTCAATGTGAAACTTTGGGGAAGCCTCTTAAGAAATTTCAAAGACTTTACAGAGTGACTCTCAGAATTACAGGACCCACGATAGTAGTGCTCCCCAAAATGCAAATTTGGATCAATAGGATATGCCGATTATTTATTCCTACTAATTTTGCTATGACACTGTCATTCAATAAATTTTTGAACCCATTTTAATTTTCTAGAAGTCAAAGTCTTCTCTAATTATTATTATTATTATTAAAATTTATTAGGTAAAAGTTGTCTTTTTAAAGGAAGCAATCTAGTAAAACATGCTAAAACAACTGAAAATTGGAAATAGTTTTATAGTACAAGATGATCTTAGTCACATTAAATCTAGCTGAGATAAAAAGCAAATAAAAAAAGTTTAAAATCTTTAAGCAACATGTTCACTTTATTACAAAAGTCTCCCAGTTTTGCTTTTAAATAGCCATTAAGGAAACTCCTTCTTTGAGAATAAGAACCAACGTATAAATCTAGACCTTTTATCTACAAACATAATCCAGACTTTTAAAAAAACCCCACACACTAAGTACCTAATACTTTAAAATTGCTCACTTCCAGATGACTATAAAATAGATACATTTCCTCAGCCACCAGATAATTAATTCTCTTGATTAATTCCTTAAATTAATGCCAGGAATCCTTTTCCTCCCCCTCCTCTGACCCTGGAGGAATTCTTGAAAGCACATAGTGATGTGGAGAAAAAAAATGTTGCAAGGATTAGGCCGTTCATCCTTCTAGTTTCTTGACTAGTCCACTAGAGCTTTGAGTAACCCATCATTTCTGGGTGGGCTGTCTTACCTTTCTTTTCTAGGTCTCGCACAGTATAGCGGTGATCCCAGAATAGAATGGCACTTGAATGCCTTCAGTACAAAAGATGAGGTGATCGAAGCTGTCCGAAATCTACCATACAAAGGAGGAAATACGCTAACAGGTATGTTTTGTTCAGTCCACATCTTTAGCAACATATTTTGCTGAAGAAGAGTTTTATTTCTTTAGTCAGCTTCTTTGTAAGACTTAGCACAATACTTTGTTTTTAAACCAAAGGAAGTCTTCTTTTCTCCTCTCCTGTCACATCCTCTAGCTTCTAAAGTTCTTAGATGGTTCTTTTCTCAAACTCAGCTTCATAAGTTAAAACCCAGACATCTCATTGCACATAAATAGAATGTCCCAGGAGGGGCTTGGTTGACCTAGAAGGAAATGGGGTAGTCTCTGAGGCTGATAGAGCTCCGAGCTGTTTTAACCTTTGTGAGTCCCTTTTCCTCCCTCTCTTTTCACCTGTTTTCTCCTCCTGCCACCCTGTCAATGAAATAAAGACACATCCCTACCTTATATGTAAGGAAGGTATTTTCTTGGCCCTTATTCTGCAGTCAGTAGCTGTCATGAAAATATGTGCGCATCTTTGGCTCACTGATATTTTTAATAAATGAAGAATGTGAGACTATTATTTAGATGATAATTATCCTAGCCACAAGGGGTAATCACAGGTTTTACCCTTACTGCACATCCAATATAGATGCCCAATTAAAATATATACTAATAGATGTTGCCATTGACTTTTAAGGAAACCACCGAAATCATGACAATTGCTTTGCCAATCTGAGGCATCCAATGGGTACTTTGTTCATACAACAAAAAAGTATTTAACACAAATCCTATAAAAATATTGCAGCATTTCTTATTTTTTCTTGGTAAAAAGTGTCACATTCAAAAGGCAAGGGTTCAGTTTTCTTTGAGATCTTCCCCAGGTACCTCTAAGAAAGAGAGATAGGAAAGAATTTTTGATTCTCTAGGCCATCATTAGCAAAACTGAAAGTGTAGAGATAATATTTGGAACAGACACTATTGTGTGGGGATTCTTGCTTTATTCTAACTTATAAAGGTTTACATTTTCTTGCACACAGATCTGTCATATCCATGGGCCATGAATTCCGTATTTGTTGTAAATGCTAATTTCTGAAATGATGCAGTAGTCAGTTAATTGTATTGCCTCTCTTCTGGTGGAGTTGAGTTTTTCATCCGATCTGCCAAGGAAGAGGTTGTAAAAATGAAGGTGAAAGTTTGCATCTAATAAAAATCCCTTTAGTTCAATAAGTTACTCATCTTGTGGTTACACTTTGCAGTACTGGAAGGCTTTTTATTAGAGGTGGTCGGTGTGTGTTTATTTTTCCTTGTTTTCTGCCAGGTCTTGCTTTGAACTACATTTTTGAAAACAGCTTTAAGCCAGAAGCAGGAGCAAGGACTGGAGTATCCAAAATTGGCATCTTAATCACAGACGGGAAGTCCCAAGATGATATTATTCCGCCATCCAGGAACCTCCGTGAATCTGGTGTGGAGCTGTTTGCCATAGGTATGTGTCACTTACAGTTCTGTTCCAACAATGGGGATGGACACACGGCCACTTAAAATAATATGGAATGCAAAGTGCACTTCCTGGACAGCCAGGAGACCTGTACATTTTCTAGTCCCGACTCTCATCACAGCTAGTCAAATGGTCTGAGCCCTACCACCTACATTGAAAATGGAAGTGATGGTAACTGTTTCGTGTCCTATAGTGTGAGGACCTCTAAGGCGAGATACCATATGTAAAGTGTTGTCAAAAGTATAAAGGACAAAGGTTAGGTTCATACTTGTTACTTTGTTCTAGTCAGGACTTGTCTCTTTAGTATCTCTTTATATGCTGTCTCTTTTCTGGTGGCATATGGAGAAACCCATTTATCATTTTTAAATGGGTTTTAAAACCCATTTAAAAATGATAATTAAGTAAAAGTAATTAAGGTCCTGTAGTTATTTAAAGAAAGCACAACAAAGTTCCAGATATGCAATATTATTTCTCAGAAGCTCTTTTTTTAAGGTATTATTTTTGTGGAAAAGAATATATATATACATACATACACACACACACACACACACACACACACGGAAAAGAATATATATATATACATATACATACATACACACACACACAAGCAGAATAATTGCAAAATATTTAGTTGCATCAACTTTGCTCTTGAGGAAAATGCTTACATTTTCTTTGGCAGTAGGCAAGCCTTCTATTTCCTAGAGACCGACAAAACAAAAACAAACGCAAATCTAGACACAGTTCTTCCGACCCATTCCTAGATTTGCTATCAAAATGTGGTTTATAGAATGTTTCATTCAAGAAGTATTTGCTTATCTGCGGTGTGCCAGGCATTGTGGTGGGTGCTGGGGCACCGAGACGAGGAAGGCCCTGTCCTTACAAAACCAGCCGTTCCACGTCATGGTGACATCTCCTCTCTTTCTATGCTTTTTGCAACAAACTATTTTGCTATTTGGAGAGAGAGAGAATTGGGACTATCTTCCCTAGAGTAGTTTTATATCTTTAAATTCAAATTTGTTGGTTTTAACTAACCAGCATGAAAGGCATGGCTGCTATTAAGCTCATTGCTTCAGTATGCTCTAATGTGATTTTGTTATTGTGGATCCAGATCCAACTGCACATTTTAGAAGCGATTGTAGAAGTCCTTCAGGCAAGAAACATCAGACAGATTGATTTAATTTTCATTTTTTTATTTTGCAATAATTTCCCCCAACAAAGGAAATCCCTTTATAAGATGTAAACTGATGGGGGAAATTCATTCATGTGTTTATTCTCCATTTTGTGGTCTTGTTCATAATGAATGGATGAGTTTTTAAACAAAACTTTAATTGAATTCAGATGTGATTTGAACTTTTTAAAAAAAATTACCTGAAAGCTAGTAGTATTTATTATCCTATGACCCCCGAAAGCAAATAGGTGAGAAACAACCAATGCTTTGTTACTCAATGTGTTGAGGTTGGAAGATGAATTCAATGGCACAGCCAGGCCTCTAAGAAGTAATTCATGTGCCCCAGTAATCGCTCTTCCTTTCTTCCATAGTACCTCTTTTAACACCCTTAGATGATTGCAATGTCAGAGATTTATAGAGAAACTTGAAGCCCGATGCACAAAATTTGTGCACATGTGTGTGTGTGTGGGGGGGGGGGGATTCCCCTTAGCCCAGCCTGTACCCTCTCCAATCTGGGACCCCTCGGGAGATGTCCAACTGTCGGTTTAGTCCCGATGTTGGAGATCAGCCAGATATCCCTTTCACAATCTAGGACCACTGGCTTCTAACTGCTCACTTGCCTGCCTGCCTGATTGCCCCTAACTGCGCCTCCTGCTGGCCTGGTCACTCCCAACTGCCCCCTCTGCCAGCCTAGTTACCCCCATCTCTCCCCCCCCCTGCTGGCCCAGTCACCCTAACTACCCCTCCCCCTCTCACCTGGTCAACCCCAACTGCCCCCATTGCTGGCCTGGTCACCCCATGCAGCCTGTTCAGTCATCTGTTCATTTCGATAGTCACGTAGGCTTTTATATAGATAGATGCTCCTTGCTTGTTGAAACCTGCGGAAGAGAAATATACCTTCACACCTATAAGAACCAATCCTGTGCCTTCCTTTTTCTGTTTCTAATTCCATTGGTAAATATTTACTCATTTTAATGTGCAGTCTTCTGGGAGGCAACACTATATAGTGGTTCAGAGCATATGACTTTGGGTCTAGACTGTCTTGGAATTCCAGGTGAACACTTCCTGGTTATATTTCCTTGAGCAAGTTAATTAACCTCTCTGTGCATCAGCTTACTCATCTGTATAATGGGAGAAACAATTGTGCCAGGTTGTGAGGCATTAAATATGTTAATATTCATCAAACACTGAAGCATTTGGGACAAAGTGAGCACACTGTAAGTGATAGCATCTACTGCTAAAATAGAGACTGGAGAAATTGCATGAGGGTGTAAGGTTTTCTGTATCAATGTATTTCCCACTGTATTATAAATACCCAGCATTGCACTTGATCAATAGCAAGGGAATTCAATAAATATTGTGGAAGGATCAGAGCTTCCCTTTTCGCAATGATTACTAGACAGCCTATTTTATTTGCATATGTTAATTCCCCCCCAGCTATTTCGTAATACTATATTATAATAATATTCATGAGGATTGTTAAATATTATTTTTATTCTAGTAATCTCTCAATTTAAGTAAATGTGTTTTATAGAAATTTAAACCTGAGGTTTTGATAGTTTAGAGTACTGGTTTAATTACTATTGCTTATGCAATATTCATGCAAGACAAAAGTTAGTTTCATTGATACATCTTTGGGGTAAGACATACTGAAGAAAATTAAGCTTGCCCTAGCCGATTTGGCTCAGTAGATAAAGCGTTGACCTTCGGACAGAAGGGTTCCAGGTTTGATTCCAGTCAAGGGCACATGCCTAGATTGTGGGCTTAATCTCCAATGTGGAGATCAATGATTCTCTGGTCAATGATTCTCTCTCATCATTGGCGTTTCTATCTCTTTCCCCCTTTCCTTTCCTCTCTGAAATCAATAAAAATATGTTAAAAAATGAAGCTAAACCATTTAACAATGATTCTGAAGGTGACTTTTAAAAAGCTTCAGCCGGGAGAGATGTGCCTCTTTAAGCAGCAGATACTTTGCAGTGAGACTGAGGGGCTCGGGTTGGGGACAGAGCCATTGCTTTTGCAAATGGGGCATGGATGATGCAGCCCTCCCTGCTGTCCTCATTGCCAGGGGTGAAAAACGCGGATGAGAACGAGCTGCAGGAGATCGCCTCCGAACCCGACAGCACTCACGTGTACAACGTGGCGGAATTTGACCTGATGCACACGGTGGTGGAGAGCCTGACGCGGACTGTCTGCCTCCGGGTGGAAGAACAGGACCGGGAGATCAGAGGTAAACGGTGACGGAGAGCAGCCACTCTGCGCACATGGATTAGGAAAACTCTTACCATCTTTCATCTTGGCTTTCTAAACAGAGTTCTCTATCCTCCTAACAGAAGCGGGGGTATATCGGTGGGATGACGGAGGAATACTTTAACCACTAGATAATGTTCTCCTTTAGACCCTCATGTTTGTGTCTTTTCATTAAACTTGATTTTGAGATCATTAACAGTTGAGTTTTGAGAATTCCTTATTCATATCCTACATACCAATCCTCTTTTGGATAGATATGTAGTTTGTTAATATTTTTTTTTCTGGTCTGTAACTTCTATTTTCATTTTTTAAACAAGGTTTTTTTTGCAGAGCAAAACTTGTTAATTTTGGTCAGGAATTAGGCTGGGCAGCCAAGCAGTAGTTTCCTGAACAAACTTCTCTGGGCTTCAACAAACTTCTCTGAGCTTCTTTTTTTTTAATTTATTAAAGTATTATCTGTGTACATAGCTTACCATTGCCCCCTCCCTCCCAGAGATGCCCTCCCTCCCCTTCTCTGGGCTCTGGGCTTCTTAACGAGAGTAATTTAGAACTCTGATCCCACCCTCCACCCCCAACACACACACGCGTGCGCACACACACACACACACACACACACAAACACACACACACACACACATCTCTACATGTGGATGCTTATAAAGCATTTCCTGGTCATAGTTAGTGTTCAGTAACTATGTTCTTCCCTCCCCCAGTGTAATGGTTATTGAAGTCCATTGGGTAAGTGCCCCTAGAGCAAGCATGTCAAACTTGCAGCCAGCAGGCTTCATGCCTCATTTATTTGGACTGTGTTAGCCTTTGAGTTTGACATGCTTAACCGAGAGGATAAGAAATCCTAAAGTTGAAGGACCCTGAACTTTACATGTCCCAAATCTTTCGTAAAATCATTTGCTTTAACATGTACATAGCACAAAGTGCTTACACAGTGTCTAGCTCATACTGAACATTCAGTGTGTTGGTTGTTTTTTCTTCTTTTTATACTTTTAGATATTGGCCATATGTTGAAGTCTTCAGTATAGCTACTAGAGCTTCTGATGCTTAAAATCACAGACTCGTGAGTCAAGAAGCTCAAGTAGCAAACTCAGCTCTGATACTAATTGTGAGACTTAGGCGAGTTACTTAAGTTCATTGTGGCTTGGTTTTGTCACCTGTGAAATGGGAAGAATAATAGTAACTGATGAGAAGTAAATAAAATAATAAAGAACTTAGAAGACTACTTGTAGATATACACATGTTCAATGAATGTGGTGTTTTTGTATTTTACTATTCTATAGCAATTTTTTAAAGCAAGTTCCTTAGAGTCAAGGACCATGTTTTATTTAAGTTTGTATCCACAGAACCTGGTGTAGGGATTGGTACTTAATAGACTCTTAAATGTTTTGATGATCAAATGCCAGAATGAATAACTAAATCAACTTCTCTCGAGATGAAAATCTTAGGGGTGGCATGAAGTCAATAAGAGGGTTTCGTAGGTTAATAAGAAATAACTTTGGGGAAGAGGTTCATCTTATGTGTCTCTTTAATTTAGCCTCGGCCCTAGCCACCATTGGGCCGCCTACAGAGCTGATTACTTCTGAAGTCACCGCCAGAAGCTTTATGGTTAACTGGACTCAGGCCCCGGGGAAGGTTGAAAAATACAGAGTCGTGTATTATCCTACCAGGGGTGGCAAACCAGAAGAGGTAATGAGGAGATTATATTCTCAAACAATTATTTTCATTTTCTCAAGTCTTCTGCAGTAGAGACTACAAGACAGAAATGGATATATAAGGCTATTCTGTGATAAGCATTTAGAATTATTTCACTTAAATGCATTCCCACATGTGCATCTTTTCTTCTCACCTCCATCCACTAACTCTCAGAACTAGTCATGTATCCATTTCTAACACAACCTATTTTAGCTTTTCTTCTTCTTCTTTTTAAAAATTAATGAGTTCTAAAGCAAAGGAAATCAGTAGTTAGTTATCCGGCCAGAGCTTCCTTTCGCTATCCCTGTGTTCTTCCTACTTTGGGAGTGGAATGGTCTGAACTCCCTGTCTTAATGAAGTCTGTGCATTCCAAATTATGCGGTCACATATTCCTCCAGGGTTTGGAATTTCCTGAACGTTTGTGGAGATCATTGCAATGGAGAAGCCATAAGAAAGCATCTGTGGCTGGCCTTCCTCATGGGTTGGCCATCAGGGGAGAGTACTTATTGCCAGATGATTGGATTCTTCCCAGTTCCGACCTTTGATATAGCAACTCACAGGGAATATGTTAACATGTGATGAAATCTTTTTTTTTTAAGTGCTAACCTTTTATTGTTCTCACCCCTGACTAACCTCGGCCTGTTGCACAATTTTCTTCTGAATTATGGCAGGGGTTATAATTTTTTTTAAGTGTTAGAGAAGTAGATCACGAAGGTTTAAATTATCTAGACAAAAAAATCAGAATGACTCCAATGTTCTATTTTTTTCATCACTAATAAACTTTCCCAAAGCTCCATGGAAAAAGGCCACACGTTAACTGTTATGAAGCGGATGTGATTAGGATAAAAATGACACAATTTCCCCTTAGATAGGAGTTAATAAGGGCGTTTTGAACACGTTCCATAAAAGGTGCATCACTTCAGATAGGAATTCAAAAAGAATTCCTACTGCACTGGGGAAAAAGGATGTAGCACACATAAAACATTTAGTGAAATGTTCTTGCTAGAGGTATTTTTGCTTTGTGTGTGTGTGTGTGTGTGTGTGTGTGTGTGTGTGTGTGTTCTGCACATGGGACATTTCATGCTCTCATTCCTGACCTGTGCTTTAAACAGGTGGTGGTGGATGGCAGTGAAACTTCCACGGTGTTGAAAAACTTGATGTCTCTCACTGAATATCAGGTCTCAGTCTTTGCCGTGTATTCCCACACCGCTAGTGAAGGCCTGCGGGGAACCGAGACCACCCGTACGTATTGGATTCTACCTCCCTTCTGACCTTGTATGGCATCGCTTAGGCAGCCCTTCCTAACGTGGAATTCTGCTCAGGTTGTATTGATGGACATCCTGAGTCAAGGACATGCAATCAAATTAGTGCAGTGAGCTGCTATAGGCGCTCCAATCCAAGTATGACAGGGAACTCCACGTGTAAACCAAATCCTGAACTTGACATTGTGATTAGAAAAGGAGGCAGGGCCAGAGTTTGGAAGGCCTAGGTTCATATTTAAAAAAAAATTCATGGTTGTCATTGGCATTGTTAAAGCCAGGAGCTTGTAATTTATCCTTAATCTCTTTCTCCTACCTCTCAATTTTAGCCAGTCTTATTTATTGATTATTCCATTTCTCTCAAACCTATTGCTATTTAGTTATGCCTCATCAATTGAATGTGTCCCTGATTGAATGTGTCAATGAGTATTTATTCATTCATGTCTTTGTCCCTCCAGCCACTCATCCTGTAATTTTATTGTGACTCAATAACTATTTTTAATGGCTGCTGTATGTCCGACACTGTTTGGTGATGGACATAAAACAGTGGTCAGAATGGTCTTCTTGCTCTTGACTGGCTGCCAAGGGAAGGGGCCCATCGCTGTAGTGAGATATAAGAAACCAGAAGATATGTCATTCCTGCTTTAAACATTCCCCATGTTTACCCTCCCAGAAGGCCATGTGAACAGATTGAAGGATGAAAATTATCTGAAAAATAAGCTTCATTTATTTAAGTAGCAACTGAATACTTTGAAATGAGCAAGCACACTGGTAATGGCTGAGCATTACAAACAGCAATCTCCTCTTGCAGTCGCTTTACCCATGGCTTCCGACCTTGAACTGTACGATGTGACTGAGAACAGTCTGCGGGCAAGATGGAATGCAGTGGCCGGGGCATCGGGATACCTGATCCTCTATGCTCCTCTCACGGAGGGTCTGGCTGGGGATGAAAAAGAGGTAACTACCCGCTGCCACTAGAGTTCTAGAATCTTTGACTTTCTTAAAACAGACATTTTTGCTATAAAAATTTAGAAAATTCACATTAAGCAAGAGGAGGGAAAAAAATCACTTGTAATCGAACCACCTAGAGGAAATAAGTTGTTCGCATTTAGTTCTTTTTTTTTTTTTTTTTTTACTGAAAGTTGAACACAACAAATGGAAATGATTTTGTACTCTTCTACTCTTCTGTTTTTTATTTAGGTTATTGTGACTATCGTTCCATACAGTTAAATAATATTTTATGTCGTCATTTTAAACACATCTTTATACCTTTCCATTGTTGTTTAACCTCATATTATTGGACAATTAGATAATTTTCTGTATAAATATGCTTTTATGACCATTTTTTAACATATAATCTTGTATAGTTGATTATTTCCTTAAATGCTAGAAATGGAGTTTCTTTTTTCAAAGGGTATGCTAGTCATTACACTAAGCATTACCAAATGACTCTATAGAAAGTGTACATACTTTACATTTCTATATGCAGTTCACAAATGACTGTTTCTCCTATGTATACTGATTTAGGAAATTTTTAAAAATTAATTTTCATAGTAGACAAATGTATCTCATCAATGTGGAGGGTTTTTGTGTGCATTTATTCTATTTTGAATGATGAATCTTGGATTGAATAATTTATTTTGGCCTCATTTTTAATTTATAGGAAACATGATTACTATAATAGAGATGAAGGAAGATTTAAGAGGAAGTATCTATGATACTTGGGAGTGTCCTGATAGGCAGGTGGACAAGAGAGGGCATTCAGAACTTGATTATTCAGAACATTATCTAACTGCCTCTTGTGACAGAAATTTGTAGAGCCAAAAGAAAGGTGAATCTGAGTGTCAAGAACAGAGCATTGGTGACATGTGCTCTTTTATTTGCAAAGATTAGACGGCTTTGGCCATTTGGATTTAATATTTATTTGAACTCCCTTTTGGCAGAAAGAGGACTTAAAAATGATGTTGGAAAGATTTTTAGTTTCACTAAGAAAGAGACAAAAAAGAAGGGATACCAGTTCATACCCAGTTGACTAGTGAACAGTTTTTAAAGTCTGATCAGATTACATCACTTATGTAAATTGGTACAGTTGCCTTGGAGAATATTTGAAATATTTCATCAGTTAAAGATATATACAATTTTTGATGTATTTATCGTAGGAAAAAAATCAATGGAGAAACTTGCTCAGAACAAAATATTACAAACAACTGACATGTTCAGCAATAGAGGAATGGGAAATAACAGCATATTTATACAAAAGGATATCATAAAAGAATTAAATAATGTCAACTCTGCCCTTATGTATCAACATGGATAAGTCTTGAAACATAATATTGACAGAGAAAAAATTGTAAAAATATTAGGTTGTTATAGTTCCATTTATGTATGTTGTTATATATACATATATATTATTATTTACAAATATATACATATATGCATAGAAGTAAAAAAAAAAGAAGAAAAATCTATAAGCTAAATATACCTTAACAGTAGGGTGAGGAGAAAGAATGAGAGAGAACTTCTGTTTTATCTGAATATATTAATTATTTTAAGAATAACATGTGAAGTTAATATGTCAAAATGTTGATATTTATTAAATTTGATTGGTGGCTACATCAGGGTATAATATTTCCCCTACATTTATGTTATCTATGTTGAGATGTCTCAAAATTAAAATGTTTAATCCTATCTAATAAAAGAGTAATATGCAAATTGACCATCACTCTAACAGACAAGATGGCTACCCCCATGTGGTAAAAGATGACTGCCCCCATGTGGACACAAGATGGCCACCACAAGATGGCAAGCAGGGAAAGGTAGTTGGGAGGGACCAGGCCTGCAAGGGAGGGCAGTTGGGGGTGATTGATCAAGCCTGCAGGGGAGGGCAGTTAGGAGTGACCAGGCCAGCAGAGGAGGGAAGTTGGGGATGACTAGGCCAGCAGCGAAGGGCAGTTGGGGAGAACCTAGGCCTGCAGGTAGAGGAGGTGGGGGGAACCAGGCCTGCAGGGGAGGGCAGTTGGAGGGGACCAGGCCTTCAGGGGGAGGGTAGTTAGGGGCAATCTGGCTGGCAGGGGAGCAGTTAGGCATCAGGCTGGCAGAGGAGTGGTTAAGGGATGATCAGGCTGGCAGGCAGAAGTGGTTAGGGGCAATCAGGAAGGCAGGCAGGCAAGCAGTTGGGATCCAGCAGTCCTGGAGGGGGTCCCAGATTGGAGAGGGTACAGGCTGGGCTGAGGGACACCCCCCCCCATGCACGAATATCATGCACTGGACCTGTAGTTTGACGAAAATAACCTAGGAAGTTGTGTGACTGGACACTGTCTATGGAGATATTTTTCTTCCTTCCAAACCAAAAGTAAGACAATCCTGGTATACAGTTGTACTCAGTTGTTTCATAATTGAGAATGGCTAGCTTGACTCCAAGGGTCATAAAAATCACGAGAATCAAAAAGCAAATTGCCAACTTGGGCATCAGGGCGGGTAGGTCTCTTCTGAATCCTGGAAAAGACTTGCAATCCAGGTGGACAGGCCCCTTTGTTGAACTGGGCAACAAAACTGGCCAGCTCAACTGGGCTTGAAGCAACGCCTGGGCCTCTAGCCAGGCGACTGGTTAAAATTAGCCAAGTGCTGAAAGATGCCCACTTGGCGCTGCCTCCAGCATGCTGGCCTGCAGCTTACACTCTTTCTAGAGAAGAACGTTTCTGATTCAGTTCCACCCACACTCTTCTGGGGACCAAATACTTACACTGTTAGTCTCGCTGCAGTTTGCCACTTGTCCAGATGTAAAGAGTTATCCTAAAACAGCACGCCCGGGTATGTTTAGTTTTATATGGTTCCATAGCATCTGTTCCTAATATAAAATGATGTGACAATGAACAAATTCTGACCGAAGCCTGTTTGATGAAGGGGTTGTGAGGAAACAGGCTTATTCTGTGAAGTCTTACCTTTATCCACGTCCACTCTGATCAGCGTGAATAATACACATTTGGCCCACAATCTGATAACGTGTGTTCTTTTCAGATGAAAATTGGAGAGACCCACACCGATATTGAATTGAGCGGGCTGTTGCCCAATACCGAGTACACAGTTACAGTGTATGCTATGTTTGGAGAAGAGGCCAGCGATCCCGTTTCAGGGCAAGAAACAACACGTGAGCAGTTCCGTCATTCAGATGAAATGCTGTGACAAAAGCCCAAATCAACATTGGGACTCTGAATTGGAAATACTGGTTGAGGTTGAAACCTCTTAAGAGCTAACTGTAACTTAAGAAAAATGTTGTACTTGGGGATGCAAAGAGCAGAATAGGGAAGATAGTCAATAATACTGTGATAACTGTGGGTGGTGCCCGTTGAGTACTAGACTTATCAGGAGGATCTGATTTTATCTGTAATTTCTGAAATTACAGAAATATCCTACTAATATGCTGTACACCTAAAACAAATATACAATAACATTTCATTTCAGCTGTAACTGAGACACATGTTAAATAAAAAAAGAAAATGCATATTTTATTTAGGGTAAAGAAACATATTCTTCTAGTGTTATTATTGTAAGTCATATGGATGCTCGAACTGAATTACAGCGTCCTCTAGCCACCAACATCTTTGTAAATTCAAAGGCTAGATCAGAATAGAGAGAAAAGAACATGGCCTTTGGAATCAAAGCAGCCAAGATGGAAATCCCAGCTCAAGTCATATATTAACTGGGTGACAATGGGCAAGCAATGTAACATTTTGGAGTCTGTAAAAAAAGAGGAACAGTAGCAGCACAGGTGACAGTATATAACACCCATTTACTCAATATTTCTTTTACCCCCACTCTTATAAAAATTATCATTTTTTTCACGTAATCTTTGTAGTCCTCTTTATCTCAGACTATTATTAAAATAAGTTTTTAATTGAGTAATAATTTTCTTGGCAAGTCAAATTTTGGTTAAAAGTAGGGAGTTTATAATCTTTTTAGAAAAGTAAATATAAGAAAGGGCAGAGACTCAGGGTCTTGCCCATCCCTGAGCCTTAGGAAGAGGGGACTAGCACAGCTTCTACAGTGCTTTTGTCTGTGAGTCTTTATTTGGGAAACATATATAGACATTGAATGATAAGGAAAGGAGTTTTCTCCCACATTCTTTCCTTGTTAATCAAGGCTGTATTGTTCTTACTCTTTGAAAAAAACACAAATGTAATCATGACAGCAAATAATAAAAAATGCACCCCCTGAAAACAACTGGGAGAGCTCAACACGGAAGTAAAGAAATGGATTATGCCGTAGAGCATCTGATATATCAGTTGACTTAAGTGAACTTTCCCAATGGCCCATCTGTCTTTCACTCGGAATACTCAATTCTTTATATTAAAAAAAAAATGTGCATGACTTTTCCCGCTATGAGTAGCTGAATTTTTTTTATAAAGGCCCTAAAAACTGATGTCCTGGCTACTTGTTCTTGAGACTGGCATGCCTCTTATTAGTCTACTTTTTACTTAATTTTTAATATTTTTATTGAATTTATTAAGGGGTTACATTGGTTTACTAAATTATATGGGTTTCAAGTGTACAATTCTTTAATATATCACCTATATATTGTATTATGGAGATGGCAGATGGGCATCACACTCATTTTACACATGGGAGATTATGGAAGGGATAATTAGAGTGAGTTTGCCAGAATCATACGATAGGTGAATGGGATAGCTAAGACTCAATTCCAGGTGTCCTGGTTGATCTATTAGGTTGCTTCTTTACAAGGCTATAATAACATTGAATGGAGAAGGAAAAAACAGAAAATTGACCTAAATTTTATTAATTTCTAAGCATGTGTAATTTATTACTATTCATTTCATATAGGAAAAATTTTATCCTTGTTTTTTTGTCATAAGTTAATATCTTGGTGGGTGAAAATTTTCATTTATAGATAGTTCAGAAGTCAAAGATGCTAGGTTGTTGTTTTTTGTGTGTGTCTTTTTTACACGTATATTATTTAAATGTGTAATTATTTTCTATTCTGTTTACTGCAAAGTGCCCTTAAGTCCACCAAGAAACCTCAGGATCTCCAATGTTGGCTCTAACAGTGCTCGGTTAGCCTGGGACCCGACTTCAAGAAAGGTCACTGGTTATCGAATTGTATATAACAACGCAGATGGCACCGAAATCAATGAGGTAAGCTGTGGAACACAATGTCTGTTCTTCTACTGTTTGCGTATTAGTTTTTTTTTTTAATGGCTGTGGTACCCGCTATCCCCTAAGGTAGTAGCATAAAACAATACTAATTATTTTCTTTTCCAGTTTCTGTGGGTCAGGAATGGGGCTTGGATGTGTAGTTCTGGCTTGGGGGTCACTCATGAGACAGTGGCTGAAGCTAGTGTCATCACAGTGGCTCCCTAATTCCTATATCTGCTGCCTGGTGTGGGAAGACTGGACCAGTTGGGAGCTGGAGCAGCTCTCTGTGTTTCTAAGTAGACTCTTCCCATGACCCCTGTCGCGTGTCAGCTTTAGGGAAGCTGGACTTTTTGTGTTGTCTCAGGAGTCCCCAGGCATGTGTTCCAAGAGACAGAGGTAGAGCAACAGTTACGTGGAAGCTGTGTCACCTTGCAACAGAGGTTACAGACTATCACCTTCCTCCTTTTGTAGGAGATATGACAATTCCCTGATGGATTCAAGATGGGGAGGAACACAGGCGCCATCTATAGCAGAGGCATGTGGGATGGGAGGCATAAATTGATGGGGACATCTTTGGAAAATACCATCTTCCCCAGTGGATTGGGGTGGGGTTGTATGTATCTTCATAGAAATAGTAAACTAGAAATATCGTCAGTGTTACCCAGTTTTTCCCTCTGCTTTTGAATAAACCGGAATCTGCAAAACCCTGGTTCAATGAACTTAAATTGAAAACGGAATAATTCAAATTTTGTATTGGAAGATGCTTTTACATAATAGAACTTACTAAAACTCATGAAGATATAGTGTCTTGTACTCAGGGATTTATACTCTCTAGAAACTCTATCCTTGGCAATAGGTTTTAGAAGAACAGTTAGCAAAGTTATTTTTGTTAGTTTTCCTTGTCTTGGTCCAAAAGAAGCTAAGACAAAGAGGGAAATATGTTGGATTACATCATTTCTGTTTTCTGACCAAATAAAGCAAGTATTTTCATATGCAAAGACAAACTTTTTCCTGTAATTAAATCCAATTAGTATTTTTCAGAATGCACCCTCATGCAGAACATTGGCACTCATGACAATTTGATTGAGCAATCACGACACATTTGCTAACAAGAAGGAAATACAGTTAGTTCAGTATCTTTCATTCAATCTTTATAAATCCTAAGAGCAAATAATTCTGAAAAAACTGGGATCATTTGGAGTAGTTGCTTTGCTTTGCCTTCTGAAATAGCAAAAGGATTGAAATAAAAAACACTTAAATGTCTGATGATGATGATGAGATGATGATGATGATGATAAGCAGGAGATGGAGGAGAACAGCTAACACATGTTGAGCGCTTACCCTGAGCCCTGTTCTGAGAGCTTTACAGAGAGCACCTAGTGCAGCCCTTCTGGAAAAATGCTGCCAACACATGCCTTGTCAAACCACGGAAGCCTTCTCAGATAGCATGTGCTGTGAAAGGGTTTGGGGGAAATACGCAAACAGGAGGGAGACCTCAAGTGCTGCCATTTGAGTTTTCTAAATGAAAGGTCATAGTTAGGCTTTGAGAAGCAGTTCCAGTTCCCAACAGCAGTGACTCAACACTCCGGAGCTCAAGTCCCTCATTCCTCATCAAGGACTGTTTCTTCATCTGGCCCAGCGCTTGGCTGAACTGACGCTTTTAGCTAGACTGTTTGGAAATATGTTCTAAAAAGTACTTGCATAAAAGTGGAGATCCTGCTCCTTTGTTATCATCTTCCCAAATTCTCCTACATCTTAAAAGTATTACCAACAAAACCTTAGAATTTAAAGTCTTAGAATTTAGTCTAAAACACAAATATGATAATTAACAAAAATAAATGATACCTAAAAGTTTTTATTTGGTGAAAGAAAATGATAGTTAATTCATAAAATATAGTCTGTTAGTATCAAATTTATTAAATAAATAAATATGTCTTTTGAAATATATATATATATATATATATATATATATATATATATATATATAATTTAAAATGACAGAAAGCAATATGTTAGTTTAGAAGAATATGTCCTGAACGCATGTTTTAAATATGGTTTTGTCTTTTCTGTGAGTTTAAATAATGAATCCCTATTCTAAGTAGTGTTTATGAGCTTATGGTTTAGAGTTGGAAACACTTGTATTTAAGTCCTATGTACTAGTTGATTTTCCCATGGGCAAGTTCCTTAACTTTCTGGAGTATCATTTCCCCCATCTTCATCCAAGGGGTAATCATTAGCTGCCCTACTAGGTTGCATAAAGATTAAGTGTATGAATGTATGTACAGCTTGCAGACAGTACTCAGACCAGAGTAAAGACTAAATGCTAAGAATGGCCTATTCTTTCAGGTCCAGATTCAGAAAAAGTTACTATCTTTCCCCCAAGTTAACTATCTTTGCTGGGTAACTAATATCCTGGCTAAAATAACAACCCATGATTATGCAACTTGGGTAGGGTTTAGCAGGGACAGCTTGTCTCTGCTCCATGCAGTGTCAGCTGGGATGGCTCCCGTACTCATCTGGGACCTTGACTGGGCCAGAGTTTCCAAGATGACTTCACTTCCATGTCTGGCATCTCAGCTGGGATGGCTGAAAAGGCTGGGGGGTTGGTTCCCATGTTCAACAGATTGGTCAGAGTTTCAAAAGGATGAAAATAGAAGCTCTCCTCTCCAGACTTGCCACTCTTTTCTTGAGCTATAATTGACTCTTTAAGAGATGCATATGATTGCTGGATTGGCTCTTAGGTTAGATGAGCCTTTTGTTATCTCTTTTGAAAAGGCTCTTTGTGATGTCCATCTTAATTTTCATTTACTTATTCTATTCACTCAGAAAAATACAACTCAACATGCAGTAGTGAAAAAGCTGAAAAAGATGTTGCCCTCAAGGAGCATGAACTCTATGCAGGAAGTAAACAATAAACAAGTGTGTAAGGAAACAAAATAATTTTAAGCTGTGATGGGTGGTAAGGGAGGAAACAAATAAGAACATTGCTAGAGAATAACCCGACCAAGATAGGTGGAAATAGAAACCCCCTCTGAGGAGGTGAAGTTTAAGCTCAGTCTGACAGATAAGGAAGGCCTAATTTGAAAGACCTACAGACATAGGGCCCCAGACAAAATGAATTGCATGTACAAAGGCCTTGAGGTGAGAGAAACCTCGACCCGATGGAAAGTCAGGGTGACTGGAGTCCAGAGGGTGATGGGAAGTATCCTTCACCACCCCCGTGTTTGGTTTGTGTCCTTTGGTTATGCTAATATGCATGCATACAAGTCCTTTGGTTGGTCTCTTACCCATCCCACCCAAATAGATTCATTTCTTCAGTTCCCCAGAGTATCACTAGAGCAAGGGCGCCTTACTGTAAATACCTACCTTAAAGGGGTTTGTGAGCATCAGTTGAGACAAACTAAAGTGCTTAGGTGGGAGGCTCCATTTACTTGGTCTCCTCTATGTTCCCTGTACTAACATGTACCTCAGCAGCCCAAGACCCAGCCTCTCAAAAATAAACCTGTGTCTATTCTTTGTCTGAGACTGAGGATTGCTTTGCTCAGGTCTCTGTCTCCTAGATCCTGCCCTCATTGCCTCCTACTTAATTATTATTTTTCCTTCAAGGTCTGTTCTTGTTTCTTCCCTTTTCCAATTCTTCTCTTTCTTTACACCCTTGGTCCTTATTCTCAGAACGTCATCCCTTTGTACCCTAAAATGTCTCGCTGTGGAAGAGAAAGGAAAATTTCAATTGTTGACTATTATCTATCTATATATAAAAAGGCTAATATGCAGAGTGTCCCCTATGGAGTTCGACAGAGAGACTGGGAGTTTGATTGCTCGCTGTGATATGTGCTGACCACCAGGGAGCAGGGCACAGGACAAAGGAAGGCCCCGGCTAGTGACCCGATCACCAGCCAGGCCTTGGGACCCGACCTGTGCACAAATTTTGTGCACTTGGCCTGTAGTTTTTAGTCTGCCCATTTCCTGATTCTGCCCCCGTTATGAATCTCTTATAGGAGTTACTGTGTATTACTTAGTTGGGAAGTCAACAGAGCCCAGACAATGAAGCCGAAAAACAGCTGTTCCTAGCAGACCAGTCTGAGAACATTATATATATATATATATATATATATATATATATATATATACATATATATATATATATATATATATATATATATATATTCATGCATTGTGCACGTTACTTCCAATATTGTTAATGAATGGAAATAATATTGGCTGCAAAGATGTCCTGCAAATTAACTGATAGGTAATTTATTGAAGGGCGAAAGTTTAGAAATGTGTCTATATAAGCTGACTGGTTTTATAATTCAGTAATTTTTTTGCAGTACTTACAGCTCAGCCACGTGAACTGAAGAACGGTAATGAAATGATTTCTGTTTCCAGCATTTGGGAGTATCTGATATAGCTATTATGCCTCCTCTGCTTTGCAGGTTGAAGTCGATCCTATTACTACGTTCCCCCTGAAGGGCTTGACACCCCTCACGGAGTACACTATTGCCATCTCCTCCATCTATGATGAGGGGAAGTCTGAGCCTCTGACTGGGGTTTTTACCACGGGTAAGTAAGCCTTATTATGGTCTGAGAAGTTTCCAACAGTAACTTTGTATAAACCACAAAGTGGAGCAGGCGTCTTCATTTGTGATTTGAAAGATGGCATTTTCATTTGTGTTTTATTTTATATTATTATTCTCAAACCAACATTCTAGGTGGCTAGAATGCATACTGGCTAATTATTTTCTATCAAAGCAAGGAAAGAGAGGGAAGACCATCACAATTCCAAAGGTCTCATTTAAATGAAAGTATACATTGTTTTCTTCCTAACCTCACATTGTTTCTTTGATTCTATTAATGTAAACTTTTCACAACTCTTTTGCATTCTTACATGCATATAGTACATTAAACTTCCAAAATTGCTGATATCCAAAAGTTTTTAGACCAAAAAATGGCAGTTATATACTATTTAATCTAATACATCAAGTATGAAAATACATTATAGCCAATAATGTATTTTCACGCAGCCTAAAATATGAATACAACAATATGGGATATTTTAAGTACTAAAAAATAGGGAATGAATGGATTATTTTTCTTTCTTACACATACTCTATAGTCACTCAATAAATATAAAACATTTTTGGCTCCTGGTGGCCACAATTCTGTTGTTGACTTTCTGAACTTATTCAGACTGCACATGGGAACAAATGTGAGGAGGTGAGAAGGTCATTCGGAGAGAGATGAGAATTACGCTGGCCTGAGAAATAATGGTCACCAAAGTAAGTCCAGTCATTTCACAAAATCTCCCAAGGGTGCTGCATTTGAGTTGGTCTTCCCTTGAAAATCGATTAAGAGTTCGCATGGTGTCTTGTCAAAGGGTGTTCCACATCTCTGATTTCAAATAACAAAAATCAGTAATCGCCAATTCCTGGTCGGGGGAGTGGGGAGTGTAGTTGAATGTTACATCCCCGATTGTCCATCTCAGAAGGGTGTAAGCAGTGAAATAGTGGGAACTCGAATGAATTATATTTCACTTCCGATGGCAGCCACATGTAAAAGATTAAAAGGATGAAGGTTCTTTTCTGGGATTATCTTATTACTAGAGAGTGTGTTAGGCATGAAAGTGAGTAAAGCTGTGGGGAATATAGTTGATGATGTTGTGATGACTGTTGTGGCAGGTGGATGCTGGAAGAGTTGGGAGAGGAGGGGGTTGTGGTCAGGGAGAACACTTAAAGCATAGGATTGTCAAACCACTGTGCTGTATACCTGAAGCTGATACAAAAATACTGTTGAAGGTAGACTATAACAAAACAAAACAAAAATAGAAAGTGCAGCCCTAACTGGTTCGGCTCAGTGGATAGAGCATCGGCCTGTGGACTCAAGGGTCCCAGGTTCGAGTTCGGTCAAGGGCATGTACCTTGGTTGCGGGTGTGCAGGAAGCAGCTGGCTGATGTTTCTCTCTCATCGATGATTCTAACTCTCCCTCTCCCTCCCTCTCTGTAAAAAATATCTATAAAATATATATTTTTAAAAGTGCCTAAAACGAAGAGGGACATTTCTCAGACCTCTAGGGCACCATTTTATTAATTTCCTCAAAGTACTGGGAAAAAATAATGAGTGTGGCACTTTTATTTTTTATGATTAATGAGCAGAGCCAAATAAAGAACCTGCAAGTTTCTGGAAATTATTGGAAAACTCGTCAAGTGTGCTGTGCCCAAGGTCTTCCGGTTTTTTTCCCCCCATGGGAAAATGCAGGGAGTGGTGTCAGGAAGGCCATACTGGACTGAGGGGTGCTGCTTCCCAGGCTCCCCTTTCTGAAGCAAGGGGACCCTCGGAGGGAGCCTTCTCCTCCTGCAGCCCCCACGAGTGATGGCTTTCTCACCTTCTCAGTTTCCTCACAAAATCTCTTTCCTTGGCTCACAGAGGAAGTTCCAGCCCAGCAATACCTGGAAATTGATGAGGTGACGACAGATAGCTTCAGAGTGACCTGGCACCCCCTCTCGGTGGAGGAAGGGCCGCACAAGCTGATGTGGATCCCAGTCTATGGGGGGAAGACTGAAGAAGTGAGTGGTGGGAAGCAGACTGAAAACTAATCCGGAGCATTTTGTCTGGAAGTGAATACCCAGCGCTGCGTTTGAGTTGGTCTCCCCTTGAAAATAGATTGAGAATCCCAGAAGTAATTAATATTTTGCATGGCAGAGAGCTTTGTAAATGTCAAACCCTACGATTGGAAGTGCATTTTTAACTAGCGCTTTAGTTTTATATTTTAGATCTTTTCAGATTCTTTCACTGTCCTGAGTGACATTTAATAAAACTTCAAAATTCTGCTTTTGAAATATTCCTAGTTTATTTGCTGAGGGAGCCGAAAGGAAGAAAGTCCCTGGTTTGACCTTAATGTTGAATTCCATGACCCTAGAGTTCTTTATGCTTAGTTTCTTGCTTACACCTGGGACAATATTTTTCCTTTTTATTATTATTTTTCTTAACTTTCTCTTCCGTTATTCAAATAAACCCACATACTACACACTAAATGTTTTTCAGGTCGCCCTAAAAGAAGACCAAGACTCACATGTTGTTAAAGGCCTAGAGCCTGGCACTGAATATGAAGTTTCCCTGTTGGCTGTATTGGATGATGGAAGTGAAAGTGAGGTGGTGACTGCTGTTGGGACCACACGTAAGTCTTGGTCTGGTCAAGATGGACATTACCAGGTTCCCCACCCATCAGCCTTATCCTGAGCTACAGAAGCTTCCATTTCTTGTCCCTGCCCACCCCTCCTCCGAGTTCTTCCTGCATCTTCACCTTTAATCAAACCGATATGTAAAGCATCTTTGCATCTTAGACCATTTCCACCATAAAGCTGGGTCCACATCAATCTTGTTCACTATAATATCTCTAGCACTTAGCACAGTACTTGGCAATTTTTAACTGTGCAATAAATACTTCTTGCATGGATGGATGGATGGATGGATGAAATAATTTGTAAATGAACTAATGAGCAAACAAATAAACCTAGGGAAAACACGTCCATCAAGAGTTTATGGAATTTCCCAAGTTGATCTTGGTTCCAAGAATCATGTACAAAATTCACTTGCTGATTCATTCATCCCTTCATTTTTTAAATATGAAGTATTACACACATATTAAATTTTCTTTGATTGGGTTCCCTGGAATCAGATTCTGAAACAAAATTGCATCCAGAAGGTTTATTTCAGAGTGTAGTTAGGAGATACATCTGTAAGGAAGTAAGACTGGCCGGATAGGGCACAGGAATAAGCTAAAACTGAGTCCTCAGCAAATTCTATTAGGAATTCTAGACCTGGGATAACCCTTGTGAGTTGTTCCAAGTTCACTCAAAGGGCCTGGGCCTTTGTATCCCTGCATCCCCATCATTGGAGGTAGGCCATCCCCTAACGGAGTCTATGACCTCAGGCAAGGCAGTTCCCAGAGCTCAGAGCCACCGCAGCCAGTATTTCAGAAGCTGGTGGATGAATATTTTGACCCTGGGAAGAGAATCTGGTTGGATCACCACACAGCTGCTCTAATCACCAGTTATCTAAGGTAGATTCAAAAAATAGAAGATGTGCGGCCTCGTTTGGCAACCCTTTCACAACTTGATCGATAGCACTGTTTAATTTCCTTGAATTACCACGGCTATGCCTCATTATAAAGTAACTGGGAGTTTCACAACTGTATATGTGTAAGTCAAATATTTATACGAAGGCTGGCATCTGTGATTGGGAACTTCAACTTCTGTGGGTTTCAGTTTCCTTACCTGTAGAATACTCATAGGTACAATGTCTGCCTTACTTACAACTCACTTCTTCACTCTTGCAACCACTGCCAAGATTGTTATGAGAAGCAAATGAGCTAATATAGGTGATTGTTTCTTTGAATATTGTAAAATGCTATACACAAATATATAGAGCTATTACTATTACAGAATTTTAAAGAAATACCTATTCTTTTAGTTGACAACGCTTGGACTGAACCAGCTACGACCATAGTACCTACGAAACCTGTGACATCAGGTAAGAACAAATCAAAGTCTATCTAATCAAAAGAAAAGTTTGATTTAAACTGAAGTTATGTTATCCCTGTTTTATTATTTTATATTAGTTTTTGGGAACAAGGCCTTCAATTCAAATGTCATACCTCTCAGCCTCTTCCTACTTATTTTTTTTTAATGAATTTCTTTTTTTTTAATATACTTTTATTGATTTCTGAGAGGAAGGGAGGAGAGAGAGAGAAACATCAGTGATTAGAAAGAATCATTGATTGGCTGCCTCCTACACATCCCCTACTGGGCATGTGCCCTTGACCTGAATCAAACGCAGGACTCTTCAGTCCACAGGCACTTCTATCCACAGAGCCAAATCAGTTAGGGCTCTTCTTACTCTTAAATACCAACAGGTCCTGTAGTCTCCTCTTACTCTTTCATCTCTCTACCTTTTCCACTTTTGTTTTGGATTTCCATGTAATCTTTCAGAGTATGTTATCATAGCAATCCCTGGAGTCTCTGGCCTCCTCCTGATCTCAATGACTTCTCCTATTGCTCCCTGTTAACAATTATTTATATCATGGTTTCCTTGTAAATTTGTGGATAACTAAGATCTGGCTGGTCTATTGGTCTTCCTATAACAGCTGTTTTCTATCTCATCTTAACTTCTCCCTCGATTATAATTCATCTTCCAACTGTCAGAGTCAACTAGGTAAAACACAAGTTTAATTATATCATTTATTTCCCTACCTAAAGCCATTCTGTGGGTTTCTGGGTTTTCCATTATTCACCCACTCATTCATTCACTGATTCATTTATTCTTTAGTTAATCTTTATTGATCCTTTCTTCATTCCCCCAAATCTCTTTATCATAACATCCATGATCCAGATTGTGTTCTGTGTCTCCTCCTGGTTCCCCCCTGTCACCTAGAACTCTTAGTCCTAAAAAGCTGAGATGTTGCTGCCTCCTGTTCTCTCTGCCTGGTACCTTACCCTCCTAATCCCCTCCCCACCTAGTTTTGTCTGGTAAATGTCACTCTCCTGCTTCCTCTATGACATTTCCATTATTTTGGTCACGTGTTAGTCATTGTCTATCTCAACAGCCTAACAGTTTGACAGAAGGAAAAAGATTAGTGCATGTTGGTTGAATAAAAAAAGAAATGAAGAAAAGAAAGTTACTAGAGATGGACAGCATAAAAGGAAGTCAGCATATAAAGGAGAAGAAAAAATGAGACATATAAGGGAGCTGGCACCGTGGCAGATAAGGAATATGTCAGAGAATTGAGGTGAAGGAGTTGGGACAGATATCAAAGAAAGGAGCATCTCTGTGTGGGCTGAATGGGGAGAGGCAGCCATGTCGAGATATTTGCACTTAAGGGACAAGTATTAAAGCAGAAATGGGGACCAAGGAAATGGGGTGTGTGTTGGATGCTGGATCGCTCTCTGAGAATGACCATGTCTGGTCCATCATATCTGCTTCTCCAACAGAGCACTAGCGTGAGGTTTCATGGAAACCCAGTGGGCTCTCCTTTGGGTTTCCTAGTCCCGGGCTTCTCTACAGTTACTTTTACTAGTATATACACAGAACTGATGGTTTTGAGGAGTCCATGGGTCTCACTTTGTTAGCATCTCTTAAACTCATTTTTATTTGCTAGCAGTAGGTATCACGGCTCCCCATTAGCCACTAAAGCTAACTTGTTCTTCTTCATGTGGGTCTATGTTAGAGCAGTACATGGAATGACACTTGTTGCCATGTCCACAAATGGCCTCTGTAACTCAATTGGGGACACAATGGGTTAAAAAGTCATTTAATCCTTGGTTGTGTTTATTCCAGTTTTCCGCACAGGAATCAGAAACCTGGCTATAGATGATGAAACCACTTCTAGCCTGCGGGTAACATGGGACATTTCGGACAGCAGTGTGCAGCAGTTCAGGGTGACCTACCTGACTGCTCAGGGGGACCCTGCGGAAGAAGTGGTAGGAACGGTCTGTATAAATACAGCTGACTAGAATCTGACGTTTCTTGACTAACAGAGCTAACCAGGCTATCTCCAGAGATGGACGCAAGCGCTCTCTATGCTACTTTCTCCTGACTCCACAATCTCCAGAAACTAATGTTTTCATTTAATCCAAACTTAAATACTGATTTCTTGAGGACCTTTTCATCTCTCAAACTTGCTCCACATGCAACCTGCTTCAAATTGATAAAGGCTCTGATCCTTGCTTCTCCTGTTGCTTCTGCTGCTTTGACAACTTCTTAGAACACTAAAGCAAGGTTGGTTCATAAATAGTCCATTAGTCACTTGCCCCTGTATTTATATATAAACTTTACACGTATATGTTTTTTGATGTTGGAAATTTGATACATGAAAGGACTTCTTTATATAGTTGAAGAATACCTAATTAAATGCCATCCATTAACAAATAGTTATATTTTTCATTGACATCAATCCATTTTTGAGCAGATTTATAGTAATTTTTTAAATATATATTTTATTGTTTTTTTTTACAGAGAGGAAGAGAGGGATAGAGAGTTAGAAACATCGATGAGAGAGAAACATCGATCAGCTGCCTCTTGCACACCCACTACTGGGGATGTGCCCGCAACCAAGGTACATGCCCTTGACCGGAATCGAACCTGGGACCCTTCAGTCCGCAGGCCGATGCTCTATCCACTGAGCCAAACCGGTTTTGGCTGATTTATAGTCATTTTTAATTTATTCTTAATCATGAGCATCTCCCTTAGGGGATTTAGATTTTTATGTGTTACATTTTCTTTAAGTTATGAAATCGATTTTTTTCTATTGGAAATCTGGGTGCATTCTTCATTATGGCCTTCTAATGTTTTCTTAATTCATATTGCATAACTCCTTTTAGTCTAGAACCTGAAAATTGTTTCCTAGGTATACTTCTTAGCAGACCAGAGAACTCTAGTTTGCATCCAAAAGAGTTTTCCTTTTTTCTATCACGGAACATGCTTTACTAGTATTTAGCCTCATTACTTGCATTTCTTGTCAGTGCAGTGTTTGAGAAATTCTAGGAAAGAAGTCTCCAAGTTCATTATTGCTCAAGGATAACATCATTTTCCTTTCTCACCCATACTTATAGAGCCTTTAATGAAAAGTTATTTTTATTCATGTGCTTTTCTAAAAAAAAAAATTCTGAGCCCAAAATTCTATTAGGAAAGTACTGTATTTTATTTCAGGCTGGCAAAGGAATTGTTACAGAACACAGTGATAACCCTAGAATAGCCACGTCCACTGTGAATAGTCAGAAGGTCTAGGAAACTGGTCTGGAAGTACTTTTGGAAAGTTAACGAACACTTAAACAAAACAGGTTGAATTATAAGTTAACTCAGGCCATACATTTCAAATAATCGACGATTGGTAATGAAAAACAAAACAAAACGGTGCTTAGCAATGGTAACTAAAGATATAATTTGTATAAATTATTCCCCCTTGTTATTGTTCTTGTGTTTTAATTTAGTTACTAAAAATGAGACCCATAAAAAAATTACCAGAATGAGAGTTTTGGTTTATTTTTCCTTGGTTATTTTTGTTTCTATTCTTTCCAAGAAACACATTAAGCTTCTTGTTAAGTCATTCTTGCTAATTTAGAAAGAGTAGAAAGAGTAACAATTTAATCTCATGCATGCACTTATAAGCTATGCAAGGTAAAATAATGATAATATTTTCTTTGGATTGTCCCTAGATAACTTTCCCTTTGTTAGTTTCTTTCATTCCACACTGCTTATTAAGAAATACTCCGACAACCTAAATAAAGGGAAAAAATGGATCAAAAGTCTTAAAGCCCATGTGCCCCAGTTAAACAAACCCCTAATAAAAATGAAAAAGATTGATACATTTGGTAGTCATTCTTTACTGGGCAGAAGTGTTTTCACTATACTACTACAGAAGAAATTATTCTAGAATTCTTTGAATATCAACCACCTTAGTGAATTCTAATTAAATTGGATTTTGCATTCTTACTTTGCAGGCATATAGTTAGGGACCTAATTAAGGATTGATTGGGGATTTATATCTCAGTGTTTTATGAATTGTTACTGCTATGTAAATGTAATGTATTGTTATTGGATACAGAAAGTAGTATATCTAAATTTAATTTATAAAACCAGGGTGGGACAGACAGTTGCAATTCTATATTAAAACCCAAGGTCATCAAAGAAATATCTTAGAATAATGACGCATGGCAGGGAATGGCAGATAGCTAAAATATATTACAGAAGTGGTAAAGGAAATGTGTGTGGATTGAGAAATGACTCTTACCATCTTCCAAAATTTTCCCTAACTATAAAAGCTAATTAAATTTACTTCAGGAATTGGCAAAATAGAATATTGACATTGGAGTACAATATACGTATTTAAGATTACAAACCAAAATCAAGCTTTAGTATATACAGGATGTCCCCCAAAATGTATACATACTTTGAATAATTATTAATTCCAATGGGTTAACTGAAAAGAAGGAAACATCAGTTGAGCTATCAGCTGTTAGGTGTGTATACATTTTTTGGGGACACCTGTATATATAAACAAAGGGAATTACTTTGGCAGTGGAGGTGACATATTTAGAAGTATACATTTCCTAAGCATAATCAAATCTACAAAAATTTCCCAATAAAAGGCTTTTGAACTCTCAAAAAGTAAAACTACCTGTCAAATGTTTCATAAGGGTTGACTTTCACCTCTGCTCTGAGATCTGGAAAAGTGGCAATGACATAGCCCTGACTGAAAATTAAGCCTTGACCTCCTGGTTTATAGGTCAACATTCAACCACTGAGCTACACTGGCCAGGCTGACACATCTTTTCTGTGAAAGGTTAATCAGGATTCCAGACTTTTCTGGGTGTCAAAATCCATAACCATGACCTGAATTCTGACTTATAAGAAATATTCTAGAGCAGGGAGACTCAGAGTGTGGCTCAGTCTCCTACAAGATAAATTCAGAGACGAAGATGAAGCTTTAGAAACACGTATAGCAATTTGACATCGCTGAAACATCCAAGAACATGGCCATTTTATCCAGCAATTTTATTTTATTGTATTTCATAAAAATCTTATTTATTTTTTTAAAATATATTTTATTGATATTTTACCGAGAGGAAGGGAGAGAGATAGAGAGCTAGAAACGTCGATGAGAAACACCGACCAGCTGCCTCCTGCACACCCCCAATGTACCCATACCAATGTGGCCCTTGGGGATGTGCCCTCACCAATGTACATGCCCTTGACCGGAATGTGCCCAAACCAATGTACATGCCCTTGACCGGAATTGAACCCAGGACCTTTCAGTCCGCTGACTGACCCTCTACCACTGAGCCAAACCGGTTTCGGATCATAAAAATCTTGATCTTCAATGGTTTGGAATTAAAACAGCGCCGGCACCACCTAATCCCTCACCACAGATAGCGTGAGAATCACTGGCCAGAAAGAGAGCGTTACAATAGGGCAGCACAGTGAGATGTAGGGAATCCCCTTCCTACTGAAGGAACAGCTTTCTGGAAGGAATCAGGCTGCTCTGGAGAGCTTTGGTCAATGCTGGAGCCAGATGTGAAGTTGCATTTGTGATAAAAATTAAAAACATGAAGTTTGCTGCTTAGATTTGCGTCTCACTCAACCATGAGCATCTTTTACAGAATTGTTTTATAAACAAAACCAGCATCCGCTATGACCTCCAGCATCTGCTTTTGGTAGGAGCCCATCTTTACCTTGCTTTGTGCAAACAAGCAGAGGCCAAGCGGAAGGAACTTCGCATACCCCAGAGGAGATTGGCGCGAATATCATTAGGGTTAAAAGGTTCCAGCAGCTCAGAGGAGAGGGTAGTAGTTCAGGACTCAGACCACATATTCAGGATTTCAGCCTGGCTCCTTTACTCAATAGCTGAGTGGGCCTCAGTTTCCCCATCTGTAAAATGAGTGTAATGGTAATACTTATCTGAGAGGGTTGTTGAGCTGAAGATGAAGTGAATAACTATATTAGACTACTTAGAGTAGCACCTGACACATAACAATTGATGAGGAAATGATGGGTATTATTATAAACTCCAGCAACTACCGTACTCGCTGGCAAGCTAGGTGCATCCTCCAGAATGGCCCCACTGCTTTTCAGTAATGCACAGTTGAAATGTGATTAGTTCCTAGGGCGTGTGTTTGTCAGTTTGACAGAAGACCCTTATTTAAGGACCATCAACATGGGTGGTTTGCTAAACAAACCTCTTGGCATGAAAGCCCAGACTCTGTGGTCCGGAGGATTCTCTTGAAGGGAAACACCCTAGAGGAAGCTACGTTGATGGGGTAATAATACAAGTCAGGACAACCACAATTCCCGTTTACATTCTCTTAATGCCAGGGTTCTCTACCTCCTGGAATAAAGCAAAGCTCCTGTTAAAAACCCTCCCTCCCAGGATCACTTCATACAACCCTCTATATTTCAATGTATATTTCAATGTTCCTTTCCTATGAGGAGCGAAGTCATACTCATCCCCTATAAAATCATCAAATTCAGATTTCCTTTTTTCATATATATGTAAGCCATTGTTTTTAGAGCTGAGCAATATCTTAGCAACAGCTGCTCCTGGGTTCAACTGGAGGCTTCCAAGGGCTTATTCCATGATTTATAGGTTCCTTCTCTCATCCAGAAGTAGACAGCGCAGCCCTTTGCCTACTGGCATCAGCATCGAAAAGCATCTCCAGCTGTCCAGGTCTTGTGACTGCCTTAAACGCATTTGGGTCAGTTCTTATATTCCAGGATTTTTCCAGGCATGATTAAGTTCCTTAAATTGCCCAAGATGTGTCAGCATCTCCCTGCTGGAGTGCAAGCAGAAACGTTTGTGGTTTTTGCATTGAGAACACGTGGCTTTTCTGGTCCACGTGTCTTCTAGGGATGCCAGAATCTGTACTGCTACGCCCCATGGTACGGTGCCGCAATCTTGTGTGGTGTCGACCCCATGGGCTGCATTTCATTTTTTATAGCTATTGAGACCGAGTGATGATGATTTCAGAATGAGGAAAATGTCTCCTTTTAGTAACATTTTTTTTTTTAGTGTTAACTGGTCAATGTGTTTTGATCTGGAAAACTTGGATAAAATGTGTGGTTCTGTTGTTCTTGGCTAGCATCCCTTCTTTTCCAAAAATGCTGAGATTAGATTATCTCTGGAAGAGTAGAGCATAGAAGGCTGAATTGCGGGAGGATACTTAAGTAAAATCAGACAAGACAGAATGAACTCTCCAAAGCTATGAACGCCTGTTTTCCAAATAGATGATGATCGTTTCTTCCGGATACTTTGCAAATGCTGAAAATATGTTGAAAGAAGACCATTCCTTTAAACTGTCTGCACCAGAGATTATAAACTAAGGGTTACTGCAAGGGGAATTTCAGAGAGAAATACTTTTGCATGAATGCTTTTTTCCTCATCACTCTCTAAACACATCTCGCTTCTGACCATTTGGAAGTGCCCGCAGTCCAGCTCCATTAGGCCAGTGGGAGCAGAGGTCTGACCCCGCCCTTTGCTTTTCTGTGCAGGTCATGGTGCCTGGAAGCCAGAACAACCTCCTTCTGAAGCCCCTGCTTTCTGATACCGAGTACAAGGTCACGGTGACTCCCATCTATGATGACGGAGAAGGAGTCAGCGTTTCTGCCCCTGGAAAAACCTGTGAGTGAAGCTTTCTCCCTGAGGATACTAACTGACTAATTCATCAAAAATGCTCCTCCTGCCGAAACCGGTTTGGCTTAGTGGTAGAGCGTTGGTCTGCGGACTGAAAGGTCCTGGGTTCGATTCTGGTCAAGGGCATGTACATTGGTTGCGGGCGCATCCCCAGTAGAGGGTGTGCAAGAGGCAGCTGGTCAATGTTTCTCTCTCATTGACATTTCTAGCTCTCTCTTCTCTCTCCCTTCCTCTCTGTAAAATATCAATAACATATATTTTAAAAAAAATGCTCCTCCTGGTAATTCACCCCAAATAACAAAGTGCTTTGGTGAAAAGAGCAAAAAGAATTTGGAGACAGACAATCTGGGTTTGAATTCTGTCTTCGCACATTCAAGCTCTGTGACTCTGAGCAAGTTGCTTAGCTGCTCTGGGCTTCAGTTTTCTTGTCTGTAAAAGCTAAGACTTAAAAACTTCTTGCTCCTTCAGCATCCAATTCACCACAAACTCTGTTGATTCTTTAAAAAAATGCTTTCTACATGCCTGTCCACTTTATCTTCTTCTAACCATTCCCTCTAATCCAAGTGCAATCTTTCCGCTTCTATACTTGGATCCTTTGTTCTCCTCACAACAGCCTGAAGGGCTTTTCAAAATGTAAATCATCTCTTCCTGCCTTGGTTTGAGGCCTTTTAATGGCTTTCCATTGTACTCAGAATGAAATCCCACCTTCTTCCCTAGATCCTACAAGGCCATTGATGATCTGCATGTGGATCTCTTTAATCTCACCTCCTCACAGTTGCCTCAGCCATACCTTTGTTCCGCTCTTCATTGGGCATTTGAAGCTTGTTCCTGCCATAGGACCTATGCACTCACTAGTCCTCCCATGTGGAATATCCTTCCCCAGATGTTTGCATTTCTGGCTTTTTCTTGTCATTTTGGCGTCATCTGCATGTGGTCTCCTCAGACTTTTCTGACCCTCCATGCAAAGTAGCTCCCGCTGTCTAGGATATCATTCCTGCTTTCTTTGCTTTTGTTTTGCTCATGTCATGGCACTGCATGATCTGCTGGCTGACATTTTCTTATTTACGTCTCTGTTTATTCACATGACCCATCCCTGGAAGGTATGGCATCATGACAGCCCAGGACCTCATCTATGCATCTCTGCATGTCAAACTCCTACAGCGCAGAGTTCTCACAAAGTACTTGTTTTGGGTGAATTGGCCATGATGATCAAGTGAGGCGCATGCATGAAAACCCTTGGTCAAAGCCCTAAAGTCTTAATTATCTTCATGACTATGTGCTTATCTGCACTTGTGCGAAGACTGCTCCAGAACCAAGTGGCTTTAAATAGCAATCATTTTGTTATACTGTGTGATTTTGTGGGTTAGGAAATTAGGCCAGGCTTGCCGGGAAATCCTTCCATTTCACATAATATTGATTATGGACGCCTGGTAGTGGAGTATTTGAGACAAGTTCATCCACATGATTGGCATCTCAATGAGGATGCCTGGAAGGCTGGACTTGGTGGAGTCCTTTCGTTTCCATATAGTCTGAGAGCCTTTCCTTGTGGAACCCTAAAACAGTCTCTGTGGGCACTGGGCAATGATGTCACCTAGCAATGCCCTGCTTCCTCTCCCTAGCGACTAGCCTTCTTGCAGTTTCTTCAGCCCAGGAACACCCAGGTGGAAACATTTTACACTGCAACCAAATGTCTGTGAAGCATTTTCCTGTGCCTCATCTCATTTGATCCTCACAGAAGTCCTAGAGTAGGTAGATAGGAGACTCAGTAGAATCATATTTTCTTTTCATTAGCTGGAAAATGGAGATTTAGAAAGCTTAGAAACTTGGCTTGATTGAAAGAAGTAAAAAATGGTGGACCTAGAAAATGACTTCAGGTTTTCTCATTGCACAGAATATAGTCAAACACTGCTACAGCTAAATATTTTACCCTTTGTTCTCCCTGCATGATCTATAATAATAATCTGCTTCATGTTGATATTTACTGCTGTGTTCTGACAATTACCTGAAAGAGATGTTGGGGTGCTTCACTGGGCTGGAAAAAAGTTTAGCTAAATCAAAAAGCAGGTTTAGTTAACTTTATTTTATATCTATAAAAGACTAAGTTGACTTGTACACATGTGATACATATAAAACTCTCACTGTCGTGAATTGCACGTGTGTGTTTCCATTTGTAATTATTAATCATAAATTTGGTTGATACTTCTATTATAGAGAAAGGGAGAGTAGCGATATTAAAATATTTCTTCAAATTAATATCATTTTAATGTGCAGGAATTCATGCACCAGGCCACTAGTAAGAAGATAAAAGAAAAAAAAAATCATCAGAATCTTACCATCCGAGAATTACCATCAATACTATTGTGTGATCACCCTTGATTCTTTTCAACAAACATACTTGGAACAGAGTGGCATGTATATAGAAATTTTAATAAACACTATTCAGTTCAATTTTACTTAAAATTAACTGAAGAAGAAACCAAAGTGATATTGAATGAACTGCTGATCTTCAAATAAAAGTATTTCATCATAAGCACAATTATTTTCTATATACTTAAAATTCAAAACAGATGTGGACTTTCAAATATTTCTCACCATGTGTTTTAGTGTATTTTCACCTGTAAATATTTTTAACACTGGGAAGATATCTCAGATTTTGTTAACAATACTATAGATCGTAAAGATGGAAACAACATGAAGTCCTGTTTTTCTTTTTCTTTCCTCCTCAGTGCCACCATCTGGTCCCCAAAACTTACAGGTCTCAGAAGAATGGTACAATCGGTTGCGTATTACGTGGGATCCCCCATCTTCCCCTGTAAAGGGCTATAGGATTGTCTACAAACCTGTTAGTGGTAAGTATACTTTAAAATCATATATTGTTAGCATGATTAGGCAGCTGAAATGTTTTTTAAGATTAGTTATTTTTGTTTTGACAAAATATTTCTAACTATCTTTGGCTTTAAGAAGTGGGAAGAGTCTTTCCCAATGGGTATTGCCAAACAATTGAGCATTGACTCAGGAACCAAGAAGCCACTGGTTCGATTCCTGGTCAGGGCATATGCTTGGGTTGCAGACTTGATCCTCTGGGTGGTAGGGGAGGGGGCATGCAGGAGGTAACTGATTGATGATGTTTCTGTCTCAACAATATTTCTATTTGTCTATTCATCTCCCTTCCCCTCTCTCTAAAAAAAAATCAATAAAAACACATTTTATATGAAAAAAGTGGGAAGAGTCTCTTACCTTTCTTGAAAATAAAAAGGCATTTTTAGGATAGTTAATGTTAGGGTAGAGATCATCAGAATGATGAAGCTATGACCTTACCTAAGAAATGGCTGGGTGCCTGGGAAGGGACCATTGAGAATAATTTCTTCACTCGGGCAAGTGTCCCAAAGCCTGTGGCCACACAGTAGCTCCACTGTGAAGGCCTCACAGTATGGCGGATGGAAGAGTGTGAGGTGGGCCAGCTTCTTTGAGTGAGCACAAAGGAAAGAGCTATATTTAAGAAAAGGACGAGATCCCTGGGAAAGCCCAAGAATGGTGGTCAGGTGTGCTGTCTGACAGCTGGATGGGGCTGGATTCAAACCCCAGTGCTGCTGGGTAAACCTGGGCAACTGGGAAACCGTGACTAAGTACAGTTCACTTCAGGAGTGTTTTCATGTTCTGTGGTAACCGAAATATGCTCTTTCTCCTTTCAGTTGCCGGCCCAACCCTGGAAACATTCGTGGGACCGAACATTAACACCATTCTCATCACAAACCTCCTCAGCGGAATGGACTACAATGTGAAGATATTTGCCTCCCAGGCCTCTGGCTTCAGCGACGCCCTGACAGGCGTGGTGAAAACACGTAAGGCCCATGCCCGTGGGCTCAGCCCCATGTGTGGTTTTGCCGCTCTGTTTGCACTGTAACTCAACTCCTCCTTCAACTTGGCGGCTGGTTTTTTTCTTATTCTCAGCGTAGCCCTTTCTGGAGGGTGTTTCGTGGAAAGAAAGGTGTGTTCCTAACTCGGGCTGTAGCTCAGAGTCCCGGCTGGCTGGCGGACTGTCAGAGCCTGGCGTTCAACTGGACTTGATGGTGGCGGATGGGATTTCTTTCTGGAAAGTCTTTGTTGGCATTGTTCAAATTAGGTGAAATTTTCCAAGTAGCATGTGGCATGACACAGCCAAGCCAGTTAAAGTTGGGCCAGGGGGGAGATTGCCTTTAACGTTCACCACTCCCTACCTCACACACACACACACACACACACACACACACACACACGCACACACACACACTCACCATGCCTAAAAGGTATATGCACCATTCTTCTTCTCTACCTTTTGAGGGCTGTCATGCTGGCCCACCATCTGGGACTTCTCATTGGCATATGCGACTCCCAGACACCCGTGGCATAACACAGTGTTTCCAAACTCCAGCCATTTGTTCCATATTGCTGATGTTTGGTGTACTTCCCCACCATCTGTTTAATATATTTCTTTAAGTCGACGTACAGCTCTTTCCCCCTTAAATACTTTCCAAAACCCACATAATTACCCTAAACAGAAGACCAGTATTTGTAATGCACATTAAAGATAATACAGCAGAGTCCAACATAAAAATGGTTTGGCTACAGGTTAATGAAATTCACCCTGAGTGCATGGCCCCACCCTAGAGGGGGGCAGGCACGGTGTGATCAAAAGTCTGAGCCTTAAATCTGCTACTTGTTAGCCATGGCCTTGAGCAAATTACTTAGCCTCTCCGAGCCCAAGTTTTCCCCCACGCTATCATGAAGATCATAATAACCACATACAGGCTGATTGTGAAGATTAAACAGATAACATATTAAAAGTGTCTACCATATGGCAAGTGCTCAGTTAACAACTACCATTACTGTTGTAGTAATTGTGCTTTATGCCCTTGGCTCCTAGCTCATGCTCATCTCTAATCAATTAAACGGATACATGGAATTGTGCAGGAATGGGGTATATATTTCACCAGATCCCAAACCACCTATTTTTGGCCACCTAGAGGCAACTCTTGTATGGGCTATCTTCAAATATTACAGGCTAGATGCAGAGTCAGTTTAATCTCAAAGGAAATAGTCTCTGTCTTCATCAGATCTGGCAAGAACTTTGGTCTGTGGTCCTGATATTGTACTTGGCTGTTCAAGTGCTATTCTTCTGGGCACTGCTTTAACCTCCAAGGCATTTCCTGTTGTGCTGTTATAGCAACCCTACAGTCCTTCCTCAGAAATGCCTTAAAAGCCCCGATGCATTTTCTCAACCTCTACCTCTGCTCTCCTCCAGTTTATCTCCAGTTCCTTTCTAGATTACCCTCTCCATTGGAGTCATTTTTCTGTCTCTGGGACTCTTTCATCCGTCTCTCTTCTCCTTACTCTGTTTTGTTTATTTCTATCCACCCAAAGCAGAACTTTGCTTTCCTCTTCCTTCTCTTCCATCTTCTCTCCTTTAATAAATAGGTTGGGTATTCCAAATAGATGTAAAAAGTCTGAGAGCATTAAATTGTTTTATATTCTATCATCAAAGTAAAAGTGAGAGCAGCTAATTATATGTTTTCTCTCAAGAAAAATAAAATGCCATACAATGGCAACTAAATTAATTTCAGTTGTTTTTTAAATTCAGTGTGGTTATATGAATTATAATTGATGTCCTTTTTCATGGGTTTTAGAGGGCATTTTAATTGTCCTTAGAAAGATAGATCTTCTCTGATCTGACAAAAAGGAATTATATACGGATGTAAGTTGTGATTAGACAAGATCATCTTTACTAATTTTAAAAATAATTTTGAGTTTAAAAAATGTATTAGGTAGCTAAGAGTGAGGAAGAAATATGAAAAAATGAGATGGATGAGCATCAGAGGTCATTAGAGAAAGCAAACATTATTAATTTTTTGCTTTTTATTTTTGGATTAAATGATAAACATCATATTCTTACTCTTCTGTTGTCTTAGAGAAACATTAGTTTTACTGCTTCCCAAAATAACTTTTTGGTGAATCATTTTTTAGCATCACAATCTTCTAAGATTAATAGGAATCTGTGTTAAATCTTTTATTTTTAAATTTTCAAGAATTTGCTCATTCTTAGTCAATCATGCTTTGAAGGCCAGTCCATGCGAAACTGCTCTCCCTTGAGTAAGACTTCCATTTTGTCTACTTTGCTCTTCCCTATTTAAACCATCACTGTCTTTCACTGGTTGATAAGTACATATTGTATTTAATTTTTATTATAAAGGCAATATGTATTGTTTGAACATTCAGAAAACAACTAAAGAGGGAAGATTAAAAGTCACCCATAGTTTCATCATCCATTGCACCTAGTCTTTTTCCTCTGAATATTTTCTTTCTTGTTCATAATATGGCAGACTTAAATATATGCAATGCTTTATTTACAACTGATTTTTCATGTCATGAAAGTTATTTTTTAGTGAAAAAATATATTGCAAGTTGATGGGTTTCTTCCTACCTCTCACTGAGGAACTTTGAATTCAAATTTTATCACGTTCAAGTTCACTGCAGACTTGGGGACATTTGTGGCATTGTCTGCAGGGTGATGTAGCTAGCTCTGTTTCTATTTCCTTACAGTGTTTTTGGGTGTGACCAATCTTCAAGCAGACCAGATTCAAATGACCAGCTTGTGTGCTCAGTGGCAGGTGCACCGTCATGCTACTGCCTACAGGATAGTTATAGAATCCGTCCAGGGTAAGTACAATTCATCTCATCTGTTTTTGTCAAGGGCTGAGGACTTAGTTCTGTGCAAGTCACTATGGACAACATTCACATCACATTAGACCAGAGCCCTCTCATTGAGGAGGCAATGTTGTGTTAGGGATCATGAAGGATATGGAATCAAAATGGCTGGTGAAGCCAATTATTGAACCTCTCCAACCTCCACTTTCTCGTCTGTTAATGGTGGGACCATAGTGCTGAAAATGCTGGCTTCCTGTGAGGAGTAAGCTGAGATAAAACTTTCAACAGTGCTTTGCACATATTAAGCACCTGAGAAATGTTAGCTGTTTTTGGTAATAGGAACCAAATAGCGAGGATTAACACATTAAAATTATTGCTATTATTGTGGTAGTTACTCAGTTGGGGACCTAAGTTTGACTTGAATATTTTTCTTAGTGATTTTTATTTTTACTTTTGGGGTAATTGGTGAGTGATAGACTCTCATTCAGGAGATGATATACTGTGTCTGTGCTGTTCAGAGCAGCTTCTCCAGTACATTTCACTTCTCAAGTACATCTACAATTTTAGATTTGTTTCGAAGTTGAAACACTAAAAATGTCTGTTTATCTTCATTAAAACGTCAAGAAAAACAACAAAAGACTGATTCCCCAAAAGTGAGATTTTGTTAATTCTCTTTCTACATTATTAGCATGGATAATATTCAGAAAATAAGGTGAGATAATGAAAATTACCTTAATCAGATTTGTATTATCAGTAGAAAACACATGTCATGTTGGAGAAACTATAGGAGATACTATGATTTTTAAAAACTCCTTTAAACTAATAAAATTGTTAATTAAAAAAATTTCTGGACAAGTGATAATGGTTTCTCCATTTAAAAAAAGCAGAAAGAGCTAATTTGGGGGTGTCTGGATAAGATTGGATTTAGTAGCCTATATATTACTGGCTATAACTACATTTAACATGCAGAAATCCCACTTTTGATCCAGTCCTGAAAATAGAAATCACAGTTTGTGAGCACAGAGTTCTGACAGCATTTGGCACGATGCTGAGAATATGAGAATAGAATAAGAGCACCATGAGAGGAGATTCTACCCACCCAACCAAGGCATTGTCTCAACAATTAGTGGTTGAATTAAAGCCACTAATCCCTTGATTCTCTGTGTGTGAGCTTGTAGAAATTCCTTTAGCCTGACACGGGCTAAACATAAGTAAGTGGCTTTAATCCCGCATGAACATTGAGTAAGGGAAAGTCAGGACCAGTCACAGCGATTCTATGGTTGCATTTAATATGATTACTGGGATGCTTAAGCAGGAGTAGATGAAAGATATGCAACTCCTTGTGAAACAACTATAAAATCTTGAGTTATGTTTCAAATATCTTCAAACAACTAGCTAATTCACACTTTAATATGGAAGGGCATTTGTTAAGCTTTAAAAAACACTAAGTATAAAAATAACACTCCCAAATTACCCCCCCATGCTTTTATCTTTTTATAACATTCAAGAAGTTCACATGAAGGGACATAGGCTCCTGTGGATATATTTATTATCTTTCATGAAAATTGTAATTATGTAGATTTACACAAAATTATGTGAAAACTGGCTTATCAGTGGAATTAGTGAATTCCATAAGTATTTTTAACTAAATGCTTTTAATTTAGCCCGTTTGCAAAATAACGTTGGGATTCTTATCAGAGAGTATGATTGATGTGCCTGGTGACATTGATCTGGTAGTCCGTAAGCTCTTTTTGAAGCCAGGATCTTTACTAGCAAAAAAATATGAGTCCACGTTTCCTTCTTATCTTCAACTTAACTTGTACTCCTTCAGTATAATTGTCAGGCTGCTGGAAACCTCTTTAACAGAGACTCAGTAGTCTCAAACAAGAATGAACAATAGTATTTATTTTTCATCAACATTTATAGCTGAGAGATTTATGAGCCTACTTAGCTTACATCTCATTTATCCAGTTTTCTAGCTGAATATCATGAACCTATAGGACATCAACAGACTCTAATCAATATCCTCAAAAAGGAGTGTTAGGTGTGGGGAGTGAATGTGGAGATAGCAGTGAGGAATATGTTGAAATATCTTAACTTATACAATTTAGGTCAAGGAATAGTCATTCTACTTTGGAGTGAGGGACTAATTAGATTGGGTTTCTTTCTTTTTTATCTTTGATCTTCTTCACCCATTTCTCCCACCCTTCACCCATTGTGTCTGGCAACCACTTATCTGTTCTCTGTCTCTAAGAGCTTGTTTTAGGTTGAATTAAAGCCTAATTCAATCTCAATCTCACAGAGAAAAGTGATCATCATCCTGACCACTGACTGCATTGAAGGACTTGTGGTCAGATGTGCATTCTTTTATGGGCTGATGAGTCCCTGCTGTTTTAATTCTGTAATCGCTCCCATTGGCTTACATATATTGCCTTTGTAGAAGCTTTAGTGTTCGTACCCCAGAGGAAATAGAGAGAAATGTGACCTAATTCCTCCATGTGTTGGAGAAACACTTTATCCCAGGCTGACCTATTTCTAAATACCTCTGGCAAATTCCTACTGTTTGACAAGTAACTTTGTCCAGGTTCTTTCTTTTAAAAAAACCATACACACACACACACACACACACACACACACACACACACACACTCACACTCACACACTCCCTATGGTTTGAACATGTGCACTCATGTTTTGGGATGAAATCAGTGTAGTGTAGAGACCTCTGTTCTAACCATAATTGCTGGTTAACTTCCTCTTTGGGCTTCAGTTTCTCTAAAATTACTTCTTTTGAGGTTTTACCTGAAATACCTACACATTTCCAAGGTTTTTGTGAGCAAAGGTAGCAAGCCTGTATTATTCAGGTTTGTTTGTTTGTAAATGGCAAAAGTGCAGATAAAAGAGACTTAAGCAAAAGGATTGATTTCTTGGCTAATACACTGCCAAGTTCAGTAGTATCTGGTTTCAGGCACTTCTGGATCTAGGTGTTCAAACAATGTCATTGAGATTAAATCTTGCTTTATCCTTCTACTCTCCTCTACTGTGCCTTCATTCTCAACCAGATTCTGTGAGTTGGCCCCAGTCAGATCCAGAATTACATCCTATCAGCTTCTAGCTTAACAGTCTTTGTTTAACAAAAAAAAAAACAAACAAAAAAAGAGCTTCTCTTTCTCAATAACTAACAAAAGTTCAGGAACTGAGTCATATTGGCTGTTTTTGTCAGATGCCCCTAAATCCATCATTGATTTTAAGGTCATGAAATAAATTGACTGGTTGAATCTAGTTGACTTACCACCTCCCCCCCCCCTTTTGTTGGAGGGAGAGTGGGGTTGTTTTCCTGTCCTTTCCAAATTATAAAGGTCAACAGTGGGGAAGAATGATTCAATGAAAGAGGGATTAGATGCAAGACATGTGAAAATAACAGATATCCTCTACCCAAGACACACCCCAAAAAGACGATTACCAGAAGGATAAGGTCCTTTCAGGAGAGACTGAAATAAAAATCTGCTTTTGAGTCAGTCCTTCACTTGTAATAGGATAAACCAAAGACAGAGACATTTGGTCTTGGGTAAATTAGAACCCCATGAGAGCCTCCTTTAGTTCTGTGGATGCCCTGGAGTTCTGTCTCTCTCCAGCTGTTTTGAGTTTGACTTTGCATCTGAGGTTCAGCATAACATTTTCCTTCAAGTTCATGTATTTACACATGACATGAGCCCAAATACTATATTCCCTTCCTCATCTACACTCAGTGAATTTCTTTTCTGTCTATTAAACGTTTCAAAGGATGTTTAATTTGTCTTCAATGTATAACTATTGAAATGTCAATTTTCTCTTTTTAACAAAGAGAGAGAGAATTGCAGCATAATGGAGAGTCTACCTTAAAAAAAGGTGGGGGGGGGGTCATGAAACACACCCTACTCTCAAGATTAAACTTTTTTAAAATAAATTTTATTTTATTGTTGACAGTATTATAGATGTCTCCCATTTTCTCCCTTTTAGCCCTGCTCTATGCCCGCCCCCCCCCACACCTTCTTCATGCTATTGTCTATGTCCATGGGTTATGCCATATATGTTCTGTGGTTAATCTCTGTCCCTTTTGCCTTTACCCCCCTCTCCCTGCCTTCACTAAGATCTGTTTTTCTGTCTCATGCATTCATATCTCTGGACCTATTTTGTTCATCAGTTTATTTTGTTCTTTATCACTTATATGTGAGATCATGTGATATTTATCTTTCTCTAACTGGCTTAATTCGCTTAGCATAATAGTCTCCAGGTCCACCAATGCTGCCTCAAAGGGTAAGAGATCCTTCTTTTTTACTTCTGCATAGTATTCCATTGTATAAATGTACCACAGCTTTTTTATCCTCTCATCTATTGATGGGCACTTGGCTGTTCCAGATGAAGATTAAACTTTTAAAAAATATATATTTTATTGATTTTTTTTTACAAAGAAGAAGGGAGAGGGATAGTTAGAAACGTTGATGAGAGAGAAACATCCATCCGTTGCCTCCTGCACACCCCTTACTGGGGATGTGCCACAACCCATGGTACATGTCCTTGACTGGAATAGAACCTGGGACCCTTCAGTCCGCAGGCTAGACACTGTCCATTGAACCAAATTGGCTAGGGCAAGATTAAACTTTTTGAAGCTGTAATGTTATAATGGGGCATCAGGGTATTTGAGACACATGGGGAACTGGAGCATTTACTGGTATAGCATAAAGTTCCAGCAGAGTATCCTGGATCCTGCATATTTTTTGGTTGGGGAATCTCATTAACTATTCTTAGGATATTTTGGTGAGTCAAATTGTGGCATCATTATCAGCATGACAATAACTCAGAACATGCTTCCTAAGAATGAATGCACAAAGACAGAATTTTTTCTCCCTGTTCCAAAAAATAAAGTAACTCCCTGCTTTTGGCATATGGGGTTGAGGAAATTAGTCATCATTTGATCAGTTTAAATGTTTCCCTTTAGGGCAAAGCCATTAAACATGAATCACACATGCCAAAAGCAACATGGATACACCCCCATTCATGTAACCCCTCTTTGTTAGTATTGGGAATCAAACCATACTGCTTCCCATTAATTTTACAGTGACTGTTCCAGTTTTCCAAAGATTTGTAGACTTTTTTTGAGCAGTAAAACTCATTTATATTCTTATTGTCAAGGGTCTGTAAAGTGCGTGCGTTTCCACAAGAAATAGAGGAGATGACAGAAAAGCCCATTTCTAGAATTGATTCCAGGAGAGTCCCTGGAAACTTCAATGGCAATAGTTGAACGTGATTCCCGCATAGGATTTAGGAAATGTTTGCATTACAGGTGGCTCACAGTAGCTTGCAAGAGGCTCCAAAGTTGTGGTTAAGGGTTAGAAAGAAGCAGCTTTAGAGGGGTGCTGAGCCAGACTGAATGTGGACACCAGTAAAGCAGAGCACGGGGTCACTAACATTTCCTTGCTCTCACACTCCTTTCATAGCAGTATATAACCTCACAACCACCTCAATAATGTTTTCATTTTGTCATTTTGCAAAACACACGATAAAGAAATTATTCAAGTAGACCTTAGTTCATTCTGAACAAATGTATTACTAAATATTATATTATAAACTTCACTTTGATATTCATTAATATTCACAGTTATAAAAATAAATTTTAAATTTCACTGAACAAATGGCTTTAGTTTATATTTTTCAAAATCAGGATTTGTCCATTGACAGAAATTTAAATGACACATGTTATGTTTGCTCTGACAAATGTATATTGTAATATCTATCTATATATGTTTTGTTCTATATGTTAAAATATACATTGCCATTTAACAGGTATTATACTTTAAAAGTAGGAAAAAAATATTTAACATTTATGCATTTTACACCTAAAAAGCAACTGGTCTGTTTTTATGTTTTTTTCTATTTTCTTTATATTTAATAAGCTGCAGATAACATTTTGAAAGGAGCTTTTTAAACCACTAAATGCTATATGTGATGTAGTTAATGTCCTATGAGTAGTTACTGAGATTCTCCAACTAGAGAGCAGGCAGGACCTTGGACACTCTGGTGGGACGTTATGATATAGATACTTACATTCCCCATTTTTAAAATATATTTTATTGATTTTTTACAGAGAGGAAGAGAGAGGGATAGAGAGTTAGAAACATTGATGAGTGAGAATCATCGATCAGCTGCCTCCTGCATACCCCCTACTGGGGATGTGCCCGCAACCAAGGTACATGCCTTTGATCGGAATCGAACCTGGGACCTTCCAGTCTGCAGACTGACGCTCTATCTACTGAGCCAAACCGGTTTCGACTCAAATATATTTTTAACACTGGTTTTTGAAGTCCTAGAAATAAAGCTATGTAAGGCTTTGGCTAAATGGATACAATATAAGGATCAGATGAAAATCCTTCTAGGAGGAAATTTGCATAATTGTTCTAGAGGGAAAATCACATGAATGGAAATTTGTGTGATACAGTGATTCTTTAAAAAAACAACCACAAACCCACACAATTATATGATACTAGAGGCCCAATGCACAAAATCCAAGCACAGAATCCCAGTAGGGTCCCTAGGCCTGGCCAGCTATCAGGGCCAATCAGGTTCCCTGACTCCCCACCTACCTGCCTCCCGTCTCCCTGCCTCCCTTGCTCCCTCTGTGGCCTGCAGCCACCACTGGTTGCCCACCATGTTCTGCACTGCCCTCTGGTGGTTAGTGCATGGCATAGTCAGTGATCGAACTCCCAAGGGGGACACTTTGCATATTAGCCTTTTATATAAATAGATACCGTATTTGCAGGCGTATAAGACGATTTTTTGGCCCTGAAAATACCGTATTTGCCGGCGTATAAGACGACTGGGCGTATAAGACGACCCCCTAACATTTCCACTCAAAATACAGAGTTTGTTATATGCCCGCCGTAAAAGACTACCCCCCACTTGGAGGCATATTTTTCAGGGCCAAAAAATCATCTTATACGCCGGCAAATACTGTAATTCATCAAACAAGTATAATTCATCCTAGTGTTACTGATTAAGCCAGTCATATTAAGGGTTTCAGAAGCAAATCACCTATGGTTGGCTGTTTTTTTTAAAATTTCATGTTCGTGTGTTTTGTTTCTATTATAGATACACAAAAGCAAGAATCCACTTTGGGTGGAGGGACAAGCAGGCATTGCTTCTATGGACTTCAGCCTGATTCACAATATAAAATCAGTGTTTACACAAAGCTTCAGGAGACCGAGGGACCCAGTGTGAGCATAATGGAAAAAACACGTAAGTCTAGTGCCTTCTCTCCTGACCCTCATCTCCACAAATCGTTCTTAGGCATCCTGTTTGGGTTAAAAAAAAAAACACCAAAAAAAACTTTATTCTATTTAGAAGAATAATAGTTATTTCTGGCCAGGGATATCTGTAATACAAGTTTTACTCCTTCTATCCAGGCTCAGAATTCACTGCATGTGGCCCATTGAAGCTTCTGTATGGTATTTTTCCATCCTCCATATGCTTCACAGGAAATTATAAGGCCATATGATGGCAAAGTGCTTGAAACAATGACCTATATTGTGATCCATACCCATAAGGAACACTTGTGGTATGTGGAGTGTGAAATGAAGTTTAAGCACGGGGTCCTGACATTAAAACAATGGCATATTACCACAGCCACGGGGGTGGGCATGGAGCCAACATGTTCCAATTGACTGACCCTAGAGTTATTGCCTACTTAAGAGGCTCTTGTACTTTTTCCAAGTTGGCTGCAGATCTGATGCACTGAAGGGAAAGGCAAAGAATAAAATTAAAACAAAGCACTCTTTACATGTTCTAAAGAGCAAGGACAGTGTCAGCTTCTTGGAATGGCTTTTAATCAAGGATTCCTGACCTAGAGGCCACAGGCATTACAATGATTTGAACTGCAGTGAGTTCTGGGGGACATTGGTGTGCTCAACTCGGAATCTTGAACTTAAACTCAAAATCCCTGAGGATCTGTGTCGGAAGAGGCGGTGTGAGCAGTGGGCTTTCTTTGGAAGCCCCTCTATCATCTATGTGACACTTTTTTTTCTACTGGCAATCGATCAGTCTTTCAGTTAATCTGGGACACGTGGAAAGAAATCATCAATGTGTGGCTTTCAAACATGGAAAGACAATGTTTAATAAATGGGATCATCTACTTTTTTCTAATACAAGGACTTTCATAACTGAAATATTCAATGTTATATTACACATGTATTTGAGGTATATGTCATATACATAAAATCCACCCATTTCAAATGTATAATTCAATACTTTTTAATACAAAGAGTAGAGTAGCCCTCACTACAATCCAACTTCGAGACATTTCACCAACCCAAAGGTATCTTTTATCTCCAGTCAATCCCCAGTCCCATCTTCACCCTCAGGCAATTTACTTTCTTTTCTTATAGATTTGGCTTTTTCTAGACATTTCCTATAAATGAAATATATGGTATATAACCTTTTACATTTGGCATTTTTTCACTTAGCATATGTTTTTTTATTTTATTTTTAAATTTAGCATACATTCTTGAGGTTTAGTCACACTGTAGAAAGTATCAGAGGTTTGTTTCTTTTTTATTGCTGATTGGAATTCTATTTTGTGGATAGAGGATCATGTAATTTTAAACTTATTAGAGCCCTGGTAGTTCACTGGATTTAACATCAAACAGGCTCAGTTGGGGCCCTTTCAAGCATTGTGGCCTTAAGCAATTCAACATCTCTGAGCTTCTTTTTGGCTCATCGATAAAATTAAACAGCTACTCTCTTAGCCCAGTGAAAATCCAATGAAAGAGAGAATGTGTTGAGAAGCTTTCAATTTGTATCTTATTGAACAAATACTTTCTGTCATCACTTAGAGATCACAAAGAGATGGCCATGGGGTCAGACGTTGGTTTGTTGTGTGTTTTTGTTGTTGTTGTTGATGTTTTGTGAAAAAAATATATACTTTTTAAAGTTTTGAAAATTCAAAAGTTCTGACAACACAGGACACACTTACCCTCACAGTGCCAATCTGCTAGAACCAATAACCGCTGTCTCTTTTAGACAGTGTCTGTGATCTCAAGTTGTTACTGTTTAATGTTCGGGCTAGTTCTTTGCTCATATTCATTACTTGCCTGACCTCTGAAAACATTTTAGTCTGTGAACCGGGGCCTTCTTTCCTTCCCCTAATATTAACCCCACAATGCTTCACTACCAACTGAGGGTTAAATTGAGCAGCTCTGGCTGATGTAAATGTTTTCCTTATGTTGGGGACATCTGTCTTCTGCAGCTTCCACACGCTGGCTCTGGTGCAATCTGAAGCCACGTAGATCAGGGCTGCTCCTTCTTCTGTGTGACAGCCCCTCCTATGCTTGGAGACAGGGGCCATCTGTATGCCACAGAGAGAGTATAAACACGAGTCACCAGTTTATTGTTCTTCCTACCCAAGGGATTCTTCATCCAGATGTTCTGCTCAAACATATTGATCTGTCTGCCATAGCCTCCCATTGATTTGTTCTTGATTTATTGACTGAACTTCAGACGTGCCTCAGTTTTCCTCATTTAAAAAAGTGCATACATCTTGCTTCTACAGATTTTAAGATAAATAAATCTGGCTTTAATAGCATTTTGTGGTGCTTTAAAGAAAGCTTTGCAATCTTGATTTTAGTATTAAGATTTCTCTCCCTTTAGCTTTTGAAACGTTTGAAGCTTTTCACTTTAAAAGACAACAGGGATATATATATTCATACTAATGCAACAGAAAGTATAAAGTGCATTGTCAACCTCCCTGTTTCTTCCTTCTTCCTTCTAAATACCCATTTGTACCAGTTTGGTCTCCTTTAAGAAAGTCTACCTGATCCATATATAGATATATATCAATATAAATGTATAGATATGGGCCTGATAAACATATCATACTAATATTTTTCACAAGAGAGATCATACCATAGATACAGCGACTTGCTTCATTTCACATAATAATGCCTAACACTTTTCCATATCAGTAATATACAATGACCTCATTCTTTTAAATGTTGAATCATTTTTACTCAGTTTTATGTTATTGGCTCTTGGATTTGGAAAAGACCTTAAAATTCATCTCTTCCAACCTTCCTGCCAGTGAAGGAATTCCCTTTACAACATTCTCGGCAAATAACCAGTCTGCCTGAGCTCAAATCCTTCCAGCCACTTGGCACTTACTGTCTCCCAAAGCTGAACATCTTCCTCTGCTAATGGCTATGATTAATTGAAGATTTTTACCACATATTCAACTGGGAAAATAAGAAATTTCTCAGTTTTTCTTAAATGTTTAGCATCAAACAATATAGAAAAGAACACATAAAAAATAATATTTAGGATGCTTGCCTATGATGCCATAACTTACTGGTGATTTGTCCTGGTATGTTAGTCCTCTGATGAACTATCACCAAGTCTGTTAACCAAACCACACCTCCACATGTTACAAGGACTTGTCATCTTTCATCATCCAGGTTGAACTAATCTGTGGTCTCCTGATGTCCTGCCATTTGGTCCTCAGAACTGAAAGTTTCCCAGAAGCTGTCTAGGTAGAAGAGAGAGTGAATCAGATTCCACTGGGACCACATCCTGCAGATACAGGATGAGAAGGGGGAAAGTGCTATTGAACAAGGACTGACGGTCAATCTTTTCTCAGGCAGAATGGAAATGATGTTTACATGTGTGAAAGAAGCCAGAGACTAAAGCGAAATAGGTTGGCAGGATTCCTGCCTTAAGTCAACATTAGAATCACTTTGTAGTTGACAGCTTGATTGTATCGACTCCTGCTGGGTAAACTGAACTGTGGCGAATGGCATTTCAAGCCTTCGTTCTGAGGTTGAGGGGATGGATGGAGGCAGTTTTCACAGGCTGTGGCTGACTTATAGCACTCACTAAAATCTTTAAGAAGAGATCTATCCCAGTCATTGAGTCCTCTGAAGAATTATTACTCCATGACCTCCCTGTCTTCGCTGCAGAGGAGATGCCTAATTGATGCTCTTTCTTCCTCTTTACAGAATCGCTTCCTACTCAACCACCTACTTTTCCTCCAACCATTCCACCAGCAAAAGAAGGTAAAAGAATAATACAATAATGATGTGATTTTAGGTTTAAGATTTTGTTGGCTTAGTTCATTTGATCATTTAAAAATCAAAGTATTCATAAATATATATTTTCTCATTAAGACAGATGTTTATCAAATTCTGATAGGGTACAAATTTGCAACCAGCAGTAAATAAGACATGCAGATGTATTGCATAATGTAATGAACACTAACGACAACATTGTACAATAATTATGTAATGTGATAGAGGTACTAAATATCCCAATAGTGGCACCCATATTACAATATATAAATGTATCCACTTAACATGTTGTACACCTTGAGTTTATGCACTATCATATATCAAATATATTGAATTTAAAAAATAGATAAATATCCATGTAATTACAGATTTTCTAACAAAATTGAATTATGTTTATTTCATTGAAAATATCAAGTAGTGAATGTTCATCAAAAAATAGTTATGTAATTTTGTCAGTGAGAATGTAGTTTATAATTCTACACCCAGTGTCAAGTCCTGCCAGCGCCATGGGACTCTCTAATGCACCTCCTGGTGACCGGTCTTTGGTCATTACAGTGTTACGATCACTGGGTTTTCATTATATAGATAGACAGGGTAATAATTCCCCAGTTGACCTCTGAAATGGCTCTCCTACTTTTCTCTATCTTTATAACAAGAGTTTCTCATCACCTCTTACCTGAGCTGTTAAGGTACTTTCTAAAAAAAAAAAGTCCAAACATTGAAGTGGTTGTTTATTTTTCTAATTCCACTAATAAACATTTATTAACTCTACTAGTCATTCTCAAAGCTCCCATGCCAGGCACTTGGAATGAAGTAGCAATATATGACTGCTGCTGAATGCTTATTCTCAGTATTGCAAGAGAATAGGCGTTTGCCTATAATGACCAATCAAGAATATGAGTTTAGAAATGGAGATTATACTGTGGTTGTCCAGAAATGAAAACAGTTAATGCTACTGCAGGTTAATTACTTGTAAAGGAGGAGGAGGGATTTGATCTGCATTTTGAAGGATGAGTTTAAAGGTAAATAAATGGGAGAGGAGCACTCAGTCATGGGATGATCTAAGCACACAGTGTGTTTGCAAAAACAACGAGCGGCACGTGGAAAAGAGTGTGAAGATAGAGTTACAGAGTGGTTTGTGTTGCAGAATAAGGAGTGTGAGCTCTTCCCTACAGGAAATAGTGAGCCATGAGAAGTCTTATGGAGGGGGCTGAACTGAGGAAATCCGTGTTTGAGAAAAATAACCTTGGTGCAGTGGACAAGAGGGTTTGGGGGAAGAGAGGATAAGGGTGGAGCATGTAGTTGGAAGGTTGTTTTGGAAGAGTTCTTCTTTTTATCATGTGTTTAAAAGCACCAGGGATGTTATGTGCCAGGGATACAATGAAAACTAAATTGTTCCTATCTTACAGCAGCTTAAAGTCAGTGGGGTCACATGCTGGAGAGTGTACGTGTCAGGGAAACAAAGAGGCAATGAGAAACTCTAGTAAAGGTCAGCATCCTTCCTTGCATTCCAGTAATCAACCTATTTGGTGAACTCATTTCCCAGGTTATGTTAGGAAAATAAATGGGAGAAGAGCACTTCCTACAAATACCCACTTGTACCAGTTTGATCTCCTTTAAGAAAGTCTACCTGATCCATATATAGACATATATTAATATAATGTATAAATATATATCTGATAGATGCATATATCAGACAGATATAATTCTTCTATGTTTTTCAAATGGGATCATACCTTAGATTCAGTGACTCACTTCATTTCACATAATAATTAATGTCTAACATTTTTCCATAGTAGTAGTTACAGTGACTGCATTCTTTTAAATGTTGAATTATTTTACTCAATTTTATTTTATTGGCTTTTAAATTTGGAAGAGACCTTGACCTTTATATTTATCTCTTCCAACCTGTCAACTGTAAGACAGTAATAGCAACATTGGTCCAGCTCAGAGTTTCCATACCTGTCTTATGCTGTCCTGCGTCATCTAATGCTCTTTACTAGTACTCTACCTGGCATGCTGGAATTTTTCTTCCGTCTTCAGCTGCAGCCTTCTATAGTCTTAGTAGTTATGTTAATTTTCACTATTGGAACTGAAAGCAGAATCCTCATTGATAAATTTACTATTTAGACATTTCTGATGTGCAGATATCACAAAACTCTCTGAGGCCAGAGTATTTTTATTTATAGCTGAACATGGTTATCATTCAGTAAATATTCATGAATGTTCGTGGAAGGTGTGTGCAGGGTCCGTGAGAGTAAGGATTGACAGGGCAGAGAACTTGCTCCTAAAGTTTTTTAGGATGGTTTTAGATGGTGGGGCTTTTGCTTCTTGAATACATTATTCATCTTAGGCTCTGTTTGAACTGAGTGTGTTCAATTAAAAAGCCTATACATTTTTATTGTTAAAGTAATATTGAGTATTTATTAAACAAACTAGAGGCCTGATGCATGAAATTCATGCATGGGGTGGCCCCCTCAGCCCTGCCTGCACCCTCTCCAATCTAGGACATCCCTCTCACAATCTGGGACCACTGGCTCCTAACTGCTCACCTGCCTGCCTGCCTGAGTGCCCCTAATTGCACCCACTGCCGGCCTGGTCACACCCCACTGGCCTGGGCACCCCTTACTGCTTTCCCTGCCAACCAGATCACCACCAACTGCTCCTCCCCCACCAGCCTTGTTGCCCCTCACATATCCCCTATGCTGGCCTGGTCGCTCCACACTGCCCCCTGCCAACTGGTCTGGTAGCCCCCAACTGCCCCACCTGCCGATATGGTCACCCCATGCAGCCTGCTGTTCAGGCATTTGGTTGCCCCTCACTGCCCACCCCCCATCCCCCCGCTAGCTTGGTCACCCCACACAGCCGTCTGCTCAGTTGTTTGGTCATCTCTCACTAATCCCCTGCCAACCTGGTCGCCCCACATAGCCTGTTCAGTTGTCCGTTCTGTTGTTTTGGTTGTGACGGTTGCCTATATATATATATTAATAAGTACAAAAGAGTATATAGAAAACAATTGAAAACACAATTTCCTATCCCAGAGGTAATTTCTTCATGCATTTCGATGTATTTTCTTTGATTTATTTATTTTTCCTTTTAGTGTTCTATTCAAATAGATTTGCTTTCATATTGAAGATGAAACCTAATCTAGTTTTCATCTGTCCTTGAAAACAGAGAACCAGGTTTTCCTTTAGAAGCCTATTATTAGCAGATCTTGTGTCCCTTTCAGCTTTAAACTCAAACCATAAAATTGTACAATTTTATAAATCACAGAACTCATAAGAATAACCTCACCAGATCCTTATTGTTCCTGGAGTATTACCTCACTTGGTGATGGTTTATTTTACATTATAAATAGCTTTAATGGAATAACATTGCACTTAATAAAATAAAACCAAATGAGGGTGCTTTATTTTTCCAAAGAAAGGAGAAAGGCACATTATCTCAAAGAATATTTGTATATCACTCACCTAATCTTAGAAGGTTCAGATTATTATTGAAGAGTAAATCATTTCATCATAAAACAGATTCAACTACAGTGGTCTAAACTAATGAAAGGGAAAGAGGCATAGATCATTTGAAAGTATACATGATGCCAAAAATGACAGTTAAAATGCTTCCAGTGGAGTAGGTTTTTGTTGGTATTATTTTTTGCTTGCTTCTCAGTGTTATCATCAGTTTTACCTACTGATCATATTTTCCCTGAGCTGGCATTAGTGCACATTTTTGGCATGTGTCAATGGGTGGCAGGAAGTCACAGACAGAATGGAATTAACGTTTATTTATGACCTCATCCCAAATGTGTATCAAGTTGTAGATGTCACCTGTCTTCCTTTTGAAGTTGAATCACTCTGAAGTTGCCAACTGAACAAACAAAAGACACGGTAGAACCAACAAAAGCACAGGGCTATAGCTTGGACTTTCTCCTAATCAGTAGGCATTAGAAAGTGTTTACTGATTCTTCTGTCTGTGAATCACCTCACTTCCACATTTTTCTCTTCTCTCGTTTCTATTCTTTGGGACTGAGTTGGTGGATTTTTTTTCCCTTTCTAATTTCACGTGTTCAGTAGAAGTTTCTGAGTCAATGAAGAGGAACCTTGAACATAGAAGAGAAATGATGGTCAGGAAGCATAATGAACAAAAGCTTGGAATATAATCCTGAAAGGATTGATGTCTTTTCTTTGGGAAGAAGCACGAGTTACCAGAGGGAAATTGTTATCTGCTTTGTTGATTTAACACCCACTCTGCTTTCTTCTTATGTCTGATTCAACATCTATTCTTGATCTTCAGTTTGTAAAGCTGCCAAGGCAGACCTGGTGTTCATGGTGGATGGATCCTGGAGTATTGGAGATGAAAATTTCAACAAGATCACGGATTTTCTGTATAACACCATTGGAGCCCTGAACAAGATCGGTGCAGATGGAACTCAGGTAAGGCTAATAGATCAATTATTACTTTATTATATGCGTCAAAAAGCTATTCTAAGGCATTATCATGACTATTAGTCAGGGCATCTAGATAAAGGACTATAATGATCAAATCCATCCCTAAATAAGAGAATACATAAGTCTGCGTTTGGAAGCAGCTTACTGATGCCTGACAGATACTGAGAAGATGCTAAATCCTTAAAAGCTACTGAGTTCAGCAAACTAAGACAGGTTAGAATAGCCATGCCAGCAGATGTTCCTTTAATATATACTAGGATAGAGTATTTTCTTTATGGATATACTCAATATTTCACCTGCTCTCACAGACATTGAAGTCTTGAAAGATAGAAGTAGTGTTCATACTAATATAAATCAAGTAAGACATAAAACTAATTTATTCATTCAATAAATATTTACTGAGGATTTATTATAGCCAGACATAGTACTGTCATAATGAATACGACAAACAATGTCTCTAATTTCTTGGTGATAATATTCTTAGAGACATAGAGAGGAGGAGAGTGAGAGATACACAAAAACAGGCAAATAAGTAAGTTCACAAGGTAGGGATGTAAGCTTTGGAAACAGAGTGATAGGATTTAAATTCACTGAGGGTTGCTTAAAAGTGTGTGTGTGTGTAAGAGAGTATTTGAAATTTTGTGGTCAATTAAGGCGTCTTGAGGAGGTGGCTTTTGAACTGAGATGTAAATGATTGCAAAGAAGATCTGAGAGTAGAAGTTGCAGACAGGGAAAACAGTGAGTACAAAGGACCTAAGGTGAGAATGAGATTTGAGGCTTCAGACTCTAAAACTTATAGCTATAATATAGTGAGCATGTGGGGAGCAGGAAAAGAGGTGGAAGAAGTAGGCAAAAGCCAGATTATCTTGAGTCTTATGGACCATTGAAGGAGTTGGGTATCATCATCAATGCAGTGGAAACCAGCAGAAAGTATGGAGAGAAAAGATCTGATAAGTTTTTTTTAAAAAGATTAAAAGCTGCTTTTTAGAATGAATATTAGTAAGAGTAAGAGTGGAAGCAGAGAAACCAGTTAAGATGTTGCTCTCCTGGTCCATCAGAGAGATGATGGGGGTCTGGGTGAGGGTGGTAGCAATGGGATGCACTGAAATGAACAGCTTTGGAATATATTTTGGAAGAACAGCTGAGGAATTTTGGATATCAGTGCCAGATACATAAAGCTGCTGAAGCATTTCAGGGAGGGAGAAGTTTGTTTTGAATAGAGGGATGGGAGGAGGTTTCCTAAAGATGGTGACATCTGCAATAGACCTCAATAAACTGGTAGCAGTTAAAGGATCACAAAATGACAGTTCTTTGCTTTATCTCTTCTCATTTCCAACCTCCATATGGAGGTATGTCAGTCTGTAGAGAGAGATTTTTAAAATAAAGTACTTTCTGAAAAGTACTGAGAGAAAAAAAATGCTATTTAATGTGTCATCAGGTTTGGTATGTAATGTGTATGGAATTTTAAACCAAGGAAACTGTGGACTAAGTAAGAAATTAAATTGAAGATATCTTATCTGGCCCAGGAGGAGTGTACATATATGTAAAAAACAAACCAAAACAAATCAAAATAAAACACCTTCTCTCTCCAGGTTGCAATGGTTCAGTTTACTGATGACCCCAGAACAGAATTTAAGCTAAACACTTACAAAACCAAAGAGACTCTTCTTGATGCAATTAAACATATTTCATACAAAGGAGGAAATACAAAAACAGGTAAGACCAAAGAAAGCCCAGTTAATACCCAAAGTAATGAACTCTTAGTGGTTACTGAAATTACCTTTATAGGATTATATTTATTGAGATAATATTGGTTAATAACATCATATAAATTTCAGGTATACAACTTTGTAATATGACCGCTTACCACCTGAAGTTTAGTCCCTTCCGTCACCATGCATTTGACCCCTCTTTGCTCTCACCCTACAATACACCTAACCCTTCCCAATGGTTCTGTATCTATGAGTTTGTTTTATTTGTTCACGTGTTGCTTTTTTTGCTTTATATCCTACATATAAGTGAAAACACATGATTCTTTTTTTGTCTGATTTATTTTACTTAGCATAATATTTTTAAGATCTGTCCATGTTATCATAAATGGCAACATTTAATCTTTTTATGACTGAATATATATATACATACTAAGTGGCCAGATTATTATGATCTTTGAATGCATAATAATATGGCCACCCAGTGTGTGTGTGTGTGTGTGTGTGTGTGTGTGTGTGTGATTATATTTCTATATTAGAGGCCCAGTGCATGAATTCATGTGTGATGGGATCCAGCCAGCCTGGCCAGGGGGAAGGGACATGGGTAGTTGGCTAGCCTGCCTGTTGGTAGAACTCCTGGTCGACAGGACAATTTACATATTAGCCTTTTATTATATAGGATATACACTGAGTGGCCAGATTATTATGTGTTCAGAGATCATAATAATCTGGCCACTCAGCATATATATCACACCTTCATTAATCATCCAAAGTCACATTTTTAAGGCATAATTATATAGAAAAAGATTTTCATTGATTTAAGGACTTTGTTCTTATCCTTCCCTCCCCAGCAAAACAAAAATGAAATTGAACTGTTTCCTTCCTCTGTTTCAGGAAAAGCAATTAAGTATGTCCGAGATACCTTGTTTAATTCTGAGTCAGGTAACAGAAAAGGCATTCCAAGGGTCATCGTGGTTATAACTGATGGACGATCACAAGATGATGTGGACAAAATCTCCAGGGAAATGCAATCAGATGGTGAGTTTTACACAGATAAGCAATAGTGGCTCCCAGTTATATGCTAGCTCTTTTCTGAATATACATTCAACAGCTGAATCTGTATGACTTAAATATTTCTGAATCTTTCTTAATATCACTGAAAAAATATGATTTTTAAAAATACTTTTTAGGTTACAAATCTATTATTTTGCTTTATTTTTATACTTCTACATACAGGATTCCCCGTATAAAAAATGCCAACAATTAAATGCACTGCTATGAAAAGAACCATTATAAAGGGCCAGGGAGGGAACCTGCACAGAAGCTCCTCAGCCTCATCATCTGTAAAGTGGGGATTCTCATAACACTGTCGTGAAGATACATTATATAAAATATGCCTGGCAAGCAGTTGTTTAATATTCACCTGCCAAGCATTGAACCATGAGCTACCTCATGGTTCTACATAAGAAATAAAACTGTTTTATTTCACCTCAGTTTCTACATAAGAAATAAAAACTCAGATAAAATTTCTCTGTTTCAACTGCACTACATCTCATACATTTTAACGTAATTATTAAACATATGCAGGCATAAAGATGTTACTCAAAAGGTAACTATTTTGTCTCAAGTACTAATGAGGGCATTGGCCTTCTTGAGTTTCTTTAAGATGGAAAAGTTTTGTAGGGGATGATGGAATAATTTTCATATAATATGTGCATGCGGAATTCTGATGAACTGTTAAGAATGAATTATCCACCCCACTAGCCTTCCTTCACAAGCATATTTTATACATTTGGACGAGTCTTGTGTCGCGATACTTATCTGTTGTGCAATTGAAAGTAATCAGAAATCTGTTTCCGTTCTGCCACAGGCTACAGCATTTTTGCAATCGGCGTGGCTGACGCGGATTACTCGGAGTTGGTTAACATTGGCAGCAAGCCTAGTGCACGCCACGTCTTCTTTGTGGATGACTTTGACGCCTTTAAGAAAATTGAAGACGAGTTGATTACTTTTGTCTGCGAAACCGCTTCAGCAAGTGAGTTCTTTGAAATGCCTGCTTCCTCCTGTTGCTTAAAGGCTGTCATATTTCATACCAGTTAAAGAATGAATCGCATCTTGATCTGAGGAAAGAATATTGTCTCGCAGAGCTGTCCGTTGTGCAGACATTGTTTTGAGTTTTAGAGCATTTGGAAGTAAACCTCCCCTCTCCCAGGCATAGAGTTTTAGATTGATGAAGATCTTCCCTATAAGATGTCTGTGTTTAAAGCAACTCTTCTTAAACAGCTGTAGCAAATAATTTTAAAAAATGCTTTAAGACTGCCCACCAGTGAGACTTATACCAACCTATGTTCCTAAGTGATCACCAGTTTTTATGGATCCAGGAGAGAAGGAGGAGGCAATGGCCCTTTGGTTTAAGAGAAAAAGCGAGAGCATGTCAATATTCAGGAATCCACAGGAAACCATAGCCACATCTGGTTTGGATTCTCTTCACAATTGACTTCCGGAAAGATTGTTAATTTCCTGTTCTCAGGACAAGGGAAGGATACATTTGCAAAATATCTGAATTAGTGTTTTATACTGTTTGTTTTGTCTTGTTTTCCAGCCTGCCCACTGGTGCACAAGAATGGCATTGATCTTGCCGGTATGCATTATCACAATTTTTCCGAGTAGAAATATATTAAATCACTCCCATTTGGGGGGGGGGGGGGAGGTCCAGATTTTTCTTTTAAAATTTAATAGGCTAATTTAATATGCTAATTTTGAAATTTAACATCCTAAAATGCCCGTTCTTTTATTTACTTTTTAAAGGATTTAAGATGATGGAAATGTTTGGTTTGGTTGAAAAGGATTTTTCATCGATGGAAGGGGTTTCTATGGAGCCTGGTACCTTCAATGTGTATCCTTGTTACCGACTGCATAAAGATGCCCTGGTTTCCCAGCCTACCAAGTATGTTTTCATTGCAAGATATTAAAACCAATTATTTGTTTATTATATCTCAATGTGAAAATGATGCCCATTTATGATAGGCTGTAATAGTTCCCGGTAGGATTTTCTGTAATATTTAGAGCAGATGATGTTCAGAATACTTAGTTTAAAAAAATTAGACTCAGCCCATCTGGCATGAGCTGAATGAACTACAAGGTCATGATTCAATTCCCAGGTTATGGACTCAGTGCCTAGTAGGAGACATGCAAAAGGCAGCAGATCAATGATTCTCATCATTGATGTTCTCCTTTTCAATCTTCCTTTTCTTCTCCTTCTCTGACTCCCTCTTCCTCTCCCTCTTCCTCTCCCTCTTCCTCTCCCTTTTCCTTCTCCTTTCCCTCTCCCTCTCCCTTTCCCCTCTCCTTTCCTCTCTGAAATGAATAAAAATACATTTAAATAATTTTTAAATTAGACTCACATATAATGCTGGCTGAACTTTAATACCTGCTGATCCAAGAAAAATATATAAAAATGGTTGACACTTACATAGCACTTTCATGATCCAGGCAGCATTATCCATGCTTGTGTTGTATGAACTCATTGAAACTTCCACAAAACTCTGCAAGGAAGACTCAGTTATTTTCTCAGTTTTACAGACAATGAAACTGAAGCACAAGGAATGACTTGAGTGAGAGCCCATAGTTCCTTAAGTGACAATGCTGGGATTTGCCTGGCAATCAGGTCCATACCCCATCCCCAAATCATTTTATATTAGTGCCATAAATTCAGGTGGTTTTTATCTTTAAAAAGTCCTACTAGTAGCCCCATATATCTGAGGAGAAGTATTAGGTTCATGTACAAATCAGATTATCTTCTTGCTTTACAGTCTGATGCATCTAGGGATTCCTGGGGCCTTTTGCAGCCACTCTGTGGACTCTGGGGGTACTGAGTTCGTGGGTTGAGACTTCCTGATTTGAGAGGATCATCTCTCAAGATCTGCTACGTCATATTCCAAATAAACATTTGTCTCAAAATGCCTTCAGTATTTTTTATTTTTTTAAATACTTTTATTGATTTCAGAGAGGAAGGGAGGAGAGAGACAGAAATATCAATATTAAGAGAGACTCATTGATTGGCTACTTCCTGCACACTCCCTACTGGGGTCAGAGCCCACAACCCAGGCATGTGCCCTTGACTGGAATTGAACCTGCAACCCTTCAATCCACAGGCCAATGCTCTATTCTCTGAGCCAAATCGGCTAAGGCACCTTCAGTATTTTAATGTGAAACATTTTCAGTGTCCAATTTTTGGGGGAAGGTGGTTATCTGACAGTGTTTTTATTTCACATTGCCATGGCAATGACTCAAGTGTCCCACCCTGCCCCCCCCCCCCCCCGCCACTCAGCATATGTGTATGCAAATTAACCTGCTATCTTTGTTGGGTTAATTTGCATACCCACTCCTGTGTGGCTGGTGGGTGTCATGAAGGTACAGCCAATTTACATCTTTCTCTTTTATTAATGTAGATATATAACTTTTTGAGAAGGGTTACAAGAAAATATTTTTTCCATTCTATTTTTAGGTATTTGCACCCAGAAGGATTGCCTTCTGATTATACGATCAGTTTTCTATTCCGGATTCTTCCTGACACTCCAGAGGAGCCATTTGCTCTTTGGGAGATTTTAAATAAAAATTCAGACCCATTGGTTGGAGTTATTTTAGATAGTAAGTATATTTATTTATAAAACATCTGTACACACATGTATGAGTGATGTATGTGATATGCTATCTTGCCTTTTCTGTGCATGTTAGAATATCTCACTTAAACCATGTTAGTGAATACTTACAATGAATTATGTAACAGTTCACTCATTAATTTATCCACTCCTTCTTTCTACAAATATTCACTGAGTTCCTACTATGTGCCAGCACTAGACTCTGGGAAAAGTAGTGAGCAGGTGAAAGATACAATTACTGAGCTATTGAGTTTACAGAAAGAGTGAGGTTGATGGAATAAGGAGGAGGAATAAGTTGCACGTTAGTCAATGGCATGAGACCAGAAGTTTATTTTTTGGACATGTATATGAAGTTGTATGATGCCTATTTCATATTGAAAACTAACAAACAAACAAAAAAACACCAGACTGCCAGCAGTATATTTGGAAGAATTTTGAGATGGAGAAATGAATTCTGAAGTTGTGTCTGGGTGATATATAAGCCATGATATTGGGTGAGGTCATCTAGAGAATGAGTCTAGAAAGAGAGAGAAGAGAAGAGAAGAGAAGAGAAGAGAAGAGAAGAGAAGAGAAGAGAAGAGAAGAGGTCTAAAGACTGCAAAACCCACCATGTTTTGAAAGGTTGAGAAGGTACCAATGAAGGAAGCTTCTTAACTTCACACTCTTGATGATCACTTGAGAATATGATCAAGTTTTTTTTATTAATGTCAACGAGTTTTCTGGATAGATTTTTAGTTTAGAATTCCAATAAAGCTAGGAAACAAAATTTAGTGGCCACTGTTAGGTACTAACTCTAACATTTGGATAAGGGAAGTTTTTTAAGCTTGTTTTCAGCTAGTATTTGTGAAGGGACTTTTCAGTACATGGAAATGAATCAACTAAATATGATCTTGTGAAAGCACTTTGTATTGATATCAAAACTAAGGGAAGGCTATAGATTAAAAAGGTGTAAGCCACTAACTCCATATACATGCAGGACTGGAAAACAATGAAGTCTCTCAAAATGACTAAGACTAGCTTTTCCTTTTGAAAGCAGGCTGAATAATTAAAATGATTAAATTGTAACCTGGGAATGAATTAGTGAGAAAAATATTCTTATTTCTATGTAACAGAATATTTCTTATAACATGAAATACTCAAGATTAGGAAGGCTTTCCTTTGTTCATAATAAGAGACATCTTGGAGTATCATTCTTTTGGGGCAGTATAAGTTGCATGTCCTGGGAAAGTTGTTTGCTCTAGTAGGTTCATTAGGCAAAGAGTCTGGTTTCTGTTTCTTAAGATTTGATTAACTTCGTTCTCCCTTTCTGTCTGCCTCTTTTTCCCCTAGTCCTAGCTTCAGACAACCCTATTTCAAGAGGGTGATGTAGGTAATGAAGTATAGAGGAGGAATATGTGTAGGAGTTCTTGCCTTGCCATCATCACCACATTGTTAAGTCAGTTAGGCTGGTCAGCAAAAAGCCTGGGCAACCCAAGGACTATAGATCCTTCCTTCCTTACCCATCACTTTGGTGTAAACAGAACTTCAAAAACAATGGATGCATTATTTTATGTCTTGATTTGAATTGTAGAAAATTATTCACTCATTTTAATTCTTTTAAAAATCTTTTTCTTTGATTAGATGGTGGGAAAACCCTAACCTATTTCAACTACGACTACAGTGGGGATTTTCAAACTATTACTTTTGAAGGACCTGAAATTAGGAAAATTTTCCATGGAAGCTTTCACAAGGTGGGTAATGCTTTGTGTACACATAGTGGGCAAAGCAAGAGATAGATGTATGGCCCCAAAGTCTCTTTCAAAAAGTTATAATTATATATATATGAATCCTCAAGTGAAATCAAAATATTTTTGGAAACTTTTTAATGTCTCCTTTTGTAAAACAAAACATATTTTTTCCCCATTGATTCTTCTTTTTTTAGGGGCAGGGGAAGAAAGAGAAAGAAAGAGAATGAGAGGGAGAGAAATATCAATGTAAGAGAGATACATCAATTGTTTATCTCCCAAACATGCCCAATCAGGGCCTGGAATTGAACCCACAACCCAAGTTTATGCCCTTGACCAGGAATTGAACCATGGACCCTTCTATCAGGAGCAATGCTCTAACCATTGAGCAACAATTTAAAAATATGAATAATCTCCCTCACAAGTTAATAGTTCTTAAAGCTTGCATAATATATTATGTTATCTAGCACTCAGCATGAACATTTCTGTAATTTATAATAATGAAAAATATTCTAAGGCTCAAAAACACTTAAGAATCATACTATACCCTTCTAAATGATTATAAAAGAGATGTAATATGAAACAAGTAATTTACTCCTGCAGTATTGATCTGGATAGATTATGGTTAACTTCTTTTTGAAGGAAAAATAATTATTTTTTAAAATTTCTTTATTGATTAAGGTATCACATATTTGTCCTTAGGAGCCTCCACTATTGATATAAAAATTTTAAATCATGATGTTACTTACATACAATTGGTATAAGTTTTTATGCTATCACTTCCCAGGCAACAAATAAATACAAATAAATTAAAATAGGATAAAATGCATGAAATTAAAAGAAACATTATTTTAATTTTAAAGATGGCATTATCTCCTGGTCACTCAACCTCTGCTCACAGCATAGTACTAGCTGCTATAGCTCTTCTGGCCATGATTCACATTGCCCAACACTTTCTCTTTGAACTGCTATGATGCCTTCTCTTACACAGCCATTTGAAACTTCTTTGGGTTTTCATTTAATCATGAAAATGAAATCATTATTCTCCCATTAAGGTCACTCTTTTAGCTCACTAAACAAGTAGCCTGCCACAAACAGGACGTATGTGGCAAACGTCATAAATTGAAATGCCTTATCAGCACTGAAATTTCATGGCAGAACTTGCTTATAACATGTCTCATTTAGGATATACTGACCTTAACCATCACCTACATGATGATGTGGATTTTTACTAATCTTCACAAAGAATGTGTAGACTCCTGAATATATTACCATGGTCCTCCAGATTCTAGAGATTCCAGTGTCAGATAATTGAACCATACATTAAGCTGAAGAGTTTTATTTCATTTGAGTCACTAAAAAGCCTTCCTCCTTTCCCTTTAGATTTTAGATCTTTTCTCCTCATCTTAAATTGCTAACTGCTAGTAGTACCACAGATAATTTTTGTTGGCAACTCAACCAATGTTTTTTTACATTTTAATACTTACATGTTTATTTTATTGAGCTTTCAGAAAAGGCATAACGCACACCACAAACCTGTGATTTCAAGATAGTACTGCTTTATAGGAAGGCTAGATTTTTAAACAGTGAATCATTTCAAAGCTACTTTAAAGAAACGTATTAAAAAAATAAAAGCAGACATGGTACTGACTGGGACAGTCATGGAGGTAATAAAGCAGAACCTTTCTCCTCTAGCAAAATGCCAACTGACAGAATTCCTGCTCTTCTCTTTCATGAATGTTAGTGATGAGTCATGTAATTATGTAAATGTGGTTGATATAGCCCTCATTTCTTACCTACTAAAACATCCTGACTTTTATTTAGCTACACATTGTTGTCAACAAGACTTTGGCCAAAGTGGTTATTGACTGCAAGCAAGTGGGTGAGAAGGCAATAAATGCATCAGCGAATATCACAGTGGATGGCGTCGAAGTCCTAGGGAGAATGGTTAGATCAAGAGGACCAAATGGAAACTCCGCACCAGTAAGTGGATAAACAATTGAGGCCATGTTATTGTTATAGATAAAGGTCTTTTAAAAATATAATTATGTATTACCCAGGGGGGACGTTTGGTAAAGTAATGGATGGATAGATGGCTATATAGTTAGCAGCCTTTATAATTAAACTAAAGCATGCATAGTGAAAGCTCTTGGCAGTAAACTTCTGCTATATTATACTCCAGGAATTAAGCTAGTTTATTTTCTAAAGGCATTTTAAAATTCAGAGAGTAAAATACTCATAATGTGATTTGTGGCACAAATGGTTTGTTAATGCGAGAATCAAAACTGTGAAAGAACTTCATTTGTATAAGCAAATATAGATTCATACAAAATGTGGGATTATTATACACAGGAAATTGACATAAGCCTCTCATTTGGATTAGATTTGGGCATTCTACAATTAGCTTTTTGCTATTGTTCATGTGAAATTTACCCTTTAATCATAACGTTATCTAGGTGACATATCATTCTAAAATAATATATTTTTCTTCATATAACAAGGAATTTAAGCTTTGGATACTTCCAACTGGCAAAGAAATCACTTTTTCTTCACTCACTACACACAGGATATACAAGTTTTTGTTTTAACACCATGCAGTCATAGCTAATTACCACCATTCTCTAATTTGAGTCATTTTATATATTAGAACCAATTAGCCTGAGGAACAGTTTATTCTTTTAAACAACCCCAAACAATTCTGCATTTCTCTTATATGTGACAGAAACATAAAATGAATTATGAATGACTATTATGGTCTTGTACTTTCATATGTCGGTAGAACTAGCCCATTATATGAAACTTTAGAACAGCTTAGTGGTTCTCAAAGTCTATTTAAGCTGACGATCACTTTGTGCAAATGAAATCTCCTGATGTGTTCATCAAATAAGTAAATAAGTAAGATTAAAACAGCTCAATGCTGATTGAATGGGAGAGAGGACGTGGGGTAGTAAGTGTCCCTCACCTCCAATGGTTCCTAAGGGAGAATAGTTTTAATTGCACTCCTCTCCTCTAACCCATTCACTTTACACACCAGCAAATGGTCCCAGAGTGCTAATGTGATTTACTTTGGGACTCTGCTATTTTGTGGCATTTCTCTTTGTAGTAACAATAGAAATGAAATCCTTGTGTGCATTAATGCTAATATATATGTAATTTATTGGGGTGACATAGGATAATACAATTTTATGTTTCCAGTATACAATTCTGTGATACATCATTTGTATATTGCATTGTATGCCCACAACCTAAAGTCAAATCTTCTTTCATCACCATATATTTGATCCTCCTTTACCCTTTACTACCTCCCCATCCCTCTAATAACCACCACACTGTTGTCTATGAGGGTCTTTTTGTTTGTTTGTCTTATTTGTTCATTCATTGCTTTCACTTTTATATCCCACATATGAGTGAACTCATATTGTTCTGGAATATTTCTATCTGACTTATGCACTTAGCATGAGTTTGACGCATCTTTAAAAGTGCTTTTGTTCTACATTGCTTTGGAGAACTATGGATTAGATACTTAGAAAGAGAGAATATAAAAGTGATGGAAGACTCTCTTGTTTTTAGTTATAGTAAGAGACTTTTATTAGTAAAGACATTTACATAATATTTTTAAAGGAGTTGTCTCCACTTAACATGCGGAATTTTATGTTGATTAAGAAACACACCATCTTCTGCCTCATGGAAGATATTTATATGATAGCACACTCTAGAACTTATAAAGAGCCAGAATTAGCAAACTAAGGATATCTTTCTTATAAGGATAAATGGATATATATAAATGGATGCTTGGATGGATAAGTGAATAGTCTCTAATTTAAGAAAAAGAAACAATCTAGCTATATGAGATTCTAGGCCCAAATCACTTGTTAAATTATTTTTATTTTATGAATAATACATACACATCTCCTGACACTTAATAGACATTCAATAACAAGTGCTATTATTATTGAAGGATGTCAGTAATACCTTCTCTTTCTAACCCTTTCCAACCCTCTACTGCTTATATAACCCTCAATTATTTTTGACCATATATTATTTTATTTTTCTTTCATATATCTACATTTTATCCCTCTAGCCAGAGTATAAATCCCTCAAAATAGAAACCATATCATGGTCTTCATACAACCACACCCTTCTATCCTCCATCACAGTTACTAATAAATCTTATATGAACAAAGTTCTCAAGAAATACTTGCTGGAAATTGAATAGAATGTCATCTATTTGATTGGTTCCATATATTTTGTTAAAATGCTGTTTTGCATATGTTCTATTCATGTATAGTATTGACAACCATCCAATAATATATATCAAGGACAATGGGAGGTGGGGAAAGAGCAGAGGGTGGGGTGGGAACCTGGTGGAGGGGAGCAATGGAGGGGGGGTGGAAAGAGGAACATTTGTAATAATATGAACAATAAAGATTTATTTAAAAAACAATAATATATATCATACCCTCTCCTAATTTGTGTTTTACAATTATAATTTGATTATAATTATTTCAAATGACAATTTTATAATTGCAATTACTTCAAATTAAACTCTATGTAAATAAGCGGTACTCTAAATATATGGCCGATTAAACATCAAATACTTTATTTCTGGAAGCGAAAGTTACTGTAGGTTTCAGTCCTACTAGCAATAAATCTTTAACTGTCCATGAGAGAAAAGCAATTGAACAGAGCAGCCTCTGTGGTAACTTCCAACCAGTAGTAGACAATGGGGAATTTATGGAAGTCAATAATTAAAAGAGTTCTTTGTAAGGCCAGTAGGAAAAGAGTTGTAGCTTTTGTTAGAATCTAGAATTCTACAAAGGATTGCCAAATAGGTTTTCAGTCTGCCCACTTATTAAAGAATTTGATTATGCTAAAATGGATGATATTAGATTAGCTCTCAAGAATGTTATTGGAAACTCACTTGCTTTTTGAAGTTATTGCTTAATTGTTTCCGTGCAGGGCAAGAGACAAGCTTCAGTCCTCAGTTTTCACTTAAGAAATCACAAATTGCTAAAAAAAAAAATAATAATAAAAAAATAAAAATAAAAAATAAAAATCTTAGTATACACTTCACTACCTAGCTAAAGTGAATGTGTCATGTACAAGTTTTGGATTATTCCGGGGGGAGTAATTATCGTATCATTGAGATTAGTAGTTTATAGGTCAGCATTCCCGGGGCAAATTCACTAATGATTCAAAAAAGTGTCAGATGATGGGAAAACTCGTAAATATTGAGTTTCTAAACAAAATATATTCTTCTTAAATCCAAGTTGAGTGGAGAAGAGATTAATGGATTTAGGGATACAGTACTACTATATTAAATTACTCACATTTATAATAAAAACAACTTGTCTCTGCAATGAAAGATTTTATAGGCAGCAAAAGTGCCCAGTGGGACTAAACTAATAAGCAGTCCTAACTTAACTATCAAAACACAAGTGGGAAGAAATTTAACAGCTGTTCTTCTTTTTCCCATCTTTTTCCTAAGAAATGTCTCCTATTTTTGTCTAACATGCAATGAAACTATAATGCTGCCAATCAGAGATGATTCTAGAAAAAATGTTATCTTCTGGCATAGGGTCATGTTTCTTAGTCTCTTCCACCTTTAAAATATAACACATATCCAATGGACATTTGTTTAGCCATCTGCTGCTAAAGACAGACAAAAATTTTATGCAGTTTTCATTAAAATTATTTACCAAGTTAAAGCTTTTTATTCAGGAATCAATTGTAGACCAGTGAATGGTCCTATAGAAACAAATATTCTTAAATTACAATAAAATGACTGTTTTCACAAGAATTATATCTTTTAGTCCTTAAAATAAGAATAGTAGCTAATATTATTGGATGCCGACTATGTCATTGGTTGGCAAACTCATTAGTCAACAGAGCCAAATATCAACAGTATAACGATTAAAATTTCTTTTGAGAGCCAAATTTTTTAAACTTAAACTTCTTCCAATGCCACTTCTTCAAAATAGAATTGCTCAGGCTGTGATATTTTGTGGAAGAGCCACACTCAAGGGGCCAGAGAGCCACATGTGACTTGCGAGCCGCAGTTTGCTGACCATGTGACTAGGCAGTATTTACTTTTCTGGGATTATCTCATTTAATCTTCCAATGACCATAAGAAGGGAGAATTAATTTAGCCCCACTTTATAGATGCAGAAATTGAGACTTGAAGGAGTTAGGGAGGGATTCCCTTTCCAAAAATGAGCAAAGTGAGGTGAGATTATATGTGACTTGCATACAGTTACCTGCCTTCCATTCTAAACTCTCTTCCACTGGGTCTGGTTATTACAGAACCGCAGGCAGAGGAGGGAGCTATGTTCATTGACAAGTCCAAAGACTTAAATTATTTGAATCACAACCTTGATAGTAAATGTGATCAAAACGATCCTCCCAAGTAGGTCTACACCCAAGTATTCTAATTCCTACCAACAAGTAAAGCAGTTAATTTTCATTTCCTAATTTAATTAATTCCATGATGGTTTTCCTTAACATCAATAAACAGAGAACAAATAAAAACACTATGTTGAATAGCTGACAAATGGTATATGCTTAATAAGTCCTCGTTTTGAAATGGAGTCAATAAAAGTTGAACACCAAATCAAAAGCAGAAGATAGGTTAGGTCTCCAGTAATCTTTTGCCAGTATTCCTGAGTAATGTCAAACTCTAAATATTAGTATAAGTTCAGGTATAGCTTGATTTTAAATTATAAGCTTAGGTATGTGTTGCTAGGGGGGGAAAAGAGGATAAAATCCTATACTGAGTGGAAAGTGGACCCAGAGATACATTTTAATTACCATTCACAGATCACAGTGGGAACTGCTGAGAAATATTTTAATCTTATTTTCATGCTAATATTTGACCGTGATGGCTTGCCTTTTGCGCTACACCCAGACAGAAATGTCCAATAATGAAAAACAAGCATTTGTAATTGGCTCAGTATTCCCCTGAAAGAGATTATAAAAAGTAAAAGTGGGAGGTTCTACACCTTTCTTTCTCCTTTTTATATTTTGCACACAAAATTTTTAAAAATATATATTTTATTGATATTTTTACAGAGAGGAAGAGAGAGGGATAGAGAGTTAGAGACATCCTTGAGAGAGAAACATTGATCAACTGCCTCTTGCACACCCCCCACTGGGGATGTGCCCGCAACAAAGGTATATGCCCTTGACCGGAATCGAACCTGGGACCTTTCAGTCTGCAGACTGATGCTCTATCCACTGAGACAAATTGGTTCAGGCTGCACATAAAATTTTTATTTTCAGTTAGTTCAAAAAAAAAACGAAGTTACAAAAGTAAAAAGTGACTGCCTCTTGGCATTGGTTGCTTGACGTATGATTTATGTTTAACCATATTGTCTTGCATTTACAGGCACTTGGATGTAAGATCTCTCATAAGACCACTTCTATACTATTTCCTACATAATTGGTACAAAATACATGTGTCACTGCTTTTCAGATAAAAGCCACAGGGTTGTTTTTTTTTTAACCAATCCCCAGAAATGTGCCTTGGAAAAAGAAGTCCCTAAATAAAGGCTGAAGAATTTAAACTATTACGAACGCAAAACAATTATGAATAAATTTTTTTGTGCTCACACACACAAAAAGGCTGCTGACTTTATCTAACTTGAAAAAGAAGGCAGCCCACAAGCATTCCTCAGATGAAAGTATTGGCTTCATTCAGCACTTAGTAGGCATTCAACCCCATTGAGTGAATAACACGAGCGCATAAGTATTCCCATCACTCAATAGGGCAGAAGTTTAGCCAAAGGTATGGAGACATTATACTGTTATAGGTCATTAGATGGTGAATGTTTATTTAAAAACTTCCACAGAGCCTGGTGCCAACTTGGGGCTAGCGAAAGGCCTTGGCTTTATGTAAATCTTCCCAGTCACAAAATGGTTTTACACTGAGGGCTCTGTTCAGAAATGGAAAATTTCTTAATGGATGAATGACTTACAGATTTAGCTGATTCTATCTAATGCTGTCATAATGTGACCCATTTAATAAATGTCCCCCAGAAAAATGGCCTTGTAAAGTTAGGCTTGGGTATCTGTATTTTAAATATTAGACTAAAAATTTAGTCACTGTAAAATGAACCATAAGAAATTGAGGCGGACTGTTCAAATCCCAACCAGAACTCATCTTTCAGCACGTGCTTAAATTCCTTAGGCTTTTGCATCCCAGGGATTAGTCTATGAAATGGGGTGGCTAGTACTGTATTATGCCTCATGGTGGTGATCTGAAAATTAAATGATACAGGCAAAGTCCTTAGGTTTGGGCCTGGTACATAGTAGGGTTTCACTAAATGTTTGCTGCTGCTGTTATTGTTATCTGCCAAGTTTTTACTCAGAACATTAAATATTTATGATTATTATGTAAACACACTACTATGATATATTTGCCCTCAATATTATATCACTTTCATTTCGATTCTACATTTTTGGCCCTTCTATTGTATACTTCTCTACCCTAATGAATTCAATTATGGAAGAGCTGTACATATTAAATTATGGAAGAGCTGTACATATTAAATTAAAGTATTTATTACTTATAATAACTATGTTCCAGGCACTGTTCTAAATAATTCCCTGTATTAACTCATTTTCTTATTATAGCTACTATTATTACACTAATGAATACCTACTATTCAATAGCTACTATTATTATATTAATTTTACAGACAAAAAAATCTCAAGACTCTGAGGCATTAAATAATTTGTTCAAAATGAATTAGCTTGTGAGGGAAGGATTTAAGGATTACACCCAGATAGTCTAGCTCCAAAGCCTTCTAAACACAGTGTTTATTGAAGTATCTTTGCTGCTCTTGCTGTTCATGAAAATCAACAATCATGTTCTTTAAAAATGTTCTAATTTTAAAAACCTAATTTTTTAATGATCACAATTTTGTTGTATGGTTGCCCTGCAGAGACTAAGATATTATACCCTTTGGTAAAAATTTTAAAAAAAATTAGCCTGAAAAAATAAGATCAGTGGACCACACACATATTTCTTCAAATAACACAGTTCTTGTACATAGACATAAGAAAACATGATGCCTTGATTCATGGATCTGCTTTCAAAGTTAAAGGGTTATTTTATTAATTTTGCAAAACTTACTTGGGAAAGGATGTTTGCACCAAGACACAGCTCTTCTTGGACATTGAGAGGAAGCCTGAGTTTTTCTCTTGACTATGATCGAGGACAGTCTCTTCTGTGATACCGCATGCATCATTGCTAACTTATTTCAATAGTCCTATCTACTTGGCATTCTCTGTTTCATCCTGGGATGGAACAGTATTTATTGACAGGTATGAATAGTATTACATGGGAGAAAATGAGGCACCAGGAGTTTCCAACTCTTACTTTAAAACGCCACTTGCTGAAGAAAGGTTGAAGATTTAAAAAGAAAAAAAACTTGATCCTTCTCCCAGCTCTCTAACTGATGACACTTTTAATATGTGAAAATAATATAAGAAGAAATATAATATTAGAAGTAGTTGGATCATGATGTTAGTATCAGCCCCTAATGATAGTATAATGATGTTTCTGTATATTTCAACATACATATTGAGTTGTTGCCAACATACACGAATGGAGCAAGACTGTCTAAATATTTATGGCATGATCAATGGCTTAAATGAAAATACACTTAGCCCAGCTTCTCACAATACCATATGTGACTGTCATGACACTTACCATGTTGAAAACAGTTTTTATGTGCCTGTTTCTCCTTCCCTGGAAATCCGCTGAGGGCAGAATACTTTGTGGTTTGGTTCATTTCTGTATCCTAAAGTCTACACAGTATCCAGCTTATTTCCTACCAAAGAGAAGTTTTACAAATGTAGGCCTGAATGATTAACGTTGGAATTAATTCAACAAGCCTTTATGGAACACCTGCTATGTGCTCTATATTGCAATAGGGGACACAAAGATGAGTAAGTGGTTCTCTGTCTTTTGAAGCACTAGAAGTCTAAGGAGAAGAAAATATAAATGATTGTATTGTATGGTGGCGGGCATGCTATGAAAGAGACCTAAGGGATGTTGCAGGATTACGGAGGCACTTGGAGTAACCATGATGAGCAGTCGTAGGAAGGTTTCATCAGAGACACTAAGATTCTTCAGGTGGAGATAGGAAGGGAAGTTTTGATAAATATGGGAGTTTGGATGGTAGATGGAGTAACTGTAGTCAAAAATCTTAGACCATTGTGTCTTTGAGTAGCTAACTCGTTTGATATTTTGGAATTACTTTTTAATTTATTTTTGGTGATGTTATGTTATAAATGTATTGGTGTCATATTGTTGATATATAGTATGAAATCATTATAGCTATAAACACAAGGTATCCATCTTTTATTGAATGACAATTTCACTTTACATTTCAGTTCCAGTTACAAATGTTTGATATTGTTTGTTCCACATCCTGGGCTAATAAAGACAAGTGCTGTGAACTACCAGGCCTGGTAAGTAATCTTCATTCATTACTGGGTCTGTTCTTCATTAAAATGTTCTAAAGTTATATTGGGTTTTCCCTGAAATTGAAATGCTATTTTGCAAAATTCATATCAGAGATAATTCATTGTGATGATATAGAAAATGAGAAAGATGTTGAGAGGGAGGCGTGTCTGAAATTAGCAAGACACATGTGTATACATGGTGGCTCTGCACAACCCCCAGGTGCCAGTTACACAGTCCAGATGTTCCCAGATTTCCTTGTTCATAAAATATTTAGTGTTGGAATACTTTATGGCATCCCTAAACCAAAAGAAATACCTACCAGGTCCATTGCTGAAATAATTAGGTCCAAACATCTTATTAAATGTTTATGTCCTAATAACTCAGTAGCCAATGGGGAAAAAACATACTTATTTTATTCTTAAATAATCAAAACGTCTTAGTGAGATATGTGCGCCTATTGTCAGTGTATCATTGCTTAAATCTTGGAATCTGATGGGACATTTCCACCCTCACTTTGTTTTTCCATATTGATTTTTTCTCATGGTACTTGCTACTCGACGAGCAAATGCTGAAAAACCAGATTTGCAAATATATGACATCATCAAAACAGTATTTCAAAATCTGTTGTTGAAACTGTGGACTACTTTGAGCTGGTTGCTCATACAGAGTCCAGTGAGTGTTTCTCTTGAGTTTAAAACATTTACATGCTCCTGTGACCTTGTATTGGTGCCCTAGGGCACCCTTGGTACATAGTTTTGGAATTGCTCTTATAAGCTATATAACCTATGTGGTGGTACAAGAAAAAATCAAACCTTTTCTTATTAATAGCATATGTAATTCATAAGGGTACACCTATATATATGAAAGCAGATTCATATCTTCAGATCCTTAAATCCTGAGCTGAAATGGATGACACCATCATGATTGAATGGTAGTCATGTTTTAATAATTAAATGTGGAGAATGAACATGGAGAATCCATCATAAAGTCTGAGTGATTTGCCTTCTTAAGATCTTACAACAGATCACAGCAAATATTGCAGGCAGTAAATTCATACCAACTATGTTTGAGAAGGAAATACTCTTTCTTTAACAAAATAAGTTTTTAAGTAGTTTCCGGGGCAGAATTTAATCAGAGACACTGTGATGTCTTACATAAGTGTAGGTAGATTGGAAATTGGAAGGGCAAATGCCACGAATCTGATGGTGTGTCAAGCAAAATGTGATCACCACAAAATTCTCCAAGAGAATAAATATGACCTCCTATCTCAAAGCTTTAGATTGGTGCCATTATTTATTTTAGAATGGGAGCAATAGTTAAAATTGTTACAGAGAGTTGATGATGTTTTAATTCCAAGAGAATAAATATGACCTCCTATCTCAAAGCTTTAGATTGGTGCCATGATTTATTTTTTTCCCCAAACATAGAATGGGAGCAATAATTAAAATTGTTACAGAGAATTGATGATGTTTTAATTTATATATATATACATTATTACTTTAGAGAAAGAGGGGGAAAGAGACAGAAACATCAATAATGAGAGAATCATTGATTGGCTACCTCCTGTATGCCCCTTCCTGGGAGTTGAACCCACAACCTAGGCATCAAACTGTGACCTCCTGGTTCATAGGTCAATGCTCAATCACTGAACCATCCCAGCCCGGCTGATGATGTTTTTAAGCACTGTTTTCATTTTGTTTTGTTTGTTTTAGTATAGATGCAGTTATTTTGGTTGACTAGACCAGCAAATTTTCTTTTATCATTTGAAATGGAAAAAATATTGCAACACAAAGCTTGCAAGACCTTTAGTTCATAGAGCACTACTGTTCCAACTGAATTAAATAGTAAGGTGGCTGGGGGGCTATTTTTCTTACACCCACTTCAGCCTTTATTTCTTCCCCTGGATTCCCAAACAGGTTTTTAACATCCTTTAATAATGACGATTACCAATGACTCACAGGACACCCATTCATTGTTCTTTAAAGAAAAGATTTTTGTGGTCAGGAGAAAATATTTCTGACTAATGCTCACTTTAAAGTGTCTTAAGTCGAAGTTTTTGTTAATAGTTATGCTATTTTTTTTCTTCTCAGAGGGATGAGGAGGCCTGCCCAGACCTTCCACATTCCTGCTCCTGTTCTGTAGCCAACAAAGGGGCTCTGGGACCCGCAGGCCCACCGGTAAGACTTGCCTAGTTGGGCTTAAATGTTCTTTAATAATATTTCTAGCTATCACTTGTTGTGTGTCTGACATATGCTCTCCGTTGTGCCATAATGTAATCACAGAGATGTTACATAACTTGCCTAAAGAACACGCTTGGAAGAGTTGGTCTTCAGATCCAGGTCTCTGTGCCCCCCTCATGCAGCTGTATATTCAAAATGTTCCCTTGAAACTCCTGTGGTTTATTTTCAGTGTGAACATTTCAAATATCAGTCCTCTACTTATACCTGTAATATTTCCACGCCTTCGTCTTTCTCATTTAGTTCTCAAAATTTATATATGAAGGGAGGATTTTCAATTTTTCAGGAAAAGAATGTCATCTGAGCATGACTAGAGCTTTCTAAAGAGAAGGAGAGGGAGGAAAGAAGGGGGAGAAGATGGAGGAAGAGGAGGAGAGGAAAAAGGGAAGGAGGGAAGAAGGGAGGAAGGGAAAGAGAGAACAAAGAAAACATATTTTTGTAAAATATAAAATGCATAAAATTGCACTATCTGGGTCTTTGTATTTAGCATGATAAATCTTTTGTAATATGTTTAAATGTTCATTTTTTTGGTCTAACCTGCTAAACTGGGTTAGCATTATTTCTTTAATATAAGTATGCTACAGCTGGTGTCTGGTTAGGGAATGAGAATTACATCAGGGCAGACGACAAAGAAAACAGGGAGAAGGCGCACCAGCAAATACAGAGCCCAGGAGAGATATTCTGAGTGCTGGCCAAGGTCTGTACCTTGGCCTCCTGGAGGTGGCCAGCCCGGGTGGCATGCGAGCAGTAGGTAACCCACTCTGACAGCTGGCTTGCAGCGGGAACCTTCACTCCAGGTTGGCACCACCAACAACCTAACGTCCCACGTTTCCTGAACTGAACAAAAACGAAGAGAGCCTGCTGAATGCATTTGAAATATATCCCAGCAGTTTCTCCTTTATCTTTGGCACATAGAACATTCTTTCAAGCTATGAATGTAGAAGCCAAACACATTTTTAAAAAGTTTCTTTATCCCCAAGAAGCAAATTTGTGGTAATAGTAAAAGCATTACATTTAAATTGTAAGATTTGGCCCGTCATTGAATCACTGTGAACCTCAATTTCCTTGTATACACAATAGCACCCACTTCTTTAACTGGTATTGTGAGGAATATACAAGACAATATGTATATAAGGATTTTGTGCATTATGAAACTTCAATTAAATGTAAAGAGTTGACTTTAGTTTAATCTGGAAATTGAAAACAAAACAATGACTTGTTTTTAACTCCCCCCCTCCCAAAGTATGTCTTTGAACTTTATCAAGGCCAACGCACATTGTTTAGTTTATTTGTTGTACCAGCTGTAAGGTATTCCATTATATAAACTACAGTTTATTGACCCATTACTGTGGGGTATTTCCCTGTGACAGTATTATTACAGTGAACATTCTTTGTATGTCTCTTTGCAAACATAAGCGAGTGCTCTTGCAATCACACTTAAGATTTGTTGGAGAAGAAGGAAGGTGCACAATCAGCTTCATGAAGAAGCCCCAAATTGCTCCTTGGGGTGATTGTCCCAATATCCTCTTCCCCAAATTCTGTATGAGAGCTAGTTCCCATGCATTTCACCAAGACCCTTTGAGGTTGCCAAATATGAGCGCCTTCCTTTATCTGGTGATTATAAAACCATGTTTCATTGTTATTTTGTTTTAAATGTCATTAATTTAATTTTAATGGGACTATCCCTCCATGGTAGTGAGATGAAGCAGTTTTTCATGTCTCTTAGCCATTTGGACTTTTATATGAATTACCTGTTTATAAACATTGCTAGGTTTTTATTATACAGGGTTTTTTTCCTCACTGGCTTATAAGTGGTTTTATGTATTGTGAACACTAACCCTTTATTAACAACTAGAGGACTGGTGAACGAAATTCGTGCTCTTGAGGGGAGGGGTGGTCCCTCAGTCCAGCCTGTGCCCTCTCGCAGTCCGGGAGCCCTCGGGGGATGTCTGGTCGCCACAGAGGCAGGAAAGACTCCCGCCACCTTTACTGCTCTCACCAGCTATGAGCCCGGCTCAGTGATTCTGGTTGAGTGGTGCTCCCCTTTTGGGAGTGCACTGACCACCTGAGGGCAGCGCCTGCATTGAGCATCTGCCCCCTGGTGGTCAGTGCGCATCATAGTGACTGGTTTTTCTGCCATTCGGTCAATTTTAGGATATGGTTTGCAAATACCTTTTCCTGGCCCTGGTTGTTTGTTGTCTATGGGAACTTACACTGTCCAGAAATTTTAATTCTATGTAGACAAATCTAATATTTCTGTGAGCTATTGTTTATATTTTCATTTATTGCTTCTTTTAGTCATGATTTACTTAGAAGTGCCTTTTTAAGTTTTCAGTTATGTCTGCAACTTTTATCTTTTCCTTATTGATGTATTAATTTTATTGTACTTTATAAGAGAAGATAGTCTGTATAGTACCAATTCTTTGATACCTGTTGATTCTTTGATATTTATTTCATGGCCTTTTGTACAGAGTTTCCCTATAGGTTTTAGGAGACTGTGTTCCCTAATTGTGAAGTTCAGAATTTTAGATATAAAATCCAGTAAATGAAATTATAAATTTGCACTGTTAGTATCTTCTTTATCTGCATTAATTTTTAAAAATATATATTTTATTGATTTTTTACAGAGAGGAAGGGAGAGGGATAAAGAGCTAAAAACATCAATGAGAGAGAAACATCAACCAGCTACCTCCCGCATACCCCCCAGTGGGGATGTGCCTGCAACCAATGTACATGCCTTTGACCGGAATCGAACCTGGAACCCCTCTGTCCTCTGAGCCAAACCTGTTTCGGCTGCATTAACTTTTTATCTTTCAATTAAGAGATAGATATTTAAAATCTTCTACTCTAATTGTCAAATTCTGTTTGTAATTTCACAATATATATAACTTTTGGGTGTTTCTTTGAGAGTGTTGATAGTAAATTTTCAGATTTTGTTCACCTGTAAATGCTTTTAAAGATAGTTTTGATAGTCATCCAAAGATTGCCAGTTGTCCCCCATCCCATATTCATTGCCACTGCGTCTTTTCAAAAAGTAGAATCCCCTGAGTTTTAGCCAAGCGCATGGGCATTCTGCTTAGCATCTGCCACCTTGGGACTAAGTTCTGGCCAATGAGAGAGAAGGTATATGAAGTCACCCTGGATGTTATTTCTAAATGAAAACCAAATGCCCTTCCTAACCAACCTCACCATTCCGCACAGACTAGATTGGGGACATGTTGTAGTGAGTCACTTTGATAAGCAACATCCTGGGACACAGCAGAACAGTAAGATGTTGGGAATCAGGGTTTCACACTGCCTGACATGGTGAAGCTCCTCTGCTTCCATGGGCCAGCTCTCAGCTCAGATTTTAACAAAGCAGAATAATAAACTTCCTATCTTGCTAAAAATGTTTAATATTGACCTCAAAGCTCTCCGACAAGTTTCCAAACTAATAAACTTGGAGTACAATTCTAGATTAGCAATTATTTTCTCTGAGCACTTCATAGATGCTATTACACCATTTTATAGCTCCAGTTGTTGCCATTGAAAAGTCAACTGTCGCCGAAACCGGTTTGGCTCAGCAGTAGAGCGTTAGTCTGTGGACTGAAAGGTCCCGGGTTCGATTCGGTCAAGGGGATGTATGTTGGTTGCGGGCACATCCCCGGTGGGGGGTGTGCAAGAGGCGGCTGGTCGATGTTTCTCTCTCATCGACGTTTCTGGCTCTCTATCTCTCCCCCTTTCTCTCTGTAAAATATCAATAAAATATATTTAAAAAAAAAACAAAAACAAAAAAAGAAAAGTCAACTGTCAGTCAAATTAATAATTGTCCTGTGAGAAAGAAATCTTTTCTCTCCGTTTTTTTTTCAAGACCCCTTTAGTAATCTAAAGTTGCACTACAATATTGATGTTGTTTGCCATTTTGGAAAATTTGGGACTTCAGGAATTTGAATACCAATGTTCATATTCATTTTGGAGTTTTCTTAGTCACTGCCTCTTTGAATATTGCCTCTCTGCTATCACCTCTATTAGGTATTTTTTTCTGAAATTCCAACTAGATGGACTTTATAACTTACAATGTTATTCTCATGTCTTTTAAACTTTTTCATTTATTATCTACTTTGCATCTCCAGGCTTCATTATGTGTAATTTCTTTAAATTTATCTTCTAGTATACTCTATTTTTAGCTATGATTTAATATGCCATTTAATTTAGCCATTGTGTTTACGATTTTGATTGTTATCTTTAGTATATCCAGAAGTTATATTTGGTTCCTTTTTAAACCTTCTTCTCATTTGTACAGTCTCTTCTTCTTTTGTAATATTTTCAAGACTATTTTTTTTTAAATTAAACTATAGGCCTGGTGCATAAAATTTGTGCACGGGGGTGGGGTGTGTCCCTCAGCCCAGCCTGCACTCTCTCCAACCTGGGACCCCTCTTGTGGAATCGGGCCTAAATGGACAGTCAGACATTTCTCTCACAATCCAGCATTGCTGGCTCCCAACCACTCACTTGCCTGATATCCCCCTAACTGCTTCTGCCTGCCAGCCTGATCATCCTCTAACCACTCCCCTGCCTGCCTGGTCAATGCCTAACTGCTCCCCTGGTGACCTGATTGCCCCCAACTGCCCTCCCCTGCAGGCCTGGTCCCCTCCAACTGCCCTCCCCTGCAGACCTGGTTGCCCCCAACTGCCCTCCCTTCTAGGCCTGGTTGTCCCCAACTGAATTCCCCTGCAGGCCTAGTTGCCCTCAATTGCCCTCCTCTGCTGGCTTGGTCACCCCTAACTGCCCACCCCTGCTGGCCATCTTGTGGCAGCCATCTTGTGTGTTGGAGTGATGGTCAATTTGCATATCACCTCTTCGTTATAGGATTTTGGTGTATATTCTTTACCTTATAATTTTAAAATCTGCAGTGTATGTGGTTCTGATTCTGCTATTTGTTTTCCTGATGATTTTACTCATGCTGTCTTGTTTCCATGTATATTTTGTGATTATTTATTTATTTATTTATTTATTTTTGGTTTTGTGTATTTGACTTCATGTTATTTGAAACTTTGTCTCTGGGACTGTTTTGAACCTATGTTTCAAACACATTCCTCCAGAGAGTATCTGTTCCTGCTTCTGCTAAGTTCCTGAATATATAACCAACCGGAAACTGAATATATAACCAACCGGAAACCACCTTCGGTTTAACTTTGAAATTTTGTTTGATCCTTACAAGTAGTGTGAATTCTAGTCCCTGTATTGTATAAGAATCAGCTGCTGGGTAGCAATTCTTAGGGGAGATAGTTCCTCCTCCTGCCATAGCTAAACTGAAAACAACGTTGTGGTTATCCACCTGCTGGTGGACTCCTTCCACTTCTAACTCATTCAGAGTGCAGCCTTCCAAGTTTTTCAACGTTAATGAATGTTTCATATTCTACCTTCCCCCACCAATCATAGACCCAAGTTCATAACTTCATTGCCTTTTGTGGGCTATAAAATACAAGCTTTGCAGCAAACCTCAACCATCTTCCCAATCTTCCCCCCAGGCAGTCTCAGGGCACATGCCTGCTGCTTGGTGTGTTGGTTTTTTTTTTTGTTTCTTCTTCATTCTTGGTCCTTAAAGATCCAGTTCTTAATTACAATCATGTTTATTTAATTTTAAAAGGCATCAATAAGCTCTTTTTAGCTGGAGGCTTTTCAAGTGTTTCATTTGCAATGCTGCTGGAACAAGTTATAAGATATTTACATATGACCTAAGAGTCAAACTTTGTAACGAGAAGAAAGCAGCAGAGAAGTAAAAGGAGAGGGTTGAGCTCTGACTTGTTGAGAAAAACAAAGCATGTAAAATGAAGAAAGGCTATTGACATTTTAAAATATTTAAAGTATAATAAACTATTTAAGAAATAGTATCTCAAAAGGTATGTAATAAACCTTGGGCAATGACTAACATAGTTGTGATTATCTTTTCATTCAAGAATTTATACAGTAGTATTATGTGCCAATAAAACTGTAAGGAGCTGTATAGAGACATGAAAGAGCCATATTCTCTTTGCCTGGACTAATCCTTCCATATTAGAAGATGGAATCTTATATCCACAAATATTTGTTGAATACTTAACCTGTGCTCTGTGTTGAGGGTCAGGGTTAAGATGGCAAACAAGTTAGAAATGTAAAATGGCCCCTGGCTTTTAGACATGGTGTCTCTGGAAGGAATATCTGGGAGTCAACTAGTCACAATCATGTAAGATGTGCAAACAGAATCAAAGAGTTGGCCAGACTATGTATATTACTTGGGATGCAGTGGGCTTGCTGCAAGCAACAGAAAATTCGACTAGCACAGTGGTGAAACCTATTAGGACATTTAGACATTCATTGTTTGCTCAGCAAAAGATGTAGAGAAGGCTGATCCCAAGGGAAAGTAGGCTTCATTGAGGACCCAGATCATTCCAGCTTTGCAATTTGCTTTTCTTTGGCTTGTTGCTTCTTGATCAAATTGGCTGCAACTGGCTAATATGTCCATTCCTAGTTGCGAGGATGCTGAAAAAGTAAATCTCTTTTTCAGCCTTTACAGTATGATAAATAAAATGGAAAGAAGTCAGGAAAAACTCTTTGGTAGCCAGACAATAATGTCTGCCTCACTGGGGAAAAATATTTGCATTATCTGTAACAGTTAAGGATGTAGTATCCAAATAAATGAAGAATTCCTTCACATTAAAGAGAAAAAGACATGCAATCCAGCAGAAAACCAAGTACATTGTTGCATTGAGAGAAAATGCAAATGGACAAGCATTATGAAAAGATGCTTAGTCATAGCGGCTTTAAGGGAAATAAAAATTAAAATAAGGAATTATTTTTACCAATCAAGTTGGCAAAAAGTAAGGTTTGACATCATATACTATGGGTTAGAGAATTAAAGACCCTCTTAAACTCTTGGCAGATGGCATAGCTTTCTTTGGAGCACAGTTTGATAATGTATTTGCATACTCATTAAATTTTATTTATAGTTGTACTTATTGCTATCTTAACTGTTAACATTTTTACCTTCTAGTAAACATTAACATTTCTATTTAAGGAGTGTTTAGGGATGTTAATTGCATTATTATTATTATTTTCTTTTTAAAAAAATATATTTTATTGATTTTACACAGAGAGGAATTGAGAGGGATAGAGAGTTGGAAACATCAATGAGAGAGAAACATCAACAAGCTGCCTCTTGCACATCCCCCACTGGGGATGTGCCCACAACTAAGGTACATGCCCTTGACCGGAATCGAACCCGGGACCCTTCAGTCCGCAGGCCAACGCTCTATCCACTGAGCCAAACTGGTTTCGGCATGCTTTGGCATTATTATTTAAACAACAAAAATTTTTGGGGAACCTCCTACATTTCCAATAGTGGAAGAATGGTTAAAGTATTATTATGCATCCATCCATGGCTTGGACAGCTATGCAACTCAATAAGAATAAGTTAGATCCAAATGTTATATTATGGAAAAATTTCTAAAACATTAAGGAAAAACTCAAATAAAAAGTTTGATGTCACATCTGCAATCTACATACATCAAATTATACCACAAAAACACTATAGGTAATAATTTATATATATATATATATATATATATATATATATAATGAATTATAGAATTATATTCAAAAAGTCTGGAAAATAAGCAACCAATTGAAATTGGGGAAGGGAGAGAATTAAAGTGGTCAAAAAACAAGCTGGGAGAAAACATAAGGATCATTTGATGTAGTCTTTTCCCACGTGATACAAACCCATGGTACCCACATGGTTTTCAGTAGCCGTGGACATATTAGAAAATAAATTAGAATCACATAGTGAGAAAGATATTGCATTTTCAATGGTCTTTTAATCCTGCTCAGGTGAAAATGATATTCTCAGTCTGGTGCTAATATGACCGTTCTAATACACATTATCCCCTTTTTAAAAAGTATATCTCTTTATTGTTGAAAGTATCACAGACATGTCCTCTTTTTCCCCTCATTGAACCCTTCCACCTTGCTTCTCCCCTCTCCCCAGGCCTATTCCTTTTTAACAAAGAGCAAACTTGTGACTCAAAAACTTCAATAGGAACAAAATCTAGCTAAATTGAATAACATTATTTATAGTATATCTTTAATTCTTAGCAAGTAATAACTTTTTTCATCCACTTTAGTGCTATAAATTTGCTTTTAAAATTGAGTTAAGTGAAATAGTGAGTCAATTAAAAATATTCAAAGGTTATATATGCACACATGTATTTATACACATATATACAAGGAATATATGTTTGCAAAGAATACATATATACATATTATGTGTTTATATTTACCATATAAAGAAACATGCTATTAAATAATCTCAAAATTATAGTAGAAGACCCACAATTTGGGATTAGCAACATTTTATGATTTGCATCTATTAATAGTAGTAGTTTTACATCCCTACATTCTTTCAAGTACCACAATTTGTTTTTTATTTAAAAAATATTTGACATAGAAAGTTGCTTCAGTCTGTGAAATCACTAGCAGGGAAGCTAGTCTGCGTGGTAAATTTCCAGTTAAGGATCCTGATGAGCTTATATCATTACACAATGTGTTGGCCTTGATACAAAATAGGAATTACATGATCCATATTACTAAGGAAAATGGATGAAATAGATGACTTTAAGATGTGCTAATAAGTGCTCTGTGCTAATACATAACATCTGTTTGCCAGGGTGGTCCAGGACTCAGAGGACCGAAGGGCCAACGAGGAGATCAGGGTCCAAAGGTAAAGTTCTCAATCTCAACATTTCTATACTTCTCTCTCTCTCCCCGCTCTCTCTGATAACTAGCCATAATAATTTTGGTGTTCAGTACTGTTAACCCTTGGCAATCTACAGGGCCTTACCTTTTTTTTTTTTTATCAGAGTTGTATCTAAATCTTTTCCATTATTCTTAGACTTGTGGTGGTGGTTATTGTTTTTAAAATCAATAAAAACATTTAATAATGTAGTACAAAGAAAGATTTCCGGGTTAGAAATAGTGTCACTGTTCTGATTGGTTTAGACCTCTCATCCATTCTTTTCTTCCTTTGTCTTGTATGTATTTTGTATTGTAAACAAAGATGTTTCTTTGAGAGAATACTGAATCACAACTAGGCCGCAGTCCCTCCCAGGTAATTTTTCAGGTTGTAAATTCCTTCTTTCTTCCCACCATGCACAATTCCTCCACTGTGCATAACCAAACACATGGCTCTGTTTTCCATTCTCACTGCTCAAGGCCACTAAGTGAGGTGGTTCAGGTTGTACACTGTACAAAGGCACCGGCCAAGAGGCCCAAGCTGTGCAAAGCTCTGTCAAGGCACATGTTTTCCTACTTTGCAGGAAAGCACCTCGAGGAATGGCAGGAGCCCAGCCACTGAGTTCAGGCTTCACCATCTTCTCTCTGGCATCTGGCAGAACTTCTAACTGGTGTCCTGACTCCACTGGCATGGTTTCCTGATTGATTTTTCACATCTTCTCCCAGATTCATTCCTTTAAAGTTATACTCAGCCATATTATACTCTTAAAACCTACCGTCCTAGGCTGTTTGCCTTGAGAATACAATTCACCTTCCTTGGCATGGGATGCAAGGCCCTTTATAATTTGACTCCCCGTCTCATTTTCACCATGTTACTTCACCTGATCTGCTCTCCATCCATTTGCTTGCCTTACTGCCTCAATGTGGTTACTTATTAAATTTGCATAGTATTTATTCTTGGAGAGGAGGACATTACATTTTTTTTTTACTATAAAATTGGAAACAAATGGCCTGACCATGGTGGCTCAGTTGTTGAGTGTCAACCTATGAACCAGGAGGTCACAGGTCTGATTCCCAATGAGGGCCCATGCTCAGGCTCAGTCCTCAGGGGTGTGCAGGAGGCAGCCAATCAATGGTTCTCCCATCATTGATATTTCTATCTCTCTCCCTCTCCTTTCCTCTCTGAAATCAATAAAAAAAATGTTGGAAACAAATGAAGCAAGAGAGAATGTACGGGGGAAAGTAAATGAAAGCAGGCTAAAGACAACTAATCAGGTACTAGTTAACTCAAAACTTAGACCAGAGATAGTTCTTTTTTTGTTTTATTTTCTGAGATGGTGATACACTTTCCCAGGCATAGAAATGATGTGTTTTACTTGGCTTCATCTCTTATTTGCTAAGAGAAGCTAGTGGTTTGAAAGCTTCTTTTCAGACAGTGATACACTGGGTCTTCCTTGGTTTCACCCGAGGACAGTGACAATGAGCTCCTGTGGGTGCTGGCTCCCTCCTCCCAACACCTCTAACACCATGATCTTTCCTTTTTTTTTTTTTAACATTCTCACTGGATGATGGTTCTAATCATGAGGACATGTTAGGAATTCCAAGCTGTTTGATATCAAGATTTACCTCTTTCCTCTAATCAATCCCATGTGGTTATTTCTGTGTGATGATTTTGATGAATCATCAAAAATGATTCATCAAGAAGACTTAGGAAAAAGTCTTGTTGGGGAGAGGATCCCCACATGTCCACCAAGGTGGACAGTGTAGGAGCAGATAAACTATACTTTCCAGATGAAAATCCCCAATCTGTATTATTTTTTATTTTGTGGCTTTGGATTTCAGTTGCAATAAATAGTTAATAATTTAGAAGCTAAAAACAGCCCTGTCACTGATCTTTTCTAGTCATTTTTATCTTATACTTTATAGAATAAAATGGGACCACCTACATTTTGCCTTTCTACTCCATTCCCAATTCATCAATGATATCCAAACAATATATTATTCAACTATTATAACTATTATTTAAAATTTATAAATCTTCTCCATGTCTCTTCTATCATATTTTTAAAAATCTATTTACCTCTCTCTCACCTTCTCTTATACAATGCTTCTTATAAGTCTAGTTTTCATTCACATTTCATAGTGTTTTTACATCCTCACCTCAAAAATAATTCATTTTTTGGGGGGTACATAAATATTCATAGCAACTTTATCCACAATTGCAACAATAACAACAAAAAACAACTGGAAATAATCCAATATATCTTAACAAGTAAAGGAACAATTTTCTGTCTATCCATGAGATGGAATATTACTCAGCAATCAAAAGGAACATATTACCAAAACATGCCAGACTCAGTGAACCTCAAAACACTCTGCCATGTGAAAGAAGCAAAATCATAGGAACTCATAATGTAAAATTCCAGGTTATTGTTGATCCACAGATGATTCCTGTTCCTCTAGAAATTTTATAAAATTGTTCTCATTAGTCACCAATCACCTTCTGTACCAAAACATGTTAAGGTTGTGGTTTGCCTTAACTTATTTGAGATCTCTACAGCATTTGATATGACTGTCACATCTCTATTTGCGATGTTAGGCTTTTGTTGGAGTCACAGAACGAGAGAAGGACAAGGAGATGAGGTTGAGGTTAAGTAGATTTTCTGCATCTAAGATTACAGAGATATCTAATGTTAGCCAAACCACAACAAATTCCAAACTATAGAACTAAAAGTTGCTTAAGTGAGAGGAATGCCTGATTATGGGAAGAAAGAAAATTAAATAATGTTGAGGCTAGGAAATTCATTTGATGACCACTGAAGAGATGTAAGAGTGGTGGCAGGATCATAGGATGAAGAAAGCAGAGGGTGGGTGCAAAGCCTTCAATAAATGTTGAGGAACGCCCATGCGGTAGGTAACTGACAGTAATGAAGGTGGAGAGAGAATGCAGTTCAGCTGGATGGTATAAATCTTTACAGACCAGGAGGGTGGTCTTGAAGCGTTTATATCTTTTGGATTTGTTATGGAGTGTGGGAGGTCTACTAACTCAACATAATTGGCATGGCATTCTTATTTATGAAAGCAAAAAAACAAAGTTGCAGCAGCCCCTGCATGTTTATTCTTGGTTTATTGATGACATTTCGTCTGGGAGGTGAATCATCAGAGGTCTAGTGTCTTGTTATCCCATGTCTTAGGAAAATTTATTTAAGGAAATACATTATCAGTGTCCTAAGCAGAAATATCTTCTGGGCACCAGAGGGTCTAACTTACCTCTAGGTAGGATGACTTTCGTCTCTTGCCTTACAGGGACCAGATGGCCCTCGGGGTGAAACAGGCCCTCCAGGACCTCAGGGTCCCCCTGGACCCCAAGGACCAAGTGGTCTGTCCATTCAAGGAATACCTGTGAGTTGTGTGTAAACATTCAGATAGGTTTTTGTTATTATCATTTCTCCATGTGTTATAAAGAATGAACGTTTGTCTTCTGTGCCTTAATTATGATTCTTAGCCCCTATCAACTCTTACCTGCAAATAATAAATAAGAGTAATGACTGAGAGTTCATTTTTTAGCCATTTTTTTGTTCAATGATGAGGTATTTTACTAACACAAGGCTATCGAGTACATATATCCATGAGTAACTGGTCTCTAGAATAAAAACAGGGCTTGACATATATTGCCCTTTTTTCTTGTTTGACTGTGTTCTTACCATTAACAAATGTTAAGTTATCCATTATGTATTTATAGTGATTGTGGATATAGATTTATGAAAGTCTTTTACCATCTTTATCTCAATGAGCATCAAAGTACAGTACATTAAGTATGAGTTTTAGATGATAAATGATGTACTTTTTATATCCTCATCTCTTTAAAAGCTGTTTGGACCATTGCAAACAAATTTAATTCTACTCACTGATTTTCATTAAACTTACCATAGAGATTTGGATTGATTGAATGAAACCAATCATGGTAATTGATATTTGAAGCAAACAGATCCTTTGACGCCATTTTAGCAGTCTTTCTCTGCACATGATGTGTTCCCTAGCTAAGTTTCCTTTGCCAGGGTTATTTTCACGTTTTAGCAAAGCATCAACATGCCAACATGTGCAATTACTACTACTAATAATAAGCATTTGTTGAGGTCTGCGTTTGCTTTTCCATTCTTATACATTTCTCGCCAAAGCAAAACAAAAATCTATATGGATAATGATTTTAGAATCTAAACTATAAACAATATGGAAACGTCCAAGACTCCCCCCGCATATTTACTCTGTGGGCTTAACGATATCGGACTGTACGTTCTGTGTTTAAACTATTACGATAATATAAATATTCAGCTTACTAGGAATGCTTACATAAGTAGTTTAGCATATGTGAGAAGTGAAATATGCTGTATTTGGATGTTAGTGTGAAGCAATTTTATGTTGAAAATATTAGAAGAGTCCATGGAGAAAAAGAAAAAGACCAAGTATTGACCTATGTGAACTTAACCCCATGTATTTTTTGGCTGTTCAGGGAATGCCAGGTGAAAAGGGGGAGAAAGGAGAGACTGGCCTGCCTGGTCTACAGGTAATATTTCTTTCTTGTTCTTCTTGTTCTTGTTCTTGTTCTTGTTCTTGTTCTTGTTCTTCTTCTTATTATTATTGTTCTTCTTCTTGTTCTTGTTCTTCTTCTTATTGTTCTTCTTGTTCTTCTTCTTGTTCTTCTTCTTGTTCTTCTTGTTCTTGTTCTTATTATTGTTCTTCTTGTTCTTCTTCTTGTTCTTCTTCTTGTTCTTCTTCTTGTTCTTCTTCTTGTTCTTCTTATTGTTCTTCTTCTTCTTCTTCTTCTTCTTCTTCTTCTTCTTCTTCTTCTTCTTCTTCTTTTTGTGTGTGTGTGTGTGTCTATTGCTCTTAGCTCTAGACTACAGCTAATGGTAGAAGGGGGCAGGGGGTGGGAAGAGTATAGTTCGGAAGTTAGCTGGAATCTTGGCAATAAGCGGTTTCTATTTTAAAGATAATTGGTCTTTATTCATTTACCTCGTGCCCCCTCTAAGGGTCATACTGATGGTTTCAGGGTGCGCCCCGGTGGGGGGCATTCCTTTCTCCTGGGTTCTGAATGGTCAGTCACAAAGGTCTCACCTATTAAATTTGGTGGAAGGCCTCGGTCTGTTTCAGGGAAGCTTGGTGAGAGGGGAACTGGTTTCCATGAATCTGACTTTTATCTTGTCCTTGCTCTATGCAGGGCGTCCCAGGAGGCATTGGCTCACCAGGACGTGATGGCTCTCCAGGCCAGAGGGTAAGCACTTACCCGAGGTTGGTTGTTAGCACAGTAGATTCCTCACTAAGTCACCTTTTGCTTCTGGCAGGTTTATATGCAATGCAGTCTGTCAAACCAGGTTTTGTCTTTACTTTTCCCTTCTGTCTATTTACAGTCTATCTATCCTGCACCTACTTCCCTTCACTGACATCTTCTGTTTATTACTTTCATCAAGATCTGGGAACTTTCATCAAACCTTCCCAAATTAGCAACACCTCTTTCTGAAGGTTCTCATAACCTGAATACACTTTGCACTGAATTGTATGAAGTGGTTGAGCAGATTTTCCAAAATTTTTCTAATTCTCACAGCACAAACCTAATGGAAATGAAGAATCATGAATCAAAATTTAAATATGATGATGATCTGCAGTACACTCCTTTTATTTGATGTATGTCAATTATTTTTTTAACTTGTTGAAGTGGACAGCAGCCAAAGAAATGATAAGGATGGTTAGAAGAGGGAGGAGATAATATTTAGTGTTTGTTTATCAGCATCTTCATTGACCTGGTTTGAGGTTTTTGTACTCAAAGATTTGCAGCTTACTGGGAAGAGCTATAATAATGCTATGATAGGGAATATGAACTAAGAGATAGAAACTAGGCAGGTGCATGAAGAAAGGAAAGCTACAGCAAGCAGAGAAAATGCCATATACAAAGCAGTGGACATGAACAGTGTGTGGGCATTTCCAATATTGCACATAGGTCAGTATGGCTGGGGATGTGAGTGCAGTGTTTGTGTGAGTGCAGTGTGTGTGTGTGTGTGTGTGTGTGTGTGTGTGTGTGTGTACATGCCACAGACATGTGCACATATACTTAGAAGTGGGGAAACTGTCCAAAAATGAAGCTGGAGAGGTGAATACATACTCACTTAAATCATCTATTTTCGTTCAGAGTAAGGATTGTGGGGTTTAACAGAAAGGCAATAGGAAGTCTGAATTTTCAGCAAGAGAGAGAGAGACTGGTCTTCCCTAAATGGCCACTGATATAGACATGTAGGCAGCTCCACAGTTTCTTTCAAAACTGAATTTTATGGAGTTTAATCCACTTAGATCCAATCCAATGAAGGCTAGACAATATGTTGGCATTCAGTGGCGCCTTTGATATAATTTACCAATTAGGTTAAAAAACAATTGGCTAGAAAATTCACTTCCCTACTCAAACAAGGCTTGCCTTCAGCTCAGGATACCTATAATACTCAAGAATAAGGAGATTGCTTTTTCTATAGAAAGCTAGGTGTGGGACCTTAAATTTTTCCATGTTCTTCCCCCCCACCTCCACCAAGCTTTCATTTGCTTAAAAACCCAGTTTAGACTCTGTCCATCAAATGGAATTACTCAGTCTGCAAAGCAGGGCCAGGTGGATGTATCTAAAGGAGGCATTCTCTGAAAGTTAGATTTATGTAGGTTTCTTGTACATGTGGAAGGAGTGTCTAGAAGTATTTATATGTTTTGGCAAAGGGCTTAGGCTAAGATCCTGTGTGGTTACCCACCCAAATTCTTTCATGATTCCCAAAGCTCTGAAAATGGCAATTTCACTGATTTGGTTCAGTGAATTGACTTGATTTATCCATGCCTAGAGTCCAATGTTGGCAAAGAACTCCCAATTCAAACATATTGGATTCATGTTGGGATCATTTGGTTTTGGAATTCTTTTTTTTAAACCAATACACAGACACAGACTTTTTGTAAATATTTTGCTATTCCTCCAAACATGTTTTCTTTTCTAAGATTAAAATCTTAGAGCTGTAATTAAGTGATAAGATATCTGTATATGGATTTTATTTTTCTCTCTCCCTCAACTTAGAGGGAAAGGTTCAGGGTATGTCCAGTTCCTACTTTGAAAAATTCTTATATGGGTATGAAATTGCTTTTTAAAACTGGTTTTCAGAGAATAGATATTCATTCTTTTAAGGCAGGTTAAAAATAAAAAAGATTGTGGGAATACTGTGACCATTGTTTCAGAAAAGGTATTTGAGGGCAATGCATTTCCAGTGTACAACTCAAAGGGGTGCCATTCACTGAGAACAAAATATGATGGTGTCCCCTGGAATTATGTAATTCTGCCCTTTGCAGAAAGGAGTATGTATATATTTTAACATTGAGTATCTTATTTAATAAAAGATTTATTGAGCGCATATCTTCTTTTGTTTTGTTTTTTTTAAAAAAATATTTTATTGAGTTTTTACAGAGAAGACGAGAGAGGGATAGAGAGCTAAAAACATCGATGAGAGAGAAACATTAATCAGCTGCCTCTTGCACACCCCCTACTGGGGATGTGCCGCAACCAAGGTACTATATGCCCTTGACCGGAATCGAACCTGGGGCCTTTCAGTCTGCAGGCCGATGCTCTATCCACTGAGCCAAACCGGTTTTGGGTCATTGAGCACATATCTTAATTGAGCATGTATTATGTCCCATGGACTGTGCTCAACGAAGAAAAGTGTCCATTAATGCCTCTGGAGGGGAAGCACCCAAATGAGAAACTTTCTATATCTGAGGAGGCACTGTGTAGACCCGGAGGAGATGGAAGGTTGGGGTAGTGTCAAGGGCATGACTCCTCCCTTGGCCAGGAAAACTATCTTTCTCAGAGACAGCCAAGAAGGAAGAGAGGTGGGTGAAAACAAAGTTATTTAGGTGGCTGTTTAGTCAGAGAACCTTTCAAGAAAAGTAAAAGATTTAAAACAATTGGGTAGTTATTTAGCAGGACTGTAAATTCAAGATATTAGGAAGTCCCGGGCCAATGGACATGGTGTAGGGACAGATCCAGGACTTTGAAAGCCAGGGCTTTCTGGGACAGCAGGAGTATTTATGCCCAGGGGTCCTTGGTTAGGCAGGAGGAGTGGGGCAGGGGGGTTGTTGGAAGAGTCCTAGGACAAACACTGATGATTGTTCCTTCTCTTCCTTGGGCCAGCCTAAAAGGCAAGCTGCAATTGGAAATAAAAATGAAAATAACCACAATAACAAGCGTGGCACAGAACAGACACGCAGTCCCAGCACACGATGAGACTTACTGCCGACACGCCTGGGAAGCCACTCCCAGGAAGCTGCCCAGTTCGGCTCAGTGTCCAGGGAATCAGGAAGCACAGATTTTTTTTTTCATCACTGTAAGCGCTTCAATGACTTACAGTTACTGTGACTTCATTTCCTCTGATCTTTAATGAAGGCACAGAAGGAGGAAGCTGGGCTAACTGTGTGTGATGCTGTCCAACCAGTGCTCCTCGTTCCTTGGAGAGCCCCAGGGAGTCAGTGAGTGAGGTGTGCTGTCGGAGAGGTGGGCGATTCCTTACTGCACTTTCTTCCTTCTTTTAAATCTTCGTCTTCTCATATGGATTGTTAAGAACTCACAGCCCAAAGCTACCGTGTTTCCCCGAAAATAAGACATCCTCCGAAAATAAGACCTACTTACAGGTTTCCTTCTGAGTGAAATATAAGGCATCACCCCCCCCCCCCGAAAATAAGGCCCCCAGGATTCACAGTTTGTCTGGTTTGTGTTGACAACTACCGTAGTACCGTACCGTACACAGGTAATGAATTTCCTTTATTTTCATTTAACAATAAATGTGTACCGTATTCTTCTTCATGGAAAAATAAGACATCCCCTGAAAATAAGACCTACCGCATCTTTGGGAGCAAAAATTAATATAAGACACTGTCTTATTTTTGGGGAAACAGAGCAGTACCATGAGCTTAGAGAAAGGTTAGCACCTCTTTCCTGGACCTGGTGCTAATGTTACCCCTTGACTTAGTGTGGAAGGAGGGAGAGCTTAACAAAGAATAAAAAGAAGATTGCTGAAACCGGTTTGGCTCAGTGGATAGAGCATCAGCCTTCTGACTGAAAGGTCCCGGGTTTGATTCCGGTCAAGGGCATATAACTTGGTTGTGGGCACATCCCCAGTAGGGGGTGTGCGGGATGCACCTAGTTGATGTTTCTCTCTCATCAATGTTTCTAACTATCCCTTTCCCTTCCTCTCTGTAAAAAAATTAATAAAATATATTAAAAAATAAAATAAAAAGGAGAATATTAAACATCTCCCTTTTAAACAGGGAACCTGTTTTCTAGTGTTTCTAGCTTATTCTGGCTTTTCCCACAGGAGATCTTTGTTCGAGGAGGCAGCTCATATTCCATCCTGGGCCTGAGGCCACAGAGCAAGGCCAGCCAGAGCTGGACTTCTTCATTGACCACGTCTCAGCCTCTTGCTGGGGAGGCGACCGAGCACAGTGCAGGACCACACTTTATAGAGCAGCCCTGCAGATGCAGCCTTAGCAGCTGGAGGCAGTTAGGCATCCAGCTTTCACTCTGAGCCTTTCCAACCACCAGCATTCTTGTCTCGTCTTTCGTTTCCGCTGTAAATCTCGCCACCTGCCTCTTCCCCTCCCTCCTCTTTTCTTGGTGTCTGAGACTGCAGGGTCCACCCTGTGACCTTGCGCTCCTCTGTAGGAGGGTGGGTTTCTCAGCCTTCACACTAGACATCCTGGCGATCCTTAGAGAAACTAAGAGCAGCCAAGACATAGATTATAAGCATAAGAACTGAGAGGAGGAACTGAAAAAAGAAAGAAAGAAAAAAGCAACCTCTTTTCTAGTTCTGCATCTTACTTCTAGCCAAGACCACCAGCTTCCAGTCAAGCACTCCCAATAGAAGCTTTAAACACTATTTTCATTTTCAATTCTTAATGTGATCACATAAAAAGTCAGAGAGGCAAGAAATAAAAATGAGAATGAGAGATATAGTTTATGGCACCCGGAAGATGGTCATTGCTCTGTGATACAAAGGGTATTCGTTTTTACATTCCAAGTATAAACTTCATTTAAATTGCTTCCTTCCCCCCAGGTTACCGCTCTCTGTATCCCCACGCCCTTGCTGTAACCACAGCCTTTCTTTCTAATCTATAAAGATAAAATGTGTCTTAAAGAAACACCCTTCTACATATGGATTCTGCAAAATCTGTGAGGTTATGAGAAGCAGGGCTGCCCAGTGGTGAATGTTCTAGACTTACACTGTTAGCCAGACCTGAGTTTGAACCCTAACCATAAGACATTGAGCCAGTTGCTTTATATTCCCAACCCTCACTTTCTTCATCTGTAAAGTGGAAAAAATAATATTTTACTCTATAGAGTCGTTATGGGGATTCATTCATATAAAGAATTACTATATAAAATTTATTTTTTACTGATATTAATATTAACTCTTTTCCAACCCTAATGAGTCATGACAGGATAATATTTTATAATGCCTGTTCTTGACATATTAAGATGCCTCAAATGATTTTAAGAACTATTTTTAAAAATCTAAAGGAAAAACGTGTAGTTTATTGTTGGTGTTTAATTTTCTTGGATTTCACATTGAAAAGACACTTGGAACATTCTTCCTTTTATGTGGGTTTGATGTATATAAGGGCCATATTTGTGATGACTGTCCCATTTCATCAAAGTCAATTGGATTTAAATTGTACTCAAATTGAATTTGAGTCAACTATCTGGATTTAATTCCTGTTATAAATGTTAAACAGTGACAAGAGAGTCATCTGAAGAGTATTTTGTTAAGTGCTAAGATCCATAATCACCCCCATGAATATCTTCCTCCATCAGAAGAGGAAATGTACCACACCACCACAAAGCTAATGGAGAAAATGATTTAATTTTCTATTTTGTGCGTCTAGATGGGATTTTGCAAAACCGCAGGAGAATCTCCTCACAGTCAGCCACAGTGATAATAATAAATGCAATTGAGATTTGGAAAATTATTTGAGTAAATATAGCAGCAACCACTATCATTCATTACCAACAAAATGCAGGAGCTTTACAAAGGTTATGTTCTCTGTTCCTCAGAATAACCTCAAATGCTAGACACACCATTTTACAGACAAAGAATTGCAAGCCAAAAATGGAAGTATTAGAACAATGCCACAGAGCTAATAAATCTCAGAGCCAGGATTATAACCCATCTCTTCAGCTCCAACCCTGCATGCTGTCCTTCCATGGAATTATGTCAACAGAGATCACTGTGGGATTTTATGAATGTAGGAAAGTCTCCCACAAAGATGTTTAATAAGCAGGACACCATCGCTGAAGATATCTCACCCCGCATTGTGGGGCAGAAGGAACCCAGTCTGGGTTACTTTCTTGGTAAAGTAGAAGTTGATATCTCACCTCTAAGAATGTATTTCTTTGATAATTTTATACCTTTATTGGATAGTGGCACATCTAGGGAAGTTAATTTTAAGTTATTACAGGCTGTAACGATACTTCTGTTGGGGCACAGGATACAAATAATGTGTGCCCTGCTCTCTGGTTCTGATGCCATCCTTCAGGGGTAGGCCAGACTCTGTTAAATAAAACAGCAGTTTCGCAGCTTAAGTGATCAGGTTGTTGTTGTTTTGTGGTTTACTTTTTTATTTTATTTTCTTCTTATATGAAAATTACTGGGCTTCAACCTCAGAGATTCAGATATGAAAGGTGTTAGGCATAACCTAGGAATGTATAATTCTAAAAGGCTTACTGATTCTGATAATCAGGTAAACTTTGTAATCACTGGATAGTATTTTATATTAGGCCCGTTATATGTTAAAATGATTTCTTAGGTGTAGAATATTGCTGGTGTTTCTTGTTTTAATTTACTGAAATCATCATTGGAGGTTACTCTTTACACATATACATTTAAATTATATATGTAATATATACATATATGTACATATTAAATAGTATTGTATGTATAGAAATGTATGCACACAGATAATATATAAACATCTAAGTAGCTATTTACATATATACATAAATGTGTGTGTGTATATATATAGAAATATATGCACACAGATAATATATAAACATCTAAGTAGATATTTACACATATACATAAATGTGTGTGTCTGTGTATCCCTGAAGGTTCCCCAGTGTGACTCCACATGAGGTCTATCACACATAAGGATTGATCTTGGATCTCTAGCTGGACCAGTATTTACAGAGTCTGTGGCTTTTTGCTCCTTGGCCTCTTAATCTGGTGGTTGGTCTTAATCCTTTGCTGCAAGTAGCAGCCTTATTTCTCATGGCTGACTGCCACACGGTCTCTCCACTGTCGCTGCTAGCAGTCCAGAACCATGCCACAGGGCTGAAATTGTGCATCAGGAATTTCTACCAGTATTTCTTTAGCCCTCTTGAGTTTGGTTTGTTTCAACAAGCTCACCAGATGCCAGCTGCTTACAAACCCCACTCGACCTGAGTGTGTAGCGTCAGTCAACTGACCTTAAGGATAGGTGTTCCCAAATCTTCAGGTTAGTGTCCATGGCTCACCATTGTGGGCTTCAAAGCAGGCACGAATGGTGAATAAGTCACTGGGTCTGAGAGCTCTTTCTAGTAGCTACATAAACATGCATATTCTAGCTTTGGACTTTAGTTTCAGTTACAACAATATTTGCGGTTACATTGGTTTTATCCTTTAGATACCACAGACATACTACCTAGAAACTAGAAACTTTTTAAGAGCCTACAATAAATGATTATGGTCGGATGAAGTATATATATTTGCTCTAAAGTATGGAAAAGAAAACTGAAAGTTGGAAATTTGTAAATGTATAATTACATGTCTATAAAGTGACATGCTTTGCCAATTTCGGCCACAGTTAAATTTAGCATTCGTTTGATAATTAGTGATTTTGAAAGCAAATTTTAGGCTAGATTTCCTTTTGCTGATGAATTATCGCCAACCATAACTTAATAAGTTGGTCACAGCCAAATCTTTTCAAAAACAAATTATAAAAATCCTTTCAAGTTTTTATAGCAAAAATTATTTTTAATGTGGGTTGTGGGTGCATATTAATATTTTGAGATGGGTATCCCAAAAAAGAGAAATGCCTGGAGCTAGTCATATTATAAAATGTCCCTATTTGTGGGTGGCTCATTTCCTGCACTTTAAAAAATGTATTTATCAGTTTAAATAAATTCCCACATTATGTTTATCATTTAATTTATTATTCCATAATATTCATTCCTTATTGTTAATTAAGGGTTTTTGCTTTTTAAAAGTGATTAATCTTACAAACACACTTCTCAGATTGCAAACACCCCTATGTAAAATGGGTAATTTATAGATATAGAAATGTTTGGGGAAATGCAAACACATTTTTAGCTTTTAGGGTTGAGGACCATTCAATGAGCTTTATCTTAAACGGAAGGAAGGAAGGAAGGAAGGAAGGAAGGAAGGAAGGAAGGAAGGAAGGAAGGAAGGAAAGAATGAAGGAAGGAAGGAAGGAAGGAAGGAAGGAAGGAAGGAAGGAAGGAAAGAATGAAGGAAGGAAGGAAGATCAGCTCCTGAGGATGCTCCTTATGTAGGAGAACAGAGTGAGCAAATACATCTTTGGACTTGATCACACTATAGCACTAGCCCCTCAGCCAAATTTAGCTTCATCATCTTTCCTTCAGATGATAACACATGTGGTGTCTATAAATCACATGAAGTTGAAACTGTTCACTGGAGTAACCATGGCCCCACCATGGAAGACGCACCATGGAGGCCCCACCAACAGGTCCTTGCTTTGTAAACGCCTTCCACAGGATGGGGAGCAGGGAGTAAATGTGTTATGTCCTGCTGGTCTTCGCTTCTTTTAGGAAAATATGCCCTGGCGGGCATCCCTCCATGAACTAAACTGTCCTCCTTCCCTTTCACTTGTTTTTGAGATTTTTCCCCCCTCTGGACACAGCCTGGGAGAAAGTCAGGGCAGACTTCCTGCCAGGCTACAGACTTGATGTGGGGCAGTTGTGCTGGCCCACACACGGCTGCACGCTTGTTCTCCATCCAGAGCTGGAAGAGTTTTAAGGCAGGAAGCAAAAGCTGTCCTTTTAAAAATGTCTTCTTAAATTATTGAATATGTGTGCAGAGTCTATTTTTTTCTTAATGTGAACTTCACCTAGGAAATAAGAGTAGATATTTTAAATCCTTTTTTATGGTAGGGTCTCCTAACCTCTCTTTGTCTCAAGTTTCCTCACTTACGAGGGAGTTGGGCTGGATGAGTTATAGGGTTTTCTGTTCATATCTCACATATTCTGATTTTTTTATGCCTTTCTTCTTGGACATGGTGTGTTTTGTTCCATGTAAGATAATTTATTCCAACCCATGTCAGTATTAATTTTTTGTTGTCTAGCCAGCAGACCCAAGGAAGGGTGTGTGTGTGTGTGTCCATGCGTGTGTGCATGTGTGTGTGTGTGTGTGTGTGTGTGTGTGTGTGTGTGTAACTTAATCTGTATCTGGTTTATCTCTGCAGCTTTCTGACTTAATATATTTGACTAACCACAATGAAAGAAGTAGTAGTAAAACAACAACACTAGCTTTTGTATTAGTATAGAATAGCAACTATAAGGAAAGTCTAAAAAGCTCAACCCCAAATTAAAATGGTTTAGTGCAATAAAATAAAGTCTATTGTTTGTTCATTATCCATTGCCATCAATGGTATAGGCATATAATGATTTAGGGACTCAGGGTCTTTTCCTCTTGGGACATTCTCATCTTCAACATGTGGCCTCTGACGTTGGTACAGAAGGAGGAAAGGAGTGAAGGATTGCCCATGGGAAATTTTTAAGAGCCAGAACTGGAACCGGCTCCTTTCCATTGGCTAGAACTCAGCACTGTGGCTCCAGCATAACTGCTGGAACAGGAGGCTGGAAAATGTAGCCTTTCCACGTGCCCAAGCAGAATGGAAAACCACGCATGTTGGTGAGCTCTAGAATTTTCTGTCTCCTCTGGTTATAGGACTCAGTAGCACTCAAGCTTGAGTGCATGATGAAAGGGTCTCGCTGACCAATGCCTTTCCTGCATTCTAATCCTACACCCTCTTCTGTTGCCTCTCACACCCTATCTCTCAACTCACACACCATTTCCTTTCCTCCAGCTTCCTCTTTACAGTCTTTCATTTGATGCCTTGAGGTAGGAATTATGTGAGCTTGGATGGGGAGCACTAAGCAGGTGGATTTTCCTGAGCAAGGGAAGTAGACTAAAGAGCTCACTGAGAGCGGCACACATTTTGGAAAGAGAATTGGGTGAGGTCAACAAAGAAGCCAGGAGAGGTTGGTTTGGGTTGGTTCAAGTTGGGAATGAATTTCTCCAATAGGATAAAATCCCAAGATGAAAAGTCCATTTCTCTATGTAGTAGAAGATGATGTTTTGGACACAATTCTATGAGCCTATTATAGAATTAGGTAGAAGATTCTTTCTCATGTTTTTACCTATATTGGAAGGACCAACATTCACAACTAAGAGCTATAGCCATGAAAAAGTAAGTCATTCCAGCTGTTAAATTGTTTTAACACACATAAAAATAACACACACGCTAAATATTTTAGGGAGATTTAAAAAAATAAAAAATAGCATTTTTTTCTGTCTTAAGCTCTTCCAACATGGAATGGGAAGCAAAGATACCATTTGTAAGCCCATGATAACAGTCTACAAACCTGTCCAGCAGTCTCAAAAATCTATCATTGCAGCTGTTAGTCCTCCCAAATCGTCCTCTAGGCTGCTCCTGGAGAGTTGCGGAATTTCAAGTATTATAGTACTTCTTGATTTGTAATACCAATCCTGGTGATAGGAATCCCTTCCTCCAAACCCTCTCAGGTCATGGAAGACACTAATTCATCCTTCTGACTGGTCATTAATTCCAGAGACTTGACCTCCCTTCTCCTTTGTTATAGTTTGTTTAATAAAAACACTTTCTGGAAGCAAGTTCCTGCTTGAGTTTGAAATAGAACTTCTCACACCTAAAACTCTTGCACTGAACAATTGCGCAGGGCCAATAGACACACGGGCCTTGCCAAGAACAATTTTCATGAAGAGTTTAAAAGGAGTGAGTCCCTGGAAGTTCAGAGCAAGCAACAGGACTTGGCCCCCAAATATTAAAATAATTGGGTACACCTATTCTGAAAGCCATATAAAGCGACTGAAGAGTTGACAGGCTATGCTTCTTTTCCCCAGGGCTTTCCTGGAAAGGATGGGTCCTCTGGCCCTCCAGGACCACCAGGGCCAATTGTAAGTATTTCCAAAAACTACTGGCATGTCCTCTGCTTTCAAGCATTTTACTTCTTTGGGGAGATCTTATTTACCAGACCTTTAACTTTGCCAGCCACCTGTGCTGTAGTGCAACAGCTCAGCCTTGAGTTATAGACCTCTGTCTGAAATATCCTCTAAAAAGAATACAACCATATGGCTGGATCCTTTGATCTCTGAGCCACTTCCCCATAAGATCGCCTGCATTGACTTAGTTTTTATTAGACACAGATAAGGCTTGAATTTGAAAGAACTATAACTGACTGGTAGTTTGGAGACCGCTGGAAAAATGTCTTCCCTACTTTGGCAGTTGGGTCTAGGAGTGAGCGATGGATCCTGAGGTCTTGTTGCTGAGGGGAAGGGGAGCTCTGGGTGTGTGTCCCTTGCTCCTTTTTGAGAGCTGGCTGTCTTTTATGAGAATGTGGGAGTCCTCACCTTTGCTTCATTTTCCTGCCTCTCTCTTAGGGCATTCCTGGAGCCCCCGGAGTCCCCGGGATCACAGGAAGTGTGGGACCCCAAGGCGCCCTGGGACCACCTGTGAGTATGCAGCAGCAGCCAGTCAGGATGGTTGCCCAGTCATCCCTCTGGCTTATTGATGTGTTTAAACTTACCAGCATCTCCGTTGGCCAAAGATCCTATTCAATCCTGGATGCTGTGGGAATCCATAGGGAAAACAGAAGCTCCTAGGATAAAGATTAAAGTCAAACTGTGCACATGTCATGGCCCAACAGGAACTAACAGTGGGACCAACAGAAACTAACCTTGCTCTTTATTATGTCTTTGGCTGAGTAAACTTAATGCCCTCTTTACAGGAAATGGGTGCAATATCTCTGTGTTGATTAGACCTTTCTCCTGGGGTTGGAGGTGGGAATACACAGCTTGAGAAAGTCAAGGATTAGTGAGAATGGGAATAGATTTCTTTTCTAAATTCTACAAGAAAGACAGAATTTTGTGTAAAACATATGCACACATAAACGAATAGTGGTGTAAATAAAAGCACAGTGATTGGAACTGATTACCTCCTATGCTGTGCTTCTCATCTTTTAGGCTGGTGTTTAAATGTGATCATGGGACAGGGAGACGGAAGAGGGGAAGAAACACATGAGCTCATGTGCACCTGTTTCCTCATCTGTAAAATAGTTGTCTCACACAGCCTCCAAAGCCACATTTGGCATCTTCTGCTACTCGCACATTGTTCCTTCTCATGTAGCTATTAGTCAGCATTCTGGTATTGTTTGTGATGTGCTAAGTCTGTATCCATAAGCTAAAATAATCAATATGTGCAAATTTTGGTACTACTGCAAACCTGCTAAGAATTTGTGGAACAGTGAAATATGAAGGGTAAGGGTAGGAGAGGTCAATGAATTCTGTTTCTATTGCTGCTAATACAAATCCCCATAGTCTCAGTGGCTTAAAAAACACAAATGTATTGACTTAAAGTTCTGTAGGTAAGATGTCTAATGCAGTCTAAGACTTCCCACATTCCTTGGCTCATGGCCCACTCCATCTTCAAAGCCAGCAATGTTTCATCTCTCTGAACATTCTTTCACAGTCACATCTTCCTCTGAACACAGCCCAGAAAAGTTCTTAGCTCCCAGAAAGGAGCTACGTGACTACATTTGGGCCACCCAGATAACCCTAGATAATCTCCTTCTATAACCTCAAGATCCTTAACAAAGTCACATTTGCAAAGTCCCTTTTGTCACATAAGGTGATATAGCCACAGGTTCCGGGATTAGGGTATGAAAACTTTTTTTGTTGTTTTTTTTTTGTTTGGTTGGTTGGTTTTTGTTTTTGGCGGGGATGTAGGGCGTTTTTTACCTACCACAATGAACAAGATAGCCGTGGCTCTCACTTAGAAAGACACTTCTCTCTCTAGCTGTACAGTCACTTTATTCTTTATTTTTGTTTCAATAAAATTATTTTATATCCAGAGTCATAGTCTAAACTATAAATTACATGATACATTATCAGGTACACAAACCCACACAAGATCTGAGAATTAAAAATGCCTTCAGATTTTGGCAAACACATACTAAATTGCACACCCAAAATAAATGCCCTTCTTAGCAGTAACTTCCCAAAGCCATATACTTGTTCCAAATATATTGTCATTCAAAATACCTTTATTTATCCATTACAGTTGACATTCAATATTTTATATTAGTTTCACATACTTTACAAAGTGATCTCTCAATATTTCCAGCACCCACCTGACACTACACATATTTAATACAATATTACTGACTATATCCCCTATATTGTACTTTACACCACTTTGTACTTCTTAACCCTTTACCTTTTCACCCCATCCCCCAGTCCCCCTCCCATCTGGCAACTACCAGTCTGTTCTTTATATTTATGAGTCTGTTTCTGTTTTATTTGTTCACTTAGTTCTTTAGATTTCACAAATAAAGTGAAGTGAGATGGTATTGATCCTTCACTTAACATAATACCTCTAGGTCCATCCATGTTGTCACAAATAGTAAGATTCCATTCTTTTTATGGCCGAGTAACACTCTATTGTATAATGTACCCCATTTTCTTTATCCAGTTGTCTATTGATGGGCACTTAGGTTGCTTTCATAGCTTGGCATTGTACATAAAGTTGCAATGAACATAGGGGTGCACGTTTTCTTTCAAATTGATGCCAGAACATTTCAGATCTCTTTTCAAATCAAGCTGACAATGGGTTTCAGAAAAAATTTTTATTGCCTTACCTTCACACAACTTTTTTTTAATCCAAAATGATATTACCAAGTATGGTTATGCTACATGGAAACATACACTGTCGTGTGCATGTGCGCGCGTGTACACACACACCCACCACGCATAGTCCTGTCTCCATTGTCTTGTCACTGCAAATTCATCTATGCAATTTATTCTAGGCTATTCCCCACCAGAAAAGAGATTCGAAGCATCATCTCTGCTAGGAGGCTCCAGCCTGCTTCCCAGAGTGGACTCCTGGGAATAAGAGTTTATCTTGTTCAGTGGAACAGCTTATCTAGCCTCTCAGGACCTGTTTCCTAAGGCATTCACTTAAGAATATTTACTGAGCAGCCAGCAGGGCGCAGAGAACAGCCCCTGGTTAGACGGGTGTCGGAGACAGCGTGCACTAAATCTCTTTCTGAGAGTGTCACGGGAGAATTGAGGACATCGGATGCTTTTGAGGCATCCTGAAGTGAAACCAGAAGAAAAAAACAAACCCTAAACCTCTTTAATTTGTTCACCAATGAACAAATGTATTTGTGCATGATCTAATTTGCATGTCACAGTCTTGGGTTGCTCCTGAGCCAAGAGGGCTGGGCTGGGAAAGAAGAGGTGTTTCTGGGACCTTGGGACAGGATAGTGGGGTGCGTGAGGGATAGAGAGGCATGGAATACGTTATGGAAGGAGGATCCCTACCTGCGTATCCACCTGGCCATTTTATAACTCGAGAACAGCCTCTAAATATGGAGCATACAGAAATACCAATATGCTTCCCTGGAAATAAAACACTTGTTAATAATCTTATCTTTGATTGTTATAAATGAACAGAAAAGAGCTCTTGATGTGGCATTCTTATCAGAGACAGAAGCCGTTTCGTCTGGTTTCATAGACACTGGGTGGGTATGCCACAGTGGGCATCGGGGAGCCTCTGAAAGCCAGTTGTTCCCTGACCTGTGCAGCCCAGACTTCTCCCTGGGTTTGGGGCCCTGAGCCACCGGAGGCTGCTGCCTGCCAGACTGGCGGGCTGGGTAAGGCGGGCTCAGTGTCAAGGTATTAAGGCCTTGATTGTTTTCCCATGGATGTCTGTCTAGGAAAGCAGGAGGGAAAGAGACCAAGACTGCCCCACTGAAAATAGCAACATTTCCTCCAGCCAGTGCCAGGAGCACGTGCTTGCAGGTGCTCTGTCTTCAGCTGATGAATCCCCAAGGCAGACTGTGCAGTGCAGCTGTGATGGTTACTCCATCTGAGGGTTAAGCACTGGCTAAATCCCGTGCCTCCTTCTAGGGGAACAGATGGTGATAAGCACATGAGAGAAGGGGCCATCCGTTTAGCTTGAAATCCACAGGTAGGAGGTCCAGCGCCGCCATTTAAAGAACACTGCATTTGAAGTCAGGACACCTGGCTTCTTTCTAGATGTGATTTTGACTAGCTGTGTGAGCCACTGAGCACTCTATCTAGCCTCTCAGAACCTCAGTTTCCTAATGCATTCACTTCAGAAATATTTACTGAGCATCCACAATGTGTAGACACATGAGAGAGATGAGTTCCGAAGGTTACAAAATTATTTTTCCACATTTATAGACAATCTAGAGAGAATGGTGGGGGATTTTTTTGTTTGTTTGTTTTGTATAAGTACATATAAATAAAAGTCAGGAAGTCATACATACCTTAAAGAAAAGTCAAGAATGTTGCTATGAAAGTTGCATTGAGAGAGAGAGAGAGAGAGGATAGATACGGAGAGATGGAGGGAGACGCTCCTCTGAGCTGAGGGGTGAGGAGCAGCTCTTGATGGAGGCAGCATTTCAGTGGGGATTGTAGGTGTGCCTGGCACCTACCGAGACAGGAAGATGGCATCGTCTCCGTGGGGATTGTAGGAAAACAGAAAGCAGGCACAGGGCGTCCCCCTGTCTTTTGTCCATTTCAGTATTTTCCAACTCTTTCTCTTGCTTCTTTGCAAATTTTATTTCAAGCCTTACTCCTTTCTCACCAACATCATCACAAGAAGCTCTAGCCCTGGTCTGGTGCCTTCCCAGCTGTCAGAAGATCTGTCTGGAACAGCACTGATGTGTCATTCCCTGGCTTGAGTATCCTCACCGGATCCCTGTCCCCAGAGGAGAGATCCCGATGATGAAGCCAGATGTGCACGGCCCTTTCTTTCCCCTCCAACTGTATCTCCCATCATCCCTTTGCTTGAAGTTGTCATCCCTAGTTATTTAATTATTTAAAGTTCTCCAAATATATGCCATACTATTTTATCTTTTATTTTATTTTATTTTATTTTTTTATTTTTTTGGCCCTTTGGAATGCTCTTACATTTATCTGGGCTGTTTTTTTCTCCTTTCTCCTGGCCATTCTCTCTTTAAAACTGCACTTCCGGTGTGAGACTACCATCACCTCTTCAGGCTGAGATACTTTGTCAGTATTCATCTCTCCACTAACACGATAGGCCCTTGAGGGCAGAAATGTTATCATATTCATGTTTTTATTGCTAGACTCCAGCTCATATCATCGAGGGTACTTAATAAGTATTTGTTAGAAGAAAGAATGAAAGGCATGTTTGCGTTCCAGTTAGGCTGCTGTTCAAGGGCGTTTTAGAAGATGATTCTTATAGCTTGGGGGCCAGAGCATGGAAGAACCTTGAGAGCTGAGCTAGCATGTTTAGCTTTTAGTGAACAGACATCTTTAATATGTGGGACTTGGACCATGAAATTATTCCTCTTTCCTTCAGCACTAAAATTCTGTGAATTTATGAATGTAGCTACTGTATTTTTTCTTTTCTTTATATTTCAAGCGTTCCTGAAACGGAAGGAAAATGTGCCACTTTTTCTGGCCTATGTCTGCAGGGAAGATGTGTTTTCCCTCAAAGCATACTTTGGTGGAGTTATGCCTTCACTAGAGCAGGAATTTTGATTTTGTTTTACTTTTCAAAAATCAAAGGAAAGATGTCAGAGAAGTTGGAATAACACTAAATAACCTCTTGCCGTATAGATATTTCCCTAAATGGACCTTCCACTGACACTGCGTGGCTGTGTCCTGTATCTACTTCATATCAAGGCTAGTGAGGCTGAGTTTGAGGAATTTCAGACCAGATTAAACACATCCATCCCAAAGGCCTCATTTATCTAATCAGTTAGGTTTGCACTGTAATTTCTGTTTCTGAGATTCTAGCTAGTCCATTTAACCAATGATAGCTAGCCATGGAAATGTCAAATAGTGTATTGGTAAAGAAATAAAAATGCTCAAGGTAGGATAATTTGAGCTAAAACCTAATTATGAATGACTAGAGTTGGGTAGGGGGGGATGTATGGTTGATTTTTAAGTTATTATTTCATTAGAAAAAATATGATCTTCACTGGAATAGGAAATATTGGCTAACACATTTGTTGGGCATTCTCTTTCGAGGCAGTGTACTGGAAAGTGCATGTATTTAGGAGCCTGGCTGACTGGCTGACAAGTTACTTAACATCTTGATGTTATTTAACAACTTTCCTTTATGTACAATGGAAATAATATGTCATAGGGCTGTTATAAAGAGCAAATGAGTTTAACCTTAGAGGAGTCTTATAAGGATTAAATAAATTAATTTTATAGGACTGTTGTGAAGGTTAAATAATACATGGAGAACAATGCTTGGGGCCTGGTGAAGAAGCTCAATTATTAACAACTAGTATTTACAGTCTCTTAATATACTAAAAATGTGGAACACTTATTTTTGTTTGCTAATTTACATTTTAGTATTGCACATGATGCTTGAAAAACTGGTTCCATTAAAAATTTACTTGTGGTGACACAAGTAGCACTTTTCTCCACTTAAAACCTACTGCATTTTTAGGAATGTGCTCATTTGTAGAGCCTAAGGTATGGAGGAGAAGAAACAGTATGCACATTTAATGGGGGTGAGGAGGGGTGCCTCATATATCTTCTTTTTGCAAGAAGTTTTAATAATGAAAATTGTGTACTTTTTAACAGAATTAGCTCTTTTTCTGATAATCTAGAATGCCCAGTACCTTACTCTGTCTTAAATATTTAATCAAGACAGTAAAAATGAAGCATAGATTGGCCTGTCATCCAGATTTGAAATGAAAACTAGCCATTCATCTATTCAGCACACATTTTTGAGCACTTAGTATGTCCCAAACATAGTCTTAGGAACTGGGGTTACCGATGTCCATCAGCTACACAGACTGCCTTACGGAACTCATATGATGAGAGGAGTCACAAGTAGTGAGGATCTGCTTCTTTGAAGAGGTCAAGATACATCTTGCAAGCCCAACTTTGGTATTTTTTCATTAATTTCTGTTCCTGGTGTTATCTCGTTCCAAATAATGACTGCATTATGAGATACTGACATGTTAGTTCTGTGAGGGACCCCAGAGACCATTCAACTTAATGGCCTCATCTTACAAAGAAACTCAGAGTGTTTAAGTGACTTTCAGATCCCATGTTTTACACCCCTTTTTCCCCAAGGTATTAGTATAAAAATTTTCAAGCCTACACAAAATTGAAAAAATTTAGTGTGAACACCCATATGCCCAACACTGTGATTCTACCATTATGTGTAGAAGTGTGTGCATATAGTTTATAATAAAGTTCTCTTGGATTATTTATCTCATTTGTAATATTGGAAGATTATTTATGACATAGTAAAGGGTAAATTTATACTTCTAATTGAAGTTAACTAATATTTTTTCATTTATTAACAAAACAAAAGGAATTGGAAGGTCTAGAGAAAGTAAACAACAGTCCTAGATTTATCATAAATATTTTTATTTAATATTGGACTTAATCAAATGTTCGAATGACTCTTATATGTAAGAAAAAGTCTAACTGGTTTTGGAAATATAAAGTAATTTATGTTATGGTCTCCATTTTAGAGCTCTTACCATCTATTGCAGAGAGAAGAGAAATCCATGCATTGACTTGTAGTGAAATGTATACAACAATAAAAATTAAGCATCAAAAATTGATACTTGAACTAAATCCTGCATTAGAATATTTCTACTGTTGAACCTTAATTTACAAGATTTTTGTTTAATACTTTTATCATATTTCACATGTTTTCATACACTGAGTAGACCATATCTGGAGGAATGAGAAATTATAATTTTGAAGAGTGGGAGATGAGAAAGTTGGGGCTAAATAACAAAAGACTTTGAACCCAAAAGCTTTGATTTTGTCACATGAATGTCTAAGAATCGGTGAGTGATTAGGAATAGAGGAAGAGCTGCCATCAATCACTAGTCACTAAGCTTTCTAAGTTGTATGCTGGTAACATCTGAGGAGATGAAACCAGTGTTTGTATGGAGGATGAACGGGAACAGGAATCTTTTGTTAGTGAGGGAGGTCAGTTAAGAGGAAGTTGCAGCCTGGTGGCTCAGTGGTTGAGCATTGATCTTTCAACCAGTAAGTCATGGTTCGATTTCCCATCAGGCATATGCCTGGGATGCGAGCTTGATCCCCAGTAGGGGATGAGAAAGAGGAAGCCAATTGGTGATTCTCTCTCATCATTGATATTTCTATCTCTCTCTCTATCCCTTCCTCTCTGAAGTAAATAAAAATATGTGTTTTTTTTGTTTTTAAAGAGGAAGTTGTAGTTGCCCCAGTGTGAGATAGTAAGGCTAGCACCTGGGTGAATGGAATAGAGGGTATGAATCTAAGAGGAATTGCAATGCAAACTGTGTGTGTGTGTGTGTGTGTGTGTGTGTGTGTGTGTGTGTGTGTGTGTGTTTGTGTGTGTAATTTTCATGCTAGAAGCAAGGGAAAAGAGAACAGATAGAACCATTGGTGGTTCAAGCTGGCTGGTACATGCTTGGGAGGGTAGACCACATGTTTCTTTTCCTTTCCCAGCACCATGTTCAGTGACAGCACATTTGCAGCAAACTATTGAAATCAGCACTAGTAGAAGTATTTATACCTCTGATAGCAGCAAACACTACAAGTCAGGACACTATTTTTTCCAGAGAGCCATTTTACCTGCACACCATGGGGTGAACCAGAACTTTGAATTTGGGTTACTGTTAATGAATCAAGATTTTGGAGAAGATACTGAGTTTGGTTTATGACTTGTTGAGATTGTAGTAACAACTGGGAGCAGTCTGACAGCGTGGCAGATTCCATCTATAGAGTCATCATCCACTATCTTTGGGGTAGAAACTATAAAAGCATTGTCCAATGAATTACTCTTATTCCACTGTCTCAGAATTGGAAAAAAAAAAGACGAAATCTTTCTGAAGACACATGTTTTGCATTATAAGTGTAATTTCATTGCAAAAACATTTTTAAAAGCCATTGGTTTTCAGTCAAAAGTTTTACAGTTATGGTAGTTTCTTACGGGTCAAAGAGCAGCTAAGCCACAAAACAAAATAATAATTCAGCTGAGAGTTCATGTTCATAGAAGCTCCCATTATCAGGGAGATAAAATGATAGAATCATGCATGCACTGTTACTCTAGACAGAAAGCACAGTGAGGCTTTGGCATTTCACAGACCTCATCTCTTACTCTAACTCTTAGGTTAGAATATCTTTTCCTTCTTTCCAGAGACATTCTTTAAGAAATTAAAACAGTTTAGCTCCTCAGCAGACATTTGTGAAATCAATTATAAAGCATCAGTTGAACACAATTCATAGATTGGTATTTAGTGTGGAAAGATAAGAACAACAGTGAAATGATACGTTAAAAACCAGTGTTGCTGTTTTTTATTAAAACATACTTACTTTGTCAAACTCCATTGGTGATTCAGTGGTTCAGCATTGACCTATGAACCAGGAGGTCACGGTTTGATTCCAGGTCAGGGCACATGCGGGTTGTGGACTTGATCCCCAATGTGGGTTGTGCAGGAGGCAGCCAATTAATTATTCTATCATCATTAATGTTTTGATCTCTGTCCCTCTCTTCCCTTCCTCTCTGATATCAATAAAAATCTATTAAAATTATTTTAAAGCATACTTTGTCGAGAATATTCTGTAAGTGAAATAAGCTAGTCAGAGACAAATACCATATGATTTCACTTCTAGGTGGAATCTAGTGAACAAAATAAAAAAATAAATGAGTTAGAAATAAAATCATAGACTAAAAGAAAAGACCAACAGCTGTCTGAGGGGAAGGAGGAGGGGGTGCTGGTGAAAATGCTGAAGTAGGATAAAGCAATAAAAGTTGGTAATTGCAAAATAGCCACAGAGTTGTAGATTACAGCCTAGGAAATATAGTCAATAATATTGTGACAACTATGTATGGGCTAGGTGGGTATTTGAAGCAATGGTTGGGGGACCACTTTGTAAAGTACATGATTTTCTAGCCCCTTTGCTGTACCTCTGAAATTAATATGGAATAATATGGAGATTGTAATTGGGGAAAAATATTTTGTAAAACACAAACAACATACCGTGTCTCTGCATTAAAAGTCTGGACTCCTCCGATGTTTAAAAGAGCTATTTCTGCTTGATGGGTTGATGTTTGTTTATTCCTGTTGTTGTGTGTCTGTTTTTGCTGCAGAATTACTGGAGCTAAGAAAATTTCTTAATAAAATGAGTCGTTTTTAATGCATGGCTAAGTGCAGTGTTACAAGTAACTGGACGATTTAAAATTTTACAGGGTGTTCCTGGAGCGAAAGGAGAGCGAGGAGAACGAGTGAGTATCCTGTCTGACTCTGTTTACCAGTCAGAGCTAACTGCACACCTTCCATTGCATACGCCTCACAAAGGATCACCATTTCCTAGCAGGATCATTCATTGCTCTTAGACCATTTCTTCTCCCCTCACTCCCTCCTCAACGCATATGACCATGAACCCATTTTTAAGTGGAAACACCTTGTGGGTTGGAAATCAGGAGAACTGGTTTCTAGTAGCAGATCTGCTACCATCCAGCTAGATGACCTTTGGCCCATTTCTTTAAGGAAAACTAGAGAGGATTAAACTCATCTAACTCACAAAGTGGATTTGATCAAGAAATTACATAATGCATGGGGAAAATGCTTCAGAAAAGTAAAAGCTCTATACAGACGCCAAGGAATAGAATGGGAATTGTGTTTTTCCAATATTGGCACCAGAAAGACAACAACAGGCATAGGATCAAAGAACACAAGTCAGCTTATTTTAGGGATCTTATCAGTCCTTTGAGAAATTGTGCACTGCTGATATAATTGTGCTGTTGGCTATAGTAGAAACAGCCGTGACCTTGGGCTCATCCAGGTACCTCTGTGTGACCTTGGGCAATGTGTTTAACTATGGTTGTCTATAAAATGGGTTTAACACCTTTCCTCTGAGTTGTTATTTGTATTAAGTATGCTACGACTTGAGAAAGTGCTGTTATTTTTTTATAAGCTCCGAAGAGCTGTAAATGAGGCATTAAATATACATATGGGTTTATTTCAGAACTACTAAATTTTTTAGAATCTGGGACCAGACGTGCTTACTCGAGCTCTTAAGTTAAGAAGGCTGCTAGGAATCCGGCACCAGGAATGTCAAATTGCTTACTCCTTCCCTGCGTGTACCATATAGTGGTCAATCCTACCTGTTGCTTGGAGCCAAAGAGCCTATGAAGGAACCTAGTGGATCAAGTCAGGTCTCCGCCTGGAAGTCTTGCCAGGTGACTGAGCTTGTGGCTGAGGTCAGGAGTTTGCTTCTCTTCTCATCCAGGGTGACCTACAGTCTCAGGCCATGGTGAGAGCGGTGGCACGCCAGGTGTGCGAACAGCTCATCCAGAGTAAGTAACCCTGTAGTTACTGAAGCTTCCTGTCACTCATGCCCATGAGTGTGGTGATTGAAAAAAATGTCTCTAAAGCTATGTGTTCATGCGGACATGTAAGCTTTACAGATGCCCATCACTAAGCCATCCAAGAGCTCATTGCAGGTTATCCCAGATTTCTACACTGATGCATCTAAGATGGTCTCACATTGACGCCAAATTCCTCTGTGCCATTTGTCCAAGATTTCCCTGCTTGCCCAGATAGATCTGACATGACTGTACAGATCAGATCTTTTATTCCTTCCTCATCTCCCCGAATGGATAGATAGATTCCTTTTTCTAAAGTACTCAGCACATGTAAGCTGCCAGATTGAGGCATCAAAAGCTACCTTAAAAAGATGCCAAATTTTTAAAAATTATCTTTATTGTTGAAAGTATTACAGATGGCCCCCTTTCCCCCATTGACCCTCCTCCATTCCGCTCCTCCCCCCTCCCCAGGCCTTCATCACAAAAGAGGATTCATAGTGTTGATTTCTCTTCACTCACTAGCTTTAAATCAGTGCCTCCTTCTTATCCATTTTGGTTAGTCCACGGTCCTCTCCTTTAGCCTTTAAGATTTATGCCTAAATAGACACACACACATGTGGACAGTCTTCATGAGATATTTGATGTGATATATGTGCTTTATGCCAAAAATTATGTTGGGATACACTTAGTGTGACACCTGTCCCATTTTTTTTTCTCACTGTAAACCTGAACTTTTCAACAGTCCAGTATTTCAATTACTGATTTCTGCTCATTCACTTACTACTAACTCATCCATTTTGCACATTTCCATCCTGGCCACTGACTATATTTTGTCTCAATAATCTAACTGGAGGGCCCTTCTCTTTGCCAATAGTTTGTTCAGTTCCAGGAAGTTCCTGGCCAAGTAGAGATGAAATATATTCCTCTCAAACACCGCCAGCTCTAGCCTTATGCTGTCAAGCCCTCCACCCCATAGAGGCCTCTACCTCCAGGGCTGACATCACCTGTGTTGCTGCCTTCACAGCGTTGAGGTTATATTTAATTTAACCCACGGAAGTCTGGGAGTGCCTGAGAAGGTCCTAATGGCAGAGTCCAAAATTCCAAATGGAGCAGGTAGAACCAGATAGAACCAACCTCCTTGGGGGAGACATGGGATAAAGGTCTGCATGAGCTTGGGAGAGGTTCATTAAGACAGAAATCTCAGGACAAGTGATTACAAAGCTACCATCTTCAGGCATGGTAGTAATGCTCCTTATATTTTAATTTTAATTAACTTTATATTTTATTGCCCAAACTGAATGTGTGTGTGAGAGAGAGAGAATTTGCCAGTTTAATGAAACTGTTCAAGTTTAATTCCAAAATAAGTTCTTTAAAAACACAATGCATTACAAAAGGGAAATTGAACAGTCAGAATGCATTCATGCCCTAACTGGTTTGGCTCAGTCAGTAGAGTGTTGGCCCACAGACTGAAGGGTTCCAGGTTCGATTTTGGTCAAGGTCATGTATCTTGATTGCAGGCTTGATCCCTGACCCCAGTTGGGGCATGTGTGGGAGGCAACCAGTGTATGTTTCTTTCTTACATTGATGTTTCTCTCTCTGCCTCCCCCTCTCCCTTCCACTCTCTCTAAAAATCAATGGAAAAGTATCCTGGGTGAGGATTAATCTAAAAAGAATACATCCATCTTTTTGAGAGAGTGGAAGGGAGAAGGGGAGACAGAGAGAGAAACATCAATGTGAGAAAGACACATAGATTGGTTGCCTCCCACACGTGCCCAAACTGGGGTCAGGAATCGAGCCTGCAACCAAGATACATGACCTTGACCAAAATTGAACCCGGAACCCTTCAGTCTGTGAGCCAACACTCTACTGAGCCAAACCAGTTAGGACAGTGGTCAGCAAACCACAGCTCATGAGCCACATGCAGCTCTTTGGCCCCTTGAGTGTTCTAACACCACTTCTTCAAAATAGACTCGCCCAGGCCAAAAATCGATTTCTGCGCATGGACCACAAAGTTTCAATCGCACAGTACTTGCGTGCCCGCACGTGGTATTTTATAGAAGAGCCGCACTCAAGGGGCCAAAGAGCCACACGTGGCTCGTGAGCCATGGTTTGCCGACCACTGAGCTAGGGCATGAATACATTCTGACTGTTCAATCAAAAGCTAACCTGTCTCTTGGATTATTTTGTAGGTTTCTCATTTCCACTATTCAATGTGAATGAGCAGATATTTATTTTAAGGCAACCTAAGGGTTAAATCCTAATATGACTCACGAACCAGAGTATGTAGATTTCACAATAGTTGTTGTCTTAGTCCAATGTAGAATAATAGTCTTGTATAAATATATGATTGTTTAAAACATGCACTGAAAAGGAGAGTTTAAAACTGAGCTTTTCCCCCTTGGGAATTCTCAGATTCTTGTGAACAACTTCTAGGAAATGGAAGCCAGGAGGTTAGACAAGAGCCTTGAAATAGGGCTGTGAGACAAGCAGGCCCTGCCCGTCCCGTCCGTGCAGTGGTGAGAGAAAGAAATGGGGGAGATTGTAGGAGTAAGACCCAACCAACCTACCCAGAGGCTATATTTCTGACACCTCAGCCATCTTTCCACACTGCTTCCGGTCTCTCCTCAGTTTATCCCTCAGAACTTGATTTATCAGTCAGCATATAAATCCTCACATTCTCAGTGACTGGTTTTTCGTCCAGAGCTGGTCAGCACAATTATGCTGAGGAAGGTTGTGTGGGACACTGTGAAGGCAAAGCGATGACAGCTAGAGGAGTGATAGAGGACATCCCCTTGTCAGAGGAAGAGACTGAACAGATAAGATGCAGCAATGTCTGGCCCCATCCAGCATTCACGGGCGCGCCTGCTGATGGCCCGGAGACATCAGGAAGCCAGTCCTAGTTACAGTCACGGTCCTCTGCTGAAGAATGCTTGCATACATTTCAGCAGTAATCCCCCTAAAAATGGATTCTTGTGTTTGAGTGTTTGAGAAGGGATAAGAAATAGTTATCTAGGAATTTCATTTATGTGGGGAAAGCTTGCCTCCTCATGATGCTAGAAAAAAATGCTTTCTATCCTGAGGCATTATGATTATCGAGCACTTTATTAATCTATACTTCTACTTAAATTATATCCTTACAGGCACAACCAAGTTAAGCGACTATAGGAGAGAAAGCCAGGATTTGTGTGTTTTTTAAAATGAAGCTAATGGGAGTTTTTGCAGCTGGGACCCAAGTAAAGATTCCTAAAAAAAAAAAAAACCACCAAAAAAACACTTGGCAACAAAGAGATGAGTTGAAACAGTCTGGGGATTTGTGAGCCAGAGGGTGGAGCAGACTTTGTGGGCTGGAAAGAAGACCCCCTGGGGGGGGGAGAAAGAGAATTGCTGAAGAAAAGGGGCAGCTGGGGGAAGATTTAGGGGGTCAGACGCACGCTGGGGTGAAGATAAAATTTATGACTTCTGTTCAAATGATGTTTGCTGAGATGCTGACATGAGCTGTGGAATTCCAAATACATGAGATGCGACTTGCATACAATCCAGCTGTTAATGTCATCCAAAATAAAATGTACAGCTTTTTTTGACTTTGGAAATCGACATATTTCAGAGGGCTGTGCTTTCCTCCTGCATGGGCCTCGGACAGAATTGTCCGGAGCCTTGACAAGTAACACCCTCCGGTCTTCTGTGTGTGTGGCAGTTGATTAAAAGCTGTCTTTGTCCTTCCGGTCTCAGGTCACATGGCCAGGTACACAGCCATCCTCAACCAGATTCCCAGCCACTCCTCATCGGTCCGGACCATCCAGGGGCCTCCTGGGGAGCCTGGGAGGCCAGGCTCACCTGGAACTCCTGGCGAACAAGGACCCCCAGGGACCCCAGGCTTCCCAGGAAATGCAGGTGTGCCAGGAACCCCAGGCGAACGAGGTAAGCCGGGCCACTCCCCTGACCGAGTGCAATGAAGCAGAGCCCCACCGTGGTGCTTATACAATGCTAAAGTCCAAAATAAGGGACCTAAATTAATTTCCCTCCATCTATTCTGCAGTTCCTATTAATCCCAAGGTTGAGAACATTGAGTAATCTACAAAGTGTTTACCAAGAGCCACCTCTGCTTGTATGAAAAAAGAGGATCAGAATCCCCAACACACTTTTAAGAGACTTTTGTGTGAATGAGAGAACGATGTCCCCTCTAGATGGAGGAATTAAGAAAAGGTGCCAAAACCGGTTTGGCTCAGTGGTAGAGCGTTGGTCTGCGGACTGAAGGGTCCCGGGTTCGATTCCGGCCAAGGGCATGTACCTTGGTTGCGGGCACATCCCCAGTATGGGGTGTGCAAGAGGCAGCTGGTCGATCTTTCTCTCTCATCGACGTTTCTAGCTCTCTATCTCTCTCCCTTCCTCTCTATAAAATATCAATAAAATATATTTTTTTAAAAAGAAAAGAAAAGGTGCCCCTCCCAGGTAGAAGAATCAGAAAATAATGCCCCCTCCTGACCTACGTGGCATCGCATGTAAGTCATGGGGAGCAGAGAGCTGGCTTCCTGGGTCTGGTGCTGCTTTTGGGCAGTGCTCATAGTGGGCAGCTGTCAGTGGCAGCCCTGAAGGGAGAGATGAGGCAAACGGTCAGATGGTTCACATGAGCCTATGCAAAACATGGCCGCTCTGAGCTTCCAATTAAATACTGTTTGTGGCTTGTCTTTCTATAATAGGAGGCAGTATTTTATTTACTTATTTAATGGGCCAATGTTTTATATTTCCTACTAAAGTTCCTTTAAAATAGAGCTCCTACTTAGCCCTTTCTTCTACCCTTTACAGGTCTTAACAGTATTGTACAATAAGATCAGAGAGATGTGGGAATTGGGCTAGCTGTGAACTACAAAGAGAGTGATGGGAAGAGAGGAAACTGATAAAAGTATTTTCTAAGACACAATGAATAGAATGTAGTTCTGGACAAAAGTTGATTTCCTCTCTGCTCTGTGAGTCATATTGCTTTTGTGAGATGGGTAAGGTATACTCTTTTTATAAAATCTGGGATGTGATGCTGAAACTGGTTTGGCTCAGTGGTAGAGCATCGGTCTGCAGACTGAAGGGTCCCAGGTTGGATTCCGGTCATGGGCATGTACCTTGGTTGCGGGCACATCCCTGGTGGGGGGTGTGCAGGTGGCAGCTGGTCGATGTTTCTCTCTCATCGACGTTTCTGGCTCTCTATCTCTCTCCCTTCCTCTCTATAAAATATCAATAAAATATATTTTTTTAAAAAATCTGGGATGTGAACTGCAGATTGCAAAGAAATTATTCACATCCATTCTTTTTTTAAGATTATCATTTTTTATTTTTATTTTTTATAACTTTTATTTATTTTTTTATTGATTATGGTATCACATAATTGTCCTCATCCCCCATTCTTGATCCATGCCAACAGGCCAAGTTCATTTCGGTGCCTGCACTCTGTGCCCATGGTTACTCCTTTGGAAGTTTTCTGTCTTCTGTACGTCTTACTCTGAGTCCAAGGCTCAGCCCCACCCATCTCATGAGTGAAGTTGGCTTGATTACCCCAGACCACAAATATCTCTGAATCCCTGATATTCTGGCTGTCACCCCCACCCCCTATTTTACCACCCATCAGGTACCGGTGAGCCACTGGGTTTCTGAAAACAGGGACCAGGTCCAAGTTGCTTTGCACATCACAGGTACTCACTAGATGATTGTTGTGTTGACTGAGACCCAAATCTGATTCTCCTTTCTGAAGGCTTTTCCTGTACAAGGGCACTGAATCAAACAGATATGGCGACAGGCGTAGTTTCCTCACAGGACACCAGAGATCTGGCAGCCAGGAGGGTGGCCGCCTCTGCCAGCATCTTATGGTGTTGGTGATGGGCCAGCTGTGACTCAGGGAGCTCAAAGCCAGCATCTGAGTCAATCTCAGCAAATCTCAAGTTGTCTGTGTTCTTTTTGGAAGTCCTATCCTTGTTCTTGCAAGGTTGTGTTTCTTGCTCTATAGGAGCCCTTGAATGCTTAGGCCAGGGGAAATCACCCAGGAGTTCTCAGTGGCCCAGGAAACCCTTGAAATAGGAATTCTTATGATATAATTTTCTTACCTACACATCTACAAATATATAAAAGGCTAAGTGACCAGCTGACCATCTGACCAGCCAGTACATATGACGTGCACTGAACACCAGGGGGCAGATGCTCAACACAGGGGCTGCTGAGTTGCAGTGACTTGGCAGTGACACACCCCGAACCAGATAGGAGGAAGCCCGATTCCTCTGTTCCACCTTTGGCTGTGGGTTATGTTGTTGCTGGGGCACTGTGGGCCCCGAATCTGGTTTACTGCTGAGCTACAGTGACCTGGCAGCACCAGTTCTTGGGTGACACACCCCAGAGAATGTGCACGAATCCGTGCACTGGGCCACTAGTAGATCTATATGCTCTTAAAGAATACAGTAGACAAGCAAAATCCTGAATTTCACAAATACATGGAGGATGAGAGTCATACAGAAGGTGAGATACCCTTTGAGCATGAGGGAAGGTGATTTTATTTGATCAGCAACTGAGGAGTGTGGTTTGAGGTTTAAGGTTGGGGTTTTGTAGGCCAATAACCCCAAGAAATAATGTGTAAGAGGAATCATCCATTTAAAGATTTTCATGTTTAAGTGATATATCCATAACAGCTGGGATTCATATCTGGTTTATTTTGAGCAATAAATCAGCAAGCATTTACTGAGCACAGAGTTTATGCAAGATTTTTGGCTTAGCAGTGTGTGAGATAATACTATAATCGTGGCTTTCCCTTTTAGGCACCACGTGTATCTGCCAATATTGTGGTTTGGATAGAGGATATGAAGTGTTTCTGAATGTATGATCTGGGAGATGATAAATGCAAACTGAATTTAGAGGAAGACATCACGTGGCTTTTGATAAGAAAGGGTGCTAGCATTTATCAAGCAACTATTTGATAAACTACCAGTTGCTTAGCACATTATTAATGCTCATAAAAATCTAATGAGACCAGTATCTGACCCCATGTTTAGGTGAGAAAACTGAGGCTCAACTGATTGTCAATTATCCACGGTCAGTTACCTAAGCAATAGGGGGCCCAGATTTGAATCTAGATCTGTGTGATCCCAGAGTATCTGTGCTTGCTCCGTTCTGCCCTGTTACTACCTTTGAGTTCATTGCTTTAGTGGGTGTGTCACAGATGAGAAGTCAGAACTGTGCAGCACCTGGCAAACCCCGTTGTCTTCTAATAACTACATTTCAAAACATGTGAACAGCCCAGCCGGTGTGGCTCAGTGGTTGAGCACTGATCTATGAACCAGTCAGGGCACAGGCCTGGGTTACAGGCTCGATCCCCAGTGGGGGACATGCAATTCTGACTCTCATCATTGATGTTTCTATCTCTCTCTCTCCCTTTTCCTTCCTCTCTGAAATCAAATATATTTTTAAAAAATGTGAACAGCTGAGCTGATCAGAGTGTCACAGTGGGCTGTGGTTATGCTGTTTGCAAGCTCCTTGTGCACTCTGTTCTGCTGGTTTAGATAGCTGTGGGCATCCATGACCTGGCAGATGACCTGCTTGGAGATGAAGCCAGGTGATCTGTGAGATAAATATGAATGTGATCAAAACATTTCCTGTGGTTACTCATTGGAACACTTGATAATTCTTTTAAGATTGTAGCATGTCCTGAGGCTAAATAAGAGTCCAATTAGGGGAATTACCTACAAGGAAACTAGTCATGCATCTGGCAATTTGGGATATACCTATAGACATTATATTCCTATTCTAGTATCTCAGCCTCTGGAGAAAACAGGGGAGAAACCTGGAACAAGGTAAATCAATCTTCTTTTATTTATGATATCTTAGGAGAGAAACTATTTGTGATGCTGCTTTATCTGGAAGCATCATGAAGGGTAGGGGAAAAAATGGGGTTTGGGGCATCAATTATTTGTGGATTAGGATGCTAGCTTTGCCACTTTTTAGCTATGTCATTTTGGCTGCTTGTCTCACAACTTAATCTTTCTAGATCTTCATTCATTCATCTAACCACTACTTACGGAGCATCTACTACATGCCAAGCACAGTGCTGGATATTAAGGAAATAGTGGTAAACAGGGCATGCATTCCTGCCTTTCATGTGCCTACCATAGAGACAGATATTAAACAAAAAGTACATGAATAGTTTAACACCAGTTATTATAAGTGCTATGAATAAACGCGGGATGCTACATGACAGCCTGTTGATGTTTTAGCCAAGTGAGACCTGAAAGTTTAGGAGTTGGGCGTATTTATAAGAGAGTTTGAGAAAAACATCCTAGGTAGAGAAAGCAATAGCATATGCAAAGTTCCTGAGGTGGGAAAGGGCTTGAAACCTTTCAAGCCATGGTTCTCAATCCTAGCACCCATATGGTTTCCTTTCTGGAACAAACAATTTGCAACATCTCTCCTAGTGTTCAAAAATGAAATCCCCAGATAATAAATAGAGCCTATCATCACACATAGTTTTAAAAACTGGAATGCCCTCTAGTGTAATATAAAATAGTAAAAGGGAAATTTAATAATTTATTCCAATATGCAAATTCTCAGCATAACCGTACTGGAAATAATAATGAAGTCAGAATGTACCTGTAATTAAGAATTTCTGAGAATGCAACCACCACAGATTCAGGCTGATATCATTGAGATTTATCACCTACTTGGTCTTTCTACATTTGTCTCTGTTGTACTCACTCACACTGAAGATCTACTAAGAGAGCAAATACATCACTGGTATTATGCAACTAAATGTAAATTACCCTTCTCCTACTTTGGCAGACACGTGTCTGGGGTTAACGAGTGTCTTGGTTTTCCATTTATTTCTTTTTTCCTACTAAGGCCTTCTCCTCCAGAGAAGCCTTCCAATACTGACCATCCTCTAAAACCAGTTAATGGTTGCAGCATCTATCTCCCTCCAGTGCCTGGAAAAGTTAAGTGGAAATGACTGGGAGGTGTCATTCCAAACACTTTCACTGTTGGAACTCATGGGTTCCTATCAATCTCATTAGCACATTACGTTAACTATGTAGAATTAACTAGTTTGGGTGCTAAGAGCGCCACTCACTCCAATATGATTTTTAAGGATAAAAATAATAATCGTGTTGGGATGTTATTGTTAATAAAGAGAAAAATTTCACATTATGTTTGCTACCTGGATTACATTTTTTTTTTGTTCTTTGAGGATAAAATCCATGAAGGACTTCAAAGTTGGAGAATTATTTCCCTCAAGCCTTTCCTGCTACAGATGACCAAATTTCTAGTGATTGAGTAAATAAAGCCAAGATTTAAGGATCAGTTTTTATCAATCCTAAGGTTCTGTGGTTAACTTGGAAAAGGTGGATGTTGTTTCAGTATGTGAGGAAAAGGGTATGGGAGAAGGGTGGAAAGATGAGTCATGGCTGAACTCCCCCCAAGCAAACACAGGTCGGAAAGGAATCAATCAGCCATAGTCTGGTCACTGTAAGTCAATGACCATCCCTTTCAGAGACACAGGGACAGCAGTCAGGTCAGAGAAAGGCTGCATGCACTACAGCTAAACCTGCATCTCTCATGCTCATGCATGGTTTACTGTAAGTCAACAAGGCCTAGAAGTCTAGAGAGAAAAACTGGGTCCCAGATTCATTCAAAGCTGAGAGAGAAGTAAGGCTCTTATGTTCAATATCCCTGTGTTTGAGACGAGCTATTGGCACTGACGATACATCTGGCAGAAAACGTTGGTCACAAGTTCAGAATTAGAGCATAATAGTCGTGAGCCAGGAATGCCTCAGTGGTAAGCATCTGTGAAACTTCTTAATGACCCTTGGATCCTGCTTTAATTCCTGGAAAAATTATCTTTATGGGACAGATTAATTTGATTACAGAAAGAGGGCTGGTGGAACTCTCATAATAATTTGCTGGTTGTTCCTTAAATATTTACAAGTCTTCCCTGTGATGTTGGGTTATGGCTGATAATGTGTTGCATGAGACATAGTCTTTTCATTGCTGTTAAAAATGTGCTGAAATACATGTTAACTTCTTCCCTTCCTGCTTCCCCATCCCCTGCCTCTCATCTCCTGAGACGAAGTCCAGACAAAGAGTTTTCTCTTTTCTCACCCGATAATGATCTGGTGAAGTCCATTTTGAATGTCTTTGGAACAAGACCTTTACCTGAAGATTTGATGGATTATGTTTTCCTAACATACAGTAACTTTTAAGGCAATGAGTACTCCTTGTCTTGGTATCATCTTTTATTTTGTAGAGTTTTTTTTGTTTTTTGTTTTACATACTACAAAGGGACTCTACATTCATTATGGCTGCAGAGAGAAGTTCTATGTGTTAGTGATCTACTATTATGTAACAAATCATCCTAAAACTTAGCACTTAAAGAAAACAAAAGATATATGATCATGGTTTTTGTGGTTTAGGGACTCACAACCAGTTTAGATGGATGGTTCTGGCTCAGGTTCTTTCGTGAGTTCACAGTCAAGACGTTAGCCAGAGCTACAGTCATCTGAAGGCTGGACTGGATCTGGCGGACCTGCTTCCAAGATGCCTCACTCACAGTGCCATTGGCAGGAGTCTCAGGCCCTCCCTGACTGCTCCACTCACACTGAGCCTGAGAAGGGTGGGTCCCTCCACAGGGGTGCTTGAGTGGTCTCAAAATATGATGGCTGCTTTCCTCAGAGCCGGTGATTCAAAACAGACAGCAGGGAGGAGTTCACAATGCCTTTTTTTCTATATAAATATATTTTTATTGATTTCAGAGAGGGAGGGAGAGGGAGTCTGCAACTGGGAATGTGCCCTGACCAGGAACCAAACCAATAGGTTGACTGACCCTCAACCACTGAGCCATACAGGTGGGCCACAATACCTTTTTTGACTGATTCCAGAAGTCACAGGCTTTTACTTTTAGCACATTCTACTAGGAGAGAGTCACTAAGCCCAGCCACACTCAAGGGGAGGAGAAGTAGGGTATCCATTTCCAAGAGAGGAACTATCACAGTGTTTGTGACTATGTATTTAATCACATTCTTCCAGATGGAACCAGTGTTTCTGGCCTTGTGGTGGAACAGGGTAATTGCTTTCATTCCCAATAACGATTTCCAAGGAGTCTGGCTCCTAGGACACCTGTGAAGGGTTGGCTCACTCTGTGTCCACCTGTTTTCACTATTTAAATGGGTATTTTTATCTCCCAACTCCTTTAAATTATTCAAATACCAGATGCAGATTTTTAGAGGGAAATGTGAGATGTAGATTGAAGGACCTTGAAAGAGTAGCACCTACTGGAAGCATGTTATTGTAGATTGTTTTTGTATTCGTGCTCCTGGAACTCATTGTAGTCAGGATGAGATCATTTTCCAAATAAACACAAAGAATGATTTTTAAAAAGCAATTGACAAACTGAAATTATCTTCAAATTGTGTCCCCACCTTCTGTACTTAGTAGAATATGTCTGTTACAAGAACAAAAAGCTGTAACCAATATTTTATCTTCTTTTTGCCATGAAAGCTAATGTCATTGTTTCTGTAGCTTAACCATTTTTTTTAAAACCCTTGATTGGAAGGTCTGTGTAGAAGGTCTTAACAGATTGCTCACATTGGACTTCAGTCACTGTCTAGGGTAGTGGGTGTTGAGCTAGAAATAGCCGTCAAGGTTAATGTCATCTCAGTAAGATATCTTTGCGTGGTGCTGGTTCATATTTTCTAGTCAGCTTCACATCAAGTATGTGCCCTTTGCTCTAGCCAAGCTGAATGGCTTAGTGTTCAGTTTTTGCTGCATAACAGCAAGCCACAAAAATCTTGGTAACATACAACAATAAATATTAGTTCTCATCACTTGTCTGTGGGAGGTGGGACAGCTCTGCTCTACTGGTGCTCTGGCTAGAGTGGGGGGATAGCTCCCCATTCTCCTTGTGACAATGGCTAAAACAAAGCATGGCAACCCAACTTCCCAATCATGTTTCACACTTCTGTTCTTGACATTGCCACTAATAATCTCTCTAGTCAAAGCAAATCACTTGGCCAACCTAAATCTATGAGTAGGGAAATGCATGAGTCCATAGAGTGGGAGCGGGTGCATAATTCTATTGCAAAGTAGTAACTAATTTAGGTCATTAACTCAGTTTACCAACATTCTTTACACATACCTTTTCCTTTCCTACCACACTCAATGCTACTCCCTGTTTTTATATCTCTTCTTGGATTGTCATATGCTCTTCCCACGCTCCAGAACCCACTTTCTTCCTCTGACTCATTCATACTCAAGCTTCAAAACTCATTTCAAGAGTCACCTCTGCCAGACCACTGCTTCCTCGCAATATTTTATTTGTTTGGCCAGTGTATTTGTTGTTGCTACTCTGCTTTCTTCCAGCGGAACGAGATTGAGTAAGATCTTCCTCATCTTCCTTCTCTGTCCCCAGGCACATGGCTCCAATCACAGCATTTTCCCATTACACTGCAATTGTTGGTGTACTGGTAATTATGAGCTGTCAACCTGAAAAGGGATGCTCAGGTTTGGTGTGCATGGATGAGCCCTGCACTCATCGTCTCCTTTCCTCTCTCCTTCTCCCTTTACAACTTCCATTCTCCCTCCTTCATTTCCCTCCTCCCTGCTGCACTTTCTCCCCTCACTGCCCGAATATCAGTGTGTCCAATTTAGATGTCTGTGGTCAAAAGACCAAAGGACCTCCTACCTACATTACTATCATGCAAACACCTGCAGTGTAAAATATTCTGTTGTCTTGATCTTGATCTGGCTAGCAGGTTCCTTTGACCACTGGATAGCCCAATAGGTAGAAATATGATTAAGCACATTTTCCTCTGGCTTTTCCGTGGCACTAGCACAGTCTTTATTGGTGGTGTTAAACTTCACAAGAATGAATTATACTGCTTGGTTGCACCCAGCAGGGGCAGATCTGAGCTCAATGGGGCCTGAAGCTTACCCAGTTTGGAGTTTCCTTTAAGGAAAATTGTACGAAGTTAAAAACAAACAACAAAAAGTTAGGTAGCAGGTATTAGAAGAGGGGCCATATCCAAACTCATTGGTGTGATGCCCATAGCTTGTCATAAGGAGACCTAAACTGGCCTCTTACTCGACTACTACCCACCTTGCAGCTGCCAAAGCTATACCCAACTGGTCCCCCAGGCAAACCTTTGCACATGTGCTTCTATTTGCCCCCCTGTTTATGTGGTTAATGTCTGTGCTTCAAGACTTCATGTCATGGGTCAGCTATACTGGAGCCTACCAGAAGGTCCTAGGCATTGGACTCTAGTTACACCCTTCTTCCTTTTGCCCATGCACTCCTACTGCTGATAGTGGCTTCCGGCTGTCGCTAATGTGTGAGTAGCCTCATCATCTTTATTTGATTGTTCAATTCTTCCATTGCTAAGGTGACCAAGTCCCTATGCTAAATTCCCTTTGCTTGAAAGATCTAGAATGGATAATGTTTCCCTGGCTGAGCCCTAGATTGCAGAGGCATACTAGATGGTCAGTTGTTTTATGGGAAAGGCAATAGGAGGTGGGGCCCTTAGCAATAATTTGCAAAGTTTGCTCACTTTCACAGCAACCACATATTTTCCAGCTTTGGCCATCTTCACCCAAAACATGGAGCCTGTACATGCTGGCACTGATCTGCAGCCAAAGAGGGATAGATAAGTGCAAAAAGTACTTGTTGAAGTGAGTCCATTGAATCTGTCACTGTAGCAAGGGATCCTGCCCAGTACCTTGTACCTACCATGCTTCCCCGAAAATAAGACATCCTCTGAAAATAAGACCTAGCACATCTTTGGGAGCAAAAATTAATATAAGACACGTCTTATTTTCGGGGAAACAGGGTAGTAGGCATTCCAACATATGTTGAATAAAAAACAGTCTACTGGTAATTCATCACTAGCATTTCCTAGGCAACAGACTATATAATAACACAACTAACGCCTTGTCTCACAGTTTTTGTGACTTTTGGTAGAATGACAATGAAAGCATTATCCAGGCCTTGCATAGCTGTCTGAGCACAATTCCTGGGAGTTGCTCAAAATGTCTGATTATGTGGAAGTGAGCAGGCTCTGTGGAGGAGCATGAGACTCCAGCCTGTGCTTGCTGTGATCAAGGGGCAAATTAGTAAAATCTCCCTACACAGAGGTTAAAAAAAAAGGGGGGGGGGAGAGGACGAATAACCAAGGGCTAGACCCTGGACTTGTAGTCAGTGTGAGCAGGATAAATGCTCTTAAAATCAACACCAAGGTTTGCTCAGAGCAGAGGTCAAATGTATACACCCAAGGAAGTAAGCTGAGGAAATGTGATAACCACAAGGCTGATGCCGGGCCAGAGAAAATGTGCAGACTGTATCCGCAGGCAGTTCAGAAAGCCACAGCTATTGCAAACAAGACTAAAAACACAGCCCGGAGAGCCAGCTTGGGGTGGCGAGAGGGAGGCAGGGAGCACAGTGGTTGTGTGTGTACAGGCTTCAGCACCTACCTGGGTTGAAATCTTGGCTCTGTTACTTACTAGCTAAAGACAAGTGACTTAAACCTCTGTATTCTAGCCCTCTTTTCAGGTTAATAGTAGAGTCTGCCCTCTTGTTTTCAGCTAAGACTAAATGAGTTCATACATAAAACATCTAGCACTCAAAACTTAATAAGGTCATTTAGAAGCATAGCTGGTATACCAACTAGCCACATCTTTGGTTTGTCAAGGTCTACAATAAGACTTTGAATTGCATTCATCCATCCGTTTGTTTGAGAGATATTTGAGTGCCTGACATGTGCCTGAAACTGGGAATACAATGAAAAACTGAAACAAACAGGTCTCTGACTTAGTAAACCAGTGAAAGAAAATATTAGAGGGTCAGAGTTAGGTGAGTGGTAAGGGAGAACCAGGTAGCCCTAATGTGACTCTTAAGGAGGAACAAATATGTCAACTTGCTACTCTGGTGAGGCATGTTAATAATGGGGGAGGCTATGCAAGTGTGGCAACAGGGAGCATATGGGAATGCTGTAGACTTTCCACTTAATATTTATGTGAACCTAAAACTGTTCTAAAAAAGTAAAAATCTATTTTAAAAATTTTAAAGAAATGAGTAAAATAGTAAGCTTTTAATAAGAGAGTAAGATATAAAAGGATAACTCTTAAAAGTTATCATTTAAAAAAAAGACAAAAGGATGGATGCATAATAGAAAAAACTTTTCTCTGATTATCCTAAATATTTTTGGTAATCTCATAGAAAACTAAGGATAGTAGCTAAATCACATTTTGATAAATTAGATCTTTTATATCAGCTCTGTTCATTTTTTTTAAATGGCAGATAGTGAAAACTAATTGGAGTCCATCAGACTTATCTCTAAGAGGCACGAGTGGTTCACATTGCCATGCAAGAAATTTGTTAGAAAAAGCAGTGTTCACATAAGCCAGGCATAGGAAAACAAAAGTGAAGCTCTAGCTGAAGGAATTTTGTTTGTTGATCCTTCGAGGTCATGCTTGCATTTAAGTTAGCTGCATTTGGTCATTCAATTAGCCTTTTGGTGTTTTATGGGCATCTCCTTACTATGTGTGAGACTTGGTTTGGGATCTGACACTACCACAATAAATAGGGGATGATTCTTACTGTCAACAGTTTAATAGTTCCAGATTAGAACACAAGAGCAGGCAATGCAATGAGATAAATGCCAAAGGAGACAGTGATAATATGGAAGCAAATAACTTATTCATTCATTTGTTCACTCACCCATATAGGGTGTTCCAAAAAAGTATACACATACTTCGAATAATTACAAAAGCAGTGTTATTAAAATACATTTCATTTTCAAAATTGAACTGTCAGCTGTTAAAAAGTGTGTGTGTATTATTTGGGGTACCCTATGTCATTTTTAGTGACATACTATATGGAAGGCTCCATAGAAGTGAATAAGATAGATAATCCTTGCTCATATACATCTATAATTGATTTCAGAGAGGAAGGGAGAGGAAGAGAGAGAGATAGAAACATCAATGATGAGAGAGAATCATTGATCGGCTGCCTCCTGCATGCCCCCCACTAGGGACTGAGCCCACAACCTGGGCCTGTACCCTGACCAGGAATGAACTGTGACACTCAACCACCAAACTATGACCAAGAATCACAGGTCGACTGACACTCAACCACTGAGCCACGCTGGTCAGGCAATTCTTGCCCTCTTGACTCTCTTATGCTCTGCCTGTTATGATTGTGGAGAAGCTTTGATCTGGGTCTTAAAGAATGAGGAGTATTTATGGAGACAACCAAGGTGAGAAGGGAGTGTCAAAAGGAGGAAATATCTGGCACACATGGGGGTCCCCATGCCTTGTGGGAAGAATGCTGGCACTTAGCTCTGGTGACCCCATCTCAGCACCAAGTGGCCCACTTTGGGTCCTCACAAATAGATTTTTGAGGGAAGTCTTATGGGTGATGACTACATTTTGTCTATAAAGAATGACTATGCCTTCACTCCACTGCTCTCTTTCACCTCATTGATAGTCATAGGCTGACATTCTAGGACATTCCATTTCCCTCCTTTTTTAAAATTTTTTTAAATTGATATTTTACAGAGAGGGAGAGAGATAGAGAGCTAGAAACGTCGATGAGAGAGAAACATCAACCAGCCGCCTCTTGCACACCCCCCACCGGGGATGTGCCCACAACCAATGTACATGCCCTTGACCGGAATCGAACCCGGGACCCTTCAGTGTGCAGGCCAACGCTCTATCCACTGAGCCAAACCGGTTTTGGCCATTTCCCTCCATTTAATCAAGGCCTACAAGATTATTATAATATATCCAGATCTGTTTTTAGAGATCTGCAATCTGTAAATTTAGCCTTTTAATTTCAATCCTCATCTTTGGTACTTATATATTTTAACCTATTTTTTTCCCTTAAAAAAGATTTATAATCAAGTTCACATCATGGATTTGGATAATCCTTCAGTGGACACAGGGACAGATATTTATATTAGCCTATATCTAGTTGGATCATAACTTCAAGGCTAACAACATCTAAAATTCTATGATGATATCAAGTTGTATTCTTAGAATTTACTTTTAGGGCATTTTCAGGGGCTGGAATATTATTGTGAGGCTCATCCTCTCTTGATTTGTATTATAGATACTATCAAATTCCACTTGTTTTTTTAATCTACATAACATAGAAAATTAAGACAACTAGATTTTCTACTCCCCAGTCTTCTCCACCTTTTGCTTTCCTTATGAATGAACAAAGGATAAGTCAGGAAGCTCTTATCAGGGGTTGTTCCTGAGAGTATTTTCCTGGATGTCCTCCTCAGCCCAATTGACTGTGTCTTCTGCTTGTGGAGAATAATCACTGAGAAGCCCTGCTGTTAATGTTGATCCCTGAGAACCTTGGGTCATGGCAGGCCTCTGAGTCACCCGCATTTAATCATGAGCAGCCTGCATTAGTCATTGGTGTATTTGATTGTGTTCTAATCCTTTAAAAATTTGTGGTTCCCTCTGGGGAAAGTGGCTCCAATTCTAACGGACTAGACAGTTTCTGCTCTATTCTCAGATGCACACACTCATTCACAAGTGAGGGAGCTAAAAAGTGCTCACTCCAATTATTAACCGATTAGCTTCTAGTTTAGGTAATTGGGTAATACCCAGTAGACATACTCAGGGTAGTTTTCTAACTGAGCAACTTGATTGGCAATCGAGCATTAAATGTTGACTAGTCCAAGTAAGTCATGTTGTTTTGTAAAACACAGAGTGAATAGTATTTTTCTTTGAGAAATCACTCTCTTTCTCTCAGCTCTTAAGAGAAGAATCAGTCCAAAAACAGAAGAACATTGGTGTGCCAGTAGGTGCCCTGCCCTCTTTCTGCCGGGCTGGTCTTTTTTACTCTCAGATAATACCACTACATGCAATAGGCATGTAAGGCTACATGCAATAGGCATGGGTGTTGGGGAAGCATAGTCATGGGTGGAGTAGCCCTGAAGACCACTAACAAGGAAGAAGGACTTTTTAAAATATGATAAGATACCTTTACCCCAAGAGGTCACAAGGAACCCAGCAGTCACCGAAGCTTCCAATCAAGGGACAATCACGTGCAGTTGTAATGATTACTCATACCGTGTAGAAAGAAGTATTAGTGGCTTTGTTGTTGTGATTATTGTTGTTGTTGTGATCAACTATTTCCGGAGTGAATACTATATGAACAGGCTTCCTTCTGAAAGTTATAAGCTACGATGTTAAAAGTGATTATTTTCAAGGCCTAGGGTTATTCCTTGTTTTCTCTTCTAGTTTGTTTGCAGTGAATATGTGCTACATTTAGTAAGAAAAAAAAGTTGTTTGTAGTCATAAATATTTTATATCACTTGCATGCCTGTCACCCGTCAGATTGGTTATTTTCATTGACTTATGTTCCCTTCTGAGCTTTGACAAATCACACAATTTCTCTGTTCAATGTAATTACATGGAGATGTGGTTTCACGGTTTGCTATCTCAAAGCATTGTTGCACCTGAAAAACAGACACCAGAGATCATCTGTGCTGAGTCAGGGTAACCCAGACCCGTCTGATGCAACTGGTTGGGGCTAAATACAGCATGCTCTCACCTGTCCACCAATCTGGTGATAGAACCTGCTTAGACAATGAGGTGTATATGTTTCGTTGTGAGGGTTTTTTTTTTTTTTTGGCCTGTGAAAATGTATAGTTTATTAGTAGCACCATAAATATTTGGAATACAAAGTCTGTTCTGTGGAAAAGACACATGAATAGGTTTAGAATTTTATGGGGCTGAATCAGCCAAATCAAACACAGGCTTTCCCGAAGCTTCCAAGTTTTTAATGGAAACTCACGCTCTTCAGAACTCTGCTGCCTAATTATAATTCATGCCTTTTGCAGATACATTACAGGGTGGATCAAAAGGAAAATGTTAGACATGTGCACTTGTGACTCCTATTGTGTTATTTGTGGAGTGCCATACGTCGGCTGGCCTGGTGCGTGCAAAGGCAAAGGCCAGCTCCTGGCAGGCCGGACCCCGTCAGCATGAAGGAGGAAGATAACCTTGCAGTGTTGCAAATACAGATGCAGGCTCAGAAACAGAACCAGCCTCTATATGTGGGTGTACAAAAGTCACCAGTGTCAGACTTGAATATAAAAGTCCCATGGTAACTATAGCCCAGACTGTCAAGACTATCCCATATAATTGTCTTCATTAGAGAGTTCCTTTTGAAACCCAGAAAGATGGACTACACGGTTTTTCATTTTTAAAAAGATAAATCTCTTCTCTCTCTCTCTCTCTCTCTCTCTCTCTCTCTCTCTCTCTCTCTCTCTCTCTCTCTCTCTCCAGGTCTAACTGGTATCAAAGGAGAAAAAGGAAATCCAGGTGTTGGAAGTCAAGGTCCCAGAGGACCCCCTGGGCCAGCAGGTAAATATTCCTACCTAACATAAAATTGAAAATGAAAATCCTAAATCTTTCTATTCACTGGATATCATAGGTGATGAAAATGGTCATATTACATCCTTATATCTAACTGAAATGGTTGTATGTCTTGTTCATTTTGTTAGGAGGACAATTTGTCTCCTAATACAAGCTCTCTGGAATCTTATTGGTTGCATGAGTTAGGATATGATAGGCCAGTGGTCGGCAAACTCATTAATCAACAGAGCCAAATATCAATAGTACAATGATTAAACTTTCTTTTGAGAGCCAAATTTTTTAAACTTAAACTTCTTTTAATGCCACTTCTTCAAAATAGACTCGCCCAGGCCATGGTATTTTGTGAAAGAGCCACACTCAAGGGGCCAAAGAGCCACATGTGGCTCATGAGCCACGGCTTGCCGACCACTGTGATAGGCTATGCTGTAGTAACAAAGCTTAGTGGATTGACACCATAGAGTTTATATCATACTCATGATACAAAGCTTGATGTAAAGTGGTCCCCCTCCCACTCTCACCCCCCAATTTGGAATAAAAGGCCCCAGAAAGCATCTTAGGTCTCACAGTTCTAAACCCAGAAGGACCTAAGTCACTTGTCACATTTCACTGGCTGGAACTAGTTGCCCAGCTCCAACTGTCCTGCAGGGGAGGCTCGAGATCTAGTGGATATTTGATGGGCACTGGTAGTTCCTGCCACCATGCTCAGCTCACTGAGTGAGTTTTGGGTGAAGTTTTGAGGTTTATGTACATTACTAGGAACTTTCATAATGGTCTTCAGAGGATCAGAGTTGTTATTAGAATTCTAAGTTTGCAATTCTACTGGATATTTGCAATCTCAGCCTTAGCCATATGGAATCAAATGCTTTATAGACTTTTCTTTCCAACCTAATAATTATTTTGGAAAAGTCTTTTTCTAGGAGATATGCCTAATGCAATAGACTCATGTTGCGTGTAAAAATTCCTGTTATTTGAGGTCATATAACTGACTCAGCATCATGAGATGCCCAGAATTGACACTGGGTGGATGTTGATGGAATGAGACTGAATGTATCTAGGAACCACAACACTTTTCAAATACATTTCTCATTTACATTTTGGTTTTAAGTTAAAGAATTTCATTTCTATTTGAAAAATGGTTCTTAGCTATTTTTTGAATACAGCCATAAAAACCAACAAAAAGCCTTAGCTGGTTTGGCTCAGTGGATAGAGTGTCGGCCTGTGAACTGAAAGGTCCCAGGTACAATTCCAGTCAAGGGCACATGACCAAGTTGTGGGCTTGATCCCCAATGGGAGACTTGTAGGTCCCTCTTCCTTCTATATATATAAATAAATATATATATATATATATATATATATATATATATATATATATATATTTAAAAACAAACAAATAAACATGAAAACAAACAAATGAAAACCAAAAATGAAAAAACCCAGCTTAATAATCTTTTTAATTTTACAAAAATTTTAATCTCCATTTTCAGACAATCTAAGTTCTCAATTAATATAAGATACTGAAAGATATTTTGGATTAGTATGTTGGGTCTAATTGTAGACTTTGTCTTTTTCTCGTGCAGGATAATTTCTTTCAGACTCAGACTAATTTATTTCAATTATCTGGGCCATAAATCAGTACAGATGATGAAGTTGAGCTTGAGTATGTTCATGTTCATGTGTGTGTGTGTGTGTGTGTGTGTGTGTACGCCCATACATTTATATGGATTTATATTGGGAACAGAAGTTCCACAGAGAAAACAAGGTTGTTCCTTCTCCTTTAATATCAAAAAGGTGCTAGAAAATAACAGAGTTTGTTTTCTAGTTTTCTGAGCTGATTAAAAGAGTTGCCCTCTAGGAGAATGTGTGATTCCAATATATTCCTCTGTCTAGGGAATCCAGTTTAGGGAGAAGCATTCAATGAGTAAAGGAGAGGCAGATTGCTCTAATTGTCAAGATGTATAAGGTTGCTTCTCATTAAGAGTTAGTTTACTTCTTGGTGGTCTCAAAACTCATCCTGTTGTGATAAAAGACCAACTGGTTTCATTGTGGGTGTTTTTTAGGACCTGCAGGGGAGAGTCGGTCAGGAAGCCCGGGGCCCCCTGGCTCTCCTGGACCCAGGGGTCCACCAGGTCACCTTGGGGTGCCTGGACCACAAGGTCCTTCTGGCCAGCCTGGATACTGCGACCCCTCTTCATGTTCAGCCTATGGGGTGGGAGGTAAGTGCCAGCCTCTCGTGGGCTTTAAGCAATGTTTCACTATAATTCACACCATCACGGTGAAGGGGGGCTATGAAAAATAGACCGAATATGGGAGGGAAGCAGAGCTTGAACTTCCAGAGGCATCTTCTAGAAAGTGCAAATTACTCTAGAGGCTAACTCTTTAAAAAACCGGATGTTCAAAATAACAGCACAGCTAAGTCTTCCTTGCTTCCAAATGGCAATTCCCCATAGAGTTGGCCTCTGATCTCATATTTGGTCACTGGGGGACATGTTTGAACATTCTTTGGGGCCCTTCATGCTATGATATTGCTGTGGTATGGCCATGGTGTAAAATTTACTGTTATTTGGGGAAAACTTCAAACTTAGAACTTTCCCATAACTGGGATCCCCTAGATTCTTTGGGGTGACATCCTGCCCACCACATGCACGGATGACCAAAGATGGTTTTCAGAAGAAACATAAGTGCTGACCTTGCCTCATTACTAACTACTGGACTGAGATTCTGAAAAGATTATGCTCCGCATAAACATCTGCAGCCTGCATGCTGGCGGATTGTGCAATGAGACATTTTCTGACATAGTCTTTCTTGGAAGCAGCAAGAGACGAATTCAGGGACTGCCTTGAGGCAATGAGCTTATTAGTCAATAAATTTAAATTTTCTGCGTTAGGAGAAATTGAACCTTATTTGCCAGAGGAACTGGTCACTGTTTTGCTGATGTGTTTTTCTCTGTCCATCTCTTCTCTCCCTGTTTCCTCGAATCTCTCTGTCCTTTATTAAGATCTGATCCCTTACAATGATTACCAGCACTGAAGTGGAACTCCTCCATTCTGATGACATTGGCCTGGGAAATTGGCTATGGATTCAGAACTGTCCTGTTGACCACCACCACCCAGCCCCAGCCCCTAACAATGGGCACTCTGCTTCCCTCCCTCACCTGCTTCCCTCCCTCACCTGCTTCCCTATCTGCCCACTATCACATCTCTGCTCCCAACACACAATGTCAATACTGGAATTGAACCAAATCACATGTGTCCATTGTATTACAAACAGATTGCTCCATATGAGCTTGGATGGAGGTATATGGTTGTATACCAAGAATTTATGCCAGACTCCCCTTAATGAAGGCTCAGTGCTAAAGTTACTTGCACGGGCCTTCTCCTCTTTCAGGGTCCCCACACAAGATTGATGGGCATCTTTCTTTCTGATTACCCTGCTCTCCGTTCTTCTTCTGATCGCCTCCCCTTTCTACGCTACCCCGCTCCCTGCCCCTGGTGATGGACTTCTAACATGAGATCGATTTTTAAAATTTATTTTTCATAATTCTGCCAAGTTTTCAAGGTTCCTTTTGTAAATAAAACACATAATATTTAATCATATGGCTGTGATTCCATTTTTCTAACAATGTCTGTCATGTATCTGTCCCTTCCTTCATTTACTAATCATCTGAAAGCTCTTGGGGAAGGAACCAGCGGTGTGGTGGGTAAAGGGAGCTACTGCTTTCTACCCAAGCAGGGTATCTCTCTAGCCTAATGATCAAATCTACATCTCTGTGAGGGGAGATGATCAATTTTTTTGGTTTCTGGGTCCTATCAAGTCCCTACCCCGCTCTTCCTCTCTAGCTCCTCATCCTGATCAGCCGGAATTCACTCCTGTCCAAGATGAGCTGGAAGCGATGGAATTGTGGGGCTCTGGGATCTGACCGCCTCGCGAGACATTGGAAGACCAACTGCAAGAACTCTTACGGGCACTTGTTCAAGAAGAATGTCATTATGTGGTTTGTATACTACCTTCTAGGGGCTTGTTTCATCAGCCTAAATCTCTCTCTTAGATATTGTTAATATTGAAAAAGAAAAAGAATTATATATTTTTAAAAATCCCGTAGTCTGTGACGCCATAGGATTGATTTTTCTTTGTTGCTTCAATGACATGCCAGATCACTGGTTTTTTCAGGGAGGCGTGCTCCGAGAAAATTTGGCCAAAAAGTGGAACTAAGGAAACTTTTCTGTGTTAGATGATCTCGAGTCCTAAAATGCAACAAAACAGATGTGGTTGGCATGGGGTCCTGGCAGAACAGAAATTTAAAGAGATTCAAAGATGATGCCATTTATTCCTGTCCCCTGCAACCTTGCTGAAAAGAAAAAAGGGATATTATTGGAGAAACTACCTCTTTGTCAATTGATGTGTCCAACTCTGAGGATCACTTGATAGCTGCTTTCACTGCTGTCCAAAGACATGTGTAACAGGAGAATCTTTCTTAATTTGGTGCTATGAGAAATAGATTTTGTTTTGCAGTGTGGGTTTTGACATGTACAATAATGACTTTCCACCGTTCCGATGCAAACAGATCTAGTTTTGATGAACAGTTTACCCAGTGGTTATTCCAAGGCTTGCCCTCCTTATCTACATGGCTTACTTTGTGCATGCAGATAAGTTTTTGCAAACCTGTTTCCATTCCCTTTTGTAAGCAAATAAAAATTGAAAATGGTGTGTGTGGACTCTTTTTTTACTGCATTTTGAAAAGTCACCTTAAACTTAGCTGAGTTTTAACCAGAAAAATAAGAATTGGCTTCCTTCAGATAGGCATTCAAACATACATTCAAACATCCATTGGTTCAATCTGAGTGTAGTATAGGCTTAACAGAAGTTGACTTGAATTTTATCACTCGTTAATAACCTATCATACAGCAATGACATAGAAAATGCAAGACTGATGACAAATAAATGTTGATGAATGGTTGACTGAAGAGCCCCTATATTTTCTGGTATTAAAAAAACAACCCTGAAAAACTCTAGAAGGCAGAGAAGAAATGAGAATCTAACAAACTCCAACCCCTAATAAGCTCTAACCCCTAATCACCTACTTATAACTATAATTTATCTTTTGTTCACAAAGGAAAAAAAAATCAAGATATTTGAGAAAGATTTGAGTTCTGGTATTTCCTGTTGAAAATAGAGGTGAAGGAGAACCATAACCTATTGTATGCTCTTTTCCCCCGTAGCATCTGTCTAGTAACAGCTAATTTTATATGGTAGAGATGGGGTCAGTTATCACCAGAAGCTGGATTCTTCCAGGGTCTACTTGTCTGCCTTTGGGGGTCCAGCAAAGAGTTTTTGACATGTTTGCAGGAATGAGAGAAGACAGTGTGCAGATAACCAACAGCTGTCTCCTTTTAGTTACACAATATGACTCCATGTGTAGAGAACAGGAATGGTAAAGAGGAAAACTTACCCAAGGTTCATCAGGATGGCCTGACCCAGAATCCCTTGACAGAACGCCTCCTTAAATGGCTGGGGTATGTCATCAGTCACCTCAGACCTTTGTATCTTAGATTTCTTAGTCTTTTAATAAGTGAGAAGAGGGAGGACATTCTATATGTTTTAGTATTTGGTCCTTGGAAATTCAGTCTAATAAGGTGTCACTCAAAAGACTCTCAAAGTTTGTTGTAAATGGTGAAATATAAACCATTAGAGGTTTTAATTCGCTCATATCATTCTTGAGTTGTGCAAATATACTTGGCTTTGATTTTACTTGGTGATCTGAATTTGTTTATTTAAGCTACAGGAAAGTTTCATTAGTTTGGAATGTGTCATCACTTGGACCCCATATATCAGATTTTTATTGAGTGAAATGTTCAGAATAAAAGGTGTAACCCAGATCTAGGACTTTTGTGTTTATAGTACATTGCCTTGAAATAAAATCTGATTTTGAATTGCATTTTTTATTGACTTGCCTATTTTGACAGAAATATACTTATATCTTAATTTATAGTTGATATAGTTTTATAACCCATCATTTCATAAAAAATACAATCTTCAGAATTTCCACCACTTTTATTAGAAACTCAATTTCTTTGGGGAATAATTATTTTAAGGTAATAGTTTGTATTCAAATGGGCTTCTATTTAATTCCAGGGCAACTCTCCCTCCCTCTTTCTTTTCCACTTCCCTTGCCCAATTCCAACCTTCCATAACTCATTTTTCTGTATACCAGGAACTGTTTGAGTTCAGAAAATAAAATCATGAACAAGAGAGCTATGGCTTGACCTTATGGAGCTTCATCTCTAGCTAAAGAAAAATAGAAAGCTCTTGAACTAATAAGCAGAATTAATTTCACATTGTGACGAATGGTATGAAAGTTGCAGGAAAAGTGCGGAGATAGGACTACAAAGAGGTACAAAGGATCATCTGTTTCCACTGGGTAGACAGGGAAGGCTTCTCAGAGGACATGATGTTTTAGTTGACACATGATGACGAGAAAATGTGTGGAAGGGAAATTCAAGCTCAGATCTTGTCAAGAACAAAGGCTTTTTATCAGGAAAGTGCTTGTCATGTTCAAGGAACAAAGAAGGTCCGTGTGGCAGGAGAGGGAATGGAAGAGTGAGTAAGATAAGGCTGGAGACGGAAGCCAGCAGGGCTGTGTGCACCAAGTTAGTGATTCAGATTTTAAGTCCCAGGAGAAGTAATTGATAGATCTTCAACAGAGGAGTGACATGATGGGGCGTATGTTTTAAGTTAGTGAAGGGAAAATTGATCTTCCAGTGAGCCACGTTGCTGAAGTTCCTTTCTGAAGCTGTCATTGGGCAGTTACTATCAGCCAGGCCTACTCCAAGGGTTTTAACATTGTACCTGTTAGGTTGGGCTATGCTATGCTATAATAAAAGCCCTAACATTTCAAGAGCTTAGCACCCTATTACTTGCTCACACAAGAAAGCAGGACAGCTGTCCTCTATGTCTTGGTTTTCTGTTCCACATGGCTGCTGTCTTGGACACTTCTATAGGAGCACGTACTTTCATGACTGCCGAGAGAAGAGAAGAGAGAGCATGGAGAATCCTCTCCAGCTTCCTTCAGAAGTGGCACACATTACTTCCACTCACCTTTCATTGTTCTACATAAATTGCATGCACACACTTAACTTCATAGAGGTGGAGAAGTACAATCTCCTTATGTACATGGAAGCAGAAGAGAACCAGAAATATTGATGAGAAGCAAAAAAACCCTACCACTAGGTTTTAACTCCATTGTCACAGCAACCCAAGAGCTGGTTTACTATTGTCCAAATGAGGAGACAGAAGAACAGAAAAGGTAAGTTTCTTGTCCAAGGACACACAGATAGACTTCAGACCTAGGCAATTTGACTCAAGTTATCTTCTCTTTTTTAAAAAAAAAAAATATTTTTATTGATTTCAGAGGAAGGGAGAGAGAGACATCAGTGATGAGAATCATTGATCAGCTGACTTCTGCATGCCCACCATTGGGGATTGAGCATGCAACCTGGGCATGTGCCCTGACCAAAAATCAAATAGATGACTCTTAACTTCTAGGCTACTCTGCCCCACATATTGGTAATGTTAATGGCAAAAGGGGGTGGAGATGGGGCTCATTAAAGCACAGACTCCTGGACTCAGAGGAACCACGCAAAATTCTGCTTCAGTTGTCTGGGTTAGGAACTTTCCTTTTTTGTTAACCAAGCACCTCAGGTGACCAATAGTATTTTTTTTTTCAGATTATTCTGGTTGCACAGTGGAGAATGTATTGGATGGGATCATAGTGGATGAGAAAACATTGCCATGGTCTAATGAAAGATGGTGGAGGACTAACAGCTTGTGGTATTGTCAGGAATTGACAGTTAGCTAGGTGGATGGAGATACATACATCCCTCTGGAAATTAGAGTTGGGTGGAGAGGTTAAAGAGTTCTGTTTATGAGATAACTGAGTGAGAGGCATTAAAAGGAGAGTTGGAGCTTAGAAGAGGTATCAGGACTGGAGATAGAGATTTAATGGCCATGCACCCGTAGGTAGTATTTAGGCCACAGGAATGAATGAGTCACCTGGAGAGTATCCTGCCTTCTACTATCCTTCCATTTTTGTTTGCACAAATTCTCCAACCTGTTTTTTTTTTCTATTTTATTTTGAAATATATCTCTCAGCCAAATATTCTCCAAAATATAGCCACTACGAACTAGTTGCAAAACACTTGTTGCATGCCCTATCTTATTTCTTTATCTTTGACATGCTTTCTTTTTGCAGCTCAGAAAGCCCCACTTTTCTGCCTCACCCTACTTATATTCATAATCATTCTTCAGAAATCAGCCAGGTTCCTCTTCCTGTGAGAAGCCTTTCCTGAGCCCGAACACAACCACCTGGAAAACCTTGATAAGCACGACACCCCAGTTCTTTAACCTCTGTGCTCCCATATTACTTGTGTACGTTCTTTAAGAGGTTTCAGATTGCCTACAGTGTGCTTAACACTTGCTAGCTGCCGAATAAATGTTTAGGATAATTTCATACTAGCACAGTTTCACTTATAATCTAATGTTCATAGCAGCATTATTTCTAATAGCTAAGATCTGGAAACAGGCCAAGTACCCATCAGTAGATGAGTGGATAAAAAAAAAGCTGCGGTATGTTTACACAATGGAATATTATGCAGCTATAAAAAAGGATATCTTACCTTCTGAGACAATATGGAGGGACCTGAAGATTATTGTGCTAAGTGAAATAAGTCCATCAGAGAAAGACAAATATATATCTCACTTATATGTGGAATCTCATGAACAAAATACACTGATAAAATAGAAGCATGGAACATACTGATGAATCTCAGAAGGAAGGTGGGGGTGGGAAGATATTAACCAAATAATTTGTATATATGCATAACCCATGGTCAGAGACAATAATGTGATGAAGGCATGGGAGAAGGGGATCAAAGGGGCGGGGAGGGAATATAAGTAATACTTTTAACAAAGATAAAAAAGTAAGTAAATAAAATTCACAATAAAAAAAATCACACTCTGTGCACTGTGGAAAGATTTTTCTCTAGAGACAGGAATAGTTCCTAGAAACAAATGACCAGCTTTTATAAAAGCTTACAAATTCAGATTGATTAGTTATTTCAGAATGTAAGGAAGAGGTATTTAAATGTCTTCCTATAAATTAATTTATTCATTCATGTGTTCATTTGTGTGTTCATGTATTTGTCCATGCGTGCATGCATCCACCTAGCAAACGTCTAATTATTATCCACCATTGATTCAGTGGGTTGCAGGAGAGAAAAAGATTAATGGAATGGCATAGGACCTTCCCAACTTCTTTCTCGAAGTGGAAGCAGGTAAGGTCATTTGGGTCAGGCTGTGAAAGAGCTATCCTTTGCCGAAATGTTCAGATTTCAGCCTGAAGGCAATAGAAAGTCAGTGGGTGTCTTTAAGCAGATGAGTCACCTAATTGGTGTTATTTGGAGGCACAATATAGTGTACATGACACATTAGTTTGGGAAAAGATCAAGGAAGATGAAAACCAGCCTTGTACTACCAGCTTCTACAAGTTGTGTTCCCTTTTTACAAAGGATCAAGCATGCAAGGTAACATGTCCAAAGACATATACATACATAGAAGAGGCAAAGAGGGATTCCAACTCTGACTGGTTTGTTCCCGTAGCTCATGCCCCCTCCCCTGTATATACCATGCTGCCTGTTACAGTGGTTCAGGTGAGAGGGCCTGGAGCACAACAGTGCAGTGAGGAATCAGAGAAGCCAGCTTTGGGAACTGATGGGAAGTACTAAGGGCAGAATGAATGACTGAGGGGCTGGGTGAGAGTGGCGGTGGAGGGACAAGCAGAAGGTGAAAATGGTAACTTCACTAAGTGAGCTTAGAAACTTGAGGGGGAGAATGATTTTAGAATGGCATGTTGGTTTTGAGGTTTGTCTGCTTTTTCCAGAGTAAATACAGTGTTACTAGCAGATAGGGGCTTCAGAAGGATGAACAGGGTGGAAGGATTTGGGATGACTGATTTAGGCTGGAATAACCGGGCAAGCCTTCATCCCTTTGGGCCTGTCCTCAACAAGCACGGTCGTTCAAATGAAGAATGAAGGTTTCCAAGGTATGAACCAAAATATTTGGTTTAAAAAAATCATAACTTTTCATTCTGATTTGATGTGGCATTGGAAACACTGATGTAAAGGGGTCATTTGTTCTAGACAGGCTGAGTCCAAAGAATTTCTTTGCCACAAAGTCCTCATTATTCTATACTTTTTAGGGTGACTCTAAAACAAAAGTTAACTACATAAGTACACTTGTATACTTGCAATCGTTTTACATTATTATCAGACTGAATAAATTGATTGAAAATTTGGCTGACACAAGATACATCTTGGTTAAATGAAAAAAGCAAGTGGTAGAATAGTATTACAATATTCACCTATTAACTGCTCGTCTATCCGACTGAAAAGTTGGGGTGAATAGGCTCCAGATGCATTACCCTGGTGACCTGAATATGGCACTGTGAGGAGCTTTTACTTTTTTTTTTTAGGTAAATGTTAATTTCATTTAACTGTTCATCTTTAATGTTTCTACATTGTTTGAAAAAAATATTTTTTTGCAACAAGAGGGTATTTTCAGAAGCTTAATATTTTACAGGAAAATCACAAAAAATTTAGAGTAAAATTCTACTTTATAAAGTGATCTATTAACTTTTTAATATCTTCATAATTAATGGTGTGGAATAAATGAAGAAAAAGGAGCACTAATTGTTTAGAAAGGTGGTAGGCAATGATAATTTTTTACAAATATATTTTTATTGATTTCAGGGAGATAGAAACACTAATGATGAGAGAATCACTGATGGGTTGCCTCCTGCACACTGCACACTGCGGATTGAGCCCGACTGGAAAATGAATTGATTTTCTGGTTCATAGGTCAATGCTCAACCATTGAGCCACGCCATCCAGGCAGCAATGACAATTTTAAAAGGGGAATGAAAGGGCAGCGGCCTAACTGCATTTCCAGGAATAGTGGAATGAGTTGCTTGTCTTAGTAATATTAATAAAAGTATAAATGTTAGTAATGATTTCTTTTTTCTCTACACCTTGCTAAATAATAATTATGCTGGTATGAATAACTATATTTTGTTGCTTGCTTGCTTCTTTGTTTAAATGTATTTTATCTTATTGATTAAAAAATATTCAATGTCCTGAAAGTCAACTTTATTAACCTGAATTAAAAGATGTTTTATGACAAAAAACAGGTAAGTAAAACTAACTTTTTCTTTTCAGATCTGAAATGAATCTGGTGTGGTAACAAAGCAAAACTGAGTGAGCCAGAATAGAGACATTTAATTACTGAAGACATTTTTATTTTTCACTGTCCTTTCATGTGGCTCAATCAAATTCATTGAATCCTGATAAAACTCTACCCCTATGATGTCCTAAAAATCACGTCACAAAAGTTAATCAGGTTGACCTCCACCAGGAGAAACCATTAGTATGTGAAAGTGCTCGGTTATTGAACAGATGCATTGAAGAGAATTGGGTTATTAGAAAATTCACGTGTTTTCACTTTACTTGTCCCTTCTCATGTATGTGTCCGTATTGTGCCGGAGCACTGGAAATTTAGAGGCTCAAAGGGTTGAAACTCACAAAGGGTTCTTTTTATAAACATTCCAGTTATCAGATTTGGACACCACAGGAGGCCCTGCTAACCAAACCTCTCTTGTCACTGGCCGCCTGCTCATGTTCTTGGAGTGTCGCCAACAGGTTCTATATCTGATTCCACTCAAGTGTGAGCATGTTTTTTCAAACCAGGCTGGAGATTCAGAGCAACAGAAAAGCTAGAAACCTGGGTGCAACTCAAAAGCTGACTGTGCAGGGGCAGTAACCGTCTGCCCACATTCTACAGCTTTGGGGAATATTTCTTTTCCCGAAATACCTAGCATCCCTCTGTGGGGTGGTTTCTGAAGGAATTGGATCTATACCTGCATGGCTAAAAATAACTCTCTAGGATAGGCGCGATCACAGGGTCCATTTACCCAGGAGCCCACGGACCCAGTAGCGTGGCGGTGTGGAAAGAGGAGGATGGTTTCTGCTGTCATATTCCTAGACGTCTGAACAATGACATTGATGGTTACCAGAAAGATTGTGGCTTGGACTATATTTCTAAACCTTAACACTTAACTTTTTTCCTTTTTTTCCTTTTCATGCCTATCAAAGCAGCCACTGACTACAGAAACAGCAGGTGTGTTTGGAAGCAATGGCCTGCTTTGTTACTCCTTAGGGACTTGTATTAGTTTGGAGTTGTTGGCTGTCCATTCTTCCCTTAATTGGTTAAAGTCTGGATTTCTCATCTTTCTAACTCTCCTATCACCAAAGAAATACTCCTATCGAGGTCTCAGATAATTTCATATTGGCTGCTGTGTCAGAAACTAGCTACCTTCAGCCAAAACTATGTTCGCTTCTTGAATACAAACTGCTTATTGGCCAGGTGGGAGACATGTTCTCAACCAATGAACTATGAAATCAACTTTTATTGAGTAAGAGCCCAGAAATATATATTAGTATTATATAGCAAATATAGCTGCTGTCACTCATACAACAGTTATTATAGACTATAAACCTACTAGGTACCAGGCACTCTTTTAGAGGTTTACAAGAGTCAGACACTGTGCTAGGTGTTGGGGATACACAAAAGAAAAGACACATTCTTAGTCCTCAACAAGCTCAACTCAGCAATTATAGCACAATAAGGGAGTGCTTATAATATGTTATATTATGTACAGGGAATAGAGCTATCAAAGGAGAAGCAATACCTACAAATGCCTAGAAAGAACTGAGATGTATCAGACATGGTGGAAATAGGGTCAGGAGATAGTATCACACGACAAGGCATGAGGGCATGATTGGGCATTAGCAATGTTCAAGAGGGACTGGGATGTAAAGTCCAACAACTGGAGTGGATGGAGACAAGAGTGGGGAGGTGGCATTACAAACATTTATAGGCAGGTCCTATTGGCCTTGGTGAGGTGTGTGGAGTATAAGCCAGGTGATGGGAAATCATAAAAATACCCATTCCTCTCCACCCCTGACCATCACCTTCATGGCAGCAAATACCTTTCAAGCCCTTGACTTTGATTTACATCAACCTGTTGGATATTAGTGCACATAATACAATGACAGGTTTGAAATTTGCTTGCAAACAAATCTTGTTTCTGCCTTTCACCGAAAAAAACTGCCTCAGGTGGCCACTGGCCCAAGGGCAGCCAAAGCCAGTGAAATAGACCTGCACCCACCCTGAGGCAGGGAGGTGAGCCCAGGAGAGCCCAGCCCCAGTCAACTGAACTCCAGCCAACTCAAGGCTCTCTGCACCCCATTCTTCTGTGTTTTTATGGAGCCTTCTTTACATAGGCATGATTGATTACATCATTGGCCATTGGGGATTGATTCAGCTTTCAGCTCTCTCCCCTCCCTAGAGGTCAGAGGGTGAGACTAAAAGTTCCAGCCCTCTCTCTAATCATGATGGGCCCCCTGGCAACCAACCCAGCTGCTTCCATTCCCAAAGCTATCTCATTAACGTAACAAAAAGACATTTATAACTCTCATCATTTAGAAAATGTCAAGGGTGTTAGGAAGTCTGTGCCAGGAACAGAACACCGTGATAGCGATAGCAGGATACAACTGTTATCCACATATACTGTTACCCACATACGTATCTCAAGCACTTAGACTAGTTTCTGTAATGTAAATATTGGTTGCCTGATTGATCCTGGTTAATGGACTGGAGAGTTGGCTAGTAACCACTTTGAGATCCAAGGTTTAGGCTTCCAGATAAAATTTTCTGAAGCACATACACGTTCACATCTCTCCATGACTTTCTGCTCCGCACACACACCATGTACAGCAACGATGCATAATAATAAAATCATTTTTTCTAAGAAGTTATAAAAATACTTGATTCGTTGCCGAAACCGGTTTGGCTCAGTGGATAGAGCCTCGGCCTGCAGACTGGGGGATCCCAGGTTCGATTCCAGTCAAGGGCATGTACATTGGTTTCGGGCACATCCCCAGTGAGGGGTGTGCAAGAGGCAGCTGGTGGATGTATCTCTCTCATCAATGTTTCTAGCTCTCTGTCTCTCTCCCTTCCTCTCTGTGAAAAATCAATAAAATGTATTTTTTAAAAAATACTTGATTCGCACTTTGTGACTCTGCCAAAAAAGTCAAGGACAGATACTTTATATGCGGAATTTTCTCTAAAGCTCAAGGTCCCTTTTTAGTTCTGTGATGGCTAACAACGAGGCCAGGTGGCATTGTCATCTCAGGGTTGATTCTGAACCATTTAATACAGGTTGACAAGCTGGAACCTCACAGCGACCTACAAAGCACAGGTGTTCCACTAGCAACACAGGGTCTTCTGGCCGCCACCGTCTGCAAGCCTTTCATAGGTATTAACGTTGGAATTAAAAAGGGAGGGCTGTGAGCTTGAAGTTCAGCCTTGAAATGAAGATTGGTTTGAAACCAAAGAGCTTCTAATGGGCCAAATGGAAGTGACACAGACATGTGTCTCCTTCAGAGATGCTGTGTGCTGTCTCCACGTGGAAAATGGATCCTCAGGCTTCCTGGCAGACCGCCTCATTAAAGCTGGCCCTCAGGGGCAGCAACGGCCTCTGTTTTACCAGTAGCTGAGCTCAGGTTTGCATTCTTTGAAGGCGAAGCCCCGAGCAGTAGTAATGCTGCAAAAGTACTCAACTGACTTCAGGGTTTTGGGCAGAGAGAGAATTACCTTTCTCTGTAAGAGCCTGTATTTAAGTTAAACTGGAGCCTTAATGTCTGTCTTGGAAGGATCGGACCTTCTGAAATAGGGTTCTATCCAATTCAAACAGGGCATTGTAGAGATTGGCAGCAGGATTCCCTCCTGGGGCTCTGGCTTCGCACACTCAGAACTTGCTACCTGTTCCATGGCGGAATTTTCAGCCAGGAAAGACCTGGACATTGAGTGTTGTTCTTGGCTGAGGGTGGGACGAACCCCGTTTTCCAGGAGAAGGGAGGAAAACAAATCAGTCGACTGCAGCATAGAAAAAAAGATGGGGGCACAGGCAGGGGGGCAGTGTCAAGATCTGGCGGGGAGGGAATTAGCATGAAAGGAGAAGAACCTATAGTAAGAATAGGATGAAAATGGCAATTTACATGCGTTTTTTTCCAGAAGACTTTTTTTTTTTCAATCACAGTTTAAGTCAACATTATTTTGTATTGGTAAGAGAATCATATACTTTACAAAGTGATCTCCCCCCATGTTTCCAGTACCCACCTGGCACCACACATGATTGGTTGCTTCCCACATGCACCCCTACCGAGGCTGGGGAACCTGCTATGGAGGTGCATGCCCCTGACAGGGAATCAAACCCGCTACTCAAACCCAAGACGCTTGGGTCCGCTGGCCAACACTCTAACCCAGCCAGGGTACTTAGTACTTCTTAATCACTTTGCCTTTTCTCCCACCCCTTATTCCCCCTGCTTTAGTCTCTTCTACATCTATGAGTCTGTTCCCATTTTGTTTGTGCATGCATACTTTTTTAAACCTCCTTCATTTGGGTTAAATCCTGCAAGTGAAACAAAATTCTGCCCTTCGATCCTTGCAAAGATCGCTTCATGACCACCAGTCCTAGCCTCTGGGCCAGCACATGGCCCCGTATGTCTAGACTAAGACATTATTTATCCATCCGGCCGGCCAGCCACAATCCTTAGCATTTACTTTGTAAATTGAGAGTAGAAATTGGGATACGAAAGAAAAGGATTTCATTCTGGGCAAAGGATGGCTTTAAAGACTTGCTTTAGAATCCAGCTTTATGTGGCCCACCTGCTGGGTCCTGATTGAACCCGAGATATCCCACACTTGGAGGTGTGATTAGGATCTGACAACAGCTTGCTCTGCCCATCCAGGAGGTCTTGCAGTGAGGTGCTCCCTACTGCAGCCCAGCCCTGATAAGGAGATGGCACCAGACTGTTGTATGGTATCTCACTTGTGGCCACTTCTGCGGAAGGATGTGATGAACCAGTGATTACAGTGAGTACCTATTTCCAATAATCCTACAACCTGGCCTATGCAATCCTAGAAATGAATCCCTGTGCGATGGAATTTTGCCCTCCCGAATAACAGGACGTATGGGAAAATGGAGTTGGGGCAGAAAACTCAAACACTGACCAAGGGATACAAGAAAACTACCACAATTTTAAGCATCTTAAGTTCCTAATAAAGACAGTTATTTTGAGAGATATGGTTTGCCTGGTAGAGGTGCTTACAATTTTCTAATGACAGGGGGTAGATGGCCGTGACTTCTTGTCCTGTCTTTCCGTTCCTCCGAACGGGCTTCCAACAGAAATCCAACTCTCATGGTTGTGGGCATTGCTGCCCCACCTACAGAAGCTGTTCTGTGGCCACGGAGATCAGATGACTCGATTCTTCTCATGCTGCGTGAGGCTGAAGTTACCTTCAGCTAACTGCAGAGGCGCCTTTTCCACTTTGTTACCAGGGAAGCAGGCAGTTACTGGAAGTGAAGATGAAGCTCTCTGTTGCGTTCGTTTTTGGTGTCGTCTCCTAAGTTCATCACTGTATTACTTTGGGCCGACTGGACATTGCAATGTCACATTTTCTTACTTCGAAACGTTGTAGTACTTGAGGCTCGTTTTGCCTTTGCTACTTCTAATCAGGACGCGACCTCAGGTTTTACTGAGAAACTACAGCGGGCCCTGGGGTGAAGTGGAGAGATAAGGTGTTTGGTATTATTCTCCCGCAGGTCATTATGCCCAGCTGGATGCTTTTCACATTTACCTGGTGTTACCCAATAGCGCAGCACACCGGCTCCTGGTGGGAAATTGCATCTGAGCAAATAACTGTCTGGTTTTAATGTCTTAATTCTTTATGTGCCCCAATTTTCATATGACAGACATACATAGTAACAGAATATACATAAGTTTGCTTTTTCCTTCACAAATGATTCTTGAAATGCTTAGGGTTTCCTTTTTTTTCTGCAAGAATTTTTATTAAGTTCTCTTCTGTTTCGGCTATTCACTGTACTTCAGTAGGAGCTGGGATCCTATTTGCTCAGGCGGTCTTCCTCCCTCAGGTTGCTGGGTCTCCTTCACCAGAGTTGTGGTTTTATTTGGCTGCTTGCAGTTGTGGTCTCTTAGGGCATGTGCAGGTCAGGCTGGTAAACATTCAAGCAATGGCAAATGGGCTGTTGATTTGGTGCGAAAGCCTCTGCTCTGGTTCTCTCCGACAGCAAAATGGAGTTAGCTCCTCTAACAGCAGAGAGGAACATTCATTTGCCAACATAGAGCTCCAGTGAAGGTCTCCATGGGTCAGCAGTTCCCCCCCCCCCCCCAACCCTCGCCAAAGATGCTCTAACCTACAGCAAGCGAGGTTGAATATTTAATATGATGCTTGGACTCAGTATTCTTATAGAACATGTTATCTCACCTTTTCAAATCCTGCAGTTCTATTAGAAACAAGGACTTTCTTTCATGAGCTTTCTAAACCAGGAGCCTAGGCTACAGGAGACAAAAATCCCTCCCGATTAAAGCTGCTGCCTCAGGAGCTCTGGCTTGTTTCCTATGGGTGCCAACTAAGATGGCCATGTCAGAGGTCAGAGGTCAGAGGTGAAGTAGGGCCTGACAGTTTTTATTTTCATTATTTCCTTTGTTTTTGGTCCGGCAATTTAAATCTAACTGTCACTTGGTTGTGAATGGCAGCTGTTGACTTGTACCAGGTTAAGCTTGTGTTATTACAGAATTTGTGATAGGTAAATATAAATACACTTTTACTTATCCATCAGTGGCTAAGGCCCCGGGCTTTTGAGCCAATCAACCTGGATTCAAATCAGTTCTGTGACCTTGCCCAAGTTATTTAACTTAGTGCTGCCTCAGTGTGCCTGTTTTTAAAAGGGGAGGATAACACTATATACATTATAGGGTTGATGTATGGGTTTAAATGAATTGGTTTATGTAAAGCAGTTGTGCCCTGCACACTAGCAGGTGGTTTCTAGCAACACTTCATGTTTAATGCACATACATCAGTACACTTTGCTGAATGAATGGGAATGATCTGAAAGCCACCCCTTGATTGGCTAGGGCAGTGTTTGGCAAACTCATTAGCCAACACAGCCCGATATCAGCAGTACAACTGAAATTTCTTTTGAGAGCCGAAAACCGACTTCTGCGCATAGGCCACAAAGTTTCAATTGCACTGTATGTGCGTGCCTGCACGTGGTATTCTGTGAAAAGAGGCCAAAGAGCCCCAAGTGGCTCGCGAGCCTCAGCTTGCCGACCACTGCGCTAGGGCAAGGGAAAAGGAAAAAAAAGAGAAAAAACATCATAAAAATGGCCAAATGCAGTGGCCTAGCATTTAATTTCTGGAGACCAGATTTTGCTAGGTTATTCTAGCAGCTCAACCTAAATGCCCAGGACAGAAGTGAGTAGGATCCTATGGCGGTATGGAGACATGGCACAGCAGTGTGCAAACAGCACAGAGCGGGCAGTGAGGTTTCTAGGTAATAGTTAGGCATTGCTTTATTTTGGTGTCACGGGGAAAGGATGGGAACAGCTTGTAAATCCTTCTTACCCTGCTTAGTGGAAGGGTGAATTTAGGACAGTAGGTTAGATAAAGTAGTCACGGAGGGGAAAATGAAGGCGGCTCTCTTCCCAGTTGGCGGGAAGAGTGGTGGGGAAGTTGAGGAAATAAGCATAGATGGGTCCTTATTGGCAACTTTCACTGCAATGCTACCCAGGACTTGTTTTTTGTTTTTAAAATGCAAAACGGAATAGTTAGCCAAGTGAGTTAGCCAAGTTAGCCAACTTTATTCTTATTCCCACTGATAACATTCAAATCCAATTTACATGACACAGTTCTATAAAAGAATGGATTCTATTGCAATTTCCTGTAGAAGGAAGATCCCTTCCTGACCTTTCTCCACAGCCATTCGGCACCCATAACAGCTTCCACCCAATGCAGCAGTGCAGCTCAGGAGAAACTCATCAGGAAGAAGTTTCAATCACCTCGTGATTTGCTGCAATTTTCATTTCTCTACAGCCGGTAATCTTCAGGTCTGAAACAAAAATATCAACATTTATGTCTTCGTGAGTCATTATTTCATTTTCACTTGCCTGATGAAGGGAGTTTATTTCTCCAATTTCACATGACATTAACTGTTCATCGAGAAACACCTACAGACATTATTTTCTAAGTTTTTGGTGAAAAACACTAAAGCCAAATCCTTACAAAGTAGAATGGTTAAGTGCAGATGGTTAATTTGCCACTAGGGGTGGTGGTGGTGCACAATATTATGGCTAAGGGATTAGATACTTGCAAAACACTGCATCTCATTAACATGAAACAAATACATCTAAAAAATGCAGATGCTCAAATAGAACATGGGAATGACAGAGGCCAACACATTTACATTATCTTGAAAATGGGACATTTCTACAAAAAAAAATCCTCAGGAAAAAATTGTTGGGAGATTTTAGTTTTCATTGTAAAATGGGAAATCCATTTGGTTTGTGAATAAAATAAAACAAAGCTATAAAACACAGTTTATGATACAGTTTAATTACAGACACTTAATATTATTTGCTCCATTAAGATAATTTATTTTTTAAGAGAAAAAAGCATCTGAATTTCCATTGTAAGTCCATAAAATTGGGTATAAGTATAAAAAATCTCAAAAGTATTTTATCTTTTCCCTTATGCCTTATGTCTTTTCTTCTTCTTTTAAAAAAATTTATCTTTATTGCTAAAGTATTACAGATAGTTCTTATGTCTTTTCATTCCTAAATCGTATTTCTCAGTATCATGCTTAATCTAACAAAATATTTAAGGCTAGAATAAAATTTAGATAGCAGAATAATCTTAAAAACAGTAAAAGGTTGGTTTGATCGAGTTCAAATTTCCATTGTATAGATGAGATTACTTAGAGTTAACCATTCCAGGAAATCCGGTGTCATTACTTATTCCTTGAACTAAAGGCTGTTGAGGTAACAGTGAGGCAGAGTAATGCTACCTTTACACTCATTTCTCCTGGCCCTGCACCACCGGCCTGATTAGAAAAAGTTTAACAGGGCATTTATTAAAAAAATATTTTTATTGATTTCAAAGAAGAAGGGAGAGGGAGAGGTAGGAACATCAATGATGAGAGAATCACTGACTGCCTCCTGCACATTCCCTACTAGGGATCAAAGTTGCAACCCAGGCATGTGCCCTGACCAGAAACGTGAGTTCATAGGTTGACACTCAACCACTGAGTCACACCAGCCGAGCTCAATAGTGCTTTAAGGAAAAAAAATTAAACTCAAAAGACTTAAAAATTTGTTTAAATCATAGTATTGTTCAATTAAAACTAACAGGAATTGTTACATTCAATTATTGCATTAAAACCCTAAATTCTGTTGGCTAAGATAGTAAATGATTTGGTTTTGATCATTTAAAAAGATATTGTTTTTTATTTTAACAACTAGTTCTAATCTGTTCATATCCAAACGGATAGTTTAGAACAATTTAGAATGCCTAATCTGAGCAAAATTCAGCACTGGAAATACTGAGGTATATGGTTTGAGCCAATGCTGAGCTGGGTAAAATGAATGGGAAAGTTGGAATGTAACCTTGCTCCCAGGTCCAGCTAATACTAAAGAGCAGTGAATTAAGTTAAATCTTGTAGGAAAATGTTACATGACTAGACTAGCATGAAATTATGGAAAATCTTGAAGATGTCTAGATCCTTGCTCCTCATGGGTTTTGAAAAGGTAAAAATCTTTCTCCACTGTCTGTAATTATGTCTCTGATCTGAAGCACATTTTATAAAGGTATAGGTAAAAATAATTTTTTTTTTCTTTTTGGATATGAATTTAACAGAAACTGGAAACCTGTAAATGTTTAGGATTAAAAGCTTTTGCATCAGAGGGCACACTAGGCTTACATCTCCGCTGGGTCCTAGAGCTATAGACTGGACGGGATGCTCAGCAGGTTGCCTTTCCAGTGCTAATGTTCTGGCACCTGGAACCCTCTTTTCTTTTCCCAGGTCTGCCTGGATTAACCTATACAACAACCTAAACATAATCCTATTTTCAGGGAAGAGAATTCTAGGGCAGATCATGGTTGTCCTCATACCCTCTCTCCCTTGTGGTCTCACTTCGAATAGCACATTCTGAGAAGAGCATTGAACACTATGAACAAGGGTTTTTCATAATAAACATATGTTTTCAAGCATTTATTGATGCTGAAACTTTCCACATTTAGTTTTTCTACAAAGGTGAGGATTTTGCTTAAAATAAAACAGTACTGACTTAATATGTGATACATAAAAACCATTTCTTTCTTTTTGTTTTTGTTTTATCACTGTAGATAATGTGAAGCAATTCTAATTGAAAAATTTCACATACCTAGTTTTTCCTAAGAAAGTTCTCTTACAGAATTTTAAAAAAATGAAAAAAAAAGAGTTTACAATGATCCAAGTTTTATTTTTAACCTACATAATGAAACATTTCCATTACAGTGCTAGCAGTATGATTTCCATGATTATTGTGGTTTTGTAATGTGTTGGCAAAACTGCAATGATTATGGAAATAATTATCGATAGTAATAAAATAAGCTAACCATTTGAAAGCTATAACCATTTGAGAGATATAATCTCAGCAAATTTTGAAAAAAGGATAGTTCTGTTACTGTTTGAGAAATAAGTTCTAAGTGAGCATCTTACACACTTACATGTGGCAAACACACATCTACTCTGTACCATCAAAAAGCCCAAAATGTAACTTTATAACACAATTACATATCCATAAGATGTAAAAGTACTAATCTATCAAGTGTATTCATTAATTTAAGAAGTGAGGTATATAAGCAATACTTCTCAAATGAAAATGGATTTTAACTACAAAAATATTTATAGTTTTCTCAAAAATTAGTTTTTTCCTCTTTTTTAACCATTGTTTTGAAAATGACTAAACAACTAGCATAAAAAAAATCTCATGTTTGCTGAAGTTAGGCCTGAGAAAATTTTGTAACTAATTTAAAATAATTTAAATTAAATTCCAACAATGGTAGCTTTTAATTAAGATTTTAAAAATGTTGTCAATCACCAACTGGGCTCAAAGCTTAGTTTGACAATTATTATTGTTGCTCAAAAGCTTTCTGTCTAGTAGAAAAACTAATATTTAACCTGAAGCTAATGATGCTTCCAATTACAAAATGTACATTTTTATATTATGAACATATTTCACGTTGTATTGCTAGGGAAACAAAAAACAAAACAAGCTATTTTTGTGTCCATTTATTTATGATGCAATCCAGGTACATCTGTTTGAGTCAAGTCTCTGCAGATTCACCAGGAGATCTATCTTGGATAAATTCCAGTTACTACATTCGAAAAAAAGATTATATTCTTGGCTTAGCTATTTTGGGTGGAACAGAAGCATATTTTAAGCAAGTTCCTCCTCCAAAATGAGGAAAAAAATTTTTTTTCCATATGAAAGCAAATGTATCAGTAATAAGAAATCCCATTTACAATGGACTGCATTGCATGATACCTCATATAATTTAATTCTAGTGTATATAATAACATTCAATACTACAACTTTATGACATTGCAAACAACTAAAATGGCAGTCTATTAAAGTAGTCTTTAGCCACATGAGCCTACTAAAATTTACATTAATTAAAATTACATATAATTAAATATTCAGCTCCTCAGTCATGCTAGCTCAGGGTGAGTACTCAGTAGCTACATGTGGCCAAGAGCTACTACAGCAGACAGCTCTGATTTGGAGCTTTTTTTTTTTTTTTTTTTTTTTTTTAATCACTGAGGAAAGTTGTTGGTCCTGAACTAAAAGATCATCTGTTTCTTAGATAATTTTTGGTTAACCTAAAAATGCAAACTTTTTCCTTATTGCATACATTCCACATCAATTCATAAGTAATAATACAAGATAAACTCATAAACTGTAAGCCTACTTCTGCCCCACCCTGTATGTTGTGTGTAAGGCTACTTGTGAGGAAAGATCACAACTTTAAAGCATAAAGGAGAGCTGGTATCTACCGTGTTTTCCCGAAAATAAGACATCCTTCGAAAATAAGACCTACTTCATGGAAACATAACACATCCCCTGAAAATAAGACCTAGTGCATTTTTGGGAGCAAAAATTAATACAAGACACTCTTATTTTCAGGGAAACAGGGTAGTACATATTCCTGCTACAGGGAAACCTGGAATGAAAAGAAAGGGTGAGGGACTTATTTTATGCAGAAATAAGAGCAGAACAAGAGCAAGTAAGAGTTAAATTGGACAAAAGACTACCAGTCTTAAGCAGCCTGCTATTGCTTGGCAGTGCAGTGGAGTGGGAAGAATTTAAGCTGAAGAGATAGGGAGGAGCCAGGTCATGAAGAGGTGGAAGGCCAGGCAAAGAAACTGGAAGTAATCAGATGAGAACAAGTATGTCAAACCTAAGCAGCTTTCCAGACCTGAGGTATAGGGGACTGTACAGAAAAGAAGAAAAGTTTTTTGTTTTTCAGTATGGATTAAGACTATAAGTATCTAGGATTAAGGACTATTCATTACATAATAGTATCTGCTTAGTGAAGCAATCTGGAAAATGGAAAATCACTTTAAGTAATGACAAGTCATTTATCACTCTAAGAGACTACAATTAATCCAAATAATGTCACCCCCCAAACAAAATATCTGACCATTGTTGGCACCTCTGAGCACCTTCACATTTACCTGGCAAGGTCCTAAGACTTAGAAACTAACAACATCTAGAATTTGTTTGTGGGTAGAAGCTGCAAAGCGTATCCAAGGAAGTAAAAGAGTTCACTATCATTTAAGGCTTATCAGCTTAAAAAAACACACCAAACATTAAAAACAAAGACAGGAAAGAGAAAGACTTACGCAGTCCACAATCTTGGGAAAGCCTCTATTTCTTCTTGTGTGTACTCATCTAGACGTCTGGGTACTTTTCGTGGTTGTGGAAGCTCTTCCACTAAATTCTTACGAATATCTTCGGGTATATCCTGGATTAAATGAAAATTCAGGCTTAAGTTTTCTTAAAACATATTCTTTAGTGCCAAAACCAGTATGGCTCAGTGAATAGAGTGTCAGCCCGCGGACTTAGGGGTCCCAGGTTTGATTCCGGTCTGGGGCATGTACCTTGGTTGCTGGCGCATCCCCAGTGGGGGGTGTGCAGGAGGCAGCTGATTGATGTTTCTCTCTCATCGATGTTTCTAACTCTCTATCCCTCTCCCTTCCTCTCTGTGGAAAATTAATAAAATATATTTTAAAGAACATATTCCTTAGTAATAAATTAGTAATACTTAGTATTAAGCAAATGATAAAGGCAATATTTATAAAGTGAGAAAAAATAAACTTTGGAAAAATCCCAGAAAAGTACATTAGATCAATGAAATCTCCATTTAGTAATATATTTCATATTTAAATCTTGACAAACATATTTCTATGATAAATTAGACGTCTTCAATTCTGAAAACTATGAAGTCACTCAGTTCTATTTAAATATACACACATATGTATAGTTTAATGTTTTTCCCTTCTTTCAACTTCAAAAAGGCACTGCCTTGGCTCATTCTCATGATTTTTTGTCTGATGAATGCATGTACTGGGTCTACTACTTCCAGTGCTACCAACGTGTAATCCAGTCCAGAAAAAACATGATGTCAGTTTGTCCCATAATGATGGTACATTTATGGTTATGGTTGGTGTCTGTCTACCAGATAGCTTTAATATAAAAGTATCTTTTCTCTGTGGCATGATGTCTTGATACTGTAAATATCCTGTTCTACAATAATCTTTTTCTTTTATATATATATTTTATTGATATTTTACAGAGAGGAAGGGAGAGGGATAGAGAGCTAGAAACGTCGATGAGAGAGAAACATCAACCAGCTGCCTCTTGCACACCCCCTGCTGGGGATGTGCCTGCAACCAATGTACATGCCCTTGACCGGAATCAAACCCAGGACCTTTCAGTCCGCAGACCGACGCTCTACCACTGAGTCAAACCGGTCTCAGCAATAATCTTTTTCTTAATGACTATAGAATATGCTGATAATGGTCACCTTTTAAAGTCAGTATCATTCCTACATTTTTTTAGATGACATTCTTGTCTAGAGAAAAGCTTTTTTCCTTTTCCAGAAAGGAGAAGACAAATTATAACAAGGTAAGAAAAATTTTAGACTGTCATTGTGGGCTTATAGACTTTTGTTTTATATTCAACATATTTATCACTACTATTCATCATAAGGCCAACAGTCTTATATGTGGTCAGTAGGCACCAATTCAACCTACCTCATGGTTTTCTGTTGCGTTTTGGGGTGTTTTTTGGTATTTTTCTATTGGTGTTTGAGCATTGCCTTACCTTCTGCTACTTACTATTTTAGTATTTTTCATGAGTATACTCTGTAATAAGTTTGTGTTTTTATCTCGTTCAGAATCAGAATCAACCATTTTCCTAAAGGGAACCAGGTTCCTTTTCAACAGGATACAATGTTTAGAAAATAAGATCTGGGCATTGCTGTGCTTACTTCTGTTCATACTTCATTTTATTTTATGAACTAGTGGCCTGGTGCATGGATTCATGCACAATAAAAGAAAATAAATTAGAAGAAATATTATTGCTTTTAACCCTTTAAAATAGAAGTGTCAACCAAATTCATGACTGACAATGACAGATTGAAACACACGTGTGCAACTGGCACCAGTGAGGGTTTTATATGTATCATGCAAGTGCAAATCAACATAGTCTTTTATAGATATAGAATAAACTTGCTTAACTAAACCTTTCTGATTTAGCTAAACCTTTTCTAGTCCAGGAAGCACTTCAACATCTCTTTCAGATAACTGTCAGCAACACAGCAGTAAATATCAACACAAGAATATTATTATAGATCACGCAGGGAGAACAAAGGGTAACATTTAACTGCAGCAGTGTTTGACTATATTCTGTGCAGTGAGAAAACCTGAAGTCATTTTCAAGGTCCAACATTTCTTCTTTTCAGTCGAGTTAAGTTTCTAAGCTTTCTATATCTGTTTTCTGGCTAATGAAAAGAAAATAGGATTCCACCGAGTCTCCTATCTACCTACTCCAGGACTTCTGTAAAGATCAAATGAGATGAGGCATGAGAAAACACTTCACAGACATTTGGTTAAACTGTAAAATGTTTGTACCTGGCTATAAAGCAAGTCATGTTCCTGGGCTGAAGAAATTGCAAGGAGGCTAGTCACTAGGGAGAGGAAGCCGGGTGTTGCGATGTGACATTGCCCCATGCCTACAGCAACTGTTTCCGGGCTGGGCTGTGGGCTGCATTTTGTGCCATGGAGGTCTCTACAGCATTGGCTGTGACATGGTGGGGTGTTGCTCCAGGATGGTGTGGGGCCTGTGTTTTACTTGGGGGAAGCTGAGTGTTGCTTTGTTGGCACCAGGTCTGTGGTGCTGTTCCTTTGTAAAGTGTACATCACGGCAGCTCCTGCATTGAGCATCTGCCCCCTGGTGGTCAGTGTGTGTCATAGCAACCAATCCGATGGTCGGAGGGACACTTAGTATATTATTCTTTATTATATAATCTCATTTTCTTCCTTATTCCTTCATCTCTTTGTGCCCACATGCCAGTAAATAGTCAACTTCATTTTCTCATTTACTCTTCCTATATTTCTTCATGCAAAAAGCAGATATAGTAGATATGTGTGTAAACATTCATAAGAATATATGCATACAAAAGGTGATAAGTTATCTACACTGTCACCTTGCTTTTTTTTCACTTAATAATATATCCTGGAGAAAACATTAATTATCAAGTCACAACGTTTGTCCTTTTATTTGTACAATAGTACTCAATTGAATGGATATCAGTTTATACAGTTTTCTATGATTAAGCAATTATTTATTTCTATTATTTTACTATAATAAATCATGTAAAAATAATAACGTATATTTTCAGACTGAAAATAAGAATGCTGGATTCAGCAGGAATCTCCTTATGTATTTTGTGGAATACTTCATAGTTGTCAAGATTCCTTGTGGGTTTGCACCATTTTATACTTCCACCAGCAATGCATGAATGCCTTGACAAGAACAAATGTTGTCAAGTTTTTAAATATTTAATAATCCACTCTTGGGGGGAAATGGGATCATTTATTGTAAAGTCTGAAATTATTTAAGTAATTTACTATTCAACTGAATTGCCATGAATACTTAAAACATCTTCACTCAAACCTGGCTATCTTAAAACTGGGATAAATAATATTACTTTTGTGTCTTAGAAATTATAGTTTATAAAAAAATGTGACAGTATAATCAGAAAGAGGAGTTATTAAATTCTTGTGGTTTCATGAAGACCATTTATACTTGGGTGATGACAGTGTTCCTGTACTTGGTACCTCCAGGTGAAGTGAATAGTGGAAGATTATTTTCCTCATTCATAGAAAGCAAAGATAATAGATTAAACATTTTGATAAAAAACATGAATAATTTACTCGTGATTTTATGCTAATAACGGCATAATACAGTGGCTTGAATAGTTAATGGTACTTGATATTTTGGAATGAATTTCTGCATTATTCCTCTAGTAGGAACTATGAGGACAATGATCATGACTGTGGTAATGACAGCAACTAGCACTTATTGTGCCAAGCCCTATCTAAGTGCCCTATAAATGTTATCTCATTTAACTCTTACAATAGTCTTATAAAGTAGGTACTATTATTTCACCCATCTCACAGATGAGAAAACAGAGATATTAAGTCACTAGTCCATGGCCATAAAATCGAAAAATTGTGGGACATGGATTCTAATCCAGACAGTCTAATTCCAGAGCCTACAGTCAACTATTTTATTACAAAATCTCTAGTATTACATTATATACTAATACTAAAGAAAAAAGCTAAATACTTGAAATGGTATAAGAATAATAAATAAAAATATTTATACTTTTTTTTCCAAGTCCTTTTTAGATGAATGAATACTTTTGAGTAGGGACATGTATCCCAGAGTTAAATTATGGGACCTAATTAGCAACCAAACCTAAGTTATTTATCCATGATTTACAGAATGTTTACTACTGGTCAAATACAGTGTAAACTAAATGCAGTTTTTACTGTTGTTAAAATCACCAATTAGTATCCTCAACTTAGCAGGAACTCTAACCACAGTACCCTGTTTATTTTTTTTTAAAAAGCAGTTATTAAAATGAATAAAATATAAATTACTTCTGTCCAATAATGGCTCACATTATGACTTAAAAATGAACAATTGCTATCAGTGAGCTCACTATAAAGTACAGAAAAGAAATTCAGAGTTTGACATGAAGCTATTGAAAATAAGTACCACAATTATTTTAAAAGAAGAGAAAGTATTTAATTGAGGATAAGTGTTGCTACCAATGACCACTGACTTACCTCATCTGGGAAAAGATGTAGCCTTTGCATCATGGTCCTCCTGTGAAGGTTTTTTGGGAGCATGCCATAAATAGCTAGTTTTACAATCTGGAAAACACATAGGTAGGACTCAGTAACATACAAATATGACTTGTGATATCAAGAAGGCAGATTTAGTTAGACAGTGATGAAAACCAGTGGGCCATGAAATAAGTACATGAAAGGAAACAAACTGAGACCAGAGTTGATATGTGGCAGCAATAGAAAAGGAACTTTTATTATTTACACATTACTATTTCTTTAGGCTCTATATTTGTCTAATTTATTTTTTAATTAGCAAAAAGGACAAAAGGAAGAAATTAAAAAATAACCTATGTGTGTGCCAATTTTAGCTAGACTAAGAAGAAATTCTCTAAGCTTTTACAAACACCTATGGCTCAAATATTTACTGTGCAGTGATTAGAGTAGGAGGTTTCCACCTCAAACACTAAGCCTGACTATACAGACACGGATTTAAGAGGTCGCAAATCTACAATAGTGGTAATGGTTAACATTCTCGGAACTTGCTATGTGTTTAGTGGTCAGTGCATTCATTATATTTGATTTTGTTTACAATGTGAGTCTCACTTCACAGAGGAGAAAACTGATGTAGTGAAATTTTAGAATTCCCTTGATATAATTCTTCCTAATAAAAGAGTAATATGCAAATTAACAATCACTCTGCTTGACAAGCCATGCCCATAAGCCAATCATAGCAAGTATGCAAATAAACCCAACCAAGAAGGCTAAAGCCACAGAGAGCAGGAGGGAGGTGTTTCCCTGGCGACAGAGGAAGCCTAGCTTTCCACCTGCCCTTGCTGACCTAAGCCCCCATTCAAGGCTACAAAGTTTCAATTATAGAAGGTGAACAAATCCAAACAGAAACAGCTGCTGCCACAGAGTGAGCAGGAGGCTTGGCTCTGCTCCAGGCTACAAAGTTTCAACTGTAGAAAGTAAATATATCCCAGATAATAGGGCCTCTGCTTGGGTTGCTGGGGGGGCATAGCCGACCTGAAAACCACCACAGGCCTCTTGCTCAGGCCACCCCAGGCCCCAAAGGAATCCCCATCCTGATCCGTGACACCCTTCAGGGCAAACCAGCTGGCCCCCACCCATGCACCAGGCCTCTAGCCTATCTAATAAAAGAGTAATATGCAGATTGACCATCACTCCAACACACAATATGGCTTCCCCCATCTGGTTAAAGATCCTGCCCTTATGTGGACACAAGATGGCCACCACAATATGGCCATCAGGGAAGGGCAGTTGGGAGGGACCAAGACTGCAAGGGAGGGCAGTTGTGGGTGATCAGGCAAGTAGGGGAAGGCAGTTGGGAGGCACCAGCTTGTAAGGGGGGGCAGTTGAGAGGGACCAGGCCTGCAAGGGAGGGCAGTTGAAGGCGATCAACCCTCAGGGGAAGGCAGCTAGGTGTGACTAGGCTGGCAGAGGAGGGAAGTTGGGGACAAACAGGCTGGCATGGGAGTGGTTAGGGAGTGATCAGGCTGGCAAGCAGAAGAGGTTAGGGGCAATCAGGAAGGCAGGCAGGTGAACAGTTGGGAGCTAGCAGTCCTGGATTGTGAGAGGGATCCCAGATTGGAGAGGGTGCAGGCTGGGCTGAGGGACAACCCCCTCCCTGACCCCGTGCACAAATTTCATGCACCGGGCTTCTAGTCTATATCATAAAAGGCCTGTGGTCACAACCAAATGAGCAGCGGCTCTCGTGGTGGGCGGGGCAGGGCACCAGCAGTGTCCACAGACCGTGCAAGGCATCACGGGGCGCATACATAGCCTTGATGGCAGGCCCGGCCCAGGGAACCCTAAACGCTGGGCCTCTAGTGTATCTGTGTGTCCATGTGTGAATTCAAACCAGGCAGTCAGACTCCCAGAATAGATATACAGTACAGGAAATCACACCTTCAAGTATTTCTGTGCATAACTTACCAGGAAGACAAAATGTTCCTTTTCTGTACCAAACTCATTACCAATATGGCAAACTAACCTCCCCCTCTGACCGTTATCCTCACTGTTGGTTTAAGAGTGATTTCATGTATGTTTTGTCAAGAGAAGGCCACACAGTGTCACCCTGGGCTTCATAATCTCCTGGGGGCCTCCTGGCATACACACTGTATAGTAATACATGGTGAGTTATTCATAAAACTGCTGAAAGAGACATTTGGAGTGTTGTATAGATTTTCATCACCTGTACTCACATTTCAAGGATATAATTTTACATGCTTCATAGCTAAATGCCTTAAAACAATTCATGTTAGAACAGGGTCTCACTACAAAAGGATTTTCTACTCCTTCTATTTTCTCATCAAAACCTTTCTACACATAAAAGCTAATGACATCTCATAAATATTCTCCATCTATTTTTTTTAGCTTAGTTCTGTTGGTATTTTATGTTTTGGAGACTTTATTTAAATATTGACATACTGTTAAAATTAAGTCATAGAAAATTCAGTTCCTCAGCCACACAGCCACTTTCCAAGTGGTCAGGTGCCACTTGTGGCTTAGTGGTGACCATCTTTGACAGTGCAGACACAGAACTTTCCGTCAAGGTAGAAGAGAGAGTTTTATTGGACGGTACTGATCTAGAAACTAGCCTTTAAAATGTTTGTTTTAAAAATTCTTCTGTAGAAACTGACAATGGCAAACTATTCAGCAACTTTTCTGAATAAACAAGTCAGCAAGTCTTTATATCCTCAAAAATCATCCCTTTAGCAATTTTACTCTATTAGTAAGATTACATGGCAATTGGCTTCCTTGTTCTTAAATAATTTAGTTGTTCTTAGTTGAATTAACAAGTAGGTATTTTAAAAATTTACTCTATTAAAACATGCAAACACAACAGTCTAATTAGAAAAAGCTAGAAAAGGTTATAAGCTGAAAGGAGAAAAAGACAGATTTACAAACATAAATATCCGCAAAATAAATATGACACAACATGCACATACAATCAAGTAATTCTAGCGGTATAGACTTAAGCAAATGCTTTCAGGAATTTAGAAAGTGAGAAAGATAAAACAAGGTGAGGTTAATAAATATCACCTTCCTCAGATAACTGGTAATCCAGGGCATGTGCCATTTAACTCACACAAAATAACTCTATTAACTAATTATAGGAGGTGGAGAAACATACGAAAGGAACCAATTTAAAAGAAAAATGTAAGGACACAAAAGCTCTTACAGAAACTAAATATATATGACAGAAGGATAAAGGATAGGATAAAAGGGCTGAATCAATATATTTATTCGAGTTTAGAATAACCTTAGTGATTTTAAAATGCTTTGAAATATTTAACAACCTAGTAATAACTATTAAATGTATTATGTATTTTATAAATACTATTCCATGAATATCAGAAGAATGCAATACGAAACTCATTCTCTTACAAGCCACATACACTAAGTACTGATGCACAAATTGTCTGCTGGAAGAAACTCACTGCTCCAGATAGACAGGTATTGGAAGTAAAATCATTGACCTCTTCCTTAATATGCCAACACATAGTCAAAATTAGGGATTAAAAAAAAAATTAAGATCTTTTAATGAGGTGTTAATTCAAATGGATTTAATTCTTAAATAGTTTCCAAGCCTCCATCCAACATTTTGTAATACATTTCATTCCTTGTTTATATAAAAAAATGAAATTACTATGTCACCCAATGCGAAATTCTTCAAAAAGTTGATTTATACTGCCTCCTAGTGTACAGTGAGGATATCTGAATAATATATAAACTTTAATTTTAAAAACATTTTAATATTAAAACTATAATTTGTGTAAGAGTTATGGTGTACTATCAAAGCTTAAAAAAGAAACAAATAGTAAAGTTTCCTTTAAGAAGGAAATTGAACCCAGAAGGAAGGCTGAGTTACATGAAGGGATTGTAAGCAAAGAAAATAATAAAAAAAATAACTGTATAAACTAATAACAAGAATGTTGAATTGAAAGATTTTTTAAAAATCTTGACTTTGTGTGGGTGGCACACAATGCAATGTACAGATCTTGTATCATAGAAATGACACTTGAAACCTTTATGATCATATTATCCAATGTCACCCTAATAAATTTAATTAAAAAAAATCTTAAGCATAGAGAAAACATATGGATTATGAGAGAAAGTGGGTATTAAAAACCTTCTAAGGGCCTCTTTGATTTGATTTGAAAAAAAGTAAGTATATTGAGTGATCTTAGACATCTAATAAACTCTACCAATCCAAAAGAAAGTAAGAAAATGAGGAAAAAATAAAATAAAATATAGCACAGTAAAATTTAAAGTAAAACTGTAAAATGTCATATTAGGCTAATACTATCAAATGAAGGTTTATACTAGAGCTACATTAATATTTTAAAAAGTAGACCACAGGTTAAAAAGCATTATTGGAGACAAAGAGGGACAGTGCATACAACCTCATCGATTATTTAGGAAGATTATAATTGCAAACTTACATTTATCTAATGCTAAATCTTCAAACATGCAAAGCAAAAACAGACAGAACTACAAGAAAAACATTAACAAATCTACAGGTGAAATTTTAATATTTTAATATAGCTCTTTCAATAAAGTGAACAAAATATGTCAGTAAGAATATAAGATTAGAACAATATAGTTAACATATTTGCTGTAATGGATAAACATATAGTGTATATAACTATCTCCCCAAGACATTTTCAGCAAACATATTTTAGGTGATCCTGCAGGTGTCAAGAAATTTTTTAAAAAGCATCAACAGTCTTTGACTAAATGCAAAACACACAAAATAGTAATATTAAAATATGTAGAACTGAATGATAATAATACTTATCAAAGTTTGTGTGGTAGAGTTAGCATGAAGAATTTATAGTCTTGAATGTTAGCTACATTAGAAGAGGAAAAAGCAATGTCTGTTTTTTCCACAGAAAAAAATAAAAATCCAAAAATCTTACTGCCACTGGATCCTTTAGGTGAAGTTGTGCAGCTGTTACTTGTTTGAATCCACCTGGGTAGCTATCAAAAGAAGCAAAGACAGTAAAGCTGGGAGTAAGTTATACTATAGTATTCTTGAATATTCTTTTATAATACAAAACTATTTTTATTATGAAATTATACTTGCTTCTGAAAACTATGCTATTCATTAATGTCTTAATAATTAAGTAGTAGTAGATTAAGTAAGGTATCTACCATGGTTAGTTCTTCAAAAGTGAAAAAAAATGTAAGTAGTAGCCTATGCTATATGAAATGCTATTTTTTTTTTTTATGTGGGAAACCATCATTATTTCACAAAAAATTCTACATCTTGAAAACTTTCTTGGCATGACGACTTATATTTTTATTGGAATTTAATTACTCATCATTCACTCATTTGCTCACTCATTCATTTATCTTGGGGTAGTTTATAGCTGTTTGAATTAAGAGAGTTATCACGTTACCCCTAATTAATAAAATACTTCATTGTGTTCAGATAATAAAATATATAAATGTGTAAATTGGAGACTAAAAATATGTTTATTTTGGATAATATTAGAGGTAGCTCAGTCACTTGAATACCACAGATTAAAGTCTGGAATCTAGATTTCCTATTGGCTACCTAATATTAGGCAACTAATTTTACCTCTTTATATCAGTTTACTCATATAAGAACAATGATAATTTTTGCACCAGCTACATTTCAAGATTTTTATGAGTCAATTGAGAAAATGTTTGTGAAAATGCTTAAGAAATTTAAAATAAAAACAATATTAAGATGTAAGGTTTTATTACAATGGATGAATGAATAAAGCCTAAATGATTTTCAAGGAAGAAAAAAAAGTAGAATCAGTGAACTCTGCAAGAAAAGTTTAGATGAACCTAAATGTGTTTCCTCTTGTAAGTTTCTTTTCAACAAGTTAAAAACATTTTTAAGATGATTTAAAGAAGCACCTTTTAGGAATAAATTTAAGAAAGCATATTTATAAGTTTTCTGAGAGAGATAATTTTCAAGTTGAAATTTACTTATTTCACAATGGAATTTCAGATTTCGAAAAAAGAAATGCCTGTCTAGACTTCTATTTTTATATTCTTCCTCTCCAGGGGGAAAAATGCTTTACATCTTCTACACTAAAGATTATCTATTTTTAACACTTGGTTGGCAACTTCTAAACCATAATCCCATGTATATTATATTTCAGAATTTGGATTTTATGCTGAAAATTCTGAGGAGAGGACCAACTTGAGTAAAGCAATATTCAGTTGGCTTGTTTTCCAGCTCTTTATAAAAGTCAATTTTAATTTCAAAAACAGAGCAATGATCAAGAAGGGTAAATTATATTGTGCACTACTACACAGTGACTGAAAATAACACATTAAGTAAAAAAAAAGATATAAACATATATATTAAAATGTTCATTTAATGGATGAAGATGATTTTTAGTTCTCTAAATTTCTCTGTATTTTCTAACATTAGCATGCATTAAGACTTTTACAACTAGAAAGATAAATGCTGAATACAAATTTGCAAAAAATACTAGGAGCATAATAAAAATTCTATGTCCAAAGTGCAAGTCCAGAGTTACTAGAAACAGAGAAACAAAAAACAATGATTCTATCTAGAAAAGAGTGACAACTATACAGTGGGGGTATTTGAAGTGAAGCCATATAAAGAACCAGAGGAACCACAGATGTTTAAAGACCAAGGAAAAGATAAGGCAGTGGGCACCTGCTGATGATGGTCTCAAAATTACCTGAAGAAGGTTATGTGGAAGAGATACCATTATTTCACTTTGTCCCAAGGAGAAGACATAAAACTAACTTGAAAGCAGGAGGAAAACAGATTATGACTCAATAGCATAAAGATCTTACTGAAATTCAGAGCACTTCAAAAGTGGAAGGAATGGGCTGTCTTATGAGCTATGAGACTGGTATTATTCAAACATAGAGACACCTATAGCTTGAAAGGTATGTTGTGGAGATTCTAGGTATCTTCCAAATTTGGGATTTTGCTCACCACTAAAACATCTCAAAGTACTTTCAGATGTTCAGGATGGTTCTGGAAACAGCAGATGAATTACAGGAGCAGAAAGAAAGAAGAATATTGGCTATAAAATGGAAAAGTTCATGTGAAAAGTTTCAAGGAAATACAAATTTTGTTAGTAATAACTGTGATTTGGTCCAGGTTTGTGTTTTTTTTTGATTGAGTAAATTATATATTACCATGAGCAAAATTAGTATTTTTTAAATGCCAAATTTTGAAAAGACATTTTTCTTTTACATAAGATCAATGGTGTTATTAAGGTAATACATTTCAACTGCCTATCTTCTGTGACAATGGCATCTCTTACCCAGTATGTGAAGAGTATACTTTTTGTTCCCATTTGTTTCCAGAAAATGCTATGTGCCTTGTGTTCATTATGACAACATGGTCACCAAGGTCACCTAGATTTAAAAAGAAAAAAGAAAATATTTTTATATGAAAAATCTTTAAGCAAAAAGTGACCCTGGTTATTTATAAAGCTTACCAAAGTCTAAACAACACATTAAAAATATAAAGGAAGTCACAGTGCAACATCAACATCCTTGAGTGGATTTCTGTTTCTGCTTTATACAACATCTAAGTATAGAAAGAGTTGGCTAACCATTTGGAAAATCTCAACACTGGAAGGTGAAAGAAAATTTAATAAAGATGCCAATATAAATAATACATCTTTAAGGCAAATTATTGTTATTTCTATTATATATATTAATAATTTCACTTCACTAAGAATGTATTTATATTAAATACTTTTAAATGTGTAGCATAAATTTTTCCTTAAAATCAGAAGAGAAAATGAAAACAACATGCATGTAGTTATAAAAAGCATGTGTTTTGCCAATAGGTAAATTGAAAACAAATGTAAAACATCACAATTTATTCTTCTCAAATGTAGAGAAAAGAGTACTAGGATCTTATGCTTAACTCCCTAACCCAATATTTTTTCCAACCATATTTAACTAGTTAAATTTAAATGGTCACTCTCAACTTTGACTGCATTCATATTAGACAGGATGGGATGATCTGAAAATTTATATATATATATATATATATATATATATATATATATATATATATATATGATATATATATATATTAGACTAATTTTCCAGTGAAAAGTACCCCTAAGTTCGGCTGTTCATCTAAAAACACACAGAAAAAAACAACCCACAAACGTTAACATGTAAATTTTCACGAGTTACTATATGTGACAAGATCAAGTAATCAGAAACAATTATCAAGTGCTTATTTTACTAATTAAAAAAATAAACTTCAAAAGATTTTAGAAGTTTATTTATTTAAGAAAAACACCACCGAAAACATAAAAAAGTATAAATAAGCATTGAATATGAAAAATAAAGATTATATTATGTGATTTTATATAGAACTTAAGACTTTGAATGAGATAATTTTCTGAGAAAAGTTCATAGTCTATTCAGGACCAAGGAAAGAGGATAAAGAAGATGAGATTTCTTCACTAGACTGAAAGAGGATCCAGAGGTGTGAAGAGTAAACCTGGGAAGCTTGCTGTCAGTGTGTTGAAAAGTATAGTTTGATAGTATTTGGTGACTAAAGTTCCTAAAAGTGACACATGGTAGGTTACTAAGGCAGTTGGGGGCAAATGAACCAAAATAACAAAGACGGTGATGAGATATCTAAGTTTCAAAGAATGTTGAAATACCTTAGCTTTCGGTCAGACATTTACAGTTGAAGAAGTTAAGGCCCATTAAAGATTCAGTAATTTGCCAAGAGCTCACAAACCAAATTACTTAAACCCTGTTCAGGCTCTTTCCATGACACCTATTTAGAGGGAAAATGGAATCTTTAACTTTCTATTGAAGCTGAATTTATTTGAAAAATTAGATGGCAAAATTAAAATAATTCAATAATTAACATTTAAAATAGATTGACACTTAACTGAATAGCAAGAGAAAAACGGGCAAACTGGGTTACTTTAAGAAGAGCATCATAGATTTCTTTTTTCCTAACAAGTCCTCAAAAGATTTAAAGAAATAGAAAATAGAACCAGAGTCACTGAAGCATGCAATAGACTGACATATTTCAGACAGAAAATTGAATGTCACTTTTCAAATAAACATTTTGCAGTGATTATGAACAAATAATGTATGCTTAATAATACTGGTTAAGCCAATAAATGTTAGAAATAAACTAAATACACAACATACTTATAAATTGAAAACTGTTTTTCTCTAAGTTTTGATTTTAGTGACATCTTGTGGACAGGACAGGTTTTGCTGATGTAAGTTATATATTAAATTTAGTGCAAAACAAAATGTAAATTTCTAATTTCATAAAAAAGTGATTCTCCTAGAAAGGAATGGCCTGACAAGCAACCAGGAAAGTCCTGGTGTTCCAGCAGATGGTTCCTCACCAGTGTGCAAGAACACTTCTGCACTAATGGCCTGCTTTTCAGGAAGCAGACCTCCATTTAGTGCCAGGTAAGTGCTATACCTTAAGGAGGAAATTAGGTAACTACTGCTAAATCCCCCTTTCCCCACATTTTGCATCATTTGCATTTCTACAAGGACAACCTAAGAGATCTTATTTATCACTTTGTTGATATCACTGCAAAGGAGTAAGAGATAAAGCAAAAACTTCTAAATAGAGCAACTAAAAGAAGAGTTGCTATTAATTGAGATGGGAAAACATGGAAGAAACAGGTTGGTGGGGACAGAGAAAATCATGAAGGAAAACATCTTTAAATGGATTTATTCTATTGCAGATGTCTGTAAGATACAAGATTTTTTCTGGGTAGAACTGGGGCAATGTGAATCTGGAATATAGGAAAAGGGTCAAAATTGGAAACATAAATTTGGGAGCCAGCAGCATAGAGATTATACAAGATGCGTCAAAAGTAGGTTTATAGTTGCTCATATGAAAAGAATACAATAATTTATAAACAATAATAAAAGAATAAATTGGGTTTCATGTATTCAACAACTGTAAACCTACTTTTGCCCCACCCTGTATTTAGAGGCATGAGACTGCAATCCCATAGGGAATGTGAAGAGGTTCAAGGACTGGGCTCTGGGACACACCCGATTTTTAGTGGGAGAAAAATGACTGGAAGTTTAGAAAGTTGAAGAGAGCAAAAGGGAACGAGAAAATGGAATCAATAAAAGGTGAAGAAAGAGGAAGAATGGCATCCCAGAAAAACAGTGAAAAATGTGTTTTTAAAAAGTTCTCATCATGAAAATTTAGCCTGGACTCCTCACAAGATCAATGGTAAGAAACAAATAAGAGAAGGATTATACTAGATTAAAAGACACTAAAACAAAAGATAACTAAAGGCAATGCATAACCTTGGTTAGACCATAGTTAAAAAAGGAATAGCTAAAAAAATATTCTTGAGATTACTAGGGAGCTTTGAAAAGGCACTGAATATTAAACTGCATAATTAAATTATTTGCTTATAATAGCATTTTGGTTACACAGGAAAACATATTTTTACTTAGGAGATATATGCTAGAGTATGTAGGGAAGATAATACCATCTTCAACTTGTTTTCAAATGATTGAGTAAAACATATATGATAAAATGTTTATAACTATGGAATCCAAGTCAAGGGCATAAAAAAATTCACTATACAATACTGAACATTTCTGAAAAAGCTAGAACTTTAATAATAAAAATTAGAAAAAAGTAAAGCGCAAATAACCCAGTTAAAAAAAAAAAAGCAAAAGACATGGACAGATATTTCACAGAGTAGGAACTGATAAAAGGCTAATAAACAAATGGATAGCTCCATTTGTAATCAGGGAAATGTAAATTAAAACCATGAAGAGAGAGCATTTCACATCTAGTGTTCAAAATAAAAAAGAATGAAAATATTCAGTGTTACTAAAGATGAAGAGTAACAGAAACTTACATGCTGTTGGCAGGAGAGGACATTGGCATAAAGACTAGCTAGCTTCCCAGGCAGCTTTGAACCCAGGAATTCCTGTTTTACTGAGACGTCAGATAAACTCTTCCATGTGAGCACCAGGAAAAAGGTACAAGAATATTGATAGCAATGTTGTCTTGTAATCACAAAAATAAGTTGGAAACTGAGTGCATGGGTATTGAGTTCATTATCATCATTAATTTTCTTTAAAATAATACCTATATATTTATATAGATACATCTATATCTTTCTATCTCTATAATTAAAACTGTGATCAACCACAACGAATGTTGTTGACAGGTCAAGCAAGGTGGGGAATGACACTTGAATCCAGTAGGTTGGACACTGATGAGCCTAGGTTAAGTGATGTCAATCAAAGCTATATAATAAAAACCCAGGGGTCGTTATGGTCCTTACGACCAAACAACCAGTGGCCAGAAGGTGCATGGGGTACCTCTCGGTCCCCCTCCTTCCTCCCAGCTTCTGAACTGCTCGCCATGAGGCAGGGCAGGGGGGTGGGAGGGACTGGGGACTGTTGAGCTGCAGCAATGGGGGGAAGGGGAGTTTCACATAGCAGTGGAGGGGTGGGGAGCCTCAATGAGCAGTCAAGGGGCAGGGGAGTTTCATGCAGTAGTGGCAAGGCAGGCGGAACCTTTCGAAGCAGCTGTGAGCGTCACGGAGTGTCCTGGGGCGGGGAGCTTCACGTAACATTGCAGGGCGACAGAGGCCATGCGTTGGAGGCCAGGCTAGGCCTAGGGACCCTACTTGGGCACAAATTAGTCTTTAGTCTATAATAAGCAGAAGTCTTTTACTATGAAAGCAACTTGTTTTGGAAAAAGGATACAGAAAAGCAAATTTATTAATTCAAAATAGCAAAAAGTAAACTTTCCATGCCTAGCTAGTTCTACATATCTTTCTGGAGGAAAAGGTTCTTAGAAGAGAGGGCAAGCTTACTTGCTCATTTTTAAAACCTGTACATTTAAACGTATATTGCTGCATGAAGAAACATGGATAGAGATTAACATAATTTATAGTCCAAATCAAGATATTTCTGAGTGTGAAAGAGGGGTCATTGATAATTTTCCTGGGGCAATGGTATAAACTGGGGTTGTCCCAGGCAAACTGGTCTGTATGGTTTTCCTATGAATAAGCCAGATTCATTTTAGTGTTCTAATAGGTTTTTAGCAAGAATGAAATAAACGATCATCAGGAAAAAAAAGAGGTCCTTAAAAACAGCCCACTCAAACTACTTCAAGATTCTATTCTGGCATATAAATTGTGGTTAATGATACTCACTCTGCTGGTGATACACAGGCTTATGCAATCCTTGAAGTCTAATTGATGCCAGAGCAGCCAGTTTGCCAGGGGGCTGCATTTTCCCATCTAGGAGATACCAAACTCGAGCAAAGGTGGCCCATTGCTTGGAAAAACAGAAGAGGAAACAAAATTCTAATTAAAATAGAAATAATTATTATATATCATCAAAGAATAATACGATACTTTTTCCTGCCTGTTTTTCTATTAGTAATAGGCATCATGTTTTACTAAAAATATTCCAAATATTTATGCCCCTTTACATGATGACTTCTATTTTTTTATCTGGCGTAACAGAAAACCTGGAAAGGTACTAAGAAGCTTATATGAAGAGGAAGATGTGTGGTGGATTAGGAACTGAAGACTATTCAGGAGTTTAATTCAAGGGGAAAATTAAATAGTAGAATGTGGCTGGAGAAGTACAGATGAATGATGCTGAATAAACATTAAAAACAAAACTGCTTTAGACATACTTAGGTTGGCTTAGGCATAGACCACCATCTTTTCAGTACCTATAGTGCCTTCAAACTCGAGGACACTTACAGCCTAGAAAGATCTCGACCAGATGCTTCCTCTAAGCACATGTATAAGCAGCTACAAGATGCTGGAAAAAATACAACTAGGCTAGCTGGTTTCATTTTCAATTTAATGATCACAACCACAAATCAGCCTATAAAACTGCTTACCAATTCCGTTTTTCTCCTGTTCTAATTTTTCTAGTCTCCACTTAGTTCCCCTTGCATATGTTTTGTCTGATTTACCCCTATTTTATGTATTTTGATGCCATTGTAAATGCTGTTGTACTCTTAATTGAAATGTCTGATTATTTGTTGCTACTATATAGAAATACACTTCACTATTATATATTGGCCTTGTATCCTGTATGCTTGCAAAAGATGTTCATCAGATTTAGTAGCTTTTTGTAAATTGATTTAAAAAAAAAATAGATGATCGTGCCTTTTGTAAATAAAGATAGCTCTAGCCCATATACTTTCCTTACCATTCTCAGCTTATGAACTAATAAAAAAAACAATTCAAGCAACAGGAATTTTACAGGACAATCTTGTTTCTTCAGCAAATTGCAAGGAAAAGGGACCTATTTATTAAAAGAGACTTACCAAAAGAACAACGTATTGCATTTTTGGATCCTAATCCAAAGGGACAAACTGTAGAAATATTATGTATGTGTATAATACAAGATCTATGATAAAACTGGAAATCTAAACACACACTGGATATTTGATGATATTAGTTAACTTTTCATTTAGCTTTGATAAATGGTATTGTGATTTAAAAAAAAATCCTTGTCTTGTAGAGAACACATTGAAATATTTACTGATGGAATAATGAGTCTGTGCTTTACCTCAAATTCATAAAGAAGGGACGGAAGCCAATGGGGGTACAGGTGACATTACATTGGCTATGAGTTTTCTGATAGAGGGTGACATCTATTTTTATATGTGACTTGCAATTCTCCATAATTATTTTTTTTTAAAGCAACTCCTGACCTCACTTCTCCAACAGCAACTGCCTCATTTCTTGCCTTTCCTTTTTCTTCATTACAATTGGTCTCTCCACATTCTCTTTTCAACCTACTCCAATGTGGCTTTTGTTCTCCCACACCTATCACTATCCCTCCACTGCCTGCCAAAGTTACGATGGCCTTCATCCTCCTAAATCCATAGGTCAATTCTAAGTCATCCGTACGGCTGGTCATTTCACTCTCCTGGGTATTCCTTCTTCACTTGGCTTCCAGGGCACCACACGCTCTGCTCGTTGTCCTGTTATCCCTTGCCTCTGAAATGTTGAAATGTCCCAGAACTCGGGCTTCAGGCCCTCCTCTCTTCTCTGTATCCACTTCCTCAAAGGCTTCCTCCAGACCTATACCTTTAAATGCACCATGCATGCCGATGACTCCCAAATTCACATCTCTACCTGGACCTCTCCCCTGAACTCATCTACACTGGGATCCAGTTGTTCTCTTAACATCTGCTCTTCAGCGCTGCTTAAACCACAAGCAGCAAAAGACTAGTTAACCACTCAATCCAATATCCACCAATCCAGAAAAAAAGAAAAAAGAAAAAAAAAACTTTGCTAAAAAATTAAAATGCTGCCACAAAACCAAACTATTATACAAGTTTTAAAATGTTTGATTTTAATTCTTGTATTTGCCTAATCAGGGACAGGTTAACAGATACTGTCCCAGGAAGGACTCACACTGAGAGCAGAACTGGGCTCAGAGGCATCTTACACCAAAACACAAAACTGAACTGCTCTTCCAAAGGAATCCTGCTTCAGCCTTACAGTTCCCCATCTCAACTGATGGCACACCCTTCTGGCAGTTGTAACAACAACAACAACAACAAAACACCTTGGAGCAATCCTTGCTTCTTCTTTTGCTACCCTTCCGCATGCAATCTTTTGGGAAATCCCATTGGCGCCACCATCAAATAGAACCTAACCATTTTCCAACACCACAATGTTACTGCCCTGGTTTGTGTATTACCTGCATCTGACTACCCTGGGTCACAGCAACAACCTCCAATGGGAGTCTTGGCTTCCATCCACCCCCCACCCCCCACTTCTAAACAGTCTATTTTCAACGCAGCAACCGAGAGTGCTCCCGTTAACGCCTGTGATCATGTTATGCCTTGGCTCCAAAACCTCCAACACGTTCTCATTTCACTCAGTAAAAACCAAACTCTGACAGTGATCTACAATGCCCTACGTCGGTGTTTCCCAAGCTTCTCTCATGATGGGAATCACCTGGTGGCGTTGTTAAAATACAGATTCCTGAGTCCCAACTAAGAAGTGCGAAACTAGAATTTTTGGGAACATATAGGTAAAATTGTATACTTAACTAGTGCTCTAAGCTAGAATTTTTGGGAACATATAGGTAAAATTGTATACTTAACTAGTGCTCTAATAGTGATCTAGTTAAGTATACAATTTTACCTATATGTTCCCAAAAATTCTAGTCTAGCACTTCTTAGCTGGGACTCAGGAATCTGTATTTTTAACAACTCCACCAGGCGATTCTCATCATGAGACAAGTTTGGGAAACACTAAATGATCCATCTTATGACCTCTCTGACCTTCTCTCCTATAACTCTTGCCAGAAACCAAAGACGTGGGAAGGGCTGCTTGAAAAGAGGAGGGAGAGGGGGACGAATACAAAGAGAACAAGGGCAAGTAGGGGCCAGGGCCACGACCCTCTCATCTGTGCTTCCCAAAATACCCCTTGGACCAGGGACTCGCTTCCTGCCTATCCAGCTTCACTAAGCCAGCTGGAGCCACTGAGCGCCTCCCGCCAGCGTAATGAGTCCCATCAAAAGCCCCAGAGCCCGAGCTCACCTGGGGCGCCCGCGAGAAACTCGACATGTTACCCGACTCGCGGGGCCGTCCTCCGGTCTCCGGTCTCCGGAGCCCGGGGCAGTCCGCGGCATCACTGGTCCGGCGGGAAACGCCTCCACCCAAGCAGGACGGTTCCTAGGCCGGCCAGCACTCGGTCGCTCCTCCGCTTTTCCCGGGTCCCCTCCGATCTTCCCGCGACCGGTTGTTTCGTTAAGAAGGAGAAAGTAACGCGGACATCTTTGGAATAATACCAGAAATTCACTTCTTGCTACAAAAGCTGCAGAAAACCAACCGCGTTCGCGCCGTTTCCAGCCGACCCCAATAGAAAGGGGAACCGGAAGTGCGTCAGCGGCGCGCGGCTGTTTTGATGTGGGATCGGAGCGCAGAGACCCGGGCTCAGGGCGGAGTGAGATGGACCGGTACCTGCTCCTGGTCATCTGGGGGCCAGGAAGAGTGCCCTCGGCGGCGGGCGGGGAGCCGGAGCGCCCGCCGGGGCCCTCGTCCTCGGAGGGTCCGGAGAAGCAGCCGGGTGAGTGCCGGGCTGAGAAAGGGCGGGAACGGCTTTCGGGGGCGGAGGGGAGAGAGGAGTTTGTATCAGGTCCGCAGGGGAGGGAAGCTGGGAGTTCGCTGTCCCTGGCAGCTGTGACTCTTATCATTGGGGATCGAACTGACGAGGGCGGCAAGGTTTCATTATCTTCCTGGAAAAATAGGGACCACTTGGTGGATGGATGCAAGGTTTTGGCGCCCAGAAGTTCTTGGCAATAGTACACATTTCATGGAATAAAAATTCCCTGTGTCTTAATAATGGAAGGTCTGCTTTGTTTTGGGGAAATACTTGCATTCCATAGGTATATCTGTCTCCTATGTTGCAAATGCAAGTAATGCGGAAAAGAACACGATGGAACAGACTCTTAGTCTCTGAGAGGTTCCATCCTAAGGGGAGGAGACATCCATCCAACACATTGGTAACAAACAAACCCAAAATCATAACTTTAAAACATATTTAACTGTTTGGAGAAGGCACTGCTTTTTGGTGCTCTTGTCTAGACACGGTATTGCATTTATTTGTTTGTTTGTTTTGATCAAGCAGGCATTGTGAGGAGGAAGTGTATGTGGTTGTGTATAGGGTGCTGTGACAGGGTTTGCTTTTCAGCATACTTTTTCTTTGGCGGGAATTTTGGATATGTTACCTGCTAGCGTGTACAAACCGGGAACGTTTCCTGTTTTCTCTGCTTGCTTTAGATATAACAAACCTTGAACAGAGCATATTTCTTTTATGTTCAACATGTTCTTGAGAGTCTCTTCTGGTGAAATTAGAATAGGCCTAGATTATGTAACTCGTGAGCCCATTGAGTTAGTCTGTCATTTCCTTTTCAGACTTGACAGCAGCAAATGTTTATCACCTTCTGAAGAGAAGCATTTGTGCTTCAATTAATCCAGAAGATAGTACTTTTCCTGGTAAGTACGGCACGGATCCCTCTTTCTCTGGCACTGCACTTACTGGTACTGGAAATAAACTTGTTTTCCCTTTTCTTTTTTTAATCACAGTAGCTATTTTTAGAATCCGTTTACTAGTACATTAGACTTGAATATCACTTCAGCTATATCACTTTTCGTTTTGCTGTGCTTTTGTCTTTTTTTTTTTCCTTTTGTCAATTCCCTCTTCCTAGCATCTATTTTTATGAAATATCAAGTGGATTTATCACAGGAAGACAGGAAGCAACACAATTATATCTTTTGCCATCTATGTACAAACTGAATATAGTTGGTAATAGGCACTTAGCATCTTTCTTAGCTTCCATGAATTAAGCCTCAGTTACTACATTTCTGCTTCTCTCTCCATTGAAATTATTTTCTATGCAGACCTCTGAGTTCATGCTTTTCTTATACTCACCCTAGGGAGAACCTTAATTTCATATCCACATGTAATATTCCAGCTCCGAGGAGAGCATTCTCCTTGTCTAGGTTATAGTTACTCTTTTTAAAAAAAATATATATTTCATTGATTCTTTACAGAGAGGAAAGGAGAGGGATAGAGAGTTAGAAACATCGATGAGAGAGAAACATCGACCAGCCGCCTCCTGCACACCCCCCACCGGGGATGTGCCTGCAACCAAGGTACATGCCCTTGACCGGAATCGAACCCAGGACCCTTCAGTCCGCAGGCCGACACTCTATCCACTGAGCCAAACAGGTTTTGGCTATAGTTACTCTTTACTCCCTTTCTAGCCAGACCTTCATGGTCTTTGAAGAGAGAATTGTTTTCACTAAAATGACTTGCACAGTTGTGTGTGAATTAATAGGAATACAGTGAGGTTTTTTCAACATCTTTATGGTAGATTTTATTGTTTCGAATGATGATTAATAATACAGATTTTGGCCCTGGCCAGTTTGGCTTAGTACAGTGGTCGGCAAACTCATTAGTCAACATAGCCAAATATCAACAGTACAATGATTGAAATTTCTTTTGAGAGCCATTTTTTAAACTTAAACTATATAGGTAGGTACATTATTATTAACTTAATTAGGGTACTCCTAAGCTGGCCTTTGCTAAAAACTAAAGGGTCCAAAGAGCCACATGTGGTTCGCGAGCCGCAGTTTGCTGACCACTGGCTTAGTGGATAGAGCCTTGATCTGTGGACTGAGAGGTCTCAGGTCTCAGGTTTGATTCCAGTCAAGGGTGGATGCCCGATTGCAGGCTCAATCCCCAGTTGGCCACTTGGGGGTGTGCAGGAGGCAGCCAGTTGGTGATTCTCTATCATCATTGATGTTTCTCTTTCTTTCTCTCTCTTTCTCCTCTCTCTCTCTCTCTCCCTCTCCCTCCCACCCTCCCTCCCTCTCTCCCTTCCTTTCTAAAATCAATAAAAATATATTTTAAAAAGAAAATTTTATGGTGGCCTATCTGATGTGGATCAGTGGTTGAGTGTCAACCTATGAACTGGGAGGTCATGGTTCAATTTACTGCCCATGTTGCTGGATGGATTCCCAATAACCAATCAATGATTCCCTCTCATCTTTGATGTTTCTATCTGTTTCTTCACCCCTCCTTCTTCTCTGAAAAAAGAAAATTTAAAAAAATATATTTATGTGTATATATATATATATATATATATATATATATATATTCATGGTGAGTGAATATATATGTATGTGTGTGTATAGTGCACGTTATATATATTACATATATAACTTAGATTATCTATATACATCAAAATTATATAATTCTCTAAGTATATATACTATAACATTTGCTTAATTGTGGTATGTCTTTCTTCTAATAAGTTTTTTTTTTTTTCAAGCCTGTTCAGTTGGCGGTATACTTAGCTCCAAGAAGTGGTTCTTTGCAGTGCAAGCCATTTGTGGATTTTATCAGGTAATGTAAGTTTAGAAATATAGTCATTAGTGAATGTCTTCATTAATATAAATAATTTCACGAACCCATCACTTAATGCCATCTTTTGATATATTAGTTTTGTAGTTCTGACTGGGAAGAGATACATTTTGATACAGAAAAAGATGAAATTGAAGATCTTCTACAAACGAACATTGAAGAATGTCTGAGTGCTGTTGAGTGTTTTGAGGAAGAAGATAATAGCAGGGAGTCCTTATCCTTGGCTGAGTATGCTTATATGCTTTTTATAATATCTTTAGTTCACATTAGCGATAGAATGAAGATTAGATATTTTAGCTAAAGTAGAGGATTTTTGTTACTTGACACTTTCAATTTTTCATTTTGGAAGACATTAGACTATTTGGGTCATTTGAGTAAAATTCTTTAAAACACAAAAATTGGAGTCAGATAATACATAGCACTTAAGCTTACAAAATTATAGGAACCATAAAAAGTGATATTTAATATGCCCGATAATTATATTTTATAATGAATAGAACTTTTAAGGTTAATAACTGGCATTCAAAGCAAACTATCATTGTTATTTTGCTATTTGAGGCTGAAATATTATTTCTTCAATTCATATATATCTCCAGTATTTTAAGTACCTTTAAAAATTCACCAAGAGTTTTTGAGGATTAATTAGCTAATTGAGATCACTTTCAGGTTTTTTTGTTTTGTTTTGTTTTGTTTAGTTGGACAATATATTAGCTGATTCATGTGATACAAGTGGTGACAATTTTTTTTAATGAAATGTTCTGTCTTATAAAAAATGCCTTTTATTTTAATCTTCCATATTGCATTACCAAAAAACACTTTTATTTACTTTAGTATTCACATATTATATTTCAATAAATTGTTATAGGCTTTTAAAAATTTAATTTTATATTTTTAGATCACATTTGTTTGTACTGATTAAGGAAGGGAGACATTGTAGAGTTGTGGAAAGAACATTGAACCAGGGGTTATATAACTAGTGTCTAGTTCCATGATCTTGGGCTAGTCACTTAACTTCTGTGGTCCTTTATTTTCGTGTTTGTAAAGCCTTGAGATCCTTTCAAAGGATTATAAGGCATTTTCCAGCTTCATATCATTTGTAATCCCTTATGTTTTCCACCACTATTATGATAGACAAGTCTAAAAGTAAATATTTCTGCTAAATGTCCTAATAATTATTTCCACAAGAGGGAGCTTGAGTACTATACATTATCATAGATGCTTTAAGTTTTTTGACAGTGGTAGGTTTATAATAAAGGATTTAAATACCTTTATAATAAACTACTTTGTGAAAAAAATTCATCATATGGATCAAACTAATAGATTTTGAGGAATTTGAGGAGAGCATCGTATTTCCCAGTCAGGACTGTTATGTGCTCTTCAGAGCAAAGCAGTATCCTTTATTAAACACTTACCAATATCTTACTTTTAGGACTCAAACAATGCTTGATCTGTTAGTGATGATTTTTATTTAATAAACAAGTATAATTTAGGGAGCTTATCTTTGTTATTGTTTGTTTTGGGGTACTACTGAGAAATTGAACTCAGGATTTGCATCCTGTCTTCCACACCTATTAATTTTGTAACTTTAGGAAAATTCTTTCAATTGAGGACTACAATCTCTATATATAAAAGCCTAAGCAACTGTCCAGCCGTCCAACCAGTAGCTATGATGCACACTGACCACCAGCGGGCAGACACTCAATGCAGGAGCTGCCAAGCTGCAGTGACTTGGCAGCTGTGGTTCTTGGGTGACCCACCTGGAACCAGAGAAGAGGGAGCCCAATTCTGGGGTGTGTCACCCAAGATCTGCCCTCTCGCAATCCAGGACCCCCCAGGGGATGTTGGAGAGCTGGTTTTGGCCTGATCCCCGCAGGCCAGGCCCATGGACCTCACCTGTGCACAGGGCCTCTAGTGGTATTATAGTTGTACATCATGGAATTATCATGAGGCTCAAATGAGATAGTGCATCTAACATATTTACGAGATGCATTAGTATTTATGATGAGATATAATATGTATGTGTTTTTGTTTTTTCTCACTTGCCCTTTTATTTTAGTCTCTATGAAGAATCTGCAGAAAACTTGCATCAATTATCAGACAAACTTCCTGCTCCTGGTAATGTTTTATGACTGCTTTCAATAATTTGTATTGTATCTTACCCTTCCGTGAATGAGTGATAAGTTCAGCCTTTATCCTTGGATTGTCACTTTTATTTTTTTAAAATATATTTTATGGATTTTTTTTTACAGAGAGAAAGGGAGAGATATAAGGAGTTAGAAACATCAATGAGAGAGAATCATCGATCAGCTGCTTCCTGCACACCGCCTACTGGGGATGTGCCCGCAACCAACGTACATGTCCTTGACCAAAATCAAAACTGGGACCTTTCAATCTATAGGCTGACACTCTATCCACTGAGCCAAACCGGTTAGGGCTGAGTTGTTATTTTTGATGCTCTATCCACTGAGCCAAACCGGTTAGGGCTGGGTTGTCACTTTTAACTTTGAAATTCGAAATGAAAAATAATTTCTTAGCTGAAGTTGATATAAAACATAGTTTTCTACTTTAATAAAATACTTTCTGGAGACATTAGAGTTCTCTTATTTGTTTTTATTTAGTGAGACAAAAATTAGAACTTAGAAGATGAAATACCCATCTGTTTCCTTATTTATTTTTTACTGAAGAATAATCTTTCCACTACATACCAATGTTTTACAGAACACTGGTGCCATACACAACTCCTGGAAGAAGTTCTTTCACCTAGATAATTTAATAACATTCTTTTATGCTGTGAAGTCACTATACTCATCAAATTTAAAGTTACGCAGTAAGAGAAGCCCCTGATGTAGCATTTTTTTATAGAACCCATTTTTTCTTCCCTGTAACAGAAATCATATTTTATGAATACTGGATCATACTAGTTTTAAACTGTTTTTGTCTTAAATTCCACTTTCTTTGTGTTAAGCAAGTAGTTGGCATCTAAAGCTTGGTATAATTTGCTTCCACAAATAAAAATTTAAAGAGCTTTCTTTGAATGTTTTTCTTATTTAAGGTCACTTATTAAGCAGATATTTCTTGTCAATTATATGCATTGTAGTCGGAGCTGAGTATACAGTGATGAGTAAAGCCTATGCATGTACTCCTTATATTAAAGATCATATTTTAGTGTAGAAGATCCTACATAGAAATAACTGAACACATAGATTAAAAATATATCAATTTTTCTAAGCAAAATGTGTCAAGTTCAAAATATGTACTGAAATATACAGTGAGACAAAATTGATTTGGAAAATTGTAATACTTTAATTATCAATTTTTTATTATGCTTCTGTTTCACTTTGACCTGGTTCTTCGGTAAGTTCACTTTTATAAAATTTAAAGTTTCATGAAGTTATCTTTCTCAGGAACCATTGATGTCAGTATAATTGTGTTTTCTGAGTGTTTTTGCTTTTTTTTAAATGTATTTTTTTGAACATTACAATTTCATACTAATTCATTCCCCTTTCTACAACAAAGTTAAGTATAGAAATATAAGATGAAATTGCATGGGATTGTTTTTTCTCATTTCAGTATGATAGTATTGATGAGAGCAATGTGTGTAATTAACCACTGGTGTATAATTGACAAGTAATTGTGATATAGTTAATTGTTTTCTGGCACATGATAACTATTTCAAAATAACATGGCTTTGAATCAAATGATGAACATTAAAAATTTTTAGCTCCTAAAGATGTGTATTGTTTTGAAGAATTTTAGAAATTGAAGATAAAATTCTCCTTTATCTTCTAGATAAACATAATAGTCGATCATCATACTATTTTAAGGTAGAGCACTTTTATAAAATTACAAAAATGCCTTTTTCTCTTTCTAGGTAGAGCAATGATAGATATAATACTGTTGCCCTCTGATAAAGATCCTCCTAAATTAAAAGACTGTTTGCCTACTGTTGGCGCATTAAAACATTTAAAAGAATGGTATTCAGCAAAAATTACCATAGCAGGAAATCATTGTGAAATGTAAGTATCTTTGTTCATTTGATTACTGTCTTTGTTGTCTTTTCACAATTAATATGTTATCCTGTTTTAATAGACTCAGCATTTTAAAAAGTTTTAATGTGACAAGATAGTTTTATATCATACTGTGGATGGAGATTAACTGAAAAGAATCTAGATTTTTCTTGCTTTATACTTGTACTTCTGGTATGTTTAAGTTTTTAGTAAATATTATCGATGCAAATGTACATATTTGCATTAATTTTCACAGTGCTTTTAAGTAGGCTTGTATTGTCCATTGAGCACCATAATGAATACTATGGATACATGGATATTCTGGATTTATAATGTTATATTTGTCTTTTGTTTTCTGTGCCAATATAGAAATAAATACATTCTGTTGTGTTGTATGACATTTTAGTAAGGATCAATTTCTATTACAGTTTGATTCTTAAAGAGTATTCAGATTAGGTTAATTAACTTCATGATTTTTTCCTGTTCAATAAGTGTTTACTGTGCACTTACTTTATGCCAAGCACAGCAGTAGAATCTGCTGAGTTCAGAAAGTGAGGTTTGATCTTTTTCATTGAAGTGAGGGAGAAACAGGAATAATAATAGTCATGATAGTCTGTGATAAGTGCATATGGGGACAATTTAGGAGATTAGCTCTCTTTTTTAAGATAAGGAATTGGCGAGTGTGTGTATGTATAAGTCTGATACACTTAAGCCAGTACATATTAAGGTAAAGTCTATTTCTTCACCAGTAATATTAAAGACAATAATTCAATGCCTGAGGACAATAGGATTAAATGAACATGTGATGGCAACTCACTCAGAGGCTGACCTAATGGGTATTCTATATTTTAAAAAGTAGATAAAAGCAGCAATATGAATTTGCATTTTTGCCTGTTAGATTTGTACTTAACTATAACCATTTAATCTAAGTAAAATCTAAAACACTGTATTTAATTACCATAATCTTTTATTTATAGAAATTGTCAGAAAATTGCAGAATACCTTTCTGCTGATGTGGTATCTTTAGAAGATCTTGGAGATGCTGTTGACTCAAAGGAATTATGGAGGGGAAAGATTCAGATATGGGAAAGAAAGGTAAGTGGATTTCTTAATGAACAGAGTTTACAAAGCAGTCCATCAGTTTTATTCATAACATAATTTAAATGCATCTTAATGAAAATGCACCTTATAAAGATGTTCTAGAATGGCACTGTAAATAGAACTTTCTGCGGTAATGGAAATGCTCTATCTGTGCTTATGTATTCTACTAGCTTCATATTGCTACTGAGCACTTAATATGTGACTATTGAACCCAGGAACTGAGTTTTTAACTTTATTTTCTTTCATTAATTTAAATGTAAATAATCACTGTGATTATGTTTTGGACACTGTAGATCTAGATTGTAATATGTTTTAAATATAGAATTTGACATTAGTTAATTGCATGTTGTTTAAGCTTCTTTATTTTATCACCTACATAGGAAAATTATTTAGTACATAATCTCTTACCTATATTACCAGTTTAGGTAATCTGTACCCTCCACTAACCAGCTCTCTGATTTTGAGCGATTCTTTTAACCTTGCTGGACCCCAGATTTCTTAACTACAAGTTGCAACTATCAGATTAGTTGGACTCTCTAATCTTCAATTTCTCCGTGATTTCAATTCTGTTTGCCATTTCTTCTATGAATATGTTTAGTGTCTTTTATAAGTTGTACCCCTGTTGAAGCAAATGTCCTAGAGTTTTGTATGTAGGCAAAACTAAAACCAAGTTTCTTAATATTTGTTCATGGTGATGTAGAAATATGAGTAGGCCCTTGTGTTCCTGTAAAGGGTTATTGCACTTACATATTTCATCTTATCCCTAATAATAATGTAATACAACCTCTAATAAGACAACAGGGATTAATATGGATGGGTCCTAATTATTGATTTGAATGCTTTCTCATCTCAATCTTGGGAAGGTAAAATCTGCAGGTAAACCTTTCTACAGTGTTTTTTTTTTTTTTTAATATATTTCATTGATATTTTACAGAGAGGAAGGGAGAGAGATAGAGAGCTAGAAACGTCGATGAGAGAGAAACATCGACCAGCTGCCTCTTGCACATCCCCTACCGGGGATGTGCCCGCAACCAATGTACATGCCCTTGACCGGAATCGAACCTGGGACCTTTCAGTCCGCAGACCGACGCTCTACCACTGAGCCAAACCGGTTTCGGCTCTGCAGTGGTTTTTAATTTACTAGGTGTACTGGTTAATAATGTGGATTTTTTTCACTAGATAGAGTTACACATATGTTGATATACACTGAGTGGCCAGATTATTATGATCTCTGAACGCATAATCTGGCCACTCAGTGTATATCCTAGATAATAAAAGGCTAATATGCAAATTGTCCCTTTGACCAGGAGTTCGACCAGCAGACAGGCCGGCCAATTGCCCATGTCCCTTCTCCCTGGCCAGGCTGGCCGGACCCCACCCATGCATGAATTCATGCACTGGGCCTCTAAGTGGCCAGATTATTATGCATTCAGAGATCATAATAATCTGGCCTCTCAGTGAATATATGCAGTTTGATATGTATTTTTGTTGTATTGGTCCTTCAGATTACCACTTGTTCTAATCAATGGCACACACACTTTCTGAGAAACACTTCAAAACCTATGAAGAAATGGAAAATTGGGTCTCTGAATGGTGTGTCTCAAAACAAGAAAAGTTCTATTGGGGTGGTATCCCCAAATTATCTGGAAAATGGGGAAATATGTAGCTAGCGATGGACATTACTTTGAATAAAGCACTTTTGATGTTTCTCTTGAAATTATCATGTTTTCTTTGATTACAAAATCCACATCTTTGTGGTTAATAATGAGGATTAATTATTAACCGGTTAATAGTGTGGATTAGTTATTAAGAAGCTAATAATGAGGGTTAACTGTTAACTTATGCGGATTTTGTGATCCAAAGAAAATGTCAAAAGTGCTTTATTTAAAGTAATATCCATCTCTATCTACACATTTCTCACATCTTTCAGATGATTTGTGGATACTGCCCCAATACAACTTTTCTTGTTTTGAAGCAAACCATTCAGAGACCCAATTTTCTACATCTTCATAGGTTTTAAAGGGCTGCTCATAAAGTGCGTGTACCATTGATTGAAACAAGTGATAATCTGGTGAATACAGTGGGCAGGTTAATACTTCCCAGGCAAGATCTTTTAATGTGTCTTTAACTGGTTTTGAAGTGTGTTATCATGAAGCAAAATTACTTTGCCATGTCTCTGGCCCATACTGGTAAACCAGCATTCACAAGTGTCTTGAGATGGAGCATGTTCACCATAAGCTTCCCTAAGTATACAATAAAGTAATGAATTAAAACTTGCCTCAAATGCTCTTTTTTTGGTAAGAAATTTGACATTTTTAAGGGTAAAAATATCTATAATGTTAATACCTTCAGCGAATTTGACATAAGAAATTTTGAAGATTGCTGTCAATACAAGAAAATAGCATACATATCAAAGTGCATATATATGAACAGATGTGTAACTCCATCTATTGAAAAAAATTTGCATTATTAACTGATATACCTAGTAATTTTTAAAAATATATTTTTATTGATTTCAGAGAAAGGAAGGAAGAGGGAGAGAAGACTAGAAATACCAATGATGAGAGAGAATCATTGATGGGCCGCCTCCTGTACTTCCCCTACCGGGGATCTAGCCCTCAACCCAGGCATGTGCCCTGACCATGGATTGAACTGTGACCTCATGGTTCATAGGTTGACACTCAACCACTGAGCAACACCGGCTGGGTTCTGCAGTGGTTTGAATGTAAACAGATCATATAGCCACCTGGAAGTGTGCAAGATACCATTAGATTGGAGAATTGCTTTTGTATAATTTTTCTAAAACTACATGTTTTTATACAGACAGATAATGACCAGTTATTTTCATGTGATTCTGTTATTCTTTTCCATATCTCCACTGGATGCTTTTAAAACTTGAAATCACTTTTTTTTTGTGTGTGTGTGGAAAATAGTTTTTAGCCTAGGGGAATTATAGTGATTAAGGACATAGATTCTATAGTTAGATTGCCTGCATTCAAATCCCAACTCTGTTTCTCGGTAGTTTTGTATGACATGTTGGGTAATATTTAGCCTTTTCGCGCAACAGTTGTCTTCATCTGTAAGATAGGGATAATAATAGCTTCTAGCTCATAGATTTTTATGAGAACTAAATTATTTAAAGTACAAAGTAACCACTCATGAGTGTTAGAGATCATTGTTGTTACCCCTGCTATTATTAGCTACCCTGCTATTACTGCTTCTGCAGGAATTGATCTTTCATCAGCAGCTTCTGTTGTTGCATGAACAAATTCTGTTTTTGCAGAACTTCCAGACTGGTAGGAAGCCAGGTATTGAACAAGTATAGGCAAAGGAAGTTATTTGGTTCTGTGGTTGCGTAGAATGGACTTAATATACTTTCGCAGGCTGGTGAAGGGCCAAGGAGAGCTTTTCATGAAAAATTCATCTATGAGTTGAAATAAGTGGGATTTATACATAAATGGAACCACACTTTGAGCTGAAGAAAGGAAAATAAATTTACATAGGGTTTTCCTCCCAATTTTTACATTGCAATAAGATGTATTCATCTTTGTAACTTTATTCATGATGTCTGTAATTTTTTTCCTCTTGATTTCTTTTTAGTTTGGATGTGAAATTCATTTTCCTGACTTCTGTTTAAAGGGAGTTGCACCTAAGAGTTTTAATACATCTAACTTAAGTACTTGCTTTCTTGACAAAAAGATAATTCCATCGAAGGATAAACCTTGTTTGCCAAAGGTAATCTATGTTTAATTAATTTTGCTGTTATCCATTCATGCATATTTTTGTCCCTATGAGATAATTTCGAGTTATAAATTCACATTTACTAATGTGTTTTTATTATTGTTATAACTAGTGTGTAAATTATACGGTGTTATATTAAATTTGGCAAAACTGTTGTTTTAGATTTTAAAAAAATATTGTTTTAATGAAGTGAGCCTAACTTTAGATCATTATAGACCTGCAACTGCCTTTGGCATGGACTTTACTGTGTGACCTTACTTAGACTAAAAAGGTCAGAGAGTATGACGCAGTGGAAAGAGGAGAGGCTTTGATGTTAGGCAGACCTGGGTTTGAAATCTAACTCTGTCGCCTATAGGTGTTATAACCTTGGGTAGATTGATTAGCTCACTTGTGAAGTGGAGCCAATAATAACACACTTATCTTACAAAGTTATCACGAGAGTTAAATGGGGTGAGAAAATAGCCTCTGATACAGTACTGGACATAGGCTTCATGTACTATGTTTAAAATGTTAGGTTTTTGTCCCAAATCACCATAGATTTATTCTTAAAATACAAGTAATTATAAAGAATAATAATTAAAGAGGGTTTAATTGGCTTTTACATTGAAATAATAACATAAGAGCTATGCATGTAGAAGCATACTGGAAATTCACTTTAAAGGGCCAGTTTAAGAATGTGCAAAATATAGCAGTCATAACGTTATAAGAATGTCAAATGGATGAGTGTTATTTTCTGATCAAAGGGTATGTGTATATATACTGTATATGTATACAAATATAGTCACACATAATCTTACGTGGTGAAATTACTCAGCCTTATGCCAGTCTAAAACTTTGTGTTGGTTCCTCAAGAGACCTTCGCTTTTCCTTGCCCTTCTTATGAAGCACTCTAGCCCCATCTCTTGAAATACCTGCCCTTTTTCATTAGCTCACTCCTAATTTAGTTGTTGGCTCTACCCAAAGAAATACTGCAATGTTATTTCTCTGAGTGGAACTTTGATAATTGGCGCTCTTGGCTTCACTAGTTCTCCATTTAATTTTAATTTTTTAAGTATTTTCTCCAAGGATTTTTGTTTGTTTCTTTGTTTGTTTGTTTCAGCATACCACTCAACCTGAGCTCATCCTGAGTCACCTTTCTTTTGCTTTCTCAGTCTTGCAGATTCTTATTATTTAAAAATATATATATTTTTTATTGATTTTTTACAGGGAGGAAGAGAGAGATAGAAAACTAGAAACATCGATGAGAGAGAACCATTGATCAGCCTCCTCTTGCACACCCCCCACTGGGGATGTGCCCGCAATCGCAACCGAGGTACATGCCCTTAACTGGAATCGAACCTGGGACCTTTGAGTCCGCAGGCTGACGCTCTATCCAGTGAGCCAAACCGGTTTCGGCAGATTCTTACTTTTTTTAAAAACTATTCTAGTCTCTTGGGTTGTCTGTCTTGCTGAGGATAAACAAGAAAGATTGATAACTCTTTTCCTTTGTTGCTTTCCTGTTTCTGTAACTCATTTTCTCCCTGTTAATATCTTTCTAGTTCTCAAGAAATCTCCATGTCTGTCTCTCAGCTCTGAGATGTAGAATTGAAATGGAAGGAAATCTAGACTGCTGTAGAGGATGGAATGTGTGTTTGGCATTATGTGTAAATACATGCTTTTTAAGATTCATTTTAAAGTTTTAAACCTTAATCACTAATTTGTTCAATTTTACTTTATAGCATTTAAAGTATGATATAACTTTAATTTATTTTCTAGGTTTTCCATTATTATGGTCTCGCTTTAGAATTTGTGCAGATGATAAAATTATCAGACCTACCCTCCTGCTATCTGTCGGACATTGAATTTGAGTTGTATCCTTTCATTTATATCTTCATTTTAGATTACATATTCTGTGTTGGGTAGAATGTTTCCTTGTACCACTCCATATTAAATGTTTGACTGTGCTGTTTTATATAAGAATAGTATTCAGTGTACTTTGCATTGCCATTGTTTTAAGAAATTTGTATAACCTGCAAGAAAATTCCTCCCCTCAAGTATTGTATTTATACTTCTAGACAAGGCAGAAGATTTCCTGATTGCTACTTATTGCTTACGGGGTTGGGAGGAGGGAGAAGTGTTAGGAATACACGGAGAAAAACAGCAATTTTCATATTCCGGAAATGCTCAGTTGTTTCTCTTGCCATTGGCAGAATGGGTACGCGCTAGTCTATTGTATCTGTTATATAGTAAAGTAAATATGAATGTGATCATTTATATCTGAAAATATTCAACATATTTTAAATTCTCCCTTAAGAAATGTAATGATTTTTAGAAATGCACTTAAGAAATACACTTTTTATGCAAAGGGACACTTTGTATAAAAAGGAAAATGTTGGCTGAAAATTAAACATTAGCATAGTGTTCTAGAATTTTTGTTCAGAAGTTACAGTTTTTACAAATCTCTTGTTTCTAACATTTATGGTGATACCATTCATACACTATTTCTTGGTATATTTTCATAATCAGAAAATAATTATCCTTGGGGAAAGGAGTAATTGTAAATTCCTACAGTTAAAATTTTTAATAAATAAATTCAAGCACCTTGTGAGTTGGAGAATCAACCAGGTAGTAGGGAGTAGAATTGTTTTGATAGTTGCCATTCTTTCATTTCTTTAACTCCTAAGTACAGAGAACTGACAAAAAACAGTACCAAGAAGAACTCCATGTTATTGTTGGAGCAGATTTCTTCTCTATGTGGCAATGTAGGGAATGTGTTTTGTTTTGTTTCTAACTCAATATTTAATGTGTGAAAAAAGGGACTATAGTTTATGAATCTGTTTTTTAAAATATATATTTTATTGATTTTTCATAGAGAGGAAGGAAGAGGGATAGAGAGCTAGAAACATTGATGAGAGAGAAACATTGACCAGCATCCTCCTGCACACTCCCTACTGGGATGTGCCCGCAACCAATGTACATGCCCTTGATCGGAATCGAACCTGGTACCTTTCAGTCCACAGGCCGATGCTCTGTCCACTGAGCCAAACCGGTTTCAGCTGAATCTGTTTTTGAGGGATTTGGTTTCTTTACTATAATATGATTTGGGGCCTAATTTATATTAAGACACTTTGGACTTTTCATAATAACTCCAAAGTCCTCTATAGACATGAAGTGTTGTTTTGTTTTTTAGGAGAACTTTTCAAAAATAAACTTCATGGCGAGATTTAGAAATGTCATTCGTGTTTGTAGCAAATGTTTATTCAAAAAGATGTCTCAAAAACAGGGTCACTTCTTTGGCCTATAGGTCCAGCCATGTTTATATTAGGCTATATGTTAGACATTGAACTTCATTTAGCATCTCTCAACTGTGAAGTTATAATTATAATGATTTTGTAATTGTCAAGTATAACTGGACCCTGATCTGGCATGGTCACATCACAGTCTTTGAGACATGCAGTTTTGCCATGCATTTAGGACTTTGAAGTATTGTTTATGTAAGAATGAAGAACTAGGACTTATTACTTAGAAAATTACACATAGGTCTTTTTTACTTAGTGATTATTTTACATTGCTAAATGTTTTTAATGTCTAATTCTTGATTGTGTAAAATACATTTGACTTAAAAAAGGTTATGACTATAATAATAAAGAAAAAACAAGCAAATTTAATTTACCTTATTTTTTCCTAATACTTATTTTTATGCCTGTTAATTAATATATAAGTAAAAGTAATAAGCAGTAAAGCTAGCACATTAATGCATTATTTGAGTATTACATCTCTTGAAACCCCCATCTATGGAGGACAATTAAAAGCGATTTTGCCTTAGATTTAAGATTTATGCCAAATGCCCTGACTAAAAATTTCCCCAGAGTTTAAAAATATATATATATATATTGGGATGTGCTGACTGTTGTAACTTGTGTTCTAAAATAACTGGCAAAATGCCACTTTGAGAATTGGAGTTTATTCAGTGTTTAATCAAACTGAGACTTTACCTAAATATATTATAATGGTTTTTTGAAAACAAATATTTAATAAGCATTTGTATGGTCAGCCCTGGGAATACAAAGATAACCAAGTTGCGTTCGCTCATAAATCAACGAGAAGCTGCTGTATGTTTCTGGCATGTGATTCATGGCTTCTCTGCATTTTGTACTTATTAGCATTAAATCTGTAATTTCTAGGAACAGAAGTTTTGAAGTTTCTTTCTAAATGATTCTAATTTTGAAGCCAGAACAATAATCCATCCAATCAAAAGATTATAAAATTATGGCTGAATATGACAAAATCTTTTGATGATAGAATTTCTGGCCTGTCTCTAATTTCTAGAAAAAGAAGAAATTATATCCACGCCTGCACTCGAAGCAGATATGTGAATAACAAGGCTTTTAGAGATTTATAACCAAAAAAGCTTATAGCTTTGAAGAACTTTCTCTACTTTTGTTGTCTAGTCTTTGGCTTTTTGGGGGGAGGCAGGGTGGAGGAGGGGCATCGTTTTTGTTTTTTAGTGGAGTTACTGGGAGAGAGCATTACCAAATACATTTTATGTAGGTGAAATATGAGCGGAAAATTGTCCGATGATACTACTTAAGAATTAATCTCAGTGTGCGGTCACTAAAAGTATATTCTGTTTTCAATAGGTTGGTGCACTTTTTGTATTGCCATGTACTATTAGTAACATACTTATTCCACCTCCCAGCCAACTCAGTTCAAGAAAATGGAAGGAATATGTAGCTAAAAAGCCCAAGACAATCTGTGGTAAGTAGGAAATATTTAGGTTGTTTCAGTGGTACGACATAGAAGCAATATTTATCAAATGGTCAGTGGAGATCATTTTTCTTTATGGGAAAATAACATGTATTATTACTGATTAAAAAGGATCCACATCATTTTAAGATTTTGTTTTTATTCTCTCTAACAACCAACTATAACATAAAGTATAATACATTAAAAAAATAACAGTGATCTCAGGCAGAACGTGGGGGTTAATTAGATAGCTAATTACATTGAATATGGCGTTTTTTTTGGAGACACTTTGGGAATAAAATTTATTTTTAAAAGTGCTTAAGTTATACAGTATATTAAAAAAAAAAACAGCTTCTATGCTCTTAACCAAGATGTCACTGTAAAAATGAAATTCGTATTTTTTAAAAATAAAACCAGATGATTTAAATCCAAACCCTAATATTTCCTGAGGTAATTGAAGCTCAAATTGTTAGTAACTTGCCCAAAGTATAACACACCTAACGTGTGTCCTTTCATACTTTGTTGTTTGGAAAAGTAAATAAAAACTTTTAATAGACTTTGTCCATTCAGTGTGAACCAAAATTTGTGCCCCAGTTTTTATAAATTCCTTAGGTTTACCATATTATCCCTTGATGAAATAAAATACATACATATATGTGTATTAGTTTGAACCATATGGTATTTTTATATTGGTATATAAAAATTGTTAAATATCAGCAATTTCATATGGTTTGACTTAAAATAGAAAATCTATGCCCTATTTAAGTATGCTTAATTTAGGAGTTGCAAAAGAGTTCTGGCCAGTGTGGCTCAGTTGGTTGAGAGTTGTCTGTGTACCTAAATGTCACTGGTTTGATTCTCCGTCAGGGCACATGCCCAGATGTGGGTTTGGTCCCCAGTCGGGGCATGTATAATGTTTCTTTCTCTCTCCCTTTCCCTTCCTCTCTATAAAATCAATATAAATATTTAAAAAATTAAAAGAGTGACAAAAGAATGATTTTTAGAACTGATTTTCAGGAAAATACTTAGAGACTATTATGGTACTAGAAAACATGCAATAAGAACTATATGTATAAATGCAATTCAGTAAATCCTATTAGATTTCTAAAGCAAGACTTCTTTATGTAAAACTTGTATTGAAAAGCTAGTTGTATAATAAAAAATATCTGGCTTACCATATGCTCACAGAGAAATTTTATGAAATTGTTAAGAAGTAGATGTTGGTCATCCCCTAACTTTATGTTACAAATGAGAAAGTTAAGCTGCAGAGAAATCAAGAAACTTATAAGGTGAAGTCAGACTTTGCACCCAAGTCTGAATGCATCTATAGGCCATCCACAGTAACTTTACATTTTGAGTTTATTGTTGCCTCATTTTTTAAAAATTTGAATTCTTATGAAAGGAAAACTTTTAAAGGTACTCTTGGAAAAAATAGTCTTATTATTTTGATGATAGATAAGTCATCTAATAAAAATATTTTAAAGAGACTAGACTAATAACTGATGAAATGTTTAGAATTGATTAAGTATGTACCTTCTTCATTCTTAAATCGGTGTTGAAAGTGTTTAGAAATAGTGAGCTGAAACTAATGAGGTTAAAAATTACACACCATAACATCTATGAATAAATTTCATACTGAGAAAGGTTAAAGGACTCCGGTAAGGATTTTGAAAGAGATTTCTGTGGCAAAGAGAAAGTATTAACTCACCCAGCAAATATTTACTGTGTGTCTACTGTATTCAGGGCATTATTCTAGGTGCTAGGATTCAGCAATGAACGATATCATTTCTTGAATGATTTTAGATTCTTCGTAGAATTGTGGCAGGGAATTTTCTTGAACAGTCTTGGTGGCAGCTAAGTTTTGCACTGAATCATTGAAGCTTAGTCTGACAAATAGGATGGGGGATGAAAGTATGCAATATATTTTTTGGAAATACTTTATGAATATAAAGTAAGTGTACTGATTTTTAAAAAAAGTTTTATCTTTTGCCTCTTCAGTTAACTGTAAGGCCCATTTTAAAAGTTGGGTCTAGAATTGCTTGAAAAACAATGTCATTAGGAAATGTGTGGTCTCCAAAAATGTCTAACTTGAGGATTATATTTTATTTTATTGTTTAATATTTATTGTCATTATCAAAATAACTTGGTATATTATTTAGTTTTCACTAAGTCAGAATATTCACATAACATTGTTTCCCGAATTATCTTGGAATATTTTTCATAACATGTAATCATAATTTCACACAAAAAATGGAAACATTATTTTCCATTTATTTTGTTGAACTGTTATAAACAAGAGGGGGTTGACTACAGGGTTTTAAGAAATGCTGAGAAATGTATTGATGTAAAATATGGCTCAGTTTTTATTATGCTAAAATTTTGTTTGTGAATGAAACTAGTAATGATATAGGTTTTCATTACCGTTCACATATTATAAAATTTGATGCAACTAAAGGAAACATGTAATTTCTATTTCTCCCATCTTGCCTATGTAGTAGATCCAAATGGATATTTGGTTTTGGTGGAAGGGGAACATGCAAGGCAATCAATCTCTTAGAAGTTGACAGAGTAAAAATAACAGATGGAAATAGAGAAAAATTTTCTGTTGTGATCATTTCCCTTATTTCTTCAGGAAAAGCTATGAGAATTGAATAACTATGCTAATTATAAGTCTGTTACTCCATATTTACATAAAATTATTTAATAAGTCTTCAGCTAACACCTGCCAAATCTGGAACATCATTTTTTAAATGACTGCACAGTCATTATGATTAGGGGAATTCTGTAAAATAAATGTTTTTCTTTTATGGAAAATAAGATTGTTGTAATTATAGGCTTCAGTGATTAAAGTTCTAATAAAGGTGATAGGGTTTAAATAAATATAGAAAGGATCTCCGTCATTGAGAAGATATGTAATTTGAGTTTGCAAAGTGCTAAATTGGTAAATGAATTAAGGTCACTGTGAGTCAGGGAAAAATCTTAGTTCCAAAGACAACTAGTAACAAGTGTTTTTTCTTTCTAATCTTTATCTAAATTTCTTTTTTAAGATTGATGTTTGTGAATAGGATTAACATTACTATTGCAAGCTAATTGCAAAAGTTTGTGTGTGTGTTTTGTATTGCGTAATTCTTAGTGTATATAAAAATTTTGAAAGCATTTCTTCATTGTCTTCCAATTTTGGTGCTGTTTAGAATTCTAGTGCCATTCTCACAGGAAGAAAAGGAAGGAAGGAAGGAAGGAAGGAAGGAAGGAAGGAAGGAAGGAAGGAAGGAAGGAAGGAAGGAAGGAAGGAAGGAAAGGGAAGGGAAGGGAAGGGAAGGGAAGGAGGGAGGGAGGGAGGGAAGGAGCATGTATTTTCTCTGGCATTTTGTAGAAACTATTTTTATTCTGTTTTTTAAAATCCCACCAGAGGATATGCACTTTACTGATTTTAGAGAAAGAGGAAGGAAAGAGAGGGGAGAGAAACATCATTTGGTTGCCTCCCATTGTTACCCCAACTGTGGATGGAACCAGCAACTTGGACATGTGCCCTGACTGGGAATGAAACTGCAGCCTTTTGGTACATGGGTCGAGGTTCCAGCCAGCTGAGCTACCCGGCCAGGGCTCTATTTTTATTCTTGTATTGGGCACTCAGCATGCTTGAAAGCTTGTCTTTTTATTGGGACAATGTTGTTGTAATTATTTTGTTGATAATTTCCTTTCCTCCATTTTTTAATGTTCTCTCTTTTGTTAGTGCTGTTTGTGTTTGTTTTTTTTTAAATAAGTCTTTATTGTTCAGATTATTACAATTGTTCCTCTTTTTCCCCTCCATTGCTCCCCTCCACCAGGTTCCTACCCCACCCTCTGCCCTTTCCCCAACCCCCACTGTCCTCATCCATAGGTGTACAATTTTTGTTCAGTCTTTTCCTGCACCCCCCACTCCCATTTTCCTTGAGACTCGTCAGTCTACACTCCCTTTCTATACCTCTGATTCTATTATATTCACCAGTTAATACTGTTCATCAGACTTTCAACTGTCTTTTTATTTCACCTTCATTTTGTTTCCAATGCCATCTGGGACACCATCCCAGAGTCTCCTGTCAGGAGTTGTAGTATAAATTGTCTTGCTTCTAAGCTTTCTCCTCTGTTTTTCTCAGCTTCCGTAGCAATTGAGAGACCGAGGCCTGTTACCGTTTGTTCATCTGTTTTTCTGCTTTCAAAATTTAGTCACTATTTTCTTCTCTCATATTAGTCCTTGGAGATTTATGCTATTTTAAAATTCTCCTTATTCTCATTTCATGGAATTTCAGGAGATAGTGAAAATAAATCCTTATGTCCAATTCACCATCTTCAATAAAAAGGATTCTGCTTCTATTTTTACTTTCAAAGGCATCACAGTTTTTCTTCGACCTTCACTATAACCCTCACTTGATTTGTTTTTAAAATATACTAGAAGCTGTCTTAACTGACCTTCATGTAACTGGCATTGCAGATTAATGAATGCTTTCCATTCCCTCTGTAAAAATACATTATGGGTGCCCACTGCAAGGAGCAAAAAGCTACTCTTAAGTATATATGTACATTGCTGCTCCCACCAGTTGAGTTGTACATGCCTGCAGGGGTCAGTTTATTCCCCTTTAATGAAACTGAAGCTGGAAATAGTAGTTGATACATTATAAGTGGGTTATATAAGAAAAATATCATGGAAGTCTAATGAGCTACATCAAAAGTTAATAAATGAGTACACACAGTTTAATTTAAATTAAAATTTCTATCTCTTTTTATTACAATTATCAGATTTTATTTTAATTTTTTTTATTCCCTAATTTTAACAGCTTTCTCAATTAATTGAACAACTTCTAGCCCTAAATGTATTGGGTAACAGTTTGTTTTTTTTAAAAAAACACAGGATGTCATTATATTCTCTGGGTCCAGTATATGATTCTGCTTTGCTGCATGGTGAATTTTCACACACTTAAAAATTGTTTTTGTTTAGCTCCAGACGTTGAAGTGAAAGGAGAGTGTTCTAGCTATTACCTCTTGTTACAAGGTAATGACAATAGAAAATGCAAAGCCACACTGATTCACTCTGCCAACCAGATCAATGGCTCATTTGCCCTCAGTTTCATTCATGGAAAGATGAAGGCAAGAACAGGAGAAACCCAACTGAGTAAGTGTTGACTTGAGTGGAAAATATTTTTACATTGGTTTGTATATATAAATATAATTAATTAACATGGTTTTTAATGAACTGTTTTTCCCAAACTCCATTTCACTTTCAGTAAATTTATCTTTTATTCTAAACACAGTATTACGTATTTGAACAATTTAGAATATAGAGAATTAATCCCTTTACATTGTACCCAGTAAATTTTACTAGGTCAGCCCTCGATTCCAAAAATGACATTTTCAGTGTAGTCCACTTTAAACACATACTATTTTCCTGTAATTTCTCATTTTCATTTACTTCCTCTCAAGCATTTTATTCTGTTTTATTGCTCACCTTTTCTCTTTAAGCTGTATGCTTTGGTGTTTATTACTGTGTGACAAACCACCCCAAGATTAGCTTAAAAATGACTTTATTACTATGTCTCATAGTCCTGCCGACTGGGCTCAGCTGGATGTTTTTGTGTTCAAGTCTGCATTTAGTCGCAGATACACAGCTGGGACTCCAGTCATGTGAAGACTAGAGCAATTGTTCTAGGAAGCATCAAGGCTTTCTGGGACTTAGCCTAGAGATCATTCACTGTCGCTTTACCATACTTTATGGGTTTCACAGGGCTAGCCGGGATTCATTGTGGAAGGGCTACCCAATGGGTGACTAGCAGGACATGTTGGTAATTGGGGCCATCATTAGAGACTTCACCCTACTCCGTTTGTGTTTTGTGTAGGAGTTTATTTTTTAATTACCATTTTTTAAAATTTTAATTACATGGAGTAACATTGGTTAATAACATTGTGTAATTTTCAGGTGTATAACCTTATAATACAATATCTGTCTACTCCATTGTGTGCTCACCTCTCAAAGTCTAGTCTCCTTCCATCTCCATATATTTGACCCTCTTTATTCCCTTTATCCTCTCCGCACTCCCTTCTGTGTTGGAGTTTCAGTATCTGAGCCTATGGCAGAAAATGTGATGAGGGAATTCTACTCTACTACCTAAATTCCCTCAGTTTAAGAAGCAGGTCAAAGTTTAAAATGCACAATAATTAATATCTTTATTTTTTGCAGCTTAATTATTTAATTGGAAAATACAAGATCAAGAGAGATGAGTAATTGGCTTTTACTTTTCGCGCATTAGCTGGGAACTGAATATTAATTGTTGTCATAGAATATCTTTAATACTGACTTTTTTTGTGTGTCTCAGGCATTCCTTTTGACTTCTTGTCGCTTCCACATTTTTCTGGAGAGCAGCTTATAGAAAGAGAGAAGCAGTTAGCCAGAGTTCAAGCTCTGGCTTTGAAAGAATGTCTGAGTAAGTAACAATTTGTACATTTTATTCTACTGTAAGAATAAAATAGACATAATGCATTGTTATTTCCACACTTTTTCTTATATACTTTATCTTTTAGATAAGACACTCATTTGTAGAACTATTCTTGTTCTTGTAGAGGTGATATAAGAGTAGAAAAAGTCCACAACTTTCCCCCACCAGATTAAAAGTATTCTTATTTATTTGTACATCACAGTTAACATTTATAGAAATATTTCTTCAAGAAAATTCTGTACTTCAACATTTTTAAATATATGCTAGGATACACCTTAATTGTATTCTGGTTAACATAGTGCTCGTTCTAAAATGTCTTTTTATATATTTTTAGCTGTCATAAGAGAATAGAGATTGCAAAGAGAAGAAAATGTACGTTCAGATAAATTAATATGTTAACTTGAGCATCGATTCTTAGACTTTAATCATGACTACCAATAATAATTAAGCACGTGTCACATAATGGGTGAAGTTGGCATTATGGATTTTTCCTTATTCAAGATATTGACACCTTTTCAAGGGTTATAGTTTAAGGTTTTTTCCCACATACTAAATGTTAACTTGGTTATCATTCATAACATTATTTTTTTATAAATAGACATTCAGTACCTAATATGAACTTATTTTAAGCTAATTAATTGATAGAATTTCTAAGAAATTAAATTGTGAGGCCTCACTAGTTACCTATAGAAAAATATTAGAATTAAGTATATACATTATAAAGTAAAAACTATCATTTTTGAAAGCACTTAAAAATATCTTGAATAAAATAGCCTGTTTTTCTCAATGGAAAATAATTTTAGAATATTTGGTCTCAGTTATTCATGAAAAATTCTTTTTCAGTTGTACAAAGCCAGGATAATTGTGTAGTCTTGACCTTTTCCAACCATTGATTTTTTCCTCCCACTATGAAAATGATACGAGCTCAAGGAAATATAATTAAAAAGGCAAATCAGTTTCAATAAAAAGTACATGTTAAATGCAAAAAATAAAGCAACAAATAGACATATTAGTTTTTTGGGAGTGGGAAATCTTTATTTCAAACATCAGCCAGCAGTATTATTCACTTCTTGACTTTGTTCTGTTCCTGCTAACCTCTTTGTAGGCTCTGTTTCCTTGCCATCCATCATAAGCCTCCTGCAGCCTTTTAAACTCAGTTCCTTCAACATTTCCCCTTCCTTTTATCTTCACCCTTCCCACCAGAAGCACTGTCCGAGTGGAAGGACAGGCCCTTCTTGAAGCTGGTGCCTCTCTCCATTGAGTAAGAAGAGTGAACCCAGGATGACTATCCCTCCTACATAGTTGGAAGGGAAATACTAGCAGCTGAAACCTCATAGCTGCCTGCAGATGTTACTGGAAGCTCTGGGGATATGGGTGTCAGGGAAGGGGGAAGACCATAAGTGATAAATAAATGCTGAAAATGTAGAAGTAACCAGCAGCTGAGCTGTAACACAGGGGTCCCAGATTGTAAGAGGGCAGTTCTCAGGTGATGCCCCCCAAAATTCCTCTCTGGTTCCAGGTGCGTCCCCGAGAATTGTAGCTGCCAAGTCACCACAGCTCAGTAGCTTCTGCGTTGAGCGTCTCCCTCATGGTGGTCAGCGTGTGTCATAGCTACTGGTTGGAAAGTCTGGCCCCAGGTGTTCATTGTGCATCATAGCTACCGGTTGGACAGTCAGTCACTTAGGCTTTTAATATGTAGATTTTACCTGAATTTTTTGTAATTTGTAACTTTCTGTATTTGGAAATATTAAATATATCGTTTCACTGATTTTTAAAGAAGAACTTTAAGAATACTGAAAAATCTTACCTAATAACAGACAAACATGTAAATTGACTGTACCTCCGCGACACTCACAGCCAATCAGAGTGAGTGTGCAAATTAGAAGGCCAAAGATGGCAATCACCCAGCTGCTCTAGTCATGGAGTGGCCAGGTGGAGCAGGATGTCTGCTATGAGAGGAAGGGCGGGAGGGCAAAGGGATCTACATGAGCAGAATGCTGCAGGTAAGACAAGACTGCAGACTCGAGTCTGCAGCGAAGACAAAGATGGCAGACTGAAGACTCTGACCAGAGTCTGTAGCAAAGACATAGACAGCAGACTGGCCAGAGCGCAGGCCTGGGTCCCAAAACCGGTCCTGGAAGCCAAGGGAAGGAAGGCCTATTGCAAGAATCTCTTCGTATAAAGGGGCTCTAGTTTTTATTTTATTTTATTTTATTTATTTTTTAAAAATATATTTTATTGATATTTTTTACAGAGAGGAAGGGAGAGAGATAGAGAGCTAGAAACATCAATGAGAGAGAAACATCGACCAGCTGCCTCTTGCACACCCCCTACCGGGGATGTGCCCGCAACCAAGGTACATGCCCTTGACCGGAATTGAACCTGGGACCTTTCAGTCCACAGACCAATGCTCTACCACTGAGCCAAACCGGCTTCGGCAGGGCTCTAGTTTTTAAATAACAGGCTGTTCAGTATGATTCAAAACACACCCAAACAGCATTACTGTCTTTTCCCCCAATATTGTGGTCACTACTCTGAACTTTTCAATCTTTTTAGCATTTATAGAACCCAGTGCAAACCTGATTAATACTCATCAGCTGATCCTTTAAATATTCTACTCTGGATTTTTCTTTAATAAATTCTTAGTTATTACCAGGATTTTTAGGAATGGCATTATTTTGTTATTCTATTTTTCAACTTTAATCCATTATATTTCTTTTTAAGTTTTTATCTACCATTTGTATACAAAATCATTTGTATAGAGATTATTTTTACCTTAGTAAATTTTCCTGCTCATACCCCTGTTAATCTTAAATACTTTCTATTGCTCAATCATCCAGATCAATCAGAAGTCTTATCCTGCTCTCTGGCTTGACAGTTTTAATAAGTATAGGTCAGGCTCATGATTTAAGTATGCTTTTAGAGTTAATACAGGTGTAGGGCTAGTTTCCAAAGCATATTACTTATGGTACACCTTTCAGATGAAAGGAAATCATTGGTGACTTTTGTTTTTGCATGGCTCCTAGCAGCTTTTTATTTTCTAAGATGTAATAAAAGCTGCATATGGTACTACTATTACTTTTCCATTGCTAGTGTTCTTGACTGCAGAAACTATGTGTTAGTACTTATCTTGGATGAGAACTGGAATGATCCTCCCAATATCCACATTGGTGAGGTGGGATTTCACAGGCATTTCTCTTAAAGCTGATGATCCAAAGTAGAACCACAAGTCCAGGCTACTACCTGCCCAGCCTGCTCCCTTGTGCTTCTATGTACCAGCCTCACCTGGAGTAATGAGTGCGCTTCCCTCCTCTGTGCCTGAGGGCCCAGCACGGTGCTTGCAGGTAGTACATAAATGTTTGTTGAATTGAAATCCCTAGGAATTTATACTTTACTGTTTATTATAGGAGAAACTGTTATTAGTCCAGAAGTGTTTTAAAAACGAAATATTTTCATAAAAGCAATACATGGGTATAGTTTAAAAATTCAAATGGAGCTGGAAAACACCCCCCCCCCCAATCTTCCTCCCCTCCCTATCATTCAGTCTCTGCTCACAAGCAACTCCCTTTAGCTCTTCAGCTAGTTTTTCTGAAATTTCCTTCAGATTTCTAAGTAATATGTGTAGGCAGCTATTTCTGGAATTACGAATTTCAGTCATTATCTTCACATCTGAGATGTTAAGCATTCCCACATCAGCTTCACCTTCTCTTCACACTCTTTACAGTGAAGTCATGCATTTTGGTTAAATCAATGGTTAGTTTTATTATTATGACTATATAGAAGTTTACTGCTGAGTCATGTCATATATGATGATAATCAACTCTTCTTTCTTGCATAATCTTTGTTTTGTTTTTGGTTGAAGATCACTTTTTTAAAATCTGTCTATTCTTCTATATAGACTAAATACTGTTATGTTTTTCAGAGGTTCAAATATTTCTGCTACACATCATTAAATTCATATGTTCAATACAGCAGTTCCATTTTATTTCTCCTAATTTTTTTCTAGAGTATTTTATATTTTGCTTTATTGTAGACAAATTGCTCCAAGACCTCCTTTACTTTGCTGACTCCACCATAATCTCATCTTCCAAGATGTACTGACAACTGTCATTCTTTATTGTTTCTTCTTTTATTGTCTCTTCTTATTCCTTTACTCTGATTTTAGTTTTGGGAAAAAGAAGAAATAAGTGGCAGAGGCCAAGTTTATGTAACTTATTTCAATAAAGTCTTACAGGTTTTATTTTTGCAAAATAACAGCATAAGTCTTCGCAAGATATTTTTGAAAACTTTTGTAAACTTGCTTTACCATTTCTCACCTTTCAGTATTAACAAATTTTTCTTTTTCTGTCTTTCTCTACAAATGGGATTAAAATTAAAGCAGGCCTACACAGGAATGTTGTTTGCTGGATAAATTCACTTATTTCAGTTTTGAAACTATTTCCCATAAAATGGGTTGTAGATGGGCTTTAGAGGGGATTTAAAGTAATGGTGATGTAGTTAGTCCTATTGATCTGTTGTCTTCCAGAGAGGAGAAAGTTGGCAGAGCAGCCCGAAGTGGTTTCTGTTGATGAACTCAAAAGTCTGTTGACACTTACAAGGGAACGCTTTTTAGATCATTTTGATGCTATTATTCCTAAAACAATTTTAAGAAAAACAGACAAAATTATTACCTCCAATCTGTTAAATGGTAAGTTTTTTGTTACTTTAAATACTAGTTCTTTTTTGTATGGCATTTATGACAGTTACTATTTATTATCAAAAATAATAAAATATATTGATCAAATTAAAATGTATCTTATAAACTTAAATAATGACATATATTTGTATATACAAGTTTAGCAGGTCCTCGAGTAACATCATTTCATTCAGCATCGTTTCATTAGAACATTGATGAGATGCCATAGAAGCCTAACTCTGGTTTATATCAATTAGCCTATGGTAAAGTTGGTTTCTTAATGTCATTTCACTTAAAGTTGCAGCACTTATCGATGGCATGAAGTGAAGACTTACTGGATGTGTGTGTGTGTGTGTGTGTGTGTGTGTGTGTGTGTAAATAGTGAGCTGTATTTCTCATCATTTAAAGATTAAACATTTTCTGATTACTTCTTCAGAAAGCATGGTCAGTATAGTTGTTTTTGAGCAGAGGAGAGAGGCTTTTAAGGTGATTCCACTCTCACTAAGCTGCTAAAATGGGTGAAGGGTGAATTTCTATTATGCTGTGTTTTCATAGGAAAGAAAAGTAGAGCTTACATGGAAATTTAATGTATTTTAAATTTTAAAATTAAAAACACATATCCTATCTAATAAAAGGGTAATATGCAAATTGACCATACTCCAACACACAAGATGGCTGGCCCCCATGTGGCCAAAAATGGCCACCCCCATGTGGGCACAAGATGGCCACCACAAGATGACCTGCAGGGGAGGGTAGTGGGCAGGGGACCAGACATCCAGGGGAGGGCAGTTAGGGGTGACCAAGTTGGTATGGGAGGGTAGTTAGGGGTGACCAGGCCTGTAGGGGAGGGAAGTAGAGGGGAACCAGGCCTGCAGGAGAGGTCAGTTGGGGGCAACCAGGCCAGCAGGGGACGGCAGTTGTGGATGACCAGGCCAGCAGGGGAGGGCAGTTAGGGGCAATTGGGCCATCAGGGGAGCAGTTAGGCATCAATCAGGCTGGCAGGCAGAAACAGGGGCAATCAAGGCAGGCAGGCAGAGGAGCAGTTGGGAGCCAGCAGTCAAGCATCCCTCGAGGGATCCTATATTGGAGACAGTACAGGCTGGGCTGAGGGACACTCCCTCCTCCATAAACTCCCTCCTCCCCCACCCAGGCATGAGTTTCAGGCACCGGTCCTCTAGTATTAGTAATGAGATGTTCCACATTTGGCACTCATTGTAACAGGAACAATTGCCAAACTTTACTGAGGGAGCAGGAAATCATTTCTATATTAACTTGCATTTCTTTCTCTTTTCCTGCTTTCTATTGTTGTGAATTTGAGTAGAGTGAAGCTTTTCAAGATGTAACAAGAAAACATTTGAAGATTGCCTAGCATTTTAAATGTACAGGATAACTTTTCTTTTTATTCTGTGAGAATCATTTTTATTTCATAGATCAATAAGAATATGGCTAAAGAATCAAGTTAACAATAATGTGTATTGAGTACCTTTTGTCTGTTTGACATCATGAAGGTACAGAAAGAAGTAAAAATTTGGGTTTTTCTAAGGGCTTCTGATCTACTTAAAAAGTAAAATATGAATTTAGCATCTAGAATATGTTTAAGAGCTTAGGCTGTGGAGCTAGACTGCCAGGGTTCAAGTCTCAGTTTTGTCTCTTCTTTGCTGACTGTCTGGGCAAGTTCTTAAACCTCTCTGTGCCTTTTTTCTCATATTTAAAATGGGGATAAGAATATTACTCACTAGACTTATTGTGAAGAATGAATTGATACATATATAACACTTAGAATATAATAAGTGCCCCAAAAATGTTAAGCTGTTATTTGTATTGCTATTAGCATTTCATCCTTTTTACATGTCAGTCCCAAAGTTAAGTAGCAGTTTGGAATAATCTGAAAGATGTGGGAGACAGTATGGGGTTACTTGTAACTGGGAAATGTGTTCAGTAAGTGAGAGCGCATAGCTTCTTGATTTCAGCATGGGCTCTGGAGCAAGAGTAAGAAGTTTGAACCCCAGCTCTGCTGCTTGCTTGCTATGTGAGCTTGGGCAAATTTCCTAACCACTCTGAGCCCCAGTTCTTTATCTTTAAATTAGGGATTACAGGTTGCCATGAGGATTACATTCTTTATAAATGGCTCAGGAAGTTGCCTTGTATGAAGTAAGTGCTGTATATTTGTTAGGTAGATACATATGAATTTTAAAGAGAGAAATGTAACTAGGACAGTTACAGAACTCCTTGTGCCAAATCTGGTTTGGCTCAGTGGATAGAGCGTCGGCCTGCGGATTGAAAGGTCCTGGGTTCGATTCTGGTCAAGGGCATGTACCTTGGTTGCAGGCACATGCCCAGTGGGGGGTGTGCAAGAGGCAGCTGATCGATGATTCTCTCTCATCGATGTTTCTAACTCTCTATCCCTCTCTCTTCCTCTGTAAAAAATCAATAAAATATATTTTTTTTAAAAGAAGAACAACTCTTCGTTAGGAGCTGAGACTTGATGTAGGTCTTGAGAGATGCATTTTTATTATGGAGAGATAAAAATAAAGAAAGCTCAATGCTGGTTTGTTTCCAAAAAACTTTATATGGTATTTTGCACATTTCAGTCTATCAGAAAGCCTCACTGAATGTCTGAGGTAAGAATTGTACAATGAATCCAACATGCCTTTATGCACACTCAAGCCCAAATCCCCCCCTCCCACGGATGTATGAGTGTATCTACATGTATACATTTTAATGTAGTTAAATAAATTCCGTGTATTAATGCTTTTTAGTGCTTCTGTGTATTTCTTTCTCTTTAGACACCAGTCCCGTGGATTCTATTTCTTCAGGTCTAGAGGAAACCAATCCTCTGGAATGGCCAGAAAGGCATGCTCTTCAAAATTTGGAAACATTTGAAAAAGCTAAACAAAAAATGAGGTAATATTTAAACAGCTCAGTGTTTTATTGTTTGATTTTTGTTAATCCTTCACCCCATTATATTTTTACCATTGCTTTTCAGAGGAAGTGGAAAGGAGGGAGGGAGGGAGAAAGAGAGAAACATCAGTGTGGGAGAGACATTGATTGGTTGCCTCCTGCATACATCCTGACCAGGGCTTAGGATTGAATCTGCAACCCAGGAGTGTTCTCTTGACCGGGAATCAAACCCAAGACCCTGTGGGTTGTGGGCCTGTGCTCTAACTGCTGAACACACCAGCCAGGCCAGCAGCTCAATATTTTTAATTGAACTTTCTTACATCTTACATTTGTTTATGAGATACTAGATTTTTGTTGTTTTTTTTTTAATCCTCACCTGAAGATATGTTTTTATTGATTTGAGAGAGGGAGAGTGAGAGTGAGAAAAACATTGATGTGAGAGAGAAACATCAGTTGGTTGCTTCCTGTATGTTTCCTGACTGGGAATTGAATCATAACTTATTGGTGTATGGGGTAATGTTTCAAACAACTGAGCCACCCAGCCAGGATGAGATATTAAATTTTTTATAGTTTTATTATAAAAAATATATGCTTAAGTACTATAAGTAGATAGATAGATAGATAGATAGATAGAAGATAGATAAGAGATAGGTGGATGGAGGGGCATTACAGAGCAGTACTTTGAGAAAATACTCTTCTTCCCCTGCCTTCTACTTCCTGGGTGTACATAATCACAGTAAACATTTTAGTGAATTGCTTGTCAGACCATCTTCCATAGATTTATATAAGTATATGGATATGTAACTTAAACAACACAGGAACATATGAAATGAAGTACAAGTATTCTCCTTTGAGCCACTTTGAACTACTTGTGCTTTACGTTCTTCTGTGTTGATGTAGGAGCCATTTAACTAACTCTAAGAGGCAGACAGCTCTTCAAGGGGGGTACATTTGTGCTGAGACCTAGTGAATAAAATGTAGTATCTTCTAGATTATATAGATTTTAGAATTTATTGTCAGTGGTTGGTAAACTTTTGAAGGGTTTTATACCAAAGACTGATGCAATCTGTTTTTGCAAAATTACTTTGGCTCTTTTCTGGCAAATAGATTGCAGGAGTAGAGAGATCAGTTAGCTGGCATTTCTATAGGCTAAGTGAGAGATTACTTTGAAAAACTTGTTCTTCTTGATTGATAATGAGGACTGAGAAAATGCTATAAGCATATTAAAGTCTTTTAACTTGTTTTATCTGTTTTTTGAATGATCTCATTATTCTTTGGATCTGATTTTTTGTTTCATTGGTGCTTTTCTTTTATGTGTAGTTTTTCTCTAGTGTCTGGTGATTTGTTTTTTTTCACAGCTGAGAATGTAGTAGTTGTCTGCCCTGCAGAGGTAGTTGTGTTGTACTTTCCCTGTATTTGTGTAGTCTTGTTCCCAACCTCTTGTCACTTGGTTTAATGTTTGGGAGACGGGAGATGCAGGGTGGAAATTGCCTGACAAGCTTCACGTGGTCTTTACCAACTACACTGAGGGGGTCTTATTCTGGGGATGTCACTGCTGAGAGTGGGGAAGGCACCTAGTTCTGGTTCTTCAAAGAGCAATTTCTTTATCTTTAATTTGGAGGTAAAAACTATAGGATGAAGTATGGTGTGGGAGGGTGGTCCTTAAACAACTCTTATAGTAGGATTCTTAAAATATGTCATCTGATTTTTGCCCTTTGGACTCATCCTTTCTACTTGAACACACTGTGAACCCACGTTTAGAATCGCTGTGGCTTCGTAGAACAGGACGAAGAAGACAGATTCTACTTGTTTTCTTTTTTTTTCCCCCTCTAGTTCTCTTTGAGGCTCTTGCTCTAGTTTCTAAATTTTTGAAATTCATTGAACTCTTTGATCTACCATTTATTCCTTCTTTTTTTAAAATCCTATTATGACTTTTAGTGTCCGGTACTTCAATATCTTGATTTCACTTTGTGGAGTGGAAAGATTAATGTATTATCTACCATCTTGGACTGGAAGCTTATTTGTCATTCAAGGACTAGATCAAATATCACCTTTCTCTTAAGCCTTTTTTAAATTTTAAATGCTGCAACTCATTGTTATCTTTCTTTTTTAAGCATCTCAGGACTGCGTTATTCGTGAGACTTATTTTATTCTACCTTTTCTACCTCTTTATACATCTGTATATTTATCTCCTCTCACTCCTCACCTCCTTTCTCCTGCTTCAAGTCAATTAATGCACTAAATCATGAGCTTGGATTATGAGTATATAAATTATCATCAATGAACTCTTTTTATACCTCACAATGAGATTTACAAAGTAAAATGTTCAATAAATTCTTGTGGATACGTCAAAATATGGGAGATACCATTAAATTCTTGGTTGTGGACAAAAGTTTTGTTGCATATTTCCAGAATTTGTTTTGTGTTAAAACAGGTTAAACTGGAGAATAAAGGACCAATACGTGGTGATATTCAGAAGTCATAAGAACTTGGTTTTAGATAAACTCAGTCACCTGTTTGTGACTTTGTGGCTTCATCTTTTTTTTTTTTTAATATATAATATATATTCTTAATGATTTCAGAGAGGAAGGGAGAGGAAGAGAGAGATAGAAATACCAATAATGAGAGAGAATCATCGATCGGCTGCTTCCTGCAAGCCACCACCTACTGGGGATCAAACCCACAACCCAGGCATGTGCCCTTGGCCAGAATCAAACCTGAGACCTTTAGTCCACAGGCCTAGGCTCTATCCACTGAGCCAAACCGGCTAGGGCCTGTGACTTCATCTTTAAGATGGGAATGACAACATGAGTTCTCCTTCCAAGTTGTGAAAAACTTAATGAGATAATGTTATGAAAAAAAAATAATTTGCAAGCTTGAAAACACTGAACAAGATAAAGTGCTGTCAATGTTTTGGTGTTTGTTTCTTTGTTTTTTTGTGTTGTTTTTTTTTAAATCTAAGACATATTTGGTAACGTAATTTATCACAAACGAGCTTTTAAATTGCTTTGATATCCTTGTGTCCAGGACTCTATATAAATGCAAATTATACATTTCCCCAATCCATCCAGCCTGTAAAGTGATTGAGAGTAATTTTCATTAGGAACCCTTTGTGAGTTACTATTAGAGAATAGCTCTATAGAAATTAAATTAAACTCATAATGTAGTTCTTGCCCTCCTGGAATATAAAGTTCATAGAACATAGTTGAGAATTTTCTTGTCTCGCTGTTTTTATTAGATTTATATTTTCAATTTAAAAATAAAGGGAATGGGCAGGGGAAAGGGGCACCATCGGTACATTATTGATCTTTAATGTATAAAAAAGTCAGTCCTGACCCATAATGTCATCATTTTTTATCATAACTATCAGTAAAAATGCTTGATTTGAGTATGAAAATACCCAGGAAAGAGTTGAATTGACATGAAGTCAGATAATAGTTTTCTGTGCCAGTATTGTAAGGTTTTATGTATGCTTTGGTGACAGGCCATAGCATAATCTGTGACTCAGTTCTTGATATAACCTTTAAAATGCTCTGAAACTAAAGTGTTTTTCTCTTTCCAGTTTCTAAAACTTTTTAAGAGCTTTTCAGATTTATAGAGTGATGGAGTAGACATAGTACCCAATTTAGAGTCAGTCTACTTCTGGCTGTCATTTCAAATAGCTGTGGCTCTGTAATGCAAACTCTGTGCATTAGTGTCTTCATCTGTAAAATAGGAATATGATTTTTTTTAGGCTTAGTGTGCTGATTTTACTCTACAAAGTACTTATTTTCAGGTGTTAACATGATTTTGAAGAAAGACCTATCCTGTCTTTTATAATAAAATTTGTGAGGATTAAGACTATATTGTATGTAAAATAGCTTGAAAAGTATACAGTCCTGCATATATGTCAGGTATAATGATTCAGTGCTTAGTCATAGTGGTATAATCATGGCTAGAAGGGACCTTGGAGAGATTTCTGATTACTGCCTCATTTCATGGTTGTGCTTCAAGTAATCTTTCAAGTTCATAGAAAACTAGAAGATTCGCCAAAACTGGTTTGGCTCAATGGTAGAGCGTCGGTCTGCGGACTGAAGGGTCTCAGGTTCGATTCCGGTCAAGGGCATGTACATTGGCTGTGGGCACATCCCTGGTGGGGGGTGTGCAAGAGGCGGCTGGTCGATGTTTCTCTCTCATCGATGTTTCTGGCTCTCTATCTCTCTCCTTTCCTCTCTAAAATATCAATAAAAATATATATTAAAAAAAAAAGAAAAAAGAAAATTAGAAGATTCTGTGTCTACCTTTAAAATTTACAATATTGTGGGATTTCAGAATATACAAGAGAGTTTTGATTTAAATTTTATGAATTTGATAACTTCATGCTACTAAATAATTAGTCATGCCATCATCTATATATATAAAAGTCCAAGCTACCTAATATCTAGCCGCTGTGATGTACACTGACCACCAGGGGGCAGATGCTTAACGCAGGAGCTGCCCCTGGTGGTCAGTGCACTCCCACCGCCAAACTCCTGTGGCCCCTACCCACAGCCAACCTCCCACAGTGCTCATCTGCCCCATTCGCAATTTCATGCACTGAGCCTCTAGTTTATAAGAATATAATTTAATTTAGTGGCCTTGTTGACATGGTAACTGCAAGTTATGGTAAGTTATGGTAACTGTCATCTACTTGTACAGGTTTTTAAAAATATACTTTGGTATTAAATGATTTGCAAAGATTTTACTTTATTTTCTTCCTAAAAGTATAGTTCTTCAATTTTCTTTGTGTATTCTTCTGGTTTCTGCTCATGTCATCTTTTCCTGATTATGAGGAATTCTAATCCACTTTTAATAAATCTACATAACATTATTTTCCTAGAGCTGGTTCATTTCCTCGTTCATCTGAACAGTTGCTGGGCCACAAGGAGGGTGCACGGGATTCGGCCACGTTATTGGATGCTAAAGAATTGCTGAAATTCTTTACCTCAGATGGATTACCAGTTGGAGATCTTCAACCTTTACAGGTTCAAAAGGGGTAAGTTATAAACTTATAATTTCCAATTAATTTTTTTTTAAATCATAGAAAAAACACATGGCATCTTATTTCCCCGTTTACTGGAGTCCTGTGCCACTTAGGCAAAATTCTCAATTTGATCTCAATGTTTATCAGTTGGCCATAATCCTCACTAAATTTACCAAATGTTCTAGTGTTTTGTGGTGTTGAATATAAGGGAAACAAATAATAAAAGCAACCTCAGCATATTTCCTATGAAAGTTAGTAGTTTCTACTTTGTATACAAAGGATGGTTCTTTTTAAGAAAAAAAATTATAATTTGGCTTGCAAACACATATTTTTCATTCTCATTTCTTTTTTACTGTCTAGCTTTGATTTTGTTGCTATGTACTTTTCATGGCATTGTCAATCATGCCTATTAGTAACAAAAAACAGTTTTTCAACTGAAAAAATAGGAAAATGGAATAAAAATTTTTTTGAAACCATTCTTCCTCCCACGATTTTGATGTACCCTAGGTATGGGAAGGGTTAAGCCTGGATACTTTATGTAAGCTCACCATATGATTAGGTGGTGTTTTTTTAATCTTCATCTGTGGATATTTTTCTATTGCTTTTTAGGGAGAGTGGGAAAGGGGGGGGAAAGATAGACAGAAACACCAGTGTGAGAGAAACACATCTAATGGTTGCCTCCTGCACAACCCCGGCCTGAACCTGGGCCTGGGAGGACCCTGCAACCAAGGTACATGCCCTTGACCAGAATCGAACACAGGACCTTTCAGTCTGGAGGCCAACGTTCTATCCACTGAGTCAAACTGGCTAAGGCTCACCATATGATTCATCTTAACATACATGCTTATTGAAAATCTACCTCAGAAGAACTGAAACCAGTCTCTAATAATCTGTAATATTTAAAAGCTTGCTGACTCTTAAAGTCTATGTCAAGATGACTACATACCTGGGTAAAGAAAAATCTAGGTCCCATGTGTTATAGTAGGAAGTGAATACAACCTTTGTTACCAGAGATTTAGGTTGACTTCAATTATTCCTCTGCAAAAAAAGAATTTAACTAAATGCATAGCTATTAGTCCACTACATCAAGAGAAAAAAAAAATCCCAGAATAATGCTTCCTCTTGAATTTCCACTACAGATCATTTTCCATTCTTGATTTATCCATGTCTCAGAATAGTTTTGTGAAATAAGTGGCATTAGAATTTCAGAAACCCGAGGCACAGAAAATGTAAGAGACAAAGTCCCCAGGCCTATCCCTGCTTCATTTTCTTGTTACCCTTTCTGATACCTTCATTTTTACCCTCTGCAAGATGCATTTGAACTGAGGGAAGTCCGATTTCTTTATTTAGATATTTTCTAGTGTTTTCTTTGTCACTAAATAAATTTCAAATACAAATTTAAACATTTTTATTCCAGGGAAAAGACTTTTGTTCTGACCCCAGAACTCAGTCCTCGGAAACTTCAAGTTTTACCTTTTGAAAAAGCCTCAGTATGTCATTATCATGGAATTGAGTAAGTTTTTTTATTTACCCTTAACTCTCCTGCATGTTGTTGATGTAGCTTATCTTATTTGAGTTTTAAGAGTAAATATAATAAAATGATATAAATTGAGATATAGAGCCGAAGAGAAAACACGTCCAAAAACAAAGTAGTACATGCACAAATAATTTGTCTTCTATTGTAAAACACAAGGTTATTGGATAATTAATCAGTTTTATAGCATTTAAACATCCTACTATTAGTTACTAGATATTTTACTCAGAATTATTTTGGTGCCTGTATTATGAATGTATTTACACTATTTCTGGTCACATTAATATTCCCTGCTCACTAATTACACTGTAATTGCTCAGGCGCTATTAGATCAAATGTATTCCCATTTGTAACATGTTCATACTGTCTGCATTTTTGTAGAATCTTAATTGACCAGTTTGAATAAAATATGAAAAATATGCAAAATGCATAATTTTTCTCTAACCAGCTGTTTCCAATTTTCACATTGAAAAAGAACCCCTGATTCAACATAGCAAGTCAAACATAAACATCAGAAGTGATCTTAGCAAGAAATGTAGAATAGAAAAATTTTCAAATGTTGATAACATCTGTTCGCTTAATTTAGCTTAATGAAGAAATTAGTGATGTACACTGAAAGTTATGCAAAGGTATTCACAGTGTTATTTAAAATAAGAGATATTAGAAATATGTTTAATTTTAGGGGCTTGGTTAAGTAAAATGTAGAACAGCCATAAAATAAAATTCTGTGTCACCACCAGAATTGCTAAAATTAAAAAGACTGATAGATGTTGGCAATCCATGGCGCAGTTAGCACTCTTACACATTGCTGGTGGGACTATAAAATGATATATCTACTTCAGAAGAGGATCTGGCAGGTTTTTTAAAAACTTGAATACTCAGATTCTGTGTCTCAGAAATTCCATTATTATGAGGTATTTGCCAAAGAGAACTGTAAATGTAACTTTGCAAAAAGACTTGTACAAGAACGTACAGAGTAGTGTTATTCATAATAACCCCATCTGGAAATAGCCTAAGTGTACAATAGGAGTAGATATTAATAAACTAGTATATGTACTCAGAGTCATACTACTCAGAATGACAAGGAACAATATAATTGAACATGCAACAGGAAACTAAGACATTAAACTTCTGTCTGAGTGTGGAAAAGACATTGGCTTTGAGGACTTTAGAATGAGTAATAGGAGCTAAAACGTCCAATAATATATAATTTCTGAAAGAAGATTTATATAAAATGCTAATTTAAATCTAAATCATTCAGAATTGTAAATTGTTAACAACAGGCAACTCAGAGATAACTACTAAGTCATGAAAAGATAAGTGCCATTTATTCAGGCTTTTCCTTTCTGATATTTGGGGAAAGAATTTCTTATTTGAGAGGTTATGTTTTTCCTCTAACATCAAAGAGTTAGGTATGTTTTTCAAATAAACTTGAATTTAGCTAAACCTTTTATTTAAAGTACTCATGCTTTTATCTGGTATCCTTTTGTGCAATGATTACAGATTGGACTTTTGGTTGAACTAAATTTACCTTAGTCATATTTAAGTGGGAGCTTCTTTAGAATCCCCTAGACTGTTTTTATTTTATTTTTTTAAAATATATTTTATTGATTTTTTACAGAGAGGAAGAGAGAGGGATAGAGAGTCAGAAACATCGATGAGAGAGAAACATCGATCAGCTGCCTCTTACACACATCCTACTGGAGGTGTGCCTGCAACCAAGGCACATGCCCTTGACTGGAATCGAACCCAGGACCTTTCAGTCCGCAGGCCAACGCTCTATCCACTGAGCCAAACTGGTTTCGGCTTTATTTTATTTCTTAAAAATATGTTTTTATTGATTTCAGAGAGAGGAAAGGAGAGGAGATGATGGAAAGAGGAATCAGATTGGGCTTCAGATTTTTAAATCTCTTGCCATGTCATCGACTGATGAGAAAAAACGTGTGAAGGAAGTCAGCCATTCTCTCAACCTTCTAACGATTATTAGGAAGTGAAATAAGAACTTTTTAAGTAACTGTTTTGTTTTCTAATTGCTGTCATGCGGGCTTTGGTTTTCACGATCTTTCTCTTGTTTAGATATTGCTTGGATGATCAAAAATCTTTAGAAAGAGATGGGGGATTTTCTGAACTTCAGTCTCGACTTATTCGTTATGAAACTCAAACTACTTGCACCAGAGAGAGTTTTCCGGTGCCCACGGTGCTGAGCCCTCTCCCGTCTCCTGCGGTCCTGTCCGAGCCTGGAAGCGTCCCTGACGGAGAAGCTCTGCAGAGTGAACTCCGGGCCGAAGCATCCCGCTTGAAAAGGAGATCGAGAGACCTGAACTGCCTGGACCCCAAAAGAAGGTGCTCTTACGTACACACAAATAGTATCCGGACAGAAAGTATGCTAGTCCTTAGGTGATTCCACCTCCCCCCCCCCCCCCCAATAGTAATCTTTCTTTTTTTTCAGTTGTTCTCTGCATAGATTTTTAGATTAATTCTTTCATACCAGGAATTTTGTTTGTATTACGAGCAGTTGATGACTTGCTTATAAGTTATAAAAACAAATGATTTGGAAAAAATACACTTTTGCTTGCTTTCTATGCTAATATACAATCCATTAACACAATGGATCGTAAAGCTTTCCAGCCACGGAACACTGGGGAGCTTATGCAATAGATGAAGCAGCTGGCTGCTCCGTGGAAGAGGGTGTTTGGGGATGCTCTTCTTTCCCTCGCTCTCTCAGCTCCTGTTTACATTGGCTTCTTAAAGGGGGTTCCAGGCAATACCATTTTAAAACCACCTGCGTGGGGCCCGGGCTAGGTAGCTCAGTTGGTTAGAATGGTGTACTGATACACCAAGGTCTCAGGTTTGAGCCCTGGATTAGGGCACAGAGAAGAATCAGCTAATGAATGCATAAATAAGTAAAACATTGAATGGATGTCCCCATCTCCCTCTCTCAAGTAAATAAACACCTATTGCTTCATATAAATAAAGATTTAAAGCCTCCATAATATAACATTGCATTATGTGAAACTTTTCTGCATACTTTTTTTGCTAACTGAATAAAATGTTCAAATACTTTATCTTTGTTTTGTTTTTCCCCCTACAGTAGACTTGTGAAATCTGAAAGTTCAGATTCTCTTGTTTCTCAGATGAGTGGCAATACAAATCATCACCACCATGCAGTGACATCCAAAAAGCCACAGCCTGAGAGAACATCATCTATGACTTGTCCATCTGTACCTGTTCATAGATATAAAACTCCAAGAGTCACTACAAAGGCCAGTTCAGGTCAAAAAAGTGTGCATGAATCAAAAGCACTGAGGCAAACTAAGGAGTCAAGATCACAGAAACATACCCGGGTAACGGTTTATTTCCTCTCTCTCTTAATTCCATATAGCAAGAAATTCCTTTGATTCTTTTCAAATGTGTGCCTGAAATTTTTATGAATGAAATGGTATCTGTAATTTATTTTTATTTTTTATTTTTTTAAATATATTTTATTGATATTTTATAGAGAGGAAGGGAGAGAGATAGAGAGCTAGAAACGTCGATGAGAGAGAAACATCAACCAGCTGCCTCTTGCACACCCCCTAATGGGGACGTGCCCACAACCAATGTACATGCCCTTGACCAGAATCAAACCCAGGACCTTTCAGTCCGCAGACCGACGCTGTATTCACTGAGCCAAACCGGTTTCGGCGGTATCTGTAATTTAAAATAATCCAGTGTAAGAAGGGTAATGGGAAAGTGGGTGGCTGGTAAATGAAACAAAATTAGCCACAGATCAATCCTCCTTAATAGTGGTTGATAGATGTATTAAGATAGAGATTTGTTATAAAATCTTCTCTCTACTTTTCAGTGTTTAAAATTTTCCCATAAAGAATAAGTAGACTGCCGTGAATAGCTTCTACGCTCAAATTTTAATTCAGAAGCCACCATTTTAATTCCCCTCGTAAGATACTCCAGTCACTTCTTGCTAAGAGATATTATCCTGTGACACGTGTGACTTGGTAGACAGTTCAGATCTCTTCCCAGTTTTGTCTTTCGCGTGGCTACATGGTTGTGTAATGTATAGAATTTAACTTCAGAGCTGAAGTAGCGTTTGTACCTTTCCCACAAAGTGTTAGTCATGCCTTACGTTCTATTGAAGATGCTGAAAGAAGTGGTTGCTGAAACCCTGAGGAAGCACAGTATCACGGAGGCGCACGAGTGCTTCACGGCCTGCAGTCAGCGTCTCTTTGAGATCTCCAAGTTCTACCTTAAGGTACCGTCCCTCCTCTGCTAATGGCAGAATGGAGGTCATGTTCTCATGTTCCCATTTGAAACAATGGTTAGTATTTTTCATAGCGATTGCTTATAACTTGTTGCCAGATTCTTTTAAAAATGCAGATAATGCAGACAGAAAAATTGGAGCTAAAATTTCAATTTATTTGATTTTAGTCTTCATGTATACAAACCCACATTTTAATTGGTCCCCAATATTTCTCTCATAAGCCTTTGACTAAAGTTGATTATAAGCTTCAAGAAATACTTAATTAGTCATTTTAATATGTAGTGAAAAGGCAACTAGACCCAGTTTCTAGATTTTGTATTCATTATCAACTAGTTGTAAGGTATTGGGGAGATTAGGCACCATGTAAATTTCAGAAAATTTATTATCTCCAGGGTTGAGTTTCAGACTTGAATCAGTTTTATGTGGATTCCTGGTTAAAACTGTGTATTGACCACATGTATTAAATTCACCTTCTTTCTAAAATCTCTCCAGATAGATAGTATTCAAGTACAAAAACCCAAGAAAAGAGGAAAGAAAAAAAACGTAGACTTGTTTTTCAGTAGATTGTTGAACAAAGCAAATAGAAGTGTGGTGTAGACAAGCCCGCCTAGGAGAATACCAGTGAGACACAAACCAGTTCAGCCGCCACAGTCTCTGACCTGCTCAGACTTGGACTCCGGATCTCCTGGAAAGCAGGGGAATTCAGTCACCTTCTACAGAGGGAGCTGGGGAACCTTCAACTTGCTCGCATGTCCCTCTCTCACAGTGCTAGCTACACAGTCTATTCCTTTTAGTTTTCTTCCCCACCCCTGACAGGGCAGGAAATAGTCTCTGGAGAAAAAAGAATCAGAGGCTGCATTTTAAAAAAAGCCAACTGGCCCCTGATCCCCCTACTGTGTAAAGCCACCCGAGTATAAACTGCACACAAGACAGAGCTTCCAGTAAGATTTTCAGTATCTCTTTTCAAAGATGACTGGATAGCCGAGGATTAGCTGATTGTAAAGGCATGTTTCTCACACAAGAAATGTCAAAATATAAAGGATAATCTCGAGTTTATTCACTAATGACTGTTCTCTGTAATTTAATGTGCAAGTTGTGAAATGCTGTATTTTGTTATGTTTAGGATCTTAAAACTTCAAGAGGTCTGTTTGAAGAAATGAAGAAAACTGCAAACAACAATGCTGTGCAGGTAAATCAGTTATTCCCACAGAACCACATTCAGTCAAATTTCTGTTGTATTTGAGAGTAGCTTTGGTGCTGTTGTCTATACAGTAAGGACACTCTTTGAGATAGTTAGTGTTAGACGTTGGCCAGTAGGTTGCTCTGTGAACAAGAATTTCTATAATGATGCTAAGAAAGGAAAATTTTAAAATAAATCATCCAAAGAGCTGGAAAAATTAATCCATTTTGGTTCACTGATTGAAAAGTTTGGCTTGATTTCTTTCTAGTGACCCTTTGAAGACATTTGAATTATTTTTAAGTCCCTCATGGCAGAGGGACCTTTTCCTCTTTAAACGCTTTTTAAAAAATATATTTTTTTATTGATTTCAAAGAGTAAGGGAGAGAGAAGGGAGTCGGGGAGAGATAGAAACAGCAATGATGAGAGAGAATCATTGATTGGCTGCCTCCTGCTCACCCACTACTGGGGACTGAGCCTGCAATCCAGGCATGTGCCCTTGATTGGAATCATACCTGAGACCCAGTTACAGGCCTATGCCCTATCCACTAAAACATTTTAAAATAAAGGTGAGGATCTTAAATAGAGCAGAATCTGCATTCAGTGGGAAGTTATTATACTCTTCAGTGGAAGTCAAACAAAACGTGTTCTCTGGTTAGAAAATAAAAAGTGTTTTTAAGATGAAATAAGTTTTAAGATTGTGACATGTTATTTTTTCTTTTAAAATTTCCACTTGTAGTCTTTTGAAGTTTTAGCAGTATCTTTTTCTATCACTTATTTTTTAATAGAAATGAACCATAACCATATTTTTTTCTCCTTCTAGGTGATTGAATGGGTATTAGAAAAGACAAGCAAAAAATAACAGAATCATTCTCTTCAGACAATTGTTAATTGGGCAAGCTATTATTCACTACTTCCTCTCTTAATTTCAACATTATAAACAAATTTCAAACTTTATTCAAATAATAGATGTTACATCTGTAAAGAATTTCATAAGTAATCCCATATTTATATAGTTTTAAGGATGCTCAGTTAATCTATTTTTAATTATATATATATTTTATAGTTTATATTTAAAATTTTTAAAGTTAATGTTTGTATATATGTTTTGAACTTTTTACTCTTGTTATTTAATTATTCCAATAAATAGAAAAAGATATTTCTTTACTTCTTAGTAAATGTCTTTTTTCTTAGGTCTATTTAAATTATTGAGCCCCAAGTAAGAGAGTGCAAATGAGTTTTCTCATGTGTTTCAACAGCATACTTTATTGGACAGCTTCTGATTTAGAAAGTTTTGCCAAAAAAATTCAAACAGCCATCTTTTCTTACCCTGCTCCAGCGCCACCACTGGGTGGGGAGGGGGGTAGTACTAATGTTTATTTGGGATCAAAAAAGAATGGGCAAAACTGTGGAAATGAGATATAGCAGAGGTGACTCATTACACATTCCCAGAAAAAAATATATTTTCCTCATTGTAGAAGATCTGGAAAAATGCAGAAAGTTCAAAGAAGAGTGAAACAAATTCCAGCATTAATCCCATTTATCTTTAGGTAACCTCTGTTAATATTATATGCATTTATTTAAAAAATGTTTTCAAAATTGGGGTCATATGTGTGTGTGTATATGTGTGTTTACATGTGTTTATGTTAATTCACAGTCTTCTTTTCACTTAACAAAGTATCATGAATTTTATATCATATATTATTTTAAAAACTGCATAATGCAAATGAACCAAAATTTGTTTAATTAGTCCCTTGTTGTTGAAAATATAGACTGATTTTTTTTCTATTATAAATAAAACTTTAGCCAAATCCGGTTTGGCTCAGTGGATAGAGCATCGGCTTGCGGACTGAAGGGTCTCTGGTTCGATTCCGGTCAAGGGCATGTACCTTGGTTGCGGGCACATCCCCAGTGGGGGGTGTGCAGGAGGCAGCTGATCGATGTTTCTTTCTCATCGATGTTTCTGACTCAGTCCCTCTCTCTTCTTCTCTATATTTAAAAATAAAAAATAAACTTTAAGGAACTTTCCTACTACATCATTAATATTTCCTCAATATAACTTTTTTTAGGAGTGGGTTTTGTGGGTCGTAAGATTTTAGGTAAATATTCCCAAATTGCCTTTCTAAGAGATCACTTTGCATACCCACCAGCAGAGTCCCCGTTTCCTTTACTGGTGACAGAAAATAGAGGTGGGGAAGGCACATTTAAAAAAATATATATATTGGCCACTCTTTAATTGCTTTTTTTATTTTGAATATTTTTATTCTTCTCACTGGTTTGTAAGGGTTCTTTCTTATCTATTACGGGTACTAGCTGGTTGTCATTTTATTGATGGTGTTATTTTGCCCCTGAGAGGGCATTAAGCAAGAAATCTGGCAACACCACTTGGAATAAGCTAAAACTGGAAGAAGTACAGCTGCACATGCTTTGGGCTGTGCTTTAGAGGAGGAACCCAACTGACCTTTACATAAGGTAAGCATGAGAGGGCCCGTGAAAGGTACCTGGGATGGAGAGTATAGGCTGATCTTGGACTTCAGCTTCTCAAGGGAGTTATTTACCGGTGCTGGAGATAATGCTGAAAGCTCACACTCTTTAAAATGAGAAGTTTGGACTGAGACCTTTTTCTTGGAAAAAAGAGCACCACAGGGCACAGCTAGCTCAGCCATGTTATGTAGTGGTGATACATTTGGCAAAACTGGACCTGTGAGAGCGAACTTGTATCTAATGGACTTATAGGTCAGTTAAGGTTATCTCAGGTAGAATGTTAAAAGTGTCAGAGGGCCATTTTTTGTTTTTGTTTTTAAATATATTTTATTGATTTTTTACAAAGAGGAAAGGAGAGAGATAGAGTGTCAGCCTGCGGACTGGAAGGTCCCGGATTTGATTCCGGTCAAGGGCATGTACCTTGGTTGCTGGCACATCCCCAGTAGTGGGTGTGCAAGAGGCAGCTGATCAATGATTCTCTCTCATTGTTAGAAAGTTTCTAACTTTCTATCTCTCTCTCTTCCTCTCTGTAAAAAAAATCAATAAAATATATATATTTTAAAAAAGTGTGCTTATATAACCCTTTATTAAGACCTATTTAATGATTTAAACAATATGACAACTGATATGAGTGTGAGTCTCACCCCTGTCTGGACCAGATAAAGAGATAATGATCATGAAATACTGGACTTTGGCCCATATTGGGAGGAAATGAGCATACTCTGTATGTAAGAAAATAAAAATAATTGTGACCAAAATGGAATGTGGTAGGTTAAATGTGACCACAAAGCTTTGGGCTTCTCCAATGAGGAGATGGAGTCTGTTTCCCTAGTCCTTGCAGCTGGGCTGGCAATGTGACTTACTTTAACCATATATGACAGCTTAAGTGACGTGGTGTGAACTAGAAACTTGCAGCTCAAAGACCTTACAGCTTCTGGTTTGCTCTTCTAGAATCTGGCCCTGACTGGAAGGGAGCCTCATAAGCCTGGGTTAGCCTACCTGATGATGAGGGGCCAGGAGAGAACGGAGGTGCCCATCTGACAGGCACTCCAGCTGTAGGACAGTGAGTGAGGCATTTGGGACCTTCCAGTCCAACGGAGTGCACCAGCTAAATACAGCCACATGAGTGAGCCTGGCAAAACCAGCAAAGAACTGCCCAACCCACCCGCAGAACAGTGAGACATAACATGTTGCTGTGTTGTAAGACACCAGGTTGTGCGGTCATTTGTTTTGTATAAACATTAAGTTCCGTTCATATTGAAGAATTCATTGAGGCCAAATGCAAGAAGGAAAGTTGCAAAAACTTCCTTGATCAAGGCTTTAGCTTGAAGGCCTTCCTTGCAGAAAAAAGAAAGCTGCTTTTTGGACTGGATTCGCCTTTCTCGTGAGACCCAGAAAACTTGCAGAGGAAGCAGTTCCTTCACCCATTGTGCAGGTGAGAGTTACAAAGCAGAGAAGCAGCAATTAATGAGGCATGAAATGAGGGTCTTTCTTGGACGTTGCCTTTGAGTTCTTGGGGAGGAAATGGGCTTTATTCATCCAAAGAATTATAGTTGAAAGTTGCTGAAAATATAATTGGCTTTGTTTCTTGAAGAGAACAAAGGGCTGTGTTTTTTCCCAACAGTCCCAGGCCCTGGTCCAAGCCAAGGCAGAACCGCAGCCATCAGGCCAATGGGCTCGGCCTCTGAGATTGGAGTCAGGGTTAGAGGCCTCATCCAGGGTTCCTTCTCAATGGATTGGCTGGTTTTGCGTCAGTTCCCACTCTTGTCCCCTTTGGGTGCCATTTTTTACCATCCTCCACCTCTGTTCTATTCTTGCTTTGATACAGCAATGTTCTCTGCATCAAGTCTCACACTCTTCCAAAAAAAAACAAAAACTTAATTATGTCCAAGAAAAAAATAATGAGGATAAAGGGCAAAAATAGAGCTTCCAACTGCTTTTCTGTTATCATACAAGTGGGATTCCATACCCTACATGGATATGGTTCTAATACCCCAGTTAATGAGGTATTAGACTTGCTTTCCCTTGTGAAATCAAAGTTCGATTTAGAAGACAACAGGTGACATGGTCATTAATGTCTGACTATATATACAAATAGTACTATTACTGAGGATTTTATAAACAATTTAAAAACATTATTGACCATTATCAGAACATTTACCCATAAAAAGAAAATCTTCAAAAGAAAAAATTTAAATGCACATTTAAGAAGTTTATGTAAGGGTATTAAGGTCATACTCATGGTTCTGGTCCCATTTTATAGCAATAACGGATAATAAGAGGGCTTTTTAATGTATCTTTCTAGGTATTTTATACAAGTACAAGCATATTATGTGTCCATCTTTTTTCTCCACTGAGCAAACCCACCATGCCCTTTATAAGAAAACTAGAGGTCCGGTGCATAAAATTCATGCACAGGGTAGGGGGGGTGTCCCTCAGCCCAGGCTGCATCCTCTCCAATATGGGACTCCTCAGGGGATGTTAAACTGCCCATTTAGACCCGATCCCGGTGGGTAGTCGGACATTGCTTTCACAATCCAGGGCTGCTGGCTCCCAACTGCTTGCCTGCCTGCCTTCCTGATTGCCCCTGATCACTTCTGCCTGCCAGCCTGATCACTCCCTAACCACTCCCATGCCAGCCTGATAGATGTTTAACTGCTCCCCTGCCAGCCTGTTTGCCCCCAACTTTCCTCCTCTGCCAGCCTCGTCACCCCTATCTACCCTCCCCTACAGGGTTGATCCACCTCCAACTGCCCTCTCTTGGAGGCCTGGTGCCTCCCAGCTGCCCTCCCCTGCTGGCTATCTTGTGTCCACATGGGGGCAGGATCTTTGACCACATGGAGGCAGCTATTATGTGTTGGAGTGATGGTCAATCTGCATATTACTCTTTTATTAGATAGGATAGAGGCCTGGTGCATGGGTGGGGGCCAGCAGGTTTGCCCTGAAGGGTGTCCCAGATCAGGGTGGGGATTCCCTTGGCATGTGGTGGCCTGGGCGAGGGGCCTGTGGTGATTTGTAGGCCATCCATTCCCCACCCCCCCAACCCCCCAAGCATAGGCTCTGGTACCTGGAATTTACTTACCTTCTATAATTGGAACTTTGTAGCCTGGAATGAAGCCAAGCTCCCTGCTTGCTCTGTGGCTCCTGCCATTTCTGTTTGGTTTTATATATATCTTCTGTAATTGAAACTTTGTAACCTTGAGTGGAGGCCTGGGCCAGCCAGGGCAGTTGGAAAGCTTTGCTTCCTCCGTTGCTGGGGGCAACCCTGGCCTGTTTTCTCCAGCTCAGTGGCTGCCGCCATTTTTCTTAGGATTTATCTTCTATAATTGAAACTTTGTATCCTTGAGTGGAGGCCTAGGTGGCCAGGATGTGTGGAAAGCTTGGCTTCCATTGCCAGGGAAACCCAAACCTCTCAACTGCTCTTTGTGGCTGCAGCCATATTGGTTGGCGTTAATTTGCATACTCACTCTGATTGGCTGGTGGATGTGGCTGGTGCGTGTGGCTTGAGCTGAGTGATGATTAATTTGCACATTACTCTTTTATTAGATAGGATTTTTAACCATAATTCTTTATTGTTGAAAGTATTACATATGTCCCCTTTGTCTCTCCCCCCCGCCCCCCATTAATTCCCCTCCAACTCTCTTTATACTCAACCCAGGCCTTCACCACCCATTGTCTGTGTCCATGGATTTTGCATATATACTTAGAAGATAGTTGACTACCTTTCACCTACCCACCCTCCCCTGCTTTCCCTCCAAGGTTCCAAACTGTACCATGCTTCCATGTTTGGATCCACTCTGTTCATCAGTTTATTTGTTACTTAGACTAATCCTTCCTCTTATTAACTCCTTTTAACATCCACCTATGAGTGAAATCATTGATATGTGTCTTTCTCAGACTGACTTATCTCACTTAGTATGCTATTCTCTAGGTCCCTCCAAGCTGTTTCAAAGTGTAAGAAAATCTTCTTTTTTACTGCTGCATAGTATTCCATGGTATAAATGCACCACAGTTTTTTTTATCCACTCATCTACTGATGGGCACTTGAGCTGTTTCTAGCCATAGCTATTATAAATTGTGCTGCTATGAACACAGGGATGCATACATTTTTTTTTTTTTTTTTTCTGATTGGTGTTTGGGTTTCTTGGGATATATTCCTAGAAGTGGGATCACTGGGTCGAATGGCAGTTCCACATTTAAAATTTTTGAGGAAAGGCCATATTGTTTTCCATAATGGCTGCACCAGTCTGCATTCCCCCTAGCAGTGTACGAGGGTTCCTTTTTTCCTACATCCTTGCCAGCATTTGTCGTTTGTTGATGGTAGTCATTCTGATAGGTGTAAAGTGATACCTCATTGTCATTTTAATTTGCATCTCTCTGATGATCAGTGACTTGAGCATATTTTCATATGTCTCTTGGCCATCTGTATGTCCTCTTTGGAGTAGTGTCTAGGTCTTTTGCCCATTTTTTTATTGGATTGTTTGTCTTCCTTTTGTTAAGTTGTATGAGTTCCTTATATGTTTTGGATATAAACCCTTTATCAGATGTATTGTTGCCAAATATGTTCTCCCATACAGTGGGCTTCCTTTTATAAGAAGTATTTTTAATGCCTCCTTTGGTGCCAAGGTAAAATTAATAAAAGTCTCTGGCCAAGCTCCCTAGAAAACCAAAGCTGAAGCAGGGATGAGGTGCTGATGCTTTCAGAGGCCCAGTTCCAGGGCACTGAAAGGGAAGAATAGGGCAGCAAGGCAGCTGATCCATTCCTGCTCTGGCCACTGCTTCATGAGGTCCAGAGAGACAGCCAGTCACCCACCAGGTGTCTTTTCAGTCACCAGGATGTCTCTCAGGATATAGAGTCTATGGAGAAACCATGTCTCAGAAACAGACAGGAGGGAGCAGGAAGAGGGTTATTTTATTTACTCAAATCCTTCCTATTATTAACTCTGGTTTGGCCCATGAACATTTCAATCCCCTTACAGTCCTGTGTGGTTCAGGTCATTACCTTAGCAGATGTTCAGGGTACTTTTCTTATGCCCTACAGTGTGGCCTACCATCCAAGTCTGGAATTGATGACACAAGCCAGAAATTCAAGTATGCATCTCCTTAGCCTGGCGACCGGGCAGCAGCCAAGGGGAGAGTTAGGGATTGCTGCGTTTCCAGGCAAACAGTGAGTTGGCTCTGAGTGGCAGAAACACTTAGTTCAAGCAGAGCTGGCAGTGCGTAACCTTGAGTAAGCAGCTCAGAGTCGACTCGATGACATTGAGGGTGTCTGAGGAGATACACAGGATTTGCATAGTACAGATACATAACCGACATGCAGTCAGGATGCTTTCTTTGATTGATATCCCCTGACTGTAAGGTAAAGATATTTTAGAAAAAAGACAGTATGATAATAAAATATATGCATTTCAACGTGGAGGTGCTGGAGTGCAGCTATACTGAGACAAAATGAAGGCAGAGAATAGTTGACTTTCATCTCGGTTCAGCATGAATGAGGCACAGATAAAAGTAGTCAGGGGTCTTATCTTGGTGACTCAAGTACCACGTTCACGCTTGCTGGCTGTGACTTGTTTTTATAAAATGTCCTGAACAAGACGAAAATCCAGCCTTTCATATACGTGGAAGTTGCATGCATATCTAGAAAACGCAGAATATGTTAAATCAGATTTAAAAAAATAAATACGGCTTTTCCATGTAAACTGTAGTCAGGGTCTAGGCTCAAGTCATTTTTAACAGGATTTTCACCTGTATGAATAATTCAGGACCCAGAAATTATGTGGAGAGTTGTTCCATTGGATGCAGGTAATGTCATCACACCGCAGGAAGGCTGCCCACTCTGGCTTTCGTTCAGTAAATACCAATCATGTCCCTTCTCCCGAGTCATTGTGACAACCAAACACCAGCAGAGATTTCCACGAACCCCAGCAGTGCCGCTCCTCCTGAGGACCACTTTTTAAGAAGCAAACAGAATATCTATATTTACATCTGCATTTTGCACAAGTTGCATTTACACATTTCATCCACATTAGCACTGAGAGATGGGCCCTTCTTTATAACAGTCACACAATATTCTAGTGCATTGGAGGGCCATGATGTATTATTTAGTTCTTGAAGGTCGCATTGATCTTTTAGTGTTTGTACACTTGTATCTCTAGGACAGTGTTTCCCAAAGTGTGGTACGCGTACCCCCAGGGGTACGGGAAGAGTTTGGTGGGGATATGCACTGCACAGCGCTTAGCTGCGCCTAATTCTACATCCTCATGAGTCAAGTCAAGACAGTCTTGTGAGGCATGAGATGTTCTAGTGTGCAAATAAATTTATTTATAATATAACTTTTATTTATATTTTATTATGAGTAATTTTATATTTTGTTTAATATTATTTTGTGTATGTACCAAAAAAATAAATATATTTTGATTGTTATTAAAATACATCCTTTTTTTTTTTGACGAGGGGTACTCAGCGTTACAAAAATTATAGAAGGGGTACACATATGTCAAAAGTTTGGGAAACACTGCTCTAGGATAAAGTCTCAAAGGTACATGTATTTTTAAATTTTTATATATATTACCAAATTGCCCTTCAAATTATTGCTAAATGTAGGTGTCCCCCCCAAAAAAATGTATACATTAACAGTTCAGTTTTGAAAATGAAATATATTTTAATAAATGCTGCCTTTATAGTCATTCATAGTGTGTGTATACATGTTTTTTGGGGACATGCTATATGTACTAGTCTATCAGCTAATGGTGGATATAATTGTTTGTTTTCCCATGGCTTCCTACCTAGTAGTCTCCTGCTTTGAATTGTCTTTTTACAGAAGACACTCACATGAGAAAGATTGGGCTTTCAGTGTTTTCTAGCGTAGAACAGGGTAACGAGTGAAAGGTAGGCAGACATGTTTTACTCTCAGTATGTAAACACTTCCTAAGCCGGGGGAGCGACCTGCCTCAGAGATAAAGAGCTCCCTGCCCAGAGCTGGCAAACTTTTATTTCCAATGGAGTAAACAGTTACAAGGTACGTTCAGGAAGAAATTTCTGGGTTTACTGGAATACTACTATACACGGTTAACTTTTAGGAACATGTAGTACCTCGATCATAGTGTATGTAAGATGACTTTAGGTGGCACAAACTTTAAAATTTTTAACTGGTTTAAATTCATTTATATATTTATATATATATATATATATATATATATATATATATATGCTGCATTGCTATGTAAATAGCAAATCATATACTCTAATATGCTAAAATTATACATAAATTTTGGGCAATAATAAGCTTGATGACGTCCAAAGTCTCTTCAAAACTGAGATTCTACAGTTCTAGATATAATCTCAATATTACTAAATTGTCAAATAATAAAATGACTTCTCAACCCCAGCCTGTTACATTTATTACAAGCAATTTAAACACAAATCAAGTTCTGGCATTACAGATTTCAAGTATTAGGAGCTTGGGGGAATTCCATGAAAACTTAAGTTAAAAATGAGGGTCCCTAAGCCCCAGGTGAAGACCCATCCTGAAACTACTAGTATACACAACTCAAAAACCAAGACCAGAAGCCCATTGCTACTGCCATCCCCTTTATCCATCAGCATCTTCTAACGGCCAGTGTTAGGAAGAGAACAGGCTGTGTTTACAAAAGACCCCATCCCTCTGTGGCTATCATGAGATCACCAGCCAGTCCACCGTAGTCAGAGGTGAATATTTATTTAACTCATACATAAATTTTACATGATATCCATTGTGTTATAAACATAGGAACATTTTTTAAAAACTCAAGGTACATTCAAAACTACTCCCTCACACCACCCCAGTCCAACCCCCTCAAGATGGAATATCTGATATTTGTAAAACAAGGGCCAGAGAGGCCCAGCCCATTAATTTTGGGAGAGTGCTTCTGACCATTATGATCTTTCCTTCGGATTTCTATCAAGAAGGGTCAATAGGTTTTTAAACAAAGGAGCATGCATTTTTCAGCCTTTTCATTCCATCAACTGATAGAATTAATTATGGCCTCTGCCTGGATATTTGTTTTAATACGTGTGTGGTTTTGTTTCTCTTACTTAGTTCAAGTCAGGAAAAATAAATATTGGTACCTATATCCCTGCTGGCCTTCTCATCTCTAACAAATGGGTAGCTTCCCACTAAGAACAGTTAAACATCCCTCTCTTCTGTTGGTTTAACCTTAACAGGACACACATTGCGGATTTAATAATCCATTGATTCACATAAGAAATGGACTAAGCACAGAGCAAGTTGGGCAGAGACAAATTCATCAAAATGACTCAGTTGATGGATTTGATTATAGCAGGCATGATCCAGACGTATGAGTGTGTCATTCACAACACTCATCACACACATCAAGACAAGATTACGATCTACACTGTCGAGTCATTGTAATTTGAATGCAGAATGAGAGAAAAAAAATGAGTGTTTGGAATTGATTCATCATAGCTACTCTGATATGATACACCAACTTGGAAGAAAATAAAATTATTCATATATACAATTCTCATAGTAAAATTTTCTATTTCTTGCTAATAACACATTTCAATTCAGAAAATGCATTAATTTTATTCAAATATATTTTTTCTAAAATATAAATATATTAAGTTTTTATAAATGCAGAGAATGTAGTTTCTGTTGATTCCCCACCCAGGTATTAATCAGTCCACAACTTAAGTGATGAAGAAATCATATTTGTAATTGTGATCATTTTACTTTGTCTATAAATATATAATAGGATCTCTCCAACTTAATTATGAGTAACTCATACTTCATACACTAGTACTACTGAGCACCTTTGATTACATGTTGTTGTATTAAACCATTAGCATTAATATATGTAATTTAACACGTTATTTACAATCACAAGTATAATTCTCTTGTATAACAACATTCCAGTGATTTTGAAAATATATAATGAGAGAGTGCAGTATAATTTACAAATGCATCAAAGCTTTCCTTACAACAGCCTGGGACTTGACATTCTTCAGCATTTTAAAATAAGAACCAAACCAACAAAAAAAATCAAGGTTCTAAAACTGTATTTTCCAAAGTTTTTGTTTGTCTCTTTTAACAAGAGCTACCCAGGTTGTCCTATTTTTTGTGTTTGTTTGTTGTTGTTTTTTAACACAAACTTCTCAGGATGCTCTGTTAGGAAGGAGTTGTAGGCAAATGTAGGGACTGGCACATGGGTCCCCCTTGGAGAACTGCAATGTAAATGGAAGTCTCCGAGGAGGCCTGCGATCTGTTTAACTTTTCTTAACTCCGTATCTAACAATCACTGTTTATTCCCAACCTCTTAGTGCCACCCCCGCAAAACACCACTCACCGCCCCTTGAAACTAGTGTTGCATCACACACACTGGGGAAGCGCTGATCTAAAATAAAATCTTGAAATTCAATAAACACTTAGTCTGAGTGAGCAAAATCACATTCCTTTAACGGTTTCCACTTTTTAAAGCTCTTTGCATAGGTACTTGCCAAAATACAACTTTGAAAACACACACACACACACACACATATATAACCCAGACTATTTGTCCATGTAAACTGTATGGGAAGGAAGGGTTACAAATGCTTATAGAAATTCTAGAGCTCACTTTCAGGGTTTGAAGAAAGTGGCTCCTAAATCAAGTATTGGGTGCATTTTTAATTAATTCGTTTTGAAAGATAAAAGCATTTGATCAGTACTATGCTATGTGGTGTCTGAAAATATTCTTGTAGAAAAATATCAGGTCGTTATATTATATCCCTGGAATTCCCAAAGACCTGTGGATGCGATCAATAGATTTGATTATGACATTGGGTCTATATGTGAAACCCAGGGTCACCCAGAATGATATGAGGCTGCTCTATTACTGGTTCAAAAATACATGCATGCAAGCACAGGCAGGAACAAGGGTCAATAAATTGCTCAGTGCTTCCACTGAAAACCACAAAATTATGATAATTAGTTAACTCCACATGAGTTGTATATATACGTATATATAAAAATGGCAATCATTAAAAAAAAAGTATCCATAATTTGCTTTCTATAAACAACGCTATCAGTTTTGGCTCTACGATGGCAGACCTTGGTGTGAGTGCAGCCCAGAATTAAGCATCTTTCCGTCCCCGCTGGCTCAGCTTCCACCAGCTTACCCTTCAAATCAGTGTCTGGGGCTTCAGCTCCTGCTCTGCATATGCTAATGGAACACTTCAGCATCTTTCTACATCGTCGACAGATAATTCACTAAGAAAACAGTAAGAGCTGCTTCATACTTAAAAGGTGGGTTTCCATTTAAGGTACTCATCTCCCCTTTCCAGGGTAAGTCAACTCAGAAGTAGGAGATACATCACAATCCACCTGGGGTCATTACCGGGCAGGAGAGAGGATAATGTCCATTTCTCATCTCGCTATGCAGCCCCTGCTTTTACCTGGCTGAGCCAGTTGCCTAGAAACTGGTGTGATTAAGATCTGCACATGCTGTTCTACTGGAACATCCTTGATTGTCAAAAGCTATGCCGAGTATTTTTCCCAAGCGCCCTCTCCCCTTTACCCGTTTACTGCTCTAAAAAGCCAGTTTGGTTCTGAAGCTCCCCGTGGTGTTTTCTTAGGGCACCGCCTTGTAGTTGGTGAAGTTGACAAGAGGAGTCGGGGACAGTTCCTGCAGGGCGCCTGGGATCCAAAGCCCACTGTGGCATGCGACACGGATGGCACACTTGCTGGTGGCATCGCAGCCCTCCTTCCCCTCAAAGGCAAGGCGCCCCTCTGTTCAGGCCACCAGGCCCAGCCTTGTGATTTTAGCTGACAGGAAGGAGTGAATGATGAAAACAATTGGCTTGGGGCAGGAGTGAAGGTCCAGTTGCTGAAATTTGAAAAGAAGAGAGCATGAGAGATGATCAGAGTAATGTGTGGTACAGAAGAGTGATGGACACATCATAATGGTCGGAGCACTTCCTGCTTTTAAGAGTTAAACTGGGGCAATTAATGTTTGTAAATCCTTGCCCCTCAAGGAGACCAAGACGTGCCACTTGGAACTTACTCTTTGCATCTCACATCTCTTTTTCTCTGAAATTGGTTCTGTGAAATTTATACATACCAAATAGCATAAATATTAACATTGCCCTTCTTCACTGTCTGTTTCCAATATCATAATAATATTGTTTATGTTGGGTTAGGTACTGCATGAAGCAGCACTAAATGCCACGCCGGAAAGGTTGGTTTGAGTCTTGGCTCTAACCCTTTCAAATGCAGAATGTTGGCTCAGTGGATGGAGCGTCGGCCTGTGGACTGAGGGGTCCCAGATTCGATTCCGGTCAAGGGCATGTGCCTTGGTTGCGGGCGCATCCCCAGTGGGGGGTGTGCAGGAGGCAGATTATATATGTTTCTCTCTCATCGATGTTTCTAGTTCTCTGTCCCTCTCTCTTCCTCTCTGTAAGAAATCAATAAAATATTTTTTTAAAAATTAAATGCAGAATGTTGGAAGCATCACTTAAAACTTTTCTTGGTCCTACCCAACTCACTGGGTGGTTAGAGTATTAAATGAGACACGGTAGGTGAAAACTCCTTAAATGCTCCAAACACAGGCCCCATGCTGCTCAGCAATGGTGTCCTCACTGTCCTCTGGCCCGGACTCTTGCATTGTCGTAGGCAAGCTTGTCATGTGTGTGGGAAGGCCCTTTCCAAAGTCTCACCCTCCGCCATGCGTTCTTGGCCTGGTCACAGTGAATTTGTACCCAATTCAGGAGAACCGGGGGAGTTGTGCCCAAGTCTCATCTGCTGCCCCCAATTCATTCTGATGATGGAAAATAACAAGCCCAACGTGTATCTAGCAAAGTTCAGGTTTTGTACATTGCAAATGAACCAGGCACTGTGCTAAATATTTTCTATACGCTGTCATTGAATTTTCACAACATCCTGTGAGGTAGCTGTTGTGATCTCTATGACATTTATGGAAAACTAAGATTTGGGTGAAGTTATAAAGCTTTCTGAGATCATCAGTCATGCAGTACAGAGAAAGTGTGGGCTCAAAGGTAAATCTTCTGATGTCAGAGTGAGGGCTTCACCACCATATTCTGTTTCACCAACGAAACGAAACTTCTCAAAGTCACCTTAAAGATGATGTACTGCAGTTGCTGTGTTTTATGGATGGGGAGACTCAGATACAAAGCAATGGAAGGACTGCCCAAGACAGTGGCTATTAACCCCAGACTTAGAGGACACGTGTCTCTGGACCCTCACCTTACTGGCTTTCCCACAACTCTTCTCTGCTCCCTTCCCCCACCCCAAAGGCCTGCTGCCTGCTTCCTGGGGTTGCTTAACTGGACACTTTGGGGGAGCTGTCTGTGAACTTGAGCTTATCAGCCTCATGTACTGGCAGCACATCAGTCCTTCCTAAGTCTTCCAAGTCAGGTCGTAATTACAGGCAGGAAGGCTGACATTTAGACAAGTGATTTTCCTCACAGGCAAAAATAGCCTTGAATTTTCAAGTCAAGGGTAAAGCAGGAGACGGGTTCTTGTTCTTTTCGACTCTTCTAGGGGAAAGCACACGGCTGGGTGATTGGCAGAACAGCAGCGAGCCAGGAGGGTTCTTAGTAAAATGGACTTTCGGATCCCTTTCTCATTTCCCAACTGGTGCTGCGGGCTGAATTTACTGACTGAAACATACAAATAAATGACAAAATACCCTATACAATGCTGTGGATCCATTTCCAAAGTTAGAAAAATGACCGGCTGGAAAATGTTCTCAGAAAGTGAATATAGATCACCTGTCAGTTGTAGGGTACGGACTCATCATGGCTCCCTGTGGCTGCCCTAGGAAGAAATCTGATATTCGGTCAGGGCTAGTAGTAAGGCTTGTTCTAGAATAGTGGTGCTGAAATTTAGGATTAAAGATCCCTAAGCTCTTTTAAATGGTCTAGCCCTCTCCTTCAGTCAGCCCTGAGTGGTTTTCAGAGAATTACCTATGAAATAACTAGAGAGATGAGGGTGGGGAAGGATGGATTGTGGAGAGACCAGTAGCTGAATTGAAATTCTTGGATATTTAAAAAAAAAAAAAAAAATATATATATATATATATATATATATATATATATATATTATATATTTTTATATTTATATATATTATATATATTTATATATATTTATATATATATTTATATATATAAATATATATATTTATATATATTTTATATTTTTATATATATTTATATATATATATATATATATATATATATATATATATATTGATTTCAGAGAGGAAAGGAGAGGGAAAGAGAGATAGAAACATGATAGAGAAAATATTTGATTGGCTGCCTCCTGCACAGACCCCACTGGGGATCGAGCCCACAACCTGAGCATTTGCCCTGACTGGGAATCGAACCATGACCTCCTGGTTCCTAGGTCAATGCTCAACCACTGAACCACACTGGCCAAGTGAAATTCCTGCATCTTTAAACTTTAGATTTATCTCTGAATTTTATGCATTCCCAATCCCTGTTATCAAGTGGAAGTCAATACATATTTGTTGACTAATCCAGTGACTAGGAAGGAGCCAAATTGAGACTAGTTATTACAAAATCAAGGTCCTCTTTGATCTTCTACATTGCACAGTTTAAATGAGATGCTCTGTCTTCCTAAGAAATCTCAAGAAGGACACTTGTTAGAAAATAGAAGGAAGGGCAGTTCTCACCGTCAGGGAATCTGAACTAATGAACTTTCTCATCACAGCAGGTGGTAATAACCACAGAACATCACAGATTGAAACAGAGGGACTATTTGCTTTGGTATGAAAAGCATGATTCCTTCACTAGCAAATTTGCATTTTGTTGGACATTTCATATTTCACCCCCAAACTTCTAGGCCTTTGGCCCTCTCTCCCCTGTGGCTTGGAATCTGCCCTGGTCCAGCCCCTACCTCAGTGCTCTATGCCCTCTGCTCTTGTGGGACCTCCCAGGTGACCAGAACCTGCTATTTCACATCTCTGCATCCCTGACACAGCGCAACGCCAACGCTAGAGGAGATGCTTGATACGTTTTTAAAATGATGTACATTTTGAAACTATGTTTGAGCATAATTTAATGCTGACTTCATAAAGGATTATTTCCTTGGGTTCAAATATTTATGTAGTATTCTAGTGGAAAATAAGACTAACATAACTGGAAAAATTGGATTTGATCAGTTTTTTAAGGATCGAATAAGACATGAACCTGGCCCTAGCCAGTTTGGCTCAGTGGGTAGAGCATCTGCCTGAGGACTGAAGGGTCACAGGTTTGATTCCGGTCAAGGGCACATGCCCAGGTTGTGGGCTCGATCCCCACTAGGAGGTATTTAGGAGATGGCCAGTCAATGATTTCCTCTCATCGTTGATGTTTCTATTTCTCCCTGATCCTTCCTCTCTGAAGGATATATATATTTATTTATATATATATATATTATAATATATATATTTAAAAGAAAAAAATAAAGACATGGACCTTTAAGTACTTTTTAAATAGTCAGATGCTAAATAAATACAAGGCAGCACTATGTTTGCAAGCCATTATAGGTGTGTTGCATAATAAAATATAGGAAATCACACTTTCTAAAGAAAAGGGCACTTACAAGCTCTCCATCTTTGCCTCCAAAATCTAAATACAGCATCCTGATTCCATCATCTGAAGACATTTTCAACTTTTCATATGGGGCCTGTATGATTGTCTTGGGAAAGGCACCCTCCTGTGGTTCAGTGGTAATAGAAAATCCATTGTCATAATGTATGGTCAGACGGCACTCCTGGTTTCTGTAGGTGCAAGCTGGGGGGAGAGAGGGAGAGAGAGAGAAAAAGAGAAATGAACTACAGAAGGCAACCCATTTCCCAGGCACTTACATTTCAACTCTCCTCAGTCCCAGGTACCAACCCAGAATTTCTTTCTAAAGTTAAAAATAAGTCATTATTCTCCTTGGGTTGATTTTGATCTTGTAATTTCACTTGCTCAGTGAAACTAAAGGAAAGAAATGGAAAGAAATCCCATTTTTCTGGGATTTACTGCATTTTATCTGGTCCCCAGCCCTAATCTGTCCATCAGACAACACTTGTCTCAAGCCTGAAAAAACTGACATCTGATTTAGAGTAGGGTACCTCTGAATCATCATCACCATCATCAGAACACACACACACACACACACACACACACACACACACACACCCCACACACACCACAAGGGTGCACACTATTGTCTTTACTACCAGGTGAGAAAAACAAGCATTACGTACATCACCAACGTTCACAAATTTAACACATCTAGAAGTCAGGAGTAAGTTGTTCAAAAATAACCTTTTTTTTTTTTTTTTTAAAGAAGCTCATTTTATGAAAGCCACCTGAGTTGGCTTTTTAAATTTCCCTATGAGCAGATGACGCTGGCCCTGGAAAGGCAGTTGTAACTGATAGATATCAGGTGCGGCCGGTGCAGGAAGAGCATAGAGGCTCCTTCCTCTGCCCAGTGCAGCACCAGGAACCTCGGCTGCTGCCCTCATGGCGCCTGCCCTCTGACCCAAAGGAACAAAACTGAAGCCTCTCGATCAGGTGAGGTGCGGCTTGCCCCTGTGGTGCTGTGCTCATTGCGTTTAGGAAGGAGACTTGTGCTTTGAGCTCATGAGCTGGTGAAGGGACTGCCCTCAGAATCCGAGTTCCCGTTAGGAAGACTTGAGGATATGTAAAACCTTTGACCAAAGAGTTCTGGAATGGTTAATGAGCATCGGCTGGATTTATTTAGTTATTGTTATCACAAACCACCACATTTAACAGACTCTGGCAGGCACTTCCACTCAGGCCTCCATAAACAAGTGAGCCCTTGAGGGAGGGGGTTTCGGAAGAGCAGAATAAGGGCATTATTGAGCCCTCTATACCAACCCTAGCTTAGCTGTGCATTACAAACCAAACTGAACTTTACTTCCCACATCCTTCTGTGTCAGGACCTTAGCTGGGTATTTTACAGGTGAAAAAAAAAGCAAAGATTAGAGAAGTGCCACCTGGTATTTTGTTAGACAACTCAGGTGGCTTAGATTTCAGAATTCAAGTTCTTGCCACTCTGTTCCATGTGGCTTCTCACCCTCTGGGACTCAGGATACGCAGGGATGTGGAGAGGGATCTTGGCATCTCAGAGTAAGAACAGTGGGGTGGCGGAGGCCTGCAGAGTGTGGCAGGAGGAACAGAGGTCTGTTTGTCTGTTGCCCACAGACTGAGGTGGTTCTAATCCAAGCTCAGAACACAAACCCTTCCTCCGATTTACCCCAGGCAGCGTTCACCTTGTAACCGAGGGCTGATATTTTCCACAGGCACATTCACTATTGTCTTTGAGCCCTCCGATGAGCCTTGTTATCTTCTCAGAGGGGCCCTAGACCACGGCCACCCCCTCAGGTCCAAGGACAGCCAAGGGTAGTGGTAGACGTACTTATAGCTTCTCATCTCGAATCCTCATTTTTTACAGTTTTCACTTCTTCCACCTGCAGAATATGTGTGTGAGTGGGTTCTCACTCTGGGTTTCTCTCTTTCCCCTTCCTCTGTGTTGGGACTTTGAAGCTATGCCATCAGACGTTTTGAATGGACTGGTTGTGATTATTTTTCATTCTAGTTGACTTCAAATGGCATTCCTAACCTTTATGTAATAGAATTAGTTACCTGAAGATGCTCTCCACTTACACAGGATTTTAAGTTTCCCTTTGACATTTTAAATGTCCCCAAAGGCCAGGAATGGAAGCCACTTTGAGGCCAGGGCGAGGTAGAGGGTGTGTTCTTCCTGTAAGTGTGACATGGGGAGCCCGTGGCCAGCAGTGCTCACCTGTGGTGACTTCCGTAATGAGTTCAGCCGAGCTGTGGCAGCCCTGCACTATGCTCCTGGTCCAGTGGGAGAGGTCCCTGCTGATCTCAGCCCTGAAGAGATGCGTTTCAATCCCCTGCCTGGTACCCGTTCGTGTGGCAAAGGACAGATCCACACCAGCCTGGGGAGAGCCTTTCCCTGGCCCTGAGTGGACCAGCCTGTTGAGGGAGAGAGAGAGAAAGATCATCAAAGATTATCAACGTTGAACTACCTTAATCACAGGACATGTCATTGGGTGACTTGCTGTCATTCTTCTGATCTGAAATGAAAGGGTCCACTGCACCCTTATGATCACCAGGACTTTCTGCCATCCCTTCCCCCAGTTCCTCTCCAATGGTCAGTGAGATTAAGAAGGTGTCCAACAGCTATGCATCAAGTTGAATGTGCAGAGGAGTTTGATTAATATGACTCCAACTAACATTAGATAAATTCAACTTGACTCACTCAAAGAATTGAATAAAAGAGAGAGACAACCGGTTTCCTTCCTGGATGGGACAGGGAAGCCATTGTTTCCTGGCTTGGTCTCAGGTCCCCTGTTTCTTGTAGTTGGGAGCATCTGGCTGTACTGAGGGTGCGTCTGGGTGTGCATTTCTCATGCACATGTCTCCAAATGCAGGGAACAGTCATGGGATTCCACTGGAGAGATAGAAACCTGTGTTAAAGCTTGAGAAGCGGCCATGCTGGACTTCCTGAGAAAAGGAAGATAACGGGACTTTATAGGAGATTCAATGGATTTTCCAAGAGTGGTTTTTACTGCACACGTTGTTTGTGCTGACTTCAGAATACACAAAATGCTTCCTGAAAAGCCAGACTTAAAAGTCTCAGCGTCCTGCCTTCTGAGCAGGCGCTGGCTCATCCTAATTCTCATTTGCCCCCTGCAAACACTTGGATCTCTTAAGCTCTCGCCTACTACTTCTTCTTCTTCTTCTTCTTCTTCTTCTTCTTCTTCTTCTTCTTCTTCTTCTTCTTCTTCTTTTTTAGGTTGGATTTCTTTTTTTATTATTTATTTATTTTTAAAAACATTTTATTTTTTTATTAATCGCCTACTTCTTAATATCACAACCTTCTTTTGGGAGAGACAATCATATCAATAATTTTCAGGATAGCGTAAGTATAGTTTAATGTTTCTTCTCTTTGGGGTCATTTTGTTTTCAGCCTTATCTTTTAACACAGAAAGAAACACTTGACTGGTTGCTCTAGAAATCTCAGGTCTATTTGCTTGGGAGGTGCAGGGGGAAGTTATTTTCTTAGGCAAAGCCCTTGTCACCTCTAGATGAAAACCCGCACAAAGGAAATCCAAAAGCTCATATCCTCGTGTAAGCATAAACATTGTAGACCAGAGTTACCAATGTAATAAAACACATTGCCGCTTGTTGAATTTCTAGCAACAAGCTCACTATAGAACTTAGAGGAGCTTTTCTTTACTTACAAAGTAGAAGTGTGTAGTGCCAACTTGAAGAAAAAGCATTGAAAAACCTTTTGGCTGTAAAATTCTTTGAAGATTGAGAAATTTACAAGAGAGAACAAATATTGGCAAGGCTGTGGTGAAGGGAATCCTTGTCTGTTGGTGGGATTGTAAACTGGTACTTCCATTATGGATGCTAGTATATGGAGGTACCTCAAAAAATTAAAATTAGAACTACTATTTGATCCAGCAATCCTATTTCTGAGAGTATATCTGATGGATGTAAAATTAGTATCTCAGACAAATATCTGCACTCCATGTTCATTGCAGCATTATTCACAATAGCCAAGGTGTGAAAACAACCTAAGTGCCTATCGATGGATAGAAGGAATATTATTCAGCCTTTAAAAATAAGGTAATCTTGGCATTTGCAACATCATGGATAAATCTTGAGGGCGTTATGCTAAGTGAAATAAGCCAGACAGAGAAAGACAAGTACTCTATGATTTCACTTACAAGTGGACTCTGGGGAGTAAAACGTCAAACTCACAGAAATAGAGAGTATAATGATGGTTGTCAGGGGCTGGGGACTGGGCAAATAAGGAGATAATGGTCAAAGGGGACAAACTTTTAGTTATAAAATGAGTAAGGCTCAGTTGGATAGCTTGGTAGACACAGCTAATAACACTGTAATTTATACTTGAAATATGCTAAGAGAGTGGATCTTAAGTGTTCTCATCAAAACAAACAAAAAGGTAATCATATGAGGTGATGTGTTCATCAACTTCACCATGGTAATCATTTCACATGTATCCTCAGTTTTCTTTTCTTTTTTTAAAAAAAATTTTTATTGATTTTTAGAGAGAAAAGAAAGGGGAGGGAGAGAGAGAGAAACATTAATGTGAGAGTGAAACATCAACTCTCTACCTCCTGCAGGTCTCCTACCAGGGATTGAGCCAGGAACCATGGCATGCGCCCTGATCAGGAATCCAACCTGTAACCTGGCCAGGGTCTCAGTTTTCTTATTTTAAAAGCATAGTTCCTGACTCCTATGATTAGTATTACATGTAATAAGATATATAAAGCACTTATTCCAGTATTTAGTGCATCGTGGTAAGCATTCAAGAAAAATGAGTTCCCTGGTGCCCTCTCTTGCCTAACATCCTCACTTTCTAGCCCCTAAATTTCCACCTTGGGCACATCGACTCTGTCACAATCCAGGGCCAGCATAAATGTAACAGAGAGACACAGGGAAACAAGAAAAAATAGGCTGCTCTCATGGAGAATGTCACTTTCCGGTGAATTTTCTACTGGTATTTATTTTTCTCGAAAGTGACTATAAAATTGAAGTCAGTAATAACTGGAAATGCAATTTGTTAGAAAATTGGCATTTGGTAGGTCTGTTTACAAGGAATTTAATTACTAACAGAGTGTAACATGTATGAGAGCCCTGTATGTAGCTGACCAATGGCACGTATGGGGAGTGCTTGGGGGAAACTCAGCATGTTATAGGAAGTAATGATGAGAAGAGAGCCTTTTTGGGGAGGACCATCGGTGTACTTTGTTAGTCATCCCATCACCAAATCCTCATTGATTGAAAAGAAAAGGGAATAATTCATTTTTTTAACTATCCAAGTGTGAACAGGCAGGCTGAATTATGTGTTCTTTTGACTATGCCAATACTGGCTAATGAAACATAAAATTTTGTATGTAAACTATGAGTTAAAGCAAATTATCTTTCCTGCTACCTTGTATACATACTGGCAATAAACCCCACATATATCCACAGGATGTATATGACTACACATCTTCTAGATGGAGTGTTATACAGACCTTGAAAATTATTTTATAAATGTGCATTTAAATGTGGGAAATGCATATGTGTCTCTTGAAAAGCTCTAATATGCAATTCAAGTACGTAAAAGAAAAGCTTAGAAACAATTTTATTCAGGTGTCAAGACATTTTGTGGGTGATTTCATTTCTTCTGATGTTTTTTATTTATTCTTAAATTTTTCTCTAGGCATATACTATACACAACTTAAAGATTAGCTTTAAGAGGTTACAAGGCTGAAATGAACCCACATTTTCCACTCTGATATTTAGAATGAGGACTTCCATTGCAAAGAAAAATATCTGCATTCTGACCCTGTGTGGCATTCCTGTTTTGTGTATTGTTTGATAGTAGCAGTTCAGTGCTGGAATACTAGGTGAGCTTAAATGTTTGTGTCTGCATTATTCCAAATTGTTCATGTCTAGCTCCTAATACCTAATGCTATTGGCTGTGTTTATGGAATAGCCTTTATCAGAATGAAATTAACTGATCCACTTGGATTGAAACCCATATCTGTGGCTTCAGTAATCCTACACAAACCTACTGGCTTCCAGTAAATGGGACAGGAGAGATGCAGAGACCCACCAGTTGAAGTTACAGGATCCTTTTGGATTCAGAACCACTCTGAGGGGCCTTAGAGGAAATTCCTGCTCTGTTCAAGTCTCTTCTCCTTCCAACTGACCACCAAAAATCAATCACAAAGCCATTCATCCATTCAATCAATCAAAGATTCACGAGTCACAAACTGCTATATCCCACATATATGTATGATGCACTGTTATGGACTGAATTATGTCCACGTGAAAATTCACATGTTGAAGTCCTAACCCCTGATGTGATTGTATTTGGAAATAGGGCCTTTAAGAATTTAATGAGGGTATGGCCTTAACCAAGAGGATTAGTGTCCTTAAATAAAATAGGAAGAGATATCTGCAAGCACTTTCCCTCTGCACCCACACAGAGGAAAGGCCCTGGAAGGACAGAGCAAGAAGGTGGCTAGCTGTCTGTAAGCCAGGAAGAAAACCCTCACAAGAAACTAACCCCGCCACACCCTGAACTTGGAGTTCTAGCCTCCAGACATGTGAGAAAATAAATTTCTGTGGTTTAAGCCACCAGGTTTGTGGCATTTTGTTAAGGCAGCCTGAGCAGACTAATCAAAACATCTACTCTATGCAGACTCAAGGCTAGGGGTAGTGTGAGAACAGACATGGCCCCCAGCCTCGAGGAAATACAGTTCTTCCTTACTAATTCCCACAGCCTCTCCATTCCAGGTTCAGCCCCAGGTCTTAGCAGACTCACTCCTACAACATGAAGGAGAGTCAGAACCAGGCTCTGACAAGTGACAAATGAAGGACATGAGCCAGGGTTAGGCGTTATCTGGAGAATTATTCCTCCTCATTGGGGCAACCTGATAATTACCAAGATCTTCCTCCAGAGGGAAAGCAATTCCATCCCAAGAATGGAGAGCAGTGGATTCTGGGACAAGGACAAAGAAGGGCACCACAGTTATTAACATATTTGTAATTTTATGTCTATCAAGATATTGGAAATAGACTTCCTTTTGGTTCTTTATATCATCACAGCTAGTTACTTTTGATTGTCCACAGCAGTAATTTGGGGATGTTAACATAGAAATGTAGACATTCACCACTATGCCGTGGCGAGGAGGCTGGACAGAGATTTGGGTTTTTTTTTTTTTTATAAATTGTGGTGCTGCAAAGATGACACAAGGGCACTGGACAACTTAAGATCAAGATCTTTTCTCTTACCCCTTTTGTGAGAGGTGTAGCAGCAACTAGGAAGAGAGAGAGAGAAAAATAATGGGCTGATTACACTCATAAATGCTCTGTGAAATTTTTCTCTTGAGATAAGTTTGTACTGGCATATTTCCAACCCCAAGCCAATAGAATAAATTGTATATACAGCCTTGGATACTATGCTGTCCAGTAGTCTGTTCTCTGAACATTTTCATTCAGAGGCCTCATAGACACCTCAGACTCAATGTAAGCTAAAGCTACATTGCAAAAGGTCCTTGAGATCTTAACAATTAAATACCTGGGTTCTGAGTTACATTACACCAGGATCCACAAAGGCCATGCCCACGGCAAAGGACAGGAAGTTTTCACTGGTTGTTAACAAACTATTCAAAAGAAATAGTCATTCAGATGAGGGCAGATTCCCTAGCAATGCCAAAGACAACATGAGCTGCTATCTTTAGATGTTTGTGGTGCAGGCCGATAAGGAAGAGGCAGCTCTGTATTCAAGCTAACAGTGATATGGACGGATGGCTGAAAGAAAATATACTTTCTACTTTTTTATTTTGTTGCTTTATGAAAAGAATGGCTTGAGATTCGAGCTTGAGTAAGGTGCAGTGGAAGCCCAGGAAGAAGAGGTATTGGGAAGAGCACACCACTGCTTCAGAGGAACACAAGTCTCTGTTGGGAAGATCACACACCAGGCACTGGAAGGATGGAGACACTATATGAGTGTCTCAGACTGGGGGAGTCTTTGGGAAATCGGGGAGAACAAGTGAGAAATTAGAAGAAAGAAGAAGTGGAAATGATATCCTGGTTTTCAAAATGTGGAAGAAATTAGATTCCGTGACCCTGTTCCTAAGCAAGATTTTGTAATGGATTTTTTAAGTAATCATTTTTCACTTTGGAAAATAGGCAACAGTAGTTTGTGAGAGCCTATGTGGCTTTCTTATATCCAACTGTTTCATTCAGAAACAAGATTACTGGAAAAGTGATAGAGGAGGTGAACATTCAGAAAAAGGTATTGACAAAGTTTTCTTCGATACTCATTTGGACTTTAAAAGGAATAAGTGCTGGTTTCACAGCGTACCAGTCAGATTAGTACTCTGTTAAGTGACCACAAGCCATTATGAGTCCATTTAATTAAGAATGGAGGCTGAGCTGTAGCCTCAGGCCTACCCTGTTCAACATTTCTATCAATGGTGTATGAATTTGCAAAACACATGGACATCAACTCAGTGGAAGATCCAGAACTAGTAATAAGAAGAAGCATGGGTTAAGGATATAAGATTGTTACTGAGGGTAAGCCAGAAACAACAACAAAACTAGAAGGAGGGCGACATGGTATCAAAGCACCATGGGGAATTTAGTTGACCATTGACACAATCAACAACACTGATTCACATGAATGGAATGAAATAAGGTGGTGTTCCTGTGTTCTGTGCTGAGCAGACCATGACCTACCATTTTTTTTTGTTGTTCTATGAATCTCTTTGGCAGTGTAATGAAACCCATGGACCCCAATTCTAAATAATTTGTGTAAATTCATAAAGTAAATGAGTCACAAAGGAAACCAGTGATACTAAAATGTAATTCCATCCCAATATCATGATGTTGAAGACTGATCAGAATAGTATAGTAGCTAAAACTCCTTCAGAAAGAGCATAATTTGGAGACATCTTGTCTGGGAAAGAGAAGACTCTGGGTGGGAAATTAGAAGGAGGAAGGGGCAAGCATAGATGTCTGCAGTACTTGTAGAGGTGTTGGAGCATAGGCTGGTCAGTGTCATCCCAGGGATGGAAGGGACAGTTCTCACCTTGAGAGTCCACAGTGTGATCAAAGCCATCCCCAGACCTTGGCCCACCCAGGAAGAACCTGACTTGGAGTAGGTTTGACTTGTGATTTGACTTGTGAGACCTAAGATGAGACTGTCTCAACCGGCAGTCTGCAGGTGTTCTTGAACACCCACTCTGTAAGTCCCATGGCTCATAGATGGAAGTTGACAGTTTCAGGGTAAGGAGATGTTGAGGATAACAAAGTTGCTGTTGGCAGCACAGCCAACAAGACCAACCGTAGCATGATCTCCTCAAGATAGATGCCCCTACTCTGGACTCCCGCACATTGTTTCAATCCATTTAGCCCACTGCTGTAAGACTGGCACCTCATCTCCCTCACCAGACCTTGATGTCCAGCAGAGTAGGAGCCTTGTTCCATCTCTCCTTGAGTCTTTGGTGTCCAGCATCCTACCCGACACATGTTAGGTGTCCGATTCATGTTGGTGACTAACTATCTGAATACAAGCTTTTCAAAACATTTTGAAAATGTGAGTGTATGGTTGCAAAGGAAAGTACACACACACACACACACACACACACACAATTGACCTATTATAAAATGCTTGGAAAATGTGAGGTCGATGAAAGGCCTCCTAATAGACTTCATTTGTAGTAGACCATACTTGAGAACACATTATAGTAGCCAAATTCTGGACACTAACTTACCTAGTAAATGTCAGCGGGACATTAAAATGTTGAAAGTCATCATTTGGGCATTTGGGAAGGTAGGGCTAAGGACAGAGTCCGTCTGCCTAAAGTTTTCCCATTCTGCCAGTAACAGCCTCTTCATTTTCCTCCTCAGAATTTTCCCAAAAATATTTCCTGATCTATAGTCTCTGGGGGAGCTCTGAAATAGTGATTATTTATCTTTTAATTATTTTACATTTCAAGCTATTTGCGTATCCTTAAAAATATGGCCATCTGTCTCTTATCTGTAGCACGAACTACACTACAACAGCCACGAAAATGCTGTCTCCCACGGGAAGATAACTTCCTTACCCAGCCAGAAAAAAATATTGGCACCCTGGGACAGATGTTCATGCTACAATTCACACCCAATTTCTAAGTTTTATCTGAATCTGCTTGAGAAGCCCAAGGACATGCTTCATCCGCTGGTGGCAAAATTCAGATACACATTTCCAGGGTGAAAGCCATGGTTGAAAGCTACATCACAAACACAAGTACGATTTTACACTTCCTTTTAGCTAGGAGTGTGCATAAGTGAACAAATAAATAGGATCACATAATATTAGAAAGTGGAGCCCGGAAGAGAATATATAGTCATGACCATTATTATCATTGCTTCAATCTGGGCAATATTTTTATTTGATTATTCCCTGCTGTATGCCTCACACCTAGAATAATCCCAGGCACATGGCAGGAACTCAGTAAATATCTGTTACATGAATGGCCACATGAACAGCTAGACTACAAAGAGGGCTATTTTCCATGGAGTCTGTGATTGATGGCTACTTCTCTCTCACCCTCAGTCCCTCAAACACACAAAACAGTGGCTAATGCTAAATCCAAAGTATGTGGGTTTGCGTCCCCTAAATGTTAGTTTTCAGATTAATTCAGTTCTGCAAAAAAAGTGATTTTGAAAGATAACTGAGATGATATGTTCTAGGAGATGCACCTGACAGTCATTTCCTGTTTACTTTCTCAAACTGGTTCTTCTTTCCATCTTTCATAACTGGTGGTTTTTTTTTTTTGTTTTTGTTTTTTTTTTTTATAGTGACTTGGTTATTTATGGAATCAGAGTTACCTTTTTGGTCTCAGAGTAGAAGTTGACCATTTTATAAAAAAAAAAAAAGTATAAATCATTAAGATTTCAAATTCATGGCCAACATGGATCTAATATCCATTTAAAGAAATGCATATAAATGAAATGGCTCTCTAAATAGGATACAAAGAAATGGTGAAATGTCTTAACAGTACTTCAAATGCCCAGAGTGGTGGATTCATAAGGTTAAGCATACTTTCGAGTCAAATTCTTGGTCCAAGACTTGGGGGCAGTAGGGATATTCATTCCTACAGAAGGCCAGCCCGCATGCAGTAGATGTGATGATTTAAGTCTTTATCAATAACTGGTAGTAGGCCATAGATGGTTTCTGGCTCTTCAGATATGCCCCTTTGTTGATGAAAACAAAAACGAAGGGACCTGCCTTAGCAGGTATGCTGATATACTCACTTAATTCTGGATAGGAGTTAGGGAATGTTGCCTCAAATGTTCCACATGACAACATTACCATCAATATCCTTAATTAAAACAAAAACAATTGCAGCACACAGATTCGGCCAAATTAGTAAAATCACATATTAGGTAACTGGGTTGCTAAGCAGTATTACATCCTCATTTTGCTTAATTGCTGTAATTAACATTTCCCAGCAGATGCCACAAAAAAAAGGAAAAGCCATTGGCATAGTGCTCTCTAATACTCTCAACTAATGGCCAGCGCTGCCTCTATTAGACTTGAGGCAAGAAGTGATAGGGAAAGAATCACTAATAAGGCCCCAACCATTTGGTGGGGGGGGGGGGGCAGCTGTCCTGTTACTAAACCCCCCTCAGCCAAGAATGGCTGAAAATTACCTCATTTCTAGCTTCTAAGCTACTTTCATTTGTATATTGTGGTGAAAGAGTTAGACAAGGTCCCATTTCTGGGAACGTTTTTATTATTGAGGGCTACTGACTATATGCAAAGACCAACTTAATGTAGGAGAATGAGCAGCAAAAGAGATGGAAGCCAAGTTTTGACTACTTAGTGGTATTATCTAAGTGGGTTTCCAGAGAAGTTTTGTCCTCCTTACATTCTTCATGGTCTCATGACTGTTCACGGCCAGCTGCCAGCAGTAACATGGAGGGAGGAAAGTAGATGCCTACTAGGTGGAAGGTGGCACTGATAAACTATCATTTACATTGACTCCTTGAAAGGGGTATCATGAGCTCCCCGGTTCTGTGTGGTTAAGTGGCTGCCCAGGATCACATAGTAAGTGTCCAGAATTTGAACCCAGATCCACATGACTACAAAGCCTATATCTTTCCATCATGCCAGGAAAAGGGGCCACATTCCAGCTTGTCAACTACAAACTACAGGTAAGAGGGCAAGTGAAGTGAGACAGTGTAATGAAGACCTCGTCATCCAAGGGTCTAAACCATCCATGCACTTTCCTTCCCCAAGGTCAACAAGGCTCACAATCTGATGAATATTCTCACATTACAACCGTCCAATATCTTGGGAAATTTTTCCTTTTAAGTTAATGGTCTGTTTATTAGTTAGCAGTCTTAGAGCTCTAATTTTTAAATATATTCTTTGAATTTTCTGGTTATCTCTTACTATTCCCTTATGCCATCTATGCCTGAATGAGTTCAACATAGATCACAGTATGTACAGAATATGGATTATAAAAAGGTCTCCAAGAACTTCTCGGTATAAAATAATGACAGTTAAATTAGTCGTATTTTGCTGGGAAAATGAAACCATGGGCAAATAACCTGAACAATTATCTCTTATAACACGTGGCTTTTATCTGTTACATTTTGCTGCTTTAAAAAAAAATCCCCACGATTAATCCCTAGTATAATATTGGTCCCTAACAAGAGCCTTTTAAAGCTTCTTAAATAGAACAGTTTTCAGTTTTGCCCCAAGAATAAAGCCATCATTAGGCCATTTGTCTACAGTGTTGCTACGTGTAGCATTCAGAAATAGTTTTGTGGTGTGATTGAGGGTGCAGACTTGTCTCACACTTCTCTCCAACAACAAACAAACCAACAACTCTTCCATTGGTCCACTCCTTACATCTCAACTAGAGGTGCAATGAACAAAATTCATGCAAGAGTAGACCTTCCTTCCCCCAGCTGCCTGCACTGGCTTCCCTCTGGCACCCGGGACCCAGGCTGGCTTCCCCCGAGCCACCCGCAGGCACCAGGGACCTGGGCTCCCCTCCCATCCTGGCTTCATCATGTCTGGAAAGATGTCTGGTCTAATTAGCATGTTACCCTTTTATTATTTATAGAAGATGTCTTTAAGACACTGTGAGTCCCTGATAAATGCAGATTTATACATTGGATCAAAAATGTCCAATGACTTATCAGTCATTCATAGGTTAAGTTCAATTATTTTCTTCAATCTTAACAATCGCTAACCTTTATCAATCACTTATTATGTCTCAGTCCTATGCTAAGAATTTACAGACATTTTCTCTCTTGGTCCTATCAATAACAGTGTGCAGTAGAAGAGATTATTGCTCCCTTCGTAATGAGGCTTGAATTCAGAGAAATTGATATGTTGCCCAATGTCACATTGCAAGTAGAGGTCTCAGGATTCAACTCCTGGTTTGTCTGATGCCAAAGTCCATGGATCTCGGCACTCTACTCATCTCCACCAACACTGAGGAGCTCCTAAATTGAAGAGGGAGCACCAGGCATATGGGGACTCATGGGATGGACATATGTGTAGGCAAACCCCACACTTTTTAGTTGGACAGAGTGTAGAGCCTTGGGCAGGTAAATCTTTCTGCACTACCCTATGGGAATGCCCATGGACAATGCCCACATTCCCTATGAATCAGGAGGCCTCCCAGGCTTAGTGTGAAAACCATAGGCGGATTATAATATAAACATTTGACAAGTGCAATTGGCCAGACTTTCCCTGTGGAAAGCATTCCTAACATTTCTGAGACTGGCCTGAGGCAGCATCTACTTTTAGCACTTAGAAACAGGTTAGCTCCTTAGGCACCAATGATTACGCTACAACAGCTGTTTTCAACCTTTTTTCATCTCATGGCACACATGAACTAATTACTAAAATTCTGCAGCACACCAAAAATATACATTTTTGCTGATCCAACAAATAATGTAGGGTTAATTGTGATTCATTCATACCAGACCGCTATTGTTGTGTTGGTTGTTGCCATTTTTTGTTTATTTGACAATCTAAGGGAAAAGAGGTCAGTGCCCCTGACTAAGTAGTCAGGTATTGCAAGTTTTAAAAATTATTGTGTCACCCCAGTTGAAAATTGCTGTACTACAAGTTTAATAGAAACACTGAGCGCCTTTGGTTCCCAAGTGGTGTCAAATGAGAGAAGTACAACCCAGCCAGTGTGGCTAAGTGGTTGAGCAACCACATCTGAGCAAGGAGGGAGTGGTTGTGGATGTGGTCCCCAGTGTGGGATGTGCAGGAGGCAGCCAATTAATGATTCTCATGATTAATGATTCTCATCATCGATGTTTCTAACTCTCTCTCCCTCTCCTTTCCTCTCTGAAATCAATAAAAATATATATATATTTAAAAATAAAAGAAGTACACATTCATCAGTTCACCTTTCTCTCCCTCTCCTTTCCTCTCTGAAATCAATAAAAATATATATATATTTAAAAATAAAAGAAGTACACATTTATCAGTTCACCTTTTCAATTACTTCAAACCCTTTTTAGGCCAATAGTCAGAGAACTGGACTCAGACAAGCCTCACTCTTTTTACAAGCTCTATACTTCTGAAACTTTCCCCAATAAACTGGATGTGCAGAATTTCTGGGCTAAACTTCCTCTAGAATTCCAGAAATATTCTGACCTTAATCTTTGCTCTCTGTAGACCCATCTCACGTGCCAATTATAACAGTGACAAAAAACCAACACCCTTAACTCCATATGGGCAAGAGTTTTTTGTTTTGTTTTTTTAATGTTCAGCAACATCAAATAAGCTTTGGCTAAGCAAAAAAAATGTTTTCCCAAGGACTCATAAAAAGCTGAGGGATGAGAACAGCTAAAATTACACTATCTTTGCAAACTTCCTGAGTGCACTGCTATAAATTGCACCGATAACACACAGAGGCACACTGTTGAAGTTTGCCAGTGGGAGAGGCGCCTGCTTGTCAATGTCTATGTGTGGTGGGTGGTGGTCAATGCCAAGAACATGTGAGCATGTCTGGGACCACAGATATGAAAGGCAATCGAATTTTCATCTTCCAGGAAAGTATAAATTAGATGTGCCTGGACCTAAAAAAAAAAAAAAAAGCCAAACAACAAAAACCTAAACAAATATACAAATCAACTCTGGAACTGCCTGAGGGAGTAACTCAATTTTAGAAGCAACCTGTTTCTTACTGGCCATAGTCCCAGCCAGTTCTTCTTGGGCAAGGGAAGAAGACTGTCTCTAGCATTCGGAATGATGCTCCCCAGCACTGCTGAGGGGAAGGCAAGGGACTGACCAGATGCTTAGTCCTGCTGTGTGCCAGGCATTATGCTCAATGAGGCTGTGCTTACGTCATTGCTATGGATTGAATTCTACCCATCACCTCCCTGTCAATTCTATGTTGGAGCCTTAACCCTCAGTGAAACTATATTTAGAGTTAGGGCCAATCATGAGGTCACCAGGGAGGGGCAATGCTCCAGTGGAATGAGTATCCTTATAAGAAGAGACACCAGAGAGATCTTTCCCCAAATGTGCTCAAAGAGGCTGTGTGAACACTCAAGGAGAAGGCCACCATCTTTAGGAACCAAGATGAGAGGTCTCACCGGAAACCAACCATGCCAGCACCTGGCCCTCAACCTTCTGCCTCCAGAATTGTGAGAAAATAATTATCTGTTGCTTAAGCCACCCAATATGTGGTATTTGTTGGGGGCAGCCCGAGCTGGCGAATGCAGGCACCATATTTTAATTTCATAATCGCTCTGCAGTAGATGTGATGATTTAAGATATCAGGAGAGCCAAGGCAATGTTTACTTGATACACTCAGGATATCCAAAGAGTCACTAAAACTCCAGGGAACAAGAGCATGACTCTATGAAAGGGGCATCAGGAGCTCCACTTTACAAATAAGAGACCCATGGTTCCGTGTGGTTAAGCAGCTGCCCCAGATCAGTGGTTAAGAAGGTGGCCTCTTCCTGGCTGTATCACTGTGCATAAGTTACATTCCCTCTTTGTTCCTTGGTTTGCTTGTCTGTGAAATAGGAACAAAACCTAAACCTCAAAGGCTTGTGACGGTTAGATGTGGGGACCCTGAGGACAACATTTGTCCAATGCTTGTTGAAAACAGACTCCTGACTCCCAATCTGACCTGCTGAGCTGGAATATCCAGGGTAGGGTCCCCAGGACAGGAATCTTTAATAAACAGACAGGTCATTCTTAAACTGGACATGATTTGCAAACTCAGATAGAATCCACATAAAGCACTTGGCCATGACCTAATCTCCCTTTACAAAGGTCAACCACTGGTTCTTTACCACATGGTCTATCATAAGTTCTCACCACTGACAGTAAGTTCTAGGAAACTGTAACTTTCAATAAAATGGTGTAATAATGAGAACGAGTTTTCCCATAGCCTAACACAGAAATACTAGTATGCTGTAGGAACTTAACTCTTGTTTAAATCAATTAACCTACGGTAAAATTGAGTTAAGTCACAGTTTCTAAGAACCTACTGACTACATTGAGTGAGAACTTTATTTGCAAATGGTACGCCCATGGCCTGGATAATGTCACCCAGGATGAAGAATCAGTAGACATCCTCTAACACAATTTTAGAAGAGGTCTTAGAACTATTAGTAAAAAATTAAGTTATATATTTAAGATGTCTACACATTACTATTTACAAATTATACCTCAATAAAAGATTTTAGTAAGACATTTTTTTAAAAGACAGAACTCCCCTTCTTGAGAAAAATGCACTCAAAGACAAGTAATGCCACTAGATAGACTGTGTTCTCAAAAGCTCAAAAATAAAGCACAGTTTCACATGAGACTGCACAGAACCAATGGGAGGCAAAGGAAGGAATCACTTGATGAACGTAAATACATGGCTAGGGAAGCAGCCAATGGAAGGATTGGAGTGACCTCAGAAATGGAAGGAACCAGAGTCTTCCTTTGATTTCTACCACTTCTGGCAGAAACGAACAGCTTCATCCTATCCTCCTCCCTTAAAGAGCTGGCTTTATCTGCAGGATAGGATAGTTTCTATCTCCAGCTGGGGTGACCCCTGCTCCATGGCATCTCATTCACATGCCAACCCCAAAGCTATAAGAGGGTACATTTTCCCAGCATGACTTCTCGGGGAAGGGAGGGGTCCTTTTCCTAGTTGCTTGTATGCATTCCCAAAGTCTTTTCCTGGGCACAGCCCCGGAGATGTGGAAGGAAACGGACCATGACCAATGCATATGCAAACCAGGGTGGCTGATACATAGGCCGAAAGATCGGTTAAACAACCCATTTCCACAAAAGTGTAATCACTCCCTGGGCTTGGGAGACAGGCATTCACAGAGGGCGTTTGACAGACGAGCTCTCTGAAAGACTGAAGTGGAGTGGTCAGCCTGGGGTTAAGCATCCTCCTGGTGGGAGAAAAACAGATGGAAACTCCAGCTCGTTCTTTTCCAGGCTGCTGCTCAGGAACAGGCGGCAAATTACCTACTAGCCTGAGGGGATGAAGTAAGACTAGCCTTCCGTCCGAACATCTGGACAGACTCTGCCTCGCAGGCTATCGCTGGAGATCGGGGTCAGGGTTATGGACCTAATTTATCACCTCTCATAAGGCTATTATACTCATTTAATAACACATCTTTCTTTGTAGGTCAGAGGTTAGGCTGGGTCATTGGGAAAGGGCAGTAAGTTGGGAGGTGAAGTGTCACTTCATATCTGATCTGTTTTATGTTTAGACAGTGGACACCCATTTTTTTAATACTTGCACCTATTTTTCTAAATGAGCACCGTTTGCACAGAAGGAGTTTCCATTTTCTTTTTTAAAAATATATATTTTATTGATATTTTACAGAGAGGAAGGGAGAGAGATAGAGAGCTAGAAACGTCGATGAGAGAGAAACATCGACCAGCTGCCTCTTGCACACCCCCTACTGGGGATGTGCCCGCAACCAATGTACATGCCCTTGACCTGAATTGAACCTGGGACCTTTCAGTCCACAGACCGACGCTCTACCACTGAGCCAAACTGGTTTAGGCAGGGGTTTCCATTTTCTATTCCATATCGGACGTAGGTTTATGGTTCTAGGCTACTCACATGCTTTGTTCACAGTCTAGAACTGGCATCCCTATGGTGTGGAGCCTGGAGCAGGTATAGTTGATCCCATCCAAACCTCCTCACATGTAATTTACTGTGTCTCTGCTTCCATCTCCCTTTCTGGAAACTGCTTTGAAGGGCTCACATCCGTGACCTTCTTCAGGACTGCGCTGGGCCACTGATGAGCTTCTGAGATGACATCCTGGGCTGTTGACGGACAGCTGTGGGAGCATGTAAGCCCAGTCCAGCCACTTGCAATAATCAGGACCAATTGGGAGGTACTCTATTCAGCTCTGGGGAAGCACTGTCCAACAGAACTCTCTGTGATAATGGAAATGTTCTGATCTGTGCTGTGTATACTGGCAGCCTTTAGCCAAAACTGCTGAGTCCCTGAAATGTGGCTACTGTAGCGGAGGAACTGAAGTTTTGGGATCCTGAGTGAATAAAGCTGCAACTCCTTAAAATTCCATTAGTCAGAATGAATGCTCAGAGATTGGGAGGAGGAAGCGGTGTCCTGGGGTAAGTTTTCTTTTCAAGCTGCCTGACAGTTACCCAGAATCTCTGCCTTCATTAAACTTCAGTTCCTGAAAATCATTCCAAGAGGCAGGAGTCCAATTTCTCTCCTTAGTAACTGGAATAGGGTGACCATGGTCTGATCTTTCTTTTGGTTTGGTTGTAAGAGTCTCAGAATCTGCATACCAGGGCCCATGGATGGGAACTGGGGTGAAAATCAACAAAATGATGGCGGCTGGGTGGAATTCGAACGGACCCCAAGACAGAGCCTGAACCCTTGTAAGGACATTTGAGGATGGTTGGATTCTGATTATTGAGGTTTTGTTGTAAACATTTATTAGGTATCCTCCCAAAGATTTTGAAGCTTAGGAAACTCAAAAATGTAATCATTATTTTATTTATTAATTTCTAAGAGCTCTGGGCCTGGTTCCTAGACCCTGAAGGCTTCCGAATCCTTTTACGTCTGGGGCGAGTAATTGCCATACTCAGGTCACTGTTGCTGGTCTCTGCAATCAGCCATGAGTGGACGTGGAATTTTAAGGAGTTTCATCTGTATTCACTACCACCGTCCCAACTTCGTGTTAGCCTCTGGCTCTGCCACTGGGCCTAACTCTCTTCCCTACACCTGAGCCTTGACTATTTGGCACCTCAGTCCTTGCAGAATGGAGAACCCATTCTGTATTTCTGCTCAGAACAGATGCCCCCACATCTCAGTCCACCATGCTCTGTCTGTAGGGCCAAATTCCCTTGCAGGGTTTGTCCCACATTGTTCAGTCATTCATTCAACAGATATTTAAAGGCCCAATACTGCCAGGCACCATGCTGGGGAGGCCACAAATAATATGCTAGCACTCCTAGCTTGTAGGCAAAGAAACAGGGGTGTAGAAGCAGTGAAAACCATGCCCATTGTCATAAGGCACATACAGCGAGCACTGGCAATAGAAGCCAGGTCTGGGAGTTGTCAGCTACTCGAAGGCAAGACTCAGGTTTGATGTGCTCTTGAGCTCAGGATATAAGCTTTAAGAGATGGGTTCAGCATACAATGCATTAGGATACTATCGCATGAGCAATCACAATCTGCACGGAAGTTCCTAAGGAACAGACAGCCCCTGGTAGCCCCACTTCCACAGGAAGCATCATACAACTGAGGAAGAGTTTGTTATGGGGTCTTGTGCTAAACAAGCTTTAAAGAGCACAGTGGTGCCACTCTTTGTGCTACCAAGAGAAGACACTTGCTTGATAATTCTTACTACATGCACTTCAAGATTATAAATTCACTAGAGGCCTGGTACACGAAACTCGTGCACAGGTAGGGTCCCTCGACCTGGCTAGCAATCAGGGCCAATCAGGACCTTTTGTCTGCCAGCTAAGGCCTTCCTTCATTCTGTGCCACCCCCTGGTGGTCAATGCATGTCATAGCGAGTGGTCGAACTGCCAGTTGGTTGAACTCCCCAGGAGACAAATTGCATAGTAGCCTTTTATTATATAGAATGTGCATAATTCATCTCAAAGGGGATAGGATGGAGGGCCAGGAAGGTGACTAGGCTGGGACCATCTCATAGGCATCACTGCCCCTTCACGATGGATGAGCAGTTTGTTCTTCATCTCTGTGTTGGCCCTAATTGGCCATCATTGATAATCTGGATAAAAACAGGTGGCTATATTCTGGAGGAGCTCTCAGCTCCCATGGCAACAGTAAGCGGTAATGCAGGATATTGAAATAATTTCAGTTGATTAAAGCAGTTTCAAACCGCACCCACGTCACACCCACCACAAAGCCATGGCTACCTGGTGGCAAGAAGAGGGTGCATGTGGACCGGGCTCAACCAGGCTTCCTTCCTCCGGGGCATGCTGTCGTAGATTAAAAGGTCCTTGTCAGTCAGTACAACCAGGGATGGCTTCCACTGTTTCTCATTGTCCCCAGGCACCTGAAAGAGAAAGAAGAGAACTGGTAAAAGACGGCCTCAAAGGATAGTGGCTGGAAAAGGGGAAGCTGGCGTTCCCTGATTCAGAAGACCCAACAATAGGAAGGTCTTTCGGTTCTGGTTGCAAAATTGAAATGAGAAGAAAAATCCATGTCATGGTCTCATGATTCTCAATCTTTGAAAATATGTTTTCTCAAGGCCCTGGGATGTGTAGTCAATGGTGCCAAGAAGCAGCCCAGGAGTCAAACAGTTGCTACTGCTTCTCACGTGCCAGGCAGCACTGAGAATTTTATTTCATTGTGGGGCAGGTGCCTGGGACACAAAGTGCTCCCAGCTAGTTCTCTGGTGGAGTGCATTGCTTTTCTTATGAAGTGTGAGGTTTGAAAGCTTTGGAATAAATAGCCAAAGGTGAAGGCCCGTCTGAACAAATGTGAGATATCACGGACTCAGGCACCACCTTGGAATTCTCTTGTTCTAGAATGTTTAGTTCTATTCATTGAAGATAGTTCTTTAACTCAAGGGCTGAGATGACCTGGCAGGGAGAGATCAGAGAGAATTCAAACACCACTTGGATGATGGGACCAGACGATCCTCAAAATCCCTTCCAACCTTGAGAATCTGGGAAGTTCAGATCTTATGTGCCCATTGTTGATCCACACACACTGGATGTTCTTCTATGAAAATGGCCTGCTTCGCATCTGAGCTCTAGGAGAAATTTTGATGTTTAGTTTGGAAAAACCCAATGCTCTAGCCTTGCTACTCAAAGCAGGCTCATGCTCTGGGAGCATCAGTATGAACTGGGAGCTTGTTAGAAACTCATAGTCTCAGGCTCACCCCAGACCTATTGAATCAGAATTTGTATCTAACATGATCTTGAGCTGCTTCATATTCTCATTAAAGATTCAGAAGCACTGCTCCAGATGAGGTTGAGATTGTCTTTGACACTGGCAACTAATTCAGTGAAAATTCAACCCTCTCACAACAAACCACTATCCACCTTGTATTCAGAATTAAACTACATATTAAGATAAATAAATAATAAGGCTAACTCTTTCCCTTTCTCCTCTTATCATTACCTTTTCTTAAGTGCCACAGTGAAATCTGTATCGAGGTGGAAGCAAGTGGGTGTGGCTTCAGGACTGAGTGATCAAAACAAATGAGCAGGATGGTATAAGGGGTGAGCTTTGTAGTTTCATAGGTTCCATTATTTACTGCCTGTGTGGCTTTGGGCGAGTTATTCTTTTCTGTGCTTTTACTTCTTCACTGATAAGTAAGGACAGCATCGTGTATAACACTGGCTAAGAGTTCTGACTCTGGAGCTAGAATACCTGGCCATAAATCATAGCTCCATGATGTACTAGGTATGCGATCCAGAGCAAGTCAATGAATCTTTGTATCTCAATCTCCGTATCTATAAAATGGGGAAGCAATAGCACTAACTCAGAGGGTTGTTCTGATGACTGAGTTAAAATGTCTAAACTGCTTAGCACAGTGCAGAATAAGCACTATTTAGGGCCAGTTAAGGAGCATGTGGCTCCTAATGCTACAGGAGAGGTGAAATGAGACCGTGCATGTAATATGCTCAGCTCAGTACCTGGCAGATGGTCAGGTCTTCACCAAAACATAGGTTGGGACAACTGTGGCAAACCCCCCAGTTTCTAAACTTGTCAAAACATGTGTTCTTTGAAAATGGCAATAGTCTGACAAAGTAATAATTTTTTTGGGGGGCGAGGAAGATTGTAAGGTAAGCTCAGAATATTGACAACCTCAATTCATTCTCCTTGGATCCTTTTCAAAGTTCTCCCAAGAAGAATTTGTTACACAACAAATTCTTTATTAATTCACGTCCTCCTTCAACAAATCCGAATAGAGCCTCCTTTTCTAGAAGGGAGAAAGCTCCCTTGAAGCTATTTATACTAGAATGTGAATGGCTACCTGATTTATTTCTCCCTTTCTGCATTTTATGAATATCTAAGCCAATTTCACCTCCCAATAAGACAATAGCATCTTAAGGAGATCCAAATGAATTGTTAGGGGAGGCAATGTTCCAAACCCTACAAGGTGACTAAGCCATGGTCACAAGGCATAAAGTGATTGTGAGATTTGGAGAACATCTTTTCCAGGCTCTACATTAAACCCTGTAAATTACTTTTCCATCTCATTAAATAAGGCTGGAGAAGCTATAAATGATCCTCCAAAAGTGCTATCTTACTTAACTAGTCAGATCTGATCCATTAACTTTAACTGGAACCAGTTATTTCAATGTCAACACATACTTCAAAATAATATTAGGCATCACTCTTCAAAAAGAATGTTAAGTTTGCAAAAGAAACCTCAACAGTCAACACCACCTGTACAATGCAGACCTTTCTAATTGTAGAATCACAAACTCACCATCATAGCAAGTTGTATACATAGGTATGAGAGTGGGTTTGGGTATTTGTAACTAGTAAACTTTTCTAGATATTTGCATCCCTAAGAAGTTACGTGACCCCTGACCCTTTCAGCTCATGGCTTAGAAACCACTAGATTCAAAACGCATGCTTTCAGCAATGTTATAGTGACTATATTAACCATAGAATTTTCTAGACAAGAAGTCACAAATTCAGAGGATTAGATATAAGAAAAAAAATCCCACTTTGAGGTAGCTTCTTTTCAGCATTAGCTTAACATTACCTTGTCATTGCCGGGGAAGACTGTGGGCACCGCATTGATAAATCTCCACTTTTTCAAAGAAATCCAAAAATCTACATTTAATATGAATTCCTTTATTTATTTATTTATTTTCATCCTCACTCTGGGATAAGTTTTTATTGATTTTTAGAGAGAAAGGGAGAGAGAGAAAGAAAGAAACATCGATAAGTACCCACCCTCTTGACAAATATACAGCACACACAAGCTCAATGGCTGCAGAGGCATTCACAGATCTCACATGCAGGGCTTGGAGGAGTCCCTAGTATCTCAAAGGTCCCAACATTCTGCTGAAGTGCAAGTGTAACATAAATTGCTCAAAACTGTGTGTGTGTGTGTGTGTGTGTGTGTGTGTGTGTGTCTGCCTCGTTCATAGTAGCCTAGCTAGTGGCTCCCGTGAAGGAATACCATTTTTTTCTCTACATGAAAAGTGGATACCAAAGAAAGTAGACACCTTGTGCAGGTGATACAAGTGAAGGGTCAGAAAAAGATGTAGGTTCATGATTTTTCTTGGAAAACTGAAGCTTATTGAAGAAAAGTCATGCTCAGTGGCTTTAAGATGTGAGGACTTGCCATTTTCTTGAAGCAGCTCTTACAAATGACTAAGTCTCCATGATAATCCTCTCCCCCTAACATGTTACCCATTCCTACCCCTTACTTATTTCTTCTATTGACCTTACACAAATAGACGGCTAGATATTTCTCCATCAAAATGGGTTTATTTGGGAACAACAGAGATTTGCAATTTGGGGCATGCATAATAAAGGCAATCAGTGCACAGTCCTGCCTACACTCATGGTTCTGTATTTTATCCAGTTAGGCACAGAACCTACACAATGCCCGGGATTGAGGGTGCTCAGTAGATTCTGACAGAACTATGAAAGACCTACGTCAGCCGAGACCGGTTTGGCTCAGTGGTAGAGCGTCGGTCTGCGGACTGAAAGGTCCCAGGTTCGATTCCGTCAAGGGCATGTACATTGGTTGCGGGCACATCCCCGGTAGGGGGTGTGCAAGAGGCAGCTGGTCGATGTTTCTCTCTCATCGACGTTTCTGGCTCTCTATCTCTCTCCCTTCCTCTCTGTAAAATATCAATTAAAAAAATATATATATTTTTAAAAGAAAGACCTACGTCATATCTAGGTGCCTTAGGTCTCCAATAAACACTGTTAACTTATCTAACCAGGTTACTTAAAGGGCCCAGAGGCCTGTGACCTATGTGCTCTCTCGTGGACACCCTTCACTCACCCATGGCTCCAACTTCCTGCTCCCTTCACGAGGCATGAGTCGTCCATACTCAGCTTCTAGAAATAGATGAAAGGCTGCTTCTAATCTGTGACACTCACGAATGATTACATTAGATGCCTCTCAGTCTGGTGGAAAAGCTATTTCATACTTTTATTAACTCCAAAGGGCCATTTCAATTACAGTCCAGTTTGGTAAACAAGGTATCTGTGACTCACAGGATTTACTCCTCAAACGCCCTTTAAAGGAATGCTGATGTGCAGCAGAAGTTCCTAATTTTGTAAACAGTTGTCTTTTCAAAGGTCAATATTATCCCTAAATGCAAAGGGAGCAAGTTCTTTAGAAAAGGTCTCTGCTTCCGGTCCTCTGTTTTTGTTTTCATTGGGTGTATCTGCGGTTTCCTTGTTGATTTCCTCATTTCATTACTTTTCAGAGGAGAAAGCCAAGAGTTCTTTGAAGGAAGAAGTTGAGAGTTCAGCCTCAACCCCACATCAGCATTTCCTGGGTCATGGCCTCGTCCACCAGCTGTTCAGTTATGTGAGACATCGTGATACTATTTATTATGTGAAATATCAACATGTTCGCTTCCAGTTGGACCTATTCAAGTTCTATAACTAAACAAACAAAAGCAAAAATAGAATTTGTTTTATTTATTTATTTTTTAAATATGGCTCTATTGATTTCAGAGAGGAAGGGAGAGGGACCGAGAGAGAGAATCATCAATGATGAGAGAGAATCATTGATTGGCTGCCTCCTGTGCCCCCCATACCTGGGGATCAAGCCAGCAACCCTGGCTTACATCCTGACTTGGGAATTGAACCATGATCTCCTGGTTCATAGGTCAATGCTCAATCAATGAGCTACTCTGCCAGACAAAATAGAATTCATGTTAGAGAAACCTCAAAATTTGTGGGTCTAAGAACCAAGTGACAACTTTCAAAGTCCACTTATCTCACTTTAGTTCAAATGCCTTCCTAAAACCTGCCTCAACTGGGAAGATTCTTTTTTCTTTTTCTTTTTTTCTCTGACCTCCTGGCAGCAAGAAGGCAATCTGGTATTAAGAACATAAATCTTGTCAGACAGTTGTAGTCTGCAAGTCTACAGCTCAGCTATTCACAGCTTGATCTTGAATGAATTACTTATCTCCTCCATGCTTCCCTTTCCTCATCTGTATAATGGGGGCGATAAAAGTCCCCCTCCCCTGTGACTATCGGGAGGATGGAATCGGACAATGTGCATAAACAGATTATAGCATAGTGTTTCTCAAATTGGTGTTTCTCAAAGTTTGATCTACATATCACAGATTTTTTGCAATTTGGCCCTGCTTCAGAATCAGTTGGGCTGCAAGTTACAAATTCAGATGTCTTTCCCTCCTAGAATCCATGCATGCAAAAGTGCTGGAGATGACACCAGGAATCTGCATGTATAGCAAGGGCCTGGGTAAGTCTCGTGCATACAATTTGAGAATATTTGCAGTCAGTGTTAATAGCCGTCACCACACTCAGACTATACCTAGCACTCGTTTTCTACCAATGATTTCCAGAGATGAGTCCTCTTGGATTTCCGGCCTCAGTATCAATGGGGCACGAATTTAAAACACAGATTCTTAGCCCTGGCCAGTGTGGCTCAGTTGCTTGGAGCATTGTCCCATACACTGAAAGGTCCCAGGATCAATTCCAGGTCAGGGCACATGCCTAAATTGTGGGTTCGATGCCCAGCTCCAGTCGGGGTGCATGTGGGAGGCAACGGGTTGATGTTTCTCTCTCAGAACTTTCCCTTTCCCTCTTCCTCTCCCTCTTCTCTCACTTTACCCCTCTCTCTAAAAATTAATGAAATATCCTCAGGTGAGATAAAGAACAACAAAACAGATTCTTGAATCCCAAATCCACACTGAATTCTTACATCTAGGAATTGAGACTACTGATCTCTGTTTTTGTAACTTCTGGAGACTGATGCACAGCCTGTTTGGGGATCCCCTGGTCCACATAACTCAGTCTGACACTGGATCATGGCCCTTTATTTTTTAACCATTTACTCAGTGTCCGCAATACTATGATACATGTTTGTTGTTAGAATGAACTGAGCTGAATAATGGTGTATCTGCCCAAGTAAACCTAATGCTAAGACAAGCTCTGCTTGGGGATTTTCCCCTCCCCATGACTTGCTAATGTTATATCCCCAGATATTTTACTCCTGCATAATAGTTCTTCTGAAATCTAGTCATTAATGTACCATTTTTATAATTTTTTGTTGTATCTTCTTGTGGTATTATGAGACTACCTGCTAACCGCCCACCCAATATCTACTTCTCCTTTTTTATAAAAGAACTCCGAAATTATTAAGGGTGACAGTATGTCCAGTTAAATAATTATATTTCTGAGCTCCAGCTTATCTGTCATATACACCCTCCTCCAATAATTCCAACATAAATGGAATTATGGGGCTCACTTACATATCCAAGTTCACACTCATTTGGTTGGATCAGATGTACAGGTACCTCTGACACTGGAAAGAGGTCTCCTTCATGTTTGCCTGTGTGCTCTTTGTAGTTCCGAAACTGCAGGAAGCACCAGAAATGTTATTTCTAAATAGAAAAGTAGCTGTGAAAACATAGCATGACATGTGGTTTTTTTCCTCTCTCTAACTTTATGTTTTCTCCCTCAGATTTCCCTTATGCAGTGAACATATTTGTGGCCAGCATGTTCTTTTTGGGATCCTTAAAAAAATTATAAGAAAAATTCCAAGGACATTTGAACACCCAAGGAAAGCTCAGCAGAATTAAATGAGACATAGGAAGGCACTGTTTCCAGTGTGGGGCCATGCCAAACTTGGAATAGTTCCAAATATGAATGTTTTCTGGATGAAAGGGCCTATGCAAGGGCTTTTAATAACAGGTTTCATATAAAATTACCCTCATTCTAATGAAGTATGAGATCTTACCTCAGATTTATGTACCTGGCAATGTACACTAACTATTAAGACTCTATCTGCAGCTCTAACCAGTGTTGGGCTGGGGCTATGGTTAGAGTGTCAGCCTGTGCACCAAAGATTTTATTTCCAGTCAAAGGCATGTACCTGGGTTGTGGGTTTGATTCCAGGCCCTGGATGGGGTGTGTGCCAGCAATGAATCAACGTGTCTCTATCACATCATTGTTTCTCTCTCTCTCTCTCTCTCTCTCTCTCTCTCTCTCTCTCTTTCTCTCTCTCTCTCTCTTCCCCCCCTTTCACTCTCTCTAAAATCAATGGGAAAAAAATAAAACATCCAGGGAGAATTAAGAACAACAAAATAAAACAAGAATCTAACTGCAGAGAGGGGGAGGAAACACTTTGGTTTCTCCCTGTTCCTGTCCTCTAATTTCTACCAGTGCCTCACATTGGCCTCGTTTAAGTAGATAACAGTATTTAATTCACAGGATAACTGAGAATCAAATGAGGTAACCTAAGAAAAGTAGGAGGCATTATACGAGTGTTAACAGGAGTACATGCTGTAAAAGTTTGTAGTTTATTAATAATGGTTCCTGAAATCCTCACACTCCCTCATCTTTATATATAAAAGCCTAAGTGACCAGCTGACCAGCGGAATGGCCAGCACCTATGATTCACACTGACCACCAGGGGAAGATGCTCAATGCAGGAGCATGGAAACATGGAACAGACTGATGAATCTCAGAGGGAAGCGGGGACAGGGGAGGGTGGGAAGAGATTAACCAAAGAGCTTATATTCATACTAGAAGCACATATTTGATGGGCCTAGCCTTGGCCTACCTTGGCCTAGCCTGTGGGGATTGGACCAAAACTGTCCCACTGCACGTATTCATGCACCAGTGGGTCCCTTGGCCAGGCCTAAAGGGTTCAGGCCGAAACCAGCTCTCTAACATCACCCAGGGTCCTGGATTGCAAGCGAGTGCAGGCCAGGCCAAAGGACCCCACCTGTGCACAAATCCGTGCACCAGGCCTCTAGTCATATATGAAATGACATTCACTGTCCTATCAGCTCATCCTCAAACAAGTCTCATCCCTGCTACCCCTGTGCTCATCACAGGTTTTGACTGAACACATGGATAGCACTTTTGATTCTATGGAAAAAGTTGTCTGCGAGGCACTATACTTCCCTAAAGAAAGGTTCTGCAGGTAACACACAAACACACACCCTAACCTGCCTGACACTGAATGTCATGGATCCTCAGGACACTGCTCTCTGGGATTTTCCTCACTCCCTGGATCATCAGTAAGTTCTGAAAATTAGCTATTCCAAACTCCTCAAAAACATGTTTCCTATCTTTTCATCTTGCGCTTCCAATAGTTTTGCTTCTTCCTACAGCATCTTCTTATGGGCTTTTCAATTGTCTAACTCTGTTAGATCGAGTTGACTCCATCGCCACCTTTTGACTCTTAGAGAATTGGTGACCTTTTCTCTTAGAGTCTCTTTCTTTCTAATCCATCCTAAGACCTGATGATCAAAGGCAAGGCATGTGTGCTTTTCCCCATACATATGCCAGAGATGCATAGCAACTCTGGGACATCCTCACTCTTCACCAAAAAGGGGGATTTAAGAATAACTCTGGCTTAAACTCACAATGTGGGGAGTGGAAGGTTCAGGATAGAAAACACACTAACCAGGAAAATACAGTGGGTTGTAGATGTACCATAACTGATGCCAAAAACTGCCCTAATTTAGGAGTCTATAAAGGCATTCCTTCTGGCCTTTTCTTTTGCCTCAGACTAATCCTACATCCAACAAATTTTGAGTTCCTTTCCGGCTTTGGTCCCCGAGTGTCCTACACAGTCCTGTCTGCACTCTTTTCTTTCCCACCCACATAAACACTCAGTTCTTCTTTCACCCTTATTGTGTGCAAAGGGGTGTGACTTAGGTTAAAGGAAATGATCTCCTTAATATGCAAGCATTTTTGGTCTCAGTGGCTGCAAAGATCCATTCTCATTAAATTAAATTGAAAAAGAGATTGTTTAGTTGAAGATGATGATGTTGTTGATGATGGTGATGATGAAACAAGTGGAAAAAAGTATATTACTTGAGTTTAATTTTACTGCTTTCTCATGAAGAGAATATTAGGAGATAATCTTTTCCTACTGCATTTATTAATAGTCACTAATGATCTACAGTTGATCCCATTCATGAGAAAAGCTAAGTCATCTATAAACATAGATTTTTTTTAAGGCAGAAAGCTTCTTAGTATATAAACAGACCTATGCAAACTAAGAAGATGAGAAATTTTTTAAAAATCCACTCACATTACTAGACCAGGCCATCCCAACTAAATGAGGTAATATGTATTCACACCTGTGGCAAGTATGTTTTGAGCATGTGCTATTTGCCAAGTACTGTGCTAAGAGTCGGGCATATTGTGAGAAGCAGAACAAGACAGCACTCCCAGATGGAACATACAGGCTGGAAGAGGGGACAGACGGTACATAAGTCATTAAACAATTAAATATTCAATTACAAACTGTGCTAACGGCTGCCACTCATCATGGGGCTTATACAGGAATCTGCCGAGTCAAGTTCACTTTTTCCTACGCTGGAGGTTTTACTGTTCTAAACTCTGAAATTCCCTTTGCGTTAAATGCCATTACAGGCAAGTGTTAACATGGTCAGTGAATTTCATGCACACACCTGGAATAACAGGTGCATGGATATTGCCGGCTTTCTCTAAATATTTTTGCAAACAGCAGATTCCTTTGCACATGATCCTTCGCCCACACCCTGTTCCCATGACTTTTTTGGGGTAAATGTTTATACAGCTGTTAAAATGAAAAAGGGGGGGGGGTGGACTTCTAACACACACACACACACACACACACACACACACACACACACAAAAAAAAAAACCCTGTTCAAAACATATCTCTCTTTCTTTGATTTTTTTAGCTTCTCAGACTTTAAAAAATCCAAATCAGATCTAGAGAGGTTTTTAAAAATGTATTTTTTATTTATTGCAGAGAGGAAGGGAGAGGGAGAGAGAAATATAAACATCCATGATGAGAAAGAATCATGGATTGGCTGCCTCCTGCAAGTCCCCCACTGGGGATCGAGCCCGCAACCCAGGCATGTGCACTTGACTGGAACTGAAACTGGGACCTTTCAGTTCGCAGGCTGATGCTCTGTCCACTGAGCCAAAAGAGCTAGGGCCAGATCTAGATATTATGATTCACAGGGAGGCTAATTAAGAGAACTGTGAGGTCAGGAAAGCTTCATTGTGGGCACCAGGAGAGACAGGTAAAATATTTAACAACCAGCACAGTTACCTGTGGAAGCAGAAGCCATCAGAATGCAGCCCCAGATCCTAAGCCCCATGCACCAGCTGAAGAGCAGGCCTGGGCGGCAGCTTTCGGCCCCACACACCACATTTCTTTTGCCTTCTGCTATGTCCCAGCCCCTGTAGGTCTTATATCTGATTCCATTGTCCTTCAAAATCTGCTATCCAAACAAATATTTATTGGGCACATTCTTTGTCACTGTATTCCAGGAACTGGATAGTGGAAAACGTGCAAGGTCCCTGTCCTCATGGAACTTAGCGTCTATGGTGGTGGCAGACCAAAACTTCAAGGAAACAAACACATGATTCCAAAATTGTGATAATAATCAAAGCAGGTGATGAGATAAGGGAGCCGGGGAGGGAATAACAATTTAAAGAAACTCATTCTTATAAGGGTTGTTAGAACTTTAAGGGTTGGTCTTGTAGGAGGTATTTGCATCTTAAGAAGGGCCAAACCATTGAGCAAAATCAATAAATGGCTGATGGTGGAATTTCAGCCATAAAATGGCATAATGAGAGAATTATTTGGGGAGAGGGCATGTTGAACAGGGGTTTTTCCTAATCCCATAAGTCATCCCATCTTGGAAGCCATCTGGGGAGTGTATTTTTCAAGCTGGCCCAAGTTCACACATGCAAAAAAGCCCTGGTCTGGAAGGGGGAACTCCCCAACTGTTCAAGGGGGTTCCTCCTTAGGATGAGACCAAGCAGGGAGGAAGGGAGGACTTTCACTGTTTATTTTCCCCAAGTCTCTATTGTTGAGACTTTAATGCGGTTTTTACTCTTTCACCGCTTACCAAGTGGGGGTAGGTCTCTTCTAAAGAGCTCATATCGCCGAAACCGGTTTGGCTCAGTGGTAGAGCGTCGGTCTGCGGACTGAAAGGTCCCGGGTTTGATTCCAGTCAAGGGCATGTACCGTGGTTGCGGGCACATCCCCGGTAGGGGGTGTGCAGGAGGCAGCTGGTTGATGTTTCTCTCTTGTTGACGTTTCTAGCTCTCTATCTCTCTCCCTTCCTCTCTGTAAAATACCAATAAAATACATTTTTTAAAAAAATAAAGAGCTCATATCTTCTTGTATCAACTGTAAATTATGTTGACATTTCTGAATTATTTCAAACTTTGAATGTGAAGTTTGTGGTAATTCGTTATCGCAGTGATAGAAAGGTAGTGCCATTTGCGGGGGGGAGGGGGAGGGGAAGGACAAGATGACAGACATTAATCTGCCTCCCACAAGCAGTGTGATGGATTTTTCTAAACATGTGTGTTGTGCACATACTTGTTTGATAGCCAGGGTTTTTGCCAAACGAGCATTTTTACTAGACAGCGATTTTCAGGTAAACCAGTGAAAAAATGAACAGCCTTCACCACAGAACCACAAAGGAAGATCCTAAATAATGACTTTGCTGATTGATCGCCGTTTTGACTGGTCAGCTCTCTTAATGAGGACACAAGTCATCAGCTAATTACACAAAGCAGGAGTTTGGGAGCGCCACCATGGGAGGGGGCAGTGCCCGCGAAGCTGCTGATCCCTGAGGCCCGGAAAGGCCTGTTGGAGCCACAGCCATGGCAGCAGGGCACAGTGCCCGCCAGGAATGAACCCGTGTGCCCACCAGGCAGATCCCAAAGGTTTAAGCCAGCAGAACCCTAAAGTTCTGAGAAAGTTGTGGTTCTACCTGTCTGCATACTAAATAATTCAAACTAAAATTTAAAATCAACTTTCTAACACAAAATACATTGCATGCTAACATTGAAAGGGTTTCCAACAGCAATATTCTTCATTAGAATTTGAAAAATCCGAATTCAAATGTATTAGTTCCCCAAAGCCAAACCTTACTCTTTTTTGGAGGGCCGTCACTTTCCTGGCACTTATAACTATCCCTGGGTGACCCATCTGACACCAGTCCAATGCCACCCAGCTGTTATTACCTCCCTCTCCTCTCCTACCTGCCTCTCCTCATGGTTTTCAAAGTCCTCCTCAATCTGGCTTTGTGTCATCCCACTGGAGAGAGTCTTCCTGATTCTCAGTGGGAACTCATGGCTTGTCTGGCCTCCCCCCCGCCCCCATTGGTTCCCTCAAACCTCAGGCCAATCCTTCATTTTCACCCTAGACTGCTTGCTCATAACAATACCCCTTCTAAGAAGGGCTCTACCCTACTTTATGCCATCCTTTCTCTTCTGCCCTACTTTATGCCACCCCTTCTCTTCCATGAGTCTCCTCCAAAATGCTTCTCCAACGTGGCATTAGCCGCAGAACCACTTAGTATTTACTCTGTGCCAAGCATCCAACCAGATGCAATGGACACAGCAGCAAAGACACACAAGGTCTCCACCCCCAGGTGCTTAGTATCCATTGAGGAACATTAAAAAAAATTTTAAAAAGGTAAGCAATCACTCCAAATTGTGAAAGATATAACATCAGCTTCCTTTAACTACTATAACCAGGAACCACAAACTCGGCGGCTTAGAACAATAGAATTAATGAATTAATAACAATGGCTTCCATTTATATGGGGTTCTATAGTTTAGAGCGTGCTTTCACATGCATCATTACTACCGCTGACAGGGATGGACACAGGAGCTCAGAGACTCTCGGTGGGTCGCCCAAGGAGAAAAGACTCACAAGAGACGGGTGAGGATCAGAACTGAGTCCTCTGGGCTCAGCGTGCACTGTTTACCCGTGGGATGTGGGCGCTGTTCTTTCCCAGGTAGCCTCGGTGCAGAGGGAACGCAGTGCGGCATTGTGCAAAGCCATTCACCCTTTCTTTGCCTCCATTTCCTTCCTCATCTCTAAAATGGGGCATTTGCAACAAGTGTGAGAGAGGCGTCCCGTTAGATGTGAAATAGCTATCTCTAGTAGCTTGCGTGAGTTTACAGCCATTTTTCTCAGCTCCTTAACCAGTTCAACCAACCTGCCTGGAACGAGGAGCCAGTCACAGTGCAGGCACTCGGGGCCCAGTAAAGGGTTAGGAACAGTTCCTTCTCTGGCACACTCTGTCTCCAGGAATGTGCTGGGGGAACTTTGGGGTACAAGCATCTTTTGAAAAATTGCTTCCAAGGCCAGAGCAGCATGCCCTTTTGTACCATGGCTCTGAGTTCTGTCTCCTGGAAGACACACACACACACACACACACAGCACAAGATGGTACAGCACTGCCTCGAAATGTCACCAACGTCATCATGGTCGGTACCACACGGCCATATCTGAATGAAGGTCTTAAGTCTATAGTGACTCAGGAGCAGATCGGGAATTTAGCTTCTCTTTGGCAATAAAAGCTATTACCTGACTCTCCAAACATTTTGCCTTTCCTCCCTATTTCACAGTCCATAAAGCACCTCTCTGGTGTGGAGGGATTTTTTATTTCAGAGGAGATGTAAGACAGCATGATTTTTCCACCTCTCGGTTGCTTATCACTTGCTCTCCCCTCCCCCCCTCCTCCCCTCCCCCCAAGGCCCCAAGCTATGGCACGGTGATTCTGCAACACAGCTTTTCTAATCGCTCGGTTCTGTGAAGACGCCAGTGCCCTGGGGTCTTCCTGCCCTGCTCCCAGGCCATCTCATTGTGTGTCTGGCATTGGCTGTGCCAGAGCCCGGGCTAATATGTACGCCCTGCAGCTCATTAGCTGCACATTAGCAGGAGAGCCAAGAGCCTGCAAGGCGGATACAACAATGTGCTGGGGCCTGGGGCAGGGCGTCACGGAGTCCCATCCGATGCAGAGGTCAGCAGCCTGGCGTCAGCCCCACAGCACACGTGGAGCCCCTTGCGCTCAAAGTGGCCACTGGGCAAGCTGGCAAGTACGGGGTCTCATTAAACACTGAGGGGAGCCGAAACCGGTTTGGCTCAGCGGTAGAGCGTCGGTCTGCGGACTGAAAGGTCCCAGGTTCAATTCCAGTCAAGGGCCTGTACATTGGTTGCGGGCACATCCCTAGTGGGGGGTGTGCAGGAGGCAGCTGGTCGATGTTTCTCTCTCATTGATGTTTCTAGCTCTCTATCTCTCTCCCTTCCTCTCTGTAAAATATCAATAAAATATATTTTAAAAAAATAAAATAAATAAAAACTGAGGGAAGGCGAAACCGGTTTGGCTCAGTGGATAGAGCATCGGTCTGTGGATTAGAAGGTCTCAGATTCGATTCCCGTCAAGGGCAGGTACATTGGTTGTGGGCACATCCCCAGTGGGAGGTGTGCAGGAGGCAGCTGGTCAATGTTTCTAGCTCTCTATCCCTCTCCTTTCCTCTCTCTATATATAAAAAAAAAAATCAATGAAATATTTTAAAAAAAACAAAAAACAAAAACACAACAACACAAAAACTGAGGGGAGCAATATCCCTTGGCAGGACCCCGTGGGCTTCAAACCTTTCACTCACATGAAGAATGTATTGGGTTTATCACCAAAATAAAGAGAAAGTAAAACAGCCAAGTGGCATTATCAAATTGCCAGGGATCCCAGCAGAAGTTTAAGCATGTATTGTTACATTCAAATGTTCTCTTTTAACCCTTAAATGACATAAGCTGGTTTAAATCTAGTGAAGGTAAAAGGATTATAGCATGTATTTCTCCCTCCTTCCTTCCCTCCCTTCCTTCCCTTGCTTCCTTTTCCCTTCCTCCTTCCTGATTTCTTCTTTCCTTCCAAGCAATTTATTTCTTAACTGAATGTAATAATAAACAGCCCTTGAAAAACTAACTGTTCATCCCAGAGCAGAGCCTCTCAAATCCTCCCCGGGAATGCCTTCTTTGGCTCACCACGACTGCTCACGTACCTCCCATCCCCTTTTCCTGGAGGACCACAAGCCCCAGAGAGAGTGGGAAAAGCGTATTAGGAAAGAAAGTCTTCCTCAGTCAGACCTCCAGGTCTGTCACAGTGCAACGTCATTATTTAATAGGCCATTATGGACAGGACTGCCATGCTATTACTAACAGTTTCTCTCTTATTTACGGGTAAAACAATGAGGTCAGAGCCTACCAGCTGTTAGTGATTTTAGAGATGATGACCTGGCCCATCATGGGTACTTAAAATTTGCTTTCTTTTTATAGGACTGATCTGAATAGAAAGAAAAACAAAACAAAACAAAAAAGCTCTCCATGTTTAAAATGACAGAGCATGCAGTGCTCACATTTTCATAAAACTACTTAAAAATCAAAGGTCAAACTAATCATACCCACACTGAGGATCAGTCATTTTGTCAGCACAATTCAAAGAGCAGTTTTTATTCTCAACGACCGCACCTTTTTAAAAAATATATATATTTTATTGATATTTTTACAGAGAGGAAGGGAGAGGGATAGAGAGCTAGAAATGTCAATGAGAGAGAAACATCGACCAGCACACCTACTGGGGATGTGCCCGCAACCAAGGTACATGCCCTTGACCAGAATCGAACCCGGGACCTTTCAGTCCGCAGACTGACGCTCTCCCACTGAGCCAAACCGGTTTCGGCAACCGCACCTCTTTTGGAACAAAATCCCAAAGTGCTTTGCACCGTGACAACCATGAGGCATGGTTTGCAAGGTGACAACCATGAGGCACACAGGACACCTCTGATGGTGCCTGTGTTCTCCCTCAAGTGGAATGTGGCTCTTGCAGAACAGGTGGCCCAGCCCTTTCAGCTGGGCACACAGCCTCGTGCCCAGGCACGTGCTCTCTCATCAAGAGAGCAGGCCTCAGCGGGGCTCTGGCAGTTGGTGTAGAGTCAGTGTGTTCTCAGGAGTGTTAAAGGACATAGTGCTTATGAAGCCATGCTATAAAGCACTAAGCGAATGTTTCATTGTTGCTATGGAATGGTTGTTAACCCCGCCCCCCAAATTCATATGTTGAAAGCCTAATGCCCAAAGTGATGTTATTAGGAGGCGGGGCCTTTGGGAGGCGATAAGAACGTGAGGGCAGAACCCAGGTGAATGTAATCAGTGATCTTATAAGGGAGATCCTAGAAAGATCTCTCCCCCTTTCCCCTCCGTGAGGACACAGCGAGTTCACAGTCCTGAAGACAGCCCTCACCCGAGCATGCTGGCGCCCTGACCTTAGACTTCCCGCCTCCAGAACTGTGAGCAAACCATTTCTGTTGTTAATACATTTCTGTGGTATTTTGTTAGAGCAGCCCAAACTGATTAAGACAATTGTTTATTATAACTGGTGTAGTTCTTTGAGTTGGGATATCAAAGAAGAACATTTTTTTTTTGTGGAAGAGAGATTAGACTATTTCACTTATCAATTGACTTTGGTACAATACATAAAATTTATACTATATTTCATAAAAAGCAGTATGTTTCAGGTCCCTTAAGATAGCCCTGAGCTCACAGACTGATTTATACTGGGTGAAGATAGACTGAATATGTAAAACTCACTAGGACTAATAGTAAAATAGAATAGAGCACCTTGCCCAGTGGGAAGCACTCAAAAAATGTTGAATTGTTTTCCATCAAGAATTTATGGCATTAACATTTTAAGGCTTCACTTTCCTTTTGCGGTTTGAGTGTGGCGCCCCTAGTGGTCAGCCTTAGTTGGCACAACAGCATGCCCAAACACTCCAAGGCTCAGAACTCAGCTCTGAGAGTCTGGAGTTATTGTCTGCAGGGAGTGGAAGATGCTGAGCTGAACCAATCAGGTTGAAAGTGAAAAATAGAATGCAGTTGGACCAAGGGACATGCCCATGTGACTCTAAAGTTAATTTTCATACATTGCTTAGAAATTGTCTTAGAAGGCAATTCTAAAAATGCAATACAGCAGCATCTGAACGAAGGTACAATTGCCTAAGGGGGTTGCTAAGAAAGGCAGTCTCACCTGAAAATAGATATATTGTGTGTTCTAGCCACCCAAGACGAATGGCTGGTCTTAAATGAGGTCATGCATTTGGCGCCTAAACCTTTGCACATGGTATTCCTGATGTTTTCTACCTGATGTTTAAGATTCAGCTTCATACCTTTCATATCCTCCTAGGCCAAGTTAGCGGATACCTTCCTATGAGCCTTATAGGATTTAATATAGAAATTATAGCATGGGTGGATCTAACGAGAAATTCTTAATTTCCGTGTCTATCTTCTTTGTTTGTTAGTGAATTTCTTGAGAGCATCTTGGTATTTCTGGTCCACTGCCTTGCCCATTACAAATAATTATCTAAAATCATTTCCCTAGTCCCTTACATCAACATCTCTCACTCCCTTTCTAGCACTTCTCACTATCTAAATTTTGTGTTTCTCTGTATATTATCCATCTCCCCTGCTAAAATGCCAGCTCCAATGCAGCAAGGAACCTGTCTGGCTGTTCACTGTCATATCCCCAGTACTTGAACCTGCCTGGGGTGTATTATGTACTGTGAAGTCCTTTTCTGACTGAGTGAAGGAATTATAGGTGCTCAATAAAGTTTCTCAAATGAACAAGCCAATAGCCAATCATACATTTTGTTGTTTAAAAAACACTTGATTATTTATAGTAAAAAAAAAAAAGACATGCAACCCCTAAAAGATGATGGAAAAGTAAAAAAAACAAAAATACAAAAAAAAAACAAAACAGATTTCCTGTGACAGTGACAGTTCGATTCTGAACTTATGGCTATTGAATTCTGGATAAAACTACCATTCAACCTAGTTTTATTCAATCTAAAACCTTGAAACTTGAAATGGGGAAAACAATGTGGAAATGGTCAAATGATGAAATAACACATACCAGGTGAAATTGACTCCTACACTTTAAGATCCACTTTCTAAAAATAATATCAGGGACTAGGGCAGGCGTGAGCAAACTATGGCCCGCGGGCCAGATGTTTCCTAAACTATTGGGAAAAAAATAAAAAGACCGTACCCTTTTATGTAATGATGTTTACTTTGAATTTATATTAGTTCACACAAACACTCCATCCATGCTTTTGTTCCGGCCCTCCGGTCCAGTTTAAGAACCCATTGTGGCCCTCGAGTCAAAAAGTTTGCCCATGCTGGTCTAGGGTGAAGATACCAGAAATTTGAATGTCTGCCAGCTATTTTTAAGGTCCTTGTTGTTACAAAAAAAGTTTAAACATAAAATGGCGAAAATAAGAAAATACAAGTCTGTGGGTTGGTTTCTACAAAATTATCATGAATCTTAAATTTCTACTTGTTCCTTCAACTTCTAATCTCTTTCAGTGAAGTGGAAAATAAGAATCCTGAGTATATTATTTTATACTTTTATATTTTAGCCCTTTGCTTAAAATTCATGTTTATACATTTAATTATAATTACTTTACTAAATCAAGTTTATATAAACTTTAAAGAGGTGCTTTTAATAAGTTATAGTTGATTAAATATGGAGTTACTTATACAAGTTTAATAATAAGATTTTAGTTAAAAGTATACATCTATATGAGTTGTACATATAGATGTATAATTTAATATATGGACTGTTTTTAATGAGATTGATTTATATAACTTTGACTTACAACATTTTTCCAGTCATCATGTAATATGCTACTTTATTTAAGGACTTTGCTGTGAAATTAAGCAATGGATAACATATGATCTAGTTAAATCTTTCCACTTTTTTTTAAAAAGTTACTGTATAGTTGTCATACATTATGTTAGTTTCACGTATAAAACAGTGATTCAACTTTTACATACCTTATAAAATGACCATCATGGTAAGTCTAGTCACCATACAGAGTTATTAAAATACTAGAAGCCTGGTGCACAAATTCGTGCATGGGAGGGGTCCCTCGGCCTGGCCGGAGATTGGGCTGACCAGAGCCATCTGGCAGGAGGTTGGCCAGCCAGGGGGAGTGACCACAGAAGGTTGGCTGTGGGAACACATTGACCACCAGGGGGCAGCTCCTGCATTGAGTGTCTGTCCCCTGGTAGTCAGTGTGTGTCATAGCTACTGGCCAGTCATCTGGTCATAATGGTTGCTTAGGTTTTTTATATAGATTTTTTTTTTACTGTGTTCTCTATGCTGTACTTTATATCCCATGACTGTTTTTATAAGTGGCAGTTTGTACTTCACCTATTTTGTTAGACCCCCCACTCCTTGTCTTCTGGCAATCATTAGTTTATTCTCTGTGTTTATGAGTCAGTTTCTGTTTTGTTTTGTTTGTTCATTTATATTTTCATTATTTTTTAGATTTCACTCGTATTTGTCTTTTTTCATCTTATTTTACTTAATATAATACCCTCTAAGTCCATCCATGTTGTCACAAATGGCAAGATTTCATTCCTTCTTATGGTTTGATAATATTCTGTTGTGTACATGTACCGTTTCTTTATCCATTTATGTATCCAAGGACATTTAGATTGCTTCCATATCTTGGCTAGTGTAAATAATTCTGCAATAAACATAGGCCTGTATATGTTCTATATTTCTTAAGATACATAATGAGAAATGGATTGCTAAATTATATAGTAGTTCATTTTAATTTTTTGAAAAACCTCTTCAAACCTACTATTTCCCATAATGTTGTACCAATTTATACTCCCACCAACATTAAATGAAAGTCCCCTCATTCCACATTCTTGCCAACACTTGTTATTTACTCACTTTTTAATAATAACCTTTCTGACAGGTGTGAGGAGATATCTCATTGTGGTTTTGATTTGCATTTCCCCAAAGATTAGTGACATTGAGCATCTTTTTGTGTGTCTCTTGGCCATCTATATGTCTTCTTTAGAAAACTGTCTCGTCAGGTCCTCTGCTCCTTTTTTAAATCAAATTACTTATTTTTTTGATATTGAGTTGTAATGGTGCTCTATATATTTTGGATATTTACCCCTAGACCAGTCATTTTCTAAGTTTTCATCTTATGGCACACATAAATTAATTATTAAAATTCTGCAGCACACCAAAAATATGGTTTTAAAAAATATATATTTTATTGATTTTTTACAGAGAGGAAAGGAGAGGGATAGTTAGAAACATCGATGAGAGAGAAACATTGGTCAGCTGCCTCCCACACACCACCTACTGGGGATGTGCCCACGACCAAGGTACATGCCCTTGACCGAAATTGAACCTGGGACCTTTCAGTCTGCAAGCTGATGTTCTATCCACTGAGCCAAACTGGTCAGGTCCAAAAATATAGTTTTTGCTGATTTGACTGATTTACAAAATAATAATAATAATTACAATAAAGAGATATGTAATAATTTTTGTAATAATAATTATTACAAAAAAGAGGTTATTATTATTATTACATATCTCTTTTTTGTACAAAGTGGCTTTATAAAAAATCATGTGCTTATACTTGAATATAAGGATTTCTGGCACCAAGAATTAATCAGATAAAACTTTATTATGTGGTGTGACCAATAGTTGCAAATCTAGTATATGACCTATGTATTTACGGTTCAAGACAGGGTATTCACACTGGACAGCTTTTGTTGTGTTGGCTGTTGTTCTTTTTTATTTGACCATCTAAGGGAAAAGAGGTCAGAGGCCCTAACTAAACATTCATGTATTGCATGTTTTAAAAAACTCTTTCGGCCTATCGGTTGAAAATCACTGACTGATTGCTATTGACTGTAGAGCGTCTTGGTGTGTGTTGTGTGTCTGTGTCCGGAGATCTGGGTATACAAGAAGTTAATGTTCACCTGAAATTCTTGTGAAGTGCGGACATGCATACCTGCTCCATCATCACTGATGGAGTCCCCCGACACACTTTTTCCCAATGCCTCTGACAGGAATCCAATTTGGGTGATTTAGAATTCTTTTTTTCATTGCCATTAGTGGAGGTGCAACTGAGCAGAAAGAAGCCCTGCCAGTAGACAACAAACTAGGGGAAAAGGAGTTACAGTAAAGAGTCTAGGAGACCCAACTAAGAAGAATCAGACAGGTCATAGTTTGTATAAGATTTAGTCTGTCTGTATGCAGAGCAGAGAGTGAGAGAACAAACAGCGGGGAGTGGGGAGGTAGAAAGACGATAGCGGTAGGAGAGCGGTATGAGAACTATACAGCCACTTGTTTTTGGAACCATAATTAAGTTGTTTGGCAAATAAGTGCAATGATAATTTTTGCCAATGCTGTTTTAGAAGTCTTTCAGGAAAGGAGGAAAATGTCAGTTTTACTTAGGGCAACAGGAGCCTTAGCCAATGGGCCATTATGACCAGGAACTAACTCCAATCCAAACTTTTCCCTCCTACTGATGCTCCCAAGGATTCACTCTTTAATTCTCTCTTCTCACTTTCCTAGAGATCTCTTCCACTCTTTGACTCTCCCTCTGTGCACGGTACTCCCAACACCTATCCCTAACTTTGATCTCAGCATAGCTCTAGACCAGTAGTCCACCAATTTCCCAGTGGTGAAACAGCAATAAAAGGATCACATATTCATAATTCTGAATAGTTCTTGTAATGCTTTATAAGCACAATCAGGTGCTCCTCAGTACAGTGCATTATGCCCTGGAGAATCACAGACACAGGAGTTTTAGTCTCAAACCTAATGTAAACTAGCTGCATGACTATGGTCAAGTGACATAAAATTTCCAATTCATATTTTATTGTGGATTTTTTTCTATGGTACTTAAAGCTCATGGAATAAATGAGACATGCATCTGAGCTGTGTTACTGGGGCAACGGAACAACTAGCAACAGAGCAACTGTGGGCTTAGAAGCCACATTGTCTGATTTCTAATCTAGTGTTCTTTTTATTAAAAAGAATGATAACTTTAGCGAAAATAAAGAATAGCCACTCAAAGTCCATCACACCTGCCCTGCATCTCACTCAAACTGAGAGACTTGACATTTTCAAGTAAGGAAATCCCTGAGTTAATACCAAGTTCATGGTCTGAGAGCTCTTACATGAATTTTGATTGCTTAGAACAAAGAAGTGACTCAGGAGCCTGGACCTGACCACTGTGAACACATAATGTAAAACTGTAAGCTATTCCCAGAAAATGTGTTGCAGTGTCTACAAGTTCTGGCTGACACCACTGGCCCACTGAGCCATTCATTCGACAAACTTAGTCAGGCTGCCCACCTAATATTTCCCAGACACTGCCTAGGCACTGGAGTGATAGACCTAAATCATCTCTTTTCTCTGGGAGGTTACAATCTGCATGTTAAGAAATGGATCAAAGTTCCGAAACTGGTTTTGCTCAGTGGATAGAGCATTGGTCTGTGGACTGAAGGGTCCCGGGTTCGATTCCGGCCAAGGGCGTGCACATTGGCTGTGGGCACATCCCCGGTGGGGGGTGTGCAGGAGGCAGCTGGTTGATGTTTCTCTCTCATCGACGTTTCTAGCTCTCTCTCCCTTCCTCTCTGTGGAAGATCAATAAAATATATATTTTTTAAAAGAAATGGATCAAAGAATATTTTGGGGCCTCTCCTGACTCATTAAGACAGGAATATAAGTAGGAGTAATTCTGAGAGTCCTGTTTAACCTCTGTACTCCATGAAGACCCTAACTTTTATCTCAACACAGACCATGTATAAATATGGATGTTCTTAACTCAGATTCTAGAACTCTAGATACACCTATATTTCTTTCCCTGATTTTCAATCAAATCAATCTAAAGAATTTCAAATTGACTCACTTGATAAACCAGGGAATTGATTCAGCTTATAGGACCTGAAAATAACAAACTTGAAGGAGTTTCAAGATGGAAAGATGAAATGTGTTAATTTTCATGGCAATTGTAACATGGCGGCCTAGTCCTGTTAGAATAAAAGGCCCAAGCCAACATTGTAACAATACAAAGAGAATTTCAAAGCCTTCAAAAATAATTAGTCCATGGTGTGAAGGAGGAAGGAGTGATTAAGTATCAGGTGAAGTACTAAAATGTGAATACAGTTTAAACTAAAAGTAAACTTGGTCACAGAGATATCTTTATTTCTCTGCCACTTAAAGGTCCCGTGACATCTGCTGGAATTACCCTTCCCCGATGTGAACACGCCAGTGATTTTAGTAGATATTGTTGGTCCCCTGCCAAAATTCCCTGTACTAGGTGGGTGCATCCAACCCTCACCTCATGAGGATATTGACTGCTCACAGGTTAACCCTTCTCCTTCTCTAAAGAATTGCCCTTGGCTGATGGGAGTGGCCACAGCTAATGGCTGACTTATGGGGCACCAAATCCTGACTGCCTTGGCTTGAGGTTGGAGAGCTCTGTGCTGCCACTCACAGGCTGAGCTCCCTGTGGGATTGGGCTGAGGCTATATTTTAGCTGATACCACGTCTATGCCAAGTGTCCTCCCTGTCTCTGCTGCTTCTCTCACTTTCTTACAGGTTTCTCCTAAGAGTAGCTGCATTCATTCAGTCGAGAGGCCATCAGACTGAGGTGGGTCCGATGTCATGGCAGTTGACAATTCTAAGCCTGTAAATGCGTTAAGGTTACAAAATCGAAACCAAGGACAACCCACCACAAACAGCCGATTAGGCTGTAAGCTATAGCCAATTAATACTTTTCTAACATTGTGTCTGCATTTTTTCTATGTGCGCTCTTTGTCCATACTAACTTCCTGTTTGGTGCTACCCAGTGGGAGTCCCTTTTTGTTCAAACTCAAGATTTTCAATATGCCTCAGTTCATCTGTTAACAGAGTCCTCCCCGAGAAGCCCTCAACTGAGACTGGGCCTCTGAAGGATTCAAAGACATTACATCAAGGGATTACCTATTTCATAAAGGAAGGACAACCTAAAATGACCCAGAAGATAAAACAAAGTTTAGCCAAGTCTGCTAGCCATACAACCAGGCACAGAGAACTTTTTATCTCAAGTCTTATAGTCTTCTCCAAAAAAATAAATAAAATGGAATCATGCCCATTTGTAATGTACTGTCTCTCTTCCATGGGCAGCTCTGCTGTTTCCACCTTGGTGAGAATGACTCACGTAACTAAATTGCACTGTGAAGTCATGTAGAAAAAATGGGCATATTTTCGTGTTTTCATTATGGCTGCCACTGCCATTTACTCACCCATGCACTCCAGTGTTAAATTCCAATTTTTATTGGAGAGACCGCAAGATGGGGGAAATCTGAATTATATTCACATTGGCGCATTTTCTTTAAACGCAGATGGTTGCCAGATCTTCCTGTGTCTTGCCCCCTCATCTCAGAAGCAATGCACGCAGGAACTTGATGACTGCCTTTTAAAGCCATACAGCAGGTCTATTAGCACTTAATTGCATTAACAGCCTCTGTTTCCCAGGTTGCCCAGCAGAGCAGAGAGTCTTGATTTAGGTCTGATGCAATTCAGCGTAGCCTGGACAGTGGTTCTATTTCCGTCTCTCAGGTGGGAGTTCCCTCAGCTCCGAGACTATTTTTGCCCTGGAAGAAGTGGTGGGGAATTCCGACTTGGGTGATTTGTAGGCAGATGGCGGAGCTGATCTTTAAAGAGGCTCCCGGAATATCATTCCATTAATTATACTGCCAAGGTCCTGATTACCAGCAGCCTGTTTTACTCAGGCCAGGGCAACGTTACGTTCACTCTTGGGATTCTGCTGCTGCAGGTGGGCAATGTGGCCAGAGTGTGAAATTACTGGGCTGGTTATATTTAGCTGGAATTCTTTGGGGATAAATTGCTATTACTGGGTCTGAAATTAATGGCAGTCCAGTGAATTATTTGAGAATATGGAAAATAGATACATGGATATAAATAGATATGATAGATAGATATGTCCATAGAAATGGGAGAATAGAGATAAATAAATATAGATATACCCAGATGGATGAATGGATACATAGATATGAATGGTAAGATAAATGAATGGACAGATAGATATAGGAAAAGATATATACATAGATGAGGAGAGGGGGGAGCGAGAGGGGAGTAATGGGAGGAGAGACGAGGGGAGAGATGGGAGGGAGGGGGAGAGTAAATAGATAAGAGATAGAGAGGCGGATGTAGCAGTCTTGTCTTTGCACAGTAGTGCCGAACAATAAAAATGATGGTGCAAGCTGAAACCATACTATGTCATCTTAACAATCAGTGGGAGAAGTTACTATTGTTCTGTGGCTTTTGAAAATATTTATTAAAATTGTTTTAGTGTCAGTCATCAATGCATAGGAAAGTGACAAAGGAACACTAATGTTTAGTACTAAAATCTATAATTTAAAACATTAAAAAGCTGGAGAACTAAACTGCCTATTTCCTTGTCAAAACCTTCTCAAGCATAGTCTGAACTGTGCTGGTCACCTGCTCCTCAACGCTACAGAGCGAGCATTTTTTCCAGGCCTGGGAAAGTTATTGTCCTCCTTTCTAAGTTTGCATCAGCAAGCGGCAGTTCCTACTCTGTATTTTCAATGATGTGAAATATCTCTTAGAGGTCCTTTCATATGACGTTTTTCATGGGCATCACTTCTTCTGGGGCAGTGGTCGGCAAACTGCAGCTCTGTTAACTAATGAGTTTGCCGACCACTGGGATAGGGACTTAATCACAAGGAACAACAACAGCTTGTAATTATTGGGATTGAGAGTCTAGGTCAGTGGTCGTCAAACTCATTAGTCAACAGAGCGGTGGTTGAGCCACATGTGGCTCACAAGCCGCAGTTTGCTGACCACTGTTCTGGGGCATCTTCAGCCTTCCCTCTACATCTGTGTTTGGAGTTGCCCTTCACCACATTCTTCAGGCTATATATTAGGAGGCTCTTGAAGAGTATCAGTGTCTACATTCCCATGGTTAGCTCTTTCTTCTATAATTCCAGGTACATTGTATTTAAACTTCACTTTCAGAGTTATAGCACTTTCCATTTTGTTGCACTTTGTCTTAGTAGAACATTCTGGGCTTGGGAGTTGGAAAGAAGGGCTCAGACTCTGGCTCAGCCACTTAACCAGAGGAGTGATGTTAGCAAAGGAACTCAATTTCTCCAAGCTTACCTCATAGGACAGAGATGATTAAAACACATGGCCTGAATCAGACCAGGCACACCATAAATACCAATTACCAGTTTCCTTCCCTCCAAAAGCATCCTCGAAGGCACAGTGATATAAATGCCCTCCTTTGAAAGAATCTGAGGTAGATATGAGGGAAGCTAAGAACTGAACTTGCGTCTCAGAGCTTCCAACTGGGTTTTATTGTTCTGTGGTGTGTTTTCACTCTGACAAGAAATAGTTTGCAAGTTGAGATAACAAGGTCAAGCAAAGGCAATGCCGGATGAACCAGGTGCAAAACAATCCAGCAATTCTGCCACGTCCCTGTTTATTATTTCTCTGGGTAGCAAGAGAGTCGGAGCTTCTTTTATCTTTCTTTTCTCTGTACCCAGACAGTTTAGACACCTTAATGGCAACTGTAGAAAGATTAAATTAAAAACAATGATTTAAAAATGTGTTTGAGACATGATGTATTTAATCATTCGGGGTAGGGATTACAGATTGAGGATGTTAATGGGGGAAGACTTTATATTGGGCACCTGGCCCGTCTGTAGTGAGGGCACTGACAGGAGAAAGCAGTATACAGGACCCATCACTGTGTGTAGTTGACAGAACCGGGAAGTCAAAGAGACAGGAATATGGCCCCAGTTCAAAGGCCACTAGCCCAACACTGACCTTGATACTGTAGGGAGTGCATAGGGCAGCTACTAGAATTCAAGGAAAGAATAAAACATTGCAGTGAATGAACTGCAGGAGATCCTTTTAAGTTAAAGAAAAGGAATAATTAGATCACAGGATGGTCCCTCTTCTCTAATTATTCCTTTGTTTTATTTAGAGTGTGACTTTAGATAAAATGCCTTCCATCCTCTGGGCCCAGATTCCTTCTTTTTAGAGAGAAGAGTCTGGGTTGAATCACAGCCTTAGTTCAGGTTGCTATAGCAGATTACCATAGATGGGGTGGCTTAAACAACAAACATTTATTTCTCACAGTTTTGGAAGCTTGAAGTCTAAGATCACGGTGCCAACATGGGTTCTTGTGAGAGTCCCCTTCCTGGTTTGTAGAAAGCTACCCTCTTGTTGTATCCTTACGTGGTGGACAGAGAGTGCTCTGGTCTCTTCATCCCCTATAAGGGCACCAGTCCCATTGTGGGCACTCTACTCTCAGACCTCATCTAAACCTAATTACCTCCCAAAGACCCCACCTCTAAATACCATCACATTAAGAATCAGGGCTTCCCCATATGTACCTGAACACTCCACCCATAGCAATCACCCCTAAGTTTCCTTCTCTCCAACTTTGCATATTAAGTTTCCCTACTGGCCACCAAGTCAAAATCAAACCATCTGTCCAGCTTTCAAAATCTTCCATAAGTGGATGTCATCCAAGATGCCAGACTTGCTTGTCACCTTCCTCCAGAATGAACCATCACCTCCCTTTAGACAAGTCTGTGGCCTGCCTTCCCTAGGAGCTATACTAACCCGTTACCTGCACTTTCTTTTTCTCCTCCTGCTCATTGGCCTCCCTTGGAGTGCACTGAACTATCTGTTGATTCAAGAACTAGCCATTTTGTGGGAGCCATTCTTCCAGTCCCCAGACCATCTAACATCGAAGAATAATGTTAATAAAAAGTTTCCCCCCTGTGTAGTATACTAGTACACGAAGTTTTAGGATTTGTATTTAATTGGAAGTTGTTTCATGTCATTTTAGTTTATGTAAATGCCAGTTCAAAAAGCTCAAAATTAAATATAATAAGTACAAATCTTGTTCCAGAGCTACTGTTATTAATCTACAAATCAAAGGTTACCAGTACAGGAAAAGACAAAGGACATCAATGTATGGCAAACTGCAGCTGAAGTGTAGGATCATACTTTATATTTTGTTCCAAATGCCAAGCAAATTCGCTGATATTTATGATTATATAAGAAAGCCACAGGATTAAGGATTTGCCATTCATTGTAACATATTGCTAAAAACCATCACTATATCTCCACAGTAGGATTCAGTATTAAATGTTTATTAAAAAAAAAAAATGCAGACTTGATCTGTGGTAATTGTTGGAGAAGTTTTGAAGATGAAGGCAATAAAAGCCGGTCTTCTTCTGATAACTGTCCATGATAAGTCATTATTTCTTTTATGGATATAATGCATAATACAATTTAAAGAAACATCTAGTAATGACTATCTGAAATGATATAAAAATAAAATAAATATTTTAAAAAACAGGAAGAGCTTCTTATGCATCTTTATTATTGCTCCATGGAAACATCAAATAATGTCTCTACTGATACTTTGGGATAAGCAAAAGTCACAAGCAGACGATTTATAAGTGAGAAAATGGAACCTGTGGAAAAAATTTCAATATCACTAATATTGACCCGATGCAATTTTCAACTATCTAATCCAAACGGTAATGACTTTAAATGTAGTTTTATATTAAAAGAGACAAAAGAAAGGGATCTTTGGGAATTGAGACCATCTCATTACTTAGAAGGTGGAGAAATGTGTTTTTTGGGCAGCCTCCCTTCAACCCCAGATCCAGGCTCTCCCCCTTCCCACCCTGCTTCGTGCCCTCTGAGCTGACCTTAACTACATCAATGGGGTCCCCGGGCTGCTGGCTCCCAGCTAACTTCAGCCAGTGGGAGACACCAGCGAAAGCTCAGTGGGCAGGGGTTGGCAGGGTGCTGTTTCTCTCCCAAAGACCACAGCTTTTTGTGGGTGATCCTCTTCTACAGCTACAAGTCTTGCTGGTTTCAGGTAACTGCTCCTTTCCCTGGCCATTTAAGGTAAGGGGTGGTAGTGACTTCTTGCTATTGTTAGCTCCGGGGTACTTCTCCATCTCTTACTGGTCCCCCTTTACCTTGGCCGCACCTTATAATGTATTCCTGTAATAAGTCCTTTTCGATCATCCCTTTTGAGTTTCTCATTCGACTTCCCCCAGAATTCTGAAACCTACAGTGCATCTCCAAGGACTCAAGACCTTAAACAAGGTAGAACAGTTTTCTTCCCCATCACTTCCTCGCTTTTTTCTTCTGTCGTGAATGTCTGTTGCTTTCGCATCCCCAGAATCCGGTTCGTCCTTTCCTTGCACAGCAGCCTCATTTTCCATAAGCAAATGGCCTCTCCTCCTCCTCCTCATCTCTTAGTGCACAGGGCTTGGATGCGGCTGAGCTCAGCCCCAACCCAGGGCTGATCATGTGATTGAAGTCAGTGCAATTAGGCTTAAAATGAGGACTTCTGTTGGAACCATGGGGGCAAAGAGGCCTCTATTTACTTGGGATAGCCAACTGTGAGGAAAAACAATCTGGAACTGTCAGGCCAAGGAAGAAGGCAAACCTTCATATAAACTAACAAAGTAAAAAATGGTGCAAAAAGATGGAGGGAAACCTATCATTATCTGAACCCTTGGATCGAGCCATGCCTGATGTTTACCAGTAGACATTGTAAGTACAATGCTCAAGCTGAGTTGAGCTTTCTATCCCTTGACAATGAAAGATCCCTAACAGGCCTTCTTTAATGAAAACCCATAAATCTGGGGAGAGTACCAAGTGGAGAGGGCTATAGACTGCGACTTCTAAAATGACACCATCCAGATGGGTAGTATTGTCTTCCTCAAGAACCTTGACAATAAAAGTCACGTGAGGCTACCTGTGGTTTGTGTTTATGATGATTTCAGAGCTCCCGCCACCTGTGCCGTCCCTTTTTAGTCCTTTGAAATCTGTGAGAGATGGGACAGTACCAAACCAAACAGCTCGCTGAGTGTTGAACTGTGTGGCTGAGGCCCACGCATGAACTGATACAAACAAGGAACAATGCTGGAAACCGGCCGAACTCTGTGTTCGAGTATTATTTTCAAGTGCCATTTGACCGGGCCTTCTCAGATGACAGGGTTCACCGGCAGGAAAGCTGTTACTGTGACAATCATTATTCCCATTTACCGCCTATTAGAATGTGAGTCACGGGGAGGTCAGGCTGTCCCCAAAGCTCAGTGTTCCTGAGCACCCAAGGTCAAGTTCAAGGGACAGCAATCGGGTATAGGGACAATGGCAAAGGCTCGATCCTTTGAAACGAGCAGAAGGGCTAATTCCCGGGAGATCACCGCAAAGTTGAGTTTTACTGTCTTCCACATATCACATAGCTTGGGAAAAGAAATCGGAGTGACAGTGTTAACATGGCCCCCCGTCCTTCCCACAGCTGCTCTGCTCCCTAACAATAGAGACCAAGCCTTTTCTTTTTCTTTTTTTCTTTTTTCACCCCCACCATTCCTGCCTGACACCATGCCTCCTACAAAATGGGTGCTCATAAGGGATGACTTTCTGGGTCTGTTGGCTTAAGAATACAGATAAAATATACGATAACATATGAAGAGAGTCAGCATGCAGTCGCTGCTCAAAGACAACCTGTGTGATATCATTATTGCTATTATTTGTAAATGCATCAGCATTGTTGATAAGCAGGTTCAGCAAAACCCACACACACCCTTTTAAGCGACAGTTTCAACTTCCTTACGTCCCAAGGCAACAGCTCTGTCGTGCATTTATTTTCCCTGCCCTTCATGTGTAGATGTGAGAATCAACCTATCCTTCCATTTGCTCATTCATTCATTCATTCATTCAGCTGACCACACATTTATTGGAGTATATGTGAAAAATCAAAGTTGATTAAGACACAGACCCTGTAATACGCAAATGCAAACCTGTTGTATACCAACAAGAAATCTAAACAGACCTTGACTGAGAGAATCAGCCTACCGAATGAGAACTGATTTCAGTGGTTGCCACAAGTGCTGGGCACACCTTGGGGGAAATGACCGTGATGGGGCGAGGGGCAAGGAGGGGTTGTCAGCACTCTCCTTACCTTTTCTGCAAGCCAGCCAAGGTGCCTGATCTCTCGGCTCCCAGCAATGCCCGTTTTCCCCAGCTGCTCTCTGACCTCGGCAATCACTCGGGCCAGCAGGTCACTGACGTTGGAGTGGATGGCACTGAACCAGGCCTGGGCAGTGGCTGAGTCCTTGCCCCTGAGGATCACCGTGTGCTTGGCATCTGGAGAGTGGATTTCAAGCTGCCTAGAGGAGCAGAGAGAGAAGGGTTACAAGGTTTTCTGGCAGGTCATGCTTCCTCCAATCCTGGGTCACAAAGTTGAATGAATTCATCACTCTTACCTTTAGACTTGATCAGTTTCACATGGTTTATCTTAATGGTCCCATCATTCATTCACTCATTCACTAATTCATCCACAAACATTTTTTAAGGGCCCAGGAATTAATTAGTGCAAGTACTCAGGGTCTAGCCATCTAACCACCATATCACCTGAATTAAGGATATCTCGTTTTCCTGTTATTGAGCTGATTGGCTAATTAGCAGTTTCATTTCAAGACTTCTAAACTATGAACTGATATTAATTTGCTTTATCTCTCAACCCACAGAGTATTTTAATCACATACTCATATCCTTCCTGCTGCTGGCAGAAAACAGATGGAAATATCTACCGCATACTGCTCAGTATTAATTGAGAATATTTTAGAATCAATGATGATTAACCTTTGTATTCTTTAAGAATCCTGCCTGTGGCACATTTACCCACCACTAAATCCTCAGACACATAGTGAGGGAGAGTGGAACAATGGAAGATATATGCACTGAGAATGTTAACATTTAAAATAAATAAATAAAATAAAGTCAAACACCGAAGCTTAAGCCAGAACTCCAACCGGTTTACATGCGATAGCATGAGAGACCTAAATACTGAAATTACAGTAAAAAAAGGAAATTCTATTCAGATACTTTTTGTGTGTAACTGTTTATTTTGAAGTGCGTACTAGTATATATTAACATGGTGTTGCAAAAATAGTATAAAGATTTGTACTTTGACCCAGTTTCTCAGATCATGGATATATATATATATATATATATATATATATATATAATACATTTTATTGATTTTTTACAGAGAGGAAGGGAAAGGGATAGAGAGTTAGAAACATCGATGAGAGTCATCAATTAGCTGCCTCCTGCACACCCCGCACCGAGAATGAGCCCGCAACCAAGGTACATGCCCTTGACCGGAATCGAACCCGGGACCCTTCAGTCCGCAGGCTGACACTCCATCCATTGAGCCAAACCAGCCTCGGCAGATCATGGTTATATTTTATGTCACTTATATTTGATGTAACATGCTTGTATTTTATAATATAACTAGAGGCCCAGTGCATGAAATGCATGCACACAGGGGAGGAGGATAGGGAAAGGAGTCCCTCAGCCCAGCCTCCACCCTCTCACAGTCCAGGAGCCCTTGGGGGATGTCCTGCTGCAGAGGCCTGAGAGGCTCCCACCGCTGCCTCCACTGCGCTCGCCAGCAGTGAGCCCAGCTCAGGACTTCTGACTGAATGATGTTTACCCTTTGGGAGCACACTGACCACCAGGGGGCAGCTCCTGCATTGAGTGCCTGCTCCTTGGTGGTCAGTATGCATCATAGTGATTGGTCATTCTGCCATTTGGTCAATTTGCATATTAGGTTTTTATTATATAGGATACCAAAGCCAGGAAACTGACCTGATATAATGTAAGTATATGGGTCTATGGTATTCTGTGATGTGCAGATTGTTGTAATCACCACCGCGGTCAAGGAACAAAGCTAGTCCATCACCACAAAGCTCTCCCTCCAGCGGAAAGTCTCCCCTCTCTCCCACCATTCCAAACCCCTGGCAACCAGGAACCTGTTCTCCACATCTGTAATTTTTAGATAATTTTTATTGCAGAGAAAAAAATTTTTATTCATCCATGTACATATTAATGTAATACCACTGATTTATTCATGTTTGTATTAGAAAGATACAGGAATTAGGAAATTTGACACTGAATGGAATGGTCCATTCATTAATTTCCTTTCATCCCTTAATACTTAGGCTGCCCCTCGTGGAGTATTTATTATGTGCCAGGAAAAGTTTAAACATTTTTTATATTCTATGTAATTTTCCTAGTAGCCTTCTGACATTATTATTCCCATTTAAGAGAAGGGGGGGAAAACCCTGAAATTTGGAGAGAGAGAGGAAGAAGTTTTTTTTACCCAAGGCCACCCAATTGGTGATACTGGTTAGGCTCAAAGGCTCCTGGATGAACTACTGTGTCCCAGTGACTCCTCTAGACTGGAGGACCTCCAGTAGAAGAGCCCCCACTGTCCTCCACAGCGGTGAAGTCAGCACCTGCAACGTGTCCCAACGTGTCCTACTTAGCTCCTGAGTTCCAAAATAACAATTCTGCAGATCACCTGAAAATCTCAAGTCCCAAGTTACCTGGCCTCGTTTACATTCGAAGCCAACCTTTTAGCGTGAGTAGACCTCTTACTCATAATCTTAAATGGGAGGAAAGGAATGATGTAGAAAGTGAAATGTCTCTGGGGTAGTTTTAGCAATAATTAGCCTTTTTTTTTTTCTTGGTAAGAAGTTTACAAAACAAGCCTCCTCATTGAGATTCCAATGTTTTGATGTGATGAAACAGGAGTTTCTTTAGGTGGCATTTGTCCTCATCCGAAGACAAAAAAGGCCATGTCTCTGAGGCATTTTTCAAACATCTGGGCGGGGTTTTCTTTCCCTCCTGAAGTTCTCATTTGTTGGTCAAGTTTCATGGCCAAACACAAATTGGGATTCTCGAGAAGCATTAATGAGAGCTCAACCTGCTTTTCAAATTATTCCATCAATATCTATTGTTCTAGAAATTTAAAACAGGCAAATATTTCTCTTACAATATTTTCTTTAGAAGACCTAGATTTCTTTGTAAAGAAATGATAGCTTGGTTGAGTGTCATACTGTGCACTGAAGGGTTTGCCAGTTCAATTCCTAGTCAGGGCACATATCTGGGTTGTGGATTTGAGCCCCAATTGGGGCATGTATGAAAGGCAACTGATTGATGTTTCTTTCTCATTAATGTTTCTCTCCCTTCCTCTCTCTTGGCATGTTCTCAGGAGAGGAATTAAAAAAACAAAACAAAACAAAACAAAACAACAACAACAAAAAACAGCTTGGGAAGCATCCACTCCCCAGCTATCATACACAGACACATATATAAACAACTTACACGAGCAAAAAAGAGAAAAAAAATTCTTAGTTGGGTTGCCAGTGTACCCATTGGGGAAAGCCAACTTGTAAACAGAGTATAGTAAAGAGGAGGCCCAGGTTTTAAACAGCAGTTATCATTACTATTAATTTTAAGGAAGATTTTAAGTATAACATAGATAGACAAGTGCACAAATTATCGTATACAGTTCAAATGGACTTTTGCAAAGGGGACACCTTGTTGGAACCACCACTCAGATCAAGAACTAGAATGTTTCAAGCATTCCTGAAGGTCCCTTTACATTTCCTTTCCAGTTGTTATGGCCCCAAATGAGCACTACTAGGATCTCCATCATCATGGATTACTTTTGTTCCAGGCAAAATGAATGAGATTTTGTTTGTCTTTATTTGTTATTAGAGGTCCAGTGCACGAAATTTGTGCATTGGGGGGAGGGGGTGTCCCTCAGTTCTGGCACCACTCGAGGGATGCCTTACTGCTCATTTAGGCCTGATTCTACTGGACTGCTGGCTCCCAACTAACTGCTTGCCTGCCTGCCTTCCTGATTGCCCCTAATAGCTTCTGCATGCCAGCCTGATCACCCCCTAACCACTCCCCTGCCAGCCTAATTGATGCCTAACGGCTCCCCTGCCAGCCTTTTTGCCCCTTACTGCCTTCCCCTACAGGCCTGATCACCCCTAACTTCCCTCCCCTGCAGGCCTGGTCACCCCTAACTGCCCTCCTCTGCAGGCCTGGTCCCCCTCAACTGCCCTTTTCTGCAGGCTCAGGTGCCCCCAACTTCCCTCCTCTGCTGGCCTGGTCACCCCTAACTGTCCTCCCCTGCAGGCTTGATCATCCCAACCGCCCTCCCTTGCAGGCCTGGTCCCTCCCAACTACCCTCTCCTGCTGGCCATCTTGTGGAGGCCATCTTGTGTCCACATGGGGGCAGCTATCTTATGTGTTGTAGTGATGGTCAATTTGCATATCACTCTTTTATTATATAGGATTGTGGCTTGCAGTATAGTGAGGATCTTGGGCAATTTCTGAGGCAGAGTTTACACCGCAGCCCTAGTACTTTTCAGTGGTGGTTCTGAGTGTGGTCACAGACCAGTCGTGGCAGCAACAGCATCACCTGAGAACTTACTAGAAATAGAGTCTTGCTCCCCATGCTGGACCCACCGCATTAGGAATTCCAGGGGTGAGGCCTCACAATCAGCCTTCAGGTAAATCTGCAATTCAGGCTGAAGAAGGCTGCTCATAGGTTCATAGGAAAAGCACTGAGCTTGTTTGCTGGCTTCCCAGTGTCTGAAGTGGCTATACTGAAAAGTGAGGTGACCTCTCCCCATTCAGTCTCAAAGAACATGGAGACACAGAATAGAGAGGCATGTGGCTTTTTATAGTAAAACAAACAAATAAAAAATCCCCACAAGTTCTTACTCAAAAGTATTCTTCAAAACCCTTGAATCATTTTTAAAAAATCATTTAATTAAATACAGATGCTTGACCCCATCTGTTGAGTAAGATTTCTAGAGGGTGATGCCTGTGCATATGCTTTAAATATTCCACCAATTGAATAGATAAAGCATAATGGCAGGCCTCTCTAAGCCTAAGCTCAAACCCCCAAAGAGCTATGGTTAGCTATGGCCAGGTGGCTCAGTTGTAAAGAGCTTCATCCTGATACACCAAGGTTGCAGGTTCAATCCCTGGTCAGGGCATATAAAAGAATCAACCAAGTGAATGCATAAATAAGAGGAACAAAAAAAATCTATATTCTCTCCCTCTCAAATCTATATATTTTTTTAAAAAGCTATGCCTAACGGTGATTATCACGAGAAGGGCAATACAACAGAAGGTTCTTGGAGAGTGTATTAGTAATGCATTGCTGAGTAACAAATTCCCCCAGAATTAAGTAGCTTAAAGCTGTGAACATTTGTTATCTCATAGTCTCTGTGCCTCATGAACTTCATGGCTGAGTGGGGTGGGTCTGGCTCCAGGGCTTCCTGTCAGCTGGCAGTCAGGATGTCAACAGGGGCCTCAGGCATCAGAATCCTTGACTAGGCCAAGGATCCATGCCCCAGGCGGGACACTCCCAAGGCTGTTAGCTGGAGGGAGGCCTCAGCCCCTCACCCCTTGGCCTTCTCCAGAGGCTGCTTGAGTGCCCTCAAGGCATGGTCTGGTTCCTTTCCCCAGAGCAAGAAGGAACTAGAGTTCCTTTTGTGACTTGGTCTCCAAGGTCAGATACCATCACTTCTGGTTCATTCTTTTTTTAGAAGTGAGTCACTAAGTCCAATGCACATCACAAGGAAGAGAATGAGGCTTCACCTCTTGAAAGAGAATCAAATAATTTGGGGACATATCTTGAAACCATCATGGAAAAGCTTAGAATGAAGTAATATTCTGGAAGGAGTCTATTCCAAATATAAAGGGAGGGTGAGTGTTTGTGGCTATAGCCAGCAGCTTATAAAGTGCCTAGAGAGTTGGGTGATGAAGAAGCCTATTCCTTCTGATTAGCTGCAGCTCCAGTTTATAAAGTGAGACAGACTGTGGACTCAAGCTAGGGGCCAGGGACATCAGGAGAGATGAGAAAGGACCTCTCATTGATAGCATATGGGAGCAGCATGAAACCACCAGAAATGATGGTGAATTAAGAACTGTTGGCTGGTCTGTCACAAAAAAAGATGTCAATTATTTGTGCAAGAAATAAATTAAGAATTTAGCCATCTACATCTCCCTGCCCCCTACCCCCCAAAAAAGGGGGGAGTGGTAGGGGGGAGGAACAGGAGTATAAACTTTTCCTTTTAACACCAATGAGCTCTACTATCTAAAGGTAACAATTCGTACCTGGTAGCACCAAAGTACTCAGAACCTCTGAGTGAATGAGTAAGAACTCAAGATCCTAGACAAGGTCAAGTGGTGATTTAAAAACACACACACACACACGTATAAATAATCTTAGCACATTATCAAGCAAAAATCTCAATACAGATACCTTGGTTTAATTTGTCATTTAATCTCATTTTACCAAAATGTGATCCAGTGACACAGTTTCTAGAGTATCAAAAATAGGGAAAAATATTCTATTCCTGGCCTGGCTGTGAAGTGGTTCTTTCTATTTTCTCATCAATTTAAAGCCAGGAGGTAGTTGTTAAGCATAAGGATTTTAGGATTCAGTGTGGCTCTAACCCTCCTTGGCTGTGAGGCCATCAGCAAGCTACTTAATCTCCCTCAGCCTCAATTTGCTTATCTGTAAAGTGGCTCAATACATTTGCCTCTCAAGATTACTGGAAAGACTAAATGCGATAATATATGCGTTAGATCGTTAGATGTCACAATGCCAAGCTGATCTTGATTGATTCTAGTTTATATGCTAGTTTTCAATGAGCAGTCTTTGCACATTTGCGTACAGTAAAATGGTAGTAGACATCGCGGTAGGGAGAATCATCTAGGTTGGACTCTTCTTCAACTCCTTTTTAGAGATTTGGACTTGAAGGAAAATGCAAGCTCCAGGGGAAAAAAAGTTATACAAAGACTATTTCTAACAACTTCCTAGAATGGAAACTATAACTTTGGGAAGAGATGCATGAGTCTTTTGTGAGATACTGAAAGATCTGGGACAAACCTGATAATATATTGCCCCTTATTCCATCTATTTACTGAATTTGTTTTACCTACCAGCAAGACAACTATTTGAGGCTCACGTCAGGAGCACAAGTTGATATGAGTTGTGGCCATAACAAGAGCTACAACCATCTATTGAAGTCCCTTTGCTCACTCAACTGCCAGAGCTAGCCAGTGACTATGGGGGTGAAAAGACATGGAAAATGGTTTCAATCTTCTAAAGTATTTTCCTGACAGCTACTCCAAAAGAAGCCTTTTTGTAGGGTTAAATATCTTCTGTAGCTCGTTCTTTTAAAAAGGCAGTTCCCCACTTCAACAATTACTTCAATTTGTAAAAGAGTGGAATGAGAAAAAATTAGGAACTAAAGTAAAAGAAAGGGAGGGAGTAGGAGGGAGGAGAAGAAAAGGAAAATGAGAAAAACTCAAAAGAGTGGAAAGATATCTCAGTGGTATATGAAAACACCTCTGTGGCTCAGTGGTTGAAATCATTCAAATCAGGGAACCAAAAAATGTCTGATACAATGGAAGTGAAAAAAGCTCGGGACAGAACAGTGAGAACAGTATCATACGCTCGATGTAAAAATGATCTCTATGAATGCTGAGAAATGTGGAGACTGTGCCCGGAGAGGTATACAGGTGGTTTAATTAGGAAGGCAATTGAGGGACAGGAAGACAAGTTTGGAATGGAGACTTTTCACTTGAATGACTTTGTAGCTTCTGAATTTTGTTCATGTGTACCCACTGTGTATTCACTATATTTGAACAGAGGAGGAGAAGGAGGAGGAGAAAGAACAGAACTGGCCTGTTGGTCAATATAACCTTGTCTCAAGTCCAAGTTCTGTTATTTATAAAGTAAGCTTCCTCATGGACATCTGTGGTTCTGCCTGTCCAGTTTTCCATTCTTCTCGTTTCTAGTAACAGGTTTTATCCCCATTTTCAGTCCCATGTGTTTTGGGGGCTTGATGGTTTGAAGGTTATAGGTGTGATCCAATTTGGACCGTGGAGATCCAGGCCCAAGATATTTTGGAGGAGTCATGTGTAAGGATACTTTCCCCCCCCCCCCTCATTATAAGTACTGAGAATCAGATGTAATCATGGATCTACTGTTGCCATTAAGAGGGAAGAATAGCCGAAACTGGTTTGGCTCAATGGAAAGAGTGTCAGCCTGCGGACTGAAAGGTCCTGGGTTCGATTCCGGTCAAGGGCATGTACCTTGGTTGCAGGCACATCTCCAGTGGGGGGTGTGCAAGAGGCAGCTGATCAATGATTCTCTCTCATCGATGTTTCTAACTCTCTATCCCTCTCTCTTCCTCTCTGTAAAAAATCAATTAAAAATATATATACAAAAGAAGTAATTATTTTTAAAAAAAAAAAAAAAGGGAAGAATAGGAGAGCTGAGAGACCTGGATCTAGAGCTCAGATGTTGATGCTCAGTATATTTTGGCATTTTGCTTCTACGTTCCCCCTATGCTTAAGCCAGTTTAGGTTGGATTACTATCCGATACAACTAAACGTCCTAACTGACCACAAGTAGGTCACTTAACATCTATGAGCCTTGAGCTTCTTTATCTCCTATAAAATAGGGACGATGATGATAAAAGTGATAATTATGATTATAGTGAAGGTGATTATAGAACCTTCAGAGTTACCAGAGCATCAACTGAGATCGTATTGTGAAAGTGCTCTGTGACTTATAAACCTGACGTTCATAGTTATCTATGCTTTTGGCATTTGAAGACTCTTATGTTGGCTCAGTCACTGGGGAAAGAAACATTCATGAAGATAACGGTTTTTTGTATTGTATTTTGCATTTATCGAGGCGCTCTCTTAGCTACCCTATTAGCAAAGAGACAAAAGGCCTGCATATTGAAACAGAGAATAAGTAAATCTCCTGCATTCCGAATTAAAGTTGGAAACATGCAGCAATTTCTTGACACAGGTGCACAAAGCTAGGCTGTGTTTGCAAGCATTCCAGAACCCTCACAGGTGTTTAGCCTGCATTGGGTGCCACAGAGGCAAGAAGAGTACATGGTCCCTGTCCCCAAGAAGCTCCCCTTGTGTAGTAGGCTGAATAGTTTCCCTGTCCCCTCCCCCAATTCCTATCTACCCAGAACCCAGAATGTGGCTGATCTGGAAATACAATGTTTGCAGAAGTAATTAAAGTAAGGATGGCAGTGATCTACCTGCTGGGTTAGAGTGGGTCCTGAATCCAATTTAAGTGTCATTTGAAGAGCTGGAAAAGACAAAGACACAGAGGAGAAGGCAATGGGAACATGGAGTAGAGACTGGGGTGATGCCTCTACAGGCTACAAAATGCCAAGAATCCACCAACCACCAGAAGCCAGGATAGAAGGATGGGATGGTTTCTTCCTCAAAGTCTCCAAAAAGAACCAATCCCGCCAACTCCTTAATCTCCTACTTCCGGCCTCCAAAACTGAAAGAGAACACATTTCTGTTGTTTCAGGCTTTCCAGTTGGTGCCCACTGTGATACGGAAATCCTAGAAAACCAGTGTGCCCTGTGCCTCTCTTCCTGTGCAGCCACTTTCCACCTTTTCATCTCACCACACACATGAACTAATTACTAAAAGTCGGCGGCACACCTAAAAGTTCATGTTTTGCCCAAAGTAAAATTTTGTTTCATTCATACTGGATAGCTATTGTGTTGGCTGTTGTCATATTTTTTACTTGACAATCCAAGGGAAGACAGATCAGTGCCCCTGACTAAGTCAGGTATTGCATGTTTTAAAAAATTCTTGAAGCACGCCAGTTGAAAATCACTGTCCCTGTGCATAGCTGAGTGGGAACTGCACTAATGTTTAAAATACACGGATGCCAGAAGTAACTTCTAAGTTGGGATCACTTAGAACTGTAGTGATCATGATTTCATTTCAACGCACATTGCAGTTAAAACAGCTTCTCCTTGGCAAAATAAATAAATAAATAAAGCGTACTCTCACCCACTTTCAATTCCACAACCCAGGAAAAAAAAAGGCGCGCGCGCGGGGGGGGGGGGGGGGGGTGCTTTTGACATGAGGATCACCTCTGCAGCACCTGGAGGCACTCTGGCCCATAGCAGGCCTGGGCTCGGTAATCAGAGTGCCTTCCACCACCTTCTTGGCACGAATAACAACAATAACAATAATAAATCTAGACAGCGTGCTTGCCAACTGATGAGTCCTGTATTTCTGGAACAGAGAAAAAGGGAGGGAGGGAGGGAGAGTGGGAATGGAAGAGCAACAAAGTCAGGCCGGCTGATTGCCGCTATTTCCAGCAGGCCGGCCTTTTATAGCTGCTATTCTGTTCCCCCCGGTGGAACTGACCACCACGGCTTGATGAATTGTGTTTATCTGTAGCCCGGCGATAAAGTTCTCCTCCAATTCCCCGCCGAATAGAAATATTTAGGGCAGTGCCACAGCTGTGTTGATTCTCGCCCCTCCGCCACGGTTATGTAAACGCTGCCTATGGAAGAAGTCTCTCCGATAGGGGCCCATGCCAGCCCCAGCCCCGAGGCATCACACCACCGTTCGCCCTAGATGTCTGCCAGGATGAGCCGTTCCATCCTGCTTTGGCACGGGGGTCTGAGTGAGGTCACAGCAGCTTCTTAGGGACCATTTGGCAGACCTCACAATAAAGAAGTAACCTTCTGGGGGCGGGGCCTCGGTGGGCGGGGCCTCGGTGGGCGGGGCTCCGGGTGCTGCCCACGTGGCAGGTGGACGCTGCGCCCGGCTCAGTCCAACGCTCTGCCCAGCCGAGCCCCTCGCGCCCTCCCCGCGCCCCCCGCGCGCCCCGCCACCATGTCCAACAACAAGGTGATGTGGGAGCCCGACGGCAAGACCACGCAGATGGATCGCTTCCGGGCGGCCGTGGGCGCCTCCCGCGGCCTGGCGCTGGGGAACTACCACGACCTGTACCGGTGGTCCGTGGAGTCCTACGCGGACTTCTGGGCCGAGTTCTGGAAGTTCAGCGGCCTCGTGGCCTCGCGCGGCTACGACGAGGTGGTGGACCCGTCCAAGGGCGTGGCGGACGTCCCCGAGTGGTTCGCGGGCAGCCGGCTCAACTACGCCGAGAACCTGCTCCGGGGCCACCCCCACGGGCACCACGAGGACGACGACAAGGTGGCCCTCTACGTGGCCGCGGAGGGCCGCGAGGAGGTGGGGAGGGTGAGCTTCGAGGAGCTGCGGCGGCAGGTGGCGCTGCTGGCGGCCGCGATGGTGCGGATGGGCGTGGGCAGAGGCGACCGCGTGGTGGGCTACCTGCCCAACAGCGAGCACGCCGTGGAGGCCATGCTGGCCGCGGCGAGCATCGGCGCCATCTGGAGCTCCACGTCCCCGGACTTCGGGGTCAACGGCGTCCTGGACCGCTTCTCCCAGATCCAGCCCAAGCTCCTCTTCTCCGTGGAGGCCGTGGTGTACAACGGCAAGCGGCACGGCCACCTGGACAAGCTGCAGGGCGTGGCGAAGGGGCTGCCGGACCTGGAGAAGGTGGTGGTGGTGCCTTTCCTGGCCCCCCGCGCCGAGGTGGACATCTCGCAGATCCCCAACGGCGTGTTCCTGGAGGACTTCGTGGCGGCCGGGCGCGGGGACCAGGCGGCGCCGCCGCCGCGGCTCGAGTTCGAGCAGCTGCCCTTCAGCCACCCGCTGTTCATCCTCTTCTCCTCGGGCACCACGGGCGCGCCCAAGTGCATGGTGCACTCGGCGGGGGGCACCCTCCTCCAGCACCTGAAGGAGCACATGCTGCACGGCGACATGAGCAGCGGCGACGTCCTCCTCTACTACACCACGGTGGGCTGGATGATGTGGAACTGGATGGTGTCCGCGCTGGCCACGGGCGCCGCCCTGGTCCTGTACGACGGCTCGCCGCTGGTGCCCACGCCCAACGTGCTGTGGGACCTGGTGGACAGGCTGGGCATCACCATCCTGGGCACGGGGGCCAAGTGGCTGTCGGTGCTGGAGGAGAGGGGCCTGAAGCCCGCCGAGACGCACCGCCTGCACACGCTGCACACCATCCTGTCCACGGGCTCGCCGCTGCGGCCGCAGAGCTACGACTACGTGTACGCGTGCGTCAAGCGCGACGTCCTGCTGGGCTCCATCTCGGGCGGCACGGACATCGTGTCGTGCTTCGCGGGCCAGAACGTCACCCTGCCCGTGCACCGGGGCGAGATCCAGGCCCGGAACCTGGGCATGGCCGTGGAGGCCTGGGACCAGGCGGGCCGGGCCGTGTGGGGGGAGAGCGGGGAGCTGGTGTGCACCAGGCCCTTCCCGTGCCAGCCCACGCACTTCTGGAAGGACGAGGCGGGGGGCCGCCGGTACCGCAAGGCCTACTTCTCCAAGTTCCCCGGCGTGTGGGCGCACAGCGACTACTGCAAGATCAACCCCGAGACCGGGGGCGTCGTCATGCTGGGCCGCAGCGACAGCACCCTCAACCCCAGCGGGGTGCGCTTCGGCAGCTCGGAGATCTACAACATCGTGGAGGCCTTCGAGGAGGTGGGCGACAGCCTGTGCGTGCCGCAGCGCAGCCGCGACGGCGCCGAGGAGCGCGTGGTGCTGTTCCTGCGCATGGCGGCCGGCCACGCCTTCGGGCCCGCCCTGGTGCAGCGCGTGCGCGACGCCGTGCGCAGCGGCCTGTCCGCCCGCCACGTGCCCAGCCTCGTCCTGGAGACCCAGGACATCCCCTACACCCTCAACGGCAAGAAGGTGGAGGTGGCCGTCAAGGAGGTCATCGCGGGCCAGGCCGTGCACCACACCGACGCCTTCTTCAACCCCGAGGCCCTGGAGCTGTACCGCCACGTGCCCGAGCTGCAGGGCTTCTGAGCGCCCCCCCCCCACCCCCCCCGACAGCGCCCAGGCCCCGCTCCCTCCCGGGGTGGGCAACCGCGTCTGGGGCTGCGGGGCCCGGGGGAGACCCTGCCCTCCATGGGGGGGGGGGGGCCTGGTGGTGGACCTGCCCTGGAGGCGGGGGCGTGGACCCCCGAGTAGCAGCAGTGTGTGTGTGTGTGTGTGGAGGGGTGTCCGTGTGCAGCCCTCGGCCTCCCCCCGGGGCCCACTCCGTGCTGTGGGGGTGCGGGTCTGCGCTTCCCTTTACTTGGGCCTCTGGCTCTGGCCTTGGGCCTCCAGACCAGTCTGTCTGTGTGTTGCCAGGACACCTCCATGCAGGGGAAGGTCCTGCCCTTCCTGGTGGGCATGGCCCCGGAGCCATAGCACCCCCCCATCCCCCCGCATCCATTGGGGCATCCATCAGGCGTTATGGGCTTTACCTCAAGGACTAAGAGGCCCAAGTCTCAGAGGAACTGCCTGGTGCTCAGGCTTTCGGAGACCAGGCTGTACCTGTTGCAGGCGGCCCCAGGCGTTCCCCTGGCTCCAGAAGGAGGGAGATGCTGACCTCCAGCTGTGCCCTGGGTCGAGGTCAGGTGTTCTCTCTCCAGCTGGCACTTTGCGCCCTTTAGAGAGCGATCCCTTCCCTTCCAGCCACACCTGCGGCTGGTGCCCCAGAGGCCATGTAATAAATGTGTGTGTGCACCCCCCAAAATATATAATAATAATAATAATAATAATAATTTTCTTCCCCTCTCCCTCTCTCAAAGGCGCCCACAGAGCCAAACGCTGTTTCCCAGGACTCTCTACATGCCTCCTGCTTGGAAACACGGGGTGACACACAAAACTCTAAGCCTCCTACCGCAAAATTAATAAAACAAAAGATGCAACCTGGCAAAGGTTTCAAGAGCCCTCTCCCCGCCAACGTGAAGGGAGAGCAAGCACCGAGGAAGGGGGTCAGGAAGATGGGAACTGGGGGCTTATGTAACCACCGGGGGTCAAAGGGAACCCACACCCCGTGGTCATTACGGTTGCTTCTATTCCCATAAATCTGTGATTCCTATGGTTGATTAAAAACGCCTCCCAAGGGACAAAGCTGTGGCCTGCTGTCAGTGGCTATCTCTAGATGGTAGGATTTTAATTTTATGTCCACCGTTCCCCTTTTCTATAATTTCCAATTTCTTGCAAATGTAATCAGAAAATGATTAGGAGGAAAAAAAAGTTCCCTTAAGAAAACGAATGTGTGCACACCTTTTACAGTAATGTCATTAGTGAAACAGCTCACCAGGAAAATATATTCTTATGTGAAAATAGCAGATTCTTTTTAAAACGCCCCCTTTGCTTGTAACTGAAAGACTTTAAAAGAAAGAGAGGGTAGTCACCATATTCATAATGAGGATGAGAACTTGTTCGGTGGGGATATAAATGCCACCTCCAAACACGTCTGCTTTTCTCATTATATTCCTACCACCATCCTATGTGGTCAATGGTGTTAATGGTCCCACTTTACAGACAAGAAAATGGCGCTCAGAGCGGCTAGCTTGTTCAATCTTCCAGGCCAGCGATGTTCAACCCTTTTCATCCCATGGCACACATAAACTAATTACTAAAATTCTGTGGCACACCAACAAATATATATATACTTTTTGCCAATCTGGCAAAGAAATGAGAATAACTTGGATTGATTTACAAAATAATAATGCCAATAGTTGCCTACCCTATTTGCTCCAAAGTGGCTTTTAAAAAAAATCAGGTGCCTATACTTGTACATAAGGATTTCCGGTACCAAAAATTAACCAGATTTAACATTATTGTGCGGCATAACCAATAAAATACAATTCAGGGCATTCACACCTGAGGTTTATTGTTGTGTTGTCTTTTTTTTTTTTTTTTACTTGACAATCTAAGGGCATAGAGATCAATGTCCCTAACTAAATAGTTGAGGATTTTATATTTTAAAAATGCTTGCATCACAGCAGTCTCCAGCAGCACACCAGTTAAAAATCAAGTGCTCTGGTCAATAAGAACTGAAAGCCAAATTCATCTGACTCCAAAACCTGTGTCTTAACCATTGTGGTCTATTGAGTAGTATGCTTGTAAAGCGTGGTGTGCTCAAGAGTAGGAATGTTTTCATGTTGATCACCGCTCAATATCTTTCAACACCCATCCTGTCTATTTGGAAAGTTTTCTAAATTATGAGATGAGCTTCTAGAAGCCAGAATCCGTGTTCCCAGCCTCCCTTGCTATTGGGGCACAGAGCCACACTCCCTGGAAATGGCAGTGCTGAGGGCGGCAATGCAAGCAAATAGGTGTGTATGGACTCCATCCTGATACCTATAGCGGTGGAGGCATCCACCCAGTTCTAAACAGCTGGAGGGGCAGTGCTTAGCCAGTCCCAAGTTGTTACTGGTGCACACGGCGGCAGCTATGCGGGCCCTCGGATGGTTACATGGTGCCAACAGCGGTGTTTCTTTCTAGAACAGCCCTCACAATATGGCTGGGTGCTGAGCTTCGTAGCATAGCTCTCTGAACTCTTCGGAGAATATGCGAGCACCCTAGATCCTTAGCCAGAGTTGGTTCTATTACCTGAAACTACATTCCCAAGTAAGAAACGCAGATTTGGGGATCTGGTTGCCATGGTGGGAGCTCGTGAGGTCATATAAGGAAGGTATCAAGTGTGAGCAGTTAGTGGAAGAGAAGCCGAGGAAAGTGTTCTGCTGTATTTCTTGAAATCTCATTTCAAAAACAGGTCATGCTTGATGTAGTGTTCCACTAAGCTCTGAGGGAACCTGACAATATCTCTCATGTTGGCTAGGCTTCAGGTTTTCAGCAACACATAAATTTACAAAATATGTGAAGAATTTCAGCGTGTCGGCTTTTCCTAGGGGAATAATATTGTTATCAAAGTTTTAGGAGAAGAGTCAGCTCATGTCAAACTAGAGAAAACATTTTGTCTTTGCACACTTTATCTACCCTTCACAAACTATTCTGTTTAACCTTGCTCAACTTATTTTTTTAAAAATTCATTTAAATATGCAAGGTGCTATGCAGGTCAAATAAATGTACATTTGTCTCTAGAATCTTGGTACCATACACTGACAAAATAAAAAATCCACCCATAGTCCAATCCAACCGCAAGACCTATTTTTGCCTCTCTTGAATGAGATTATTTCTGGGCTAGGATTGCTAGATTTAGCAAATAAAAATATAGGATGCCCAATTAAATTTGACTTTCAGATAAACAATGAATATATATATATATATATATATATATATTTAGTATAAGTATGTCACATGCATTATCTGGTGGTAGAAATGGTATAAAGTACCTGGATTAGCAAAATGTATAAAAATAGAACTGATATGACTTTATGATAGATTAACTATCAGGGTTGGAAAGAGAAATGTGTCAAGTATGTTGTCTAGATTCCTGGCTTAGACAACTGAATGAATGGCAGTGCCAATTAAGATTAAAAAAAAACCCTGAAAATGATTCAGAGTTGTGGAGTAACATGAGTTTGGGTAAATATTTCTATTTTCATTTAGGTGTCTCATTAGGACCTCAATCCTATAATGCAGACATAATGCCAGTTACTCCTCAACACCTGTTTATTCTAAAGCTCTTACGTCTTAATGGCATTGACATCCTCCAGTTAACATGAGTTAGATGACCCAATCATCCTTGATGCCCCCTTATCCTCTACTCCCAGATCCTTTTTAGTCTCTTAAGTTTTTTCAGTATGATCTGGAGAGCACTTCCCATTTAGAAGAGCCAGCAAGACTGTAAATTATAAAGTTGTCTCAGTGGAACTGGGATAATCGCTTATCTAGGATGAAATATTACTTTTTATTCTGTTGGCCAACTTTGATTGGTAGTGTTGCCTGAAATGATGTCTTGAAAAGGAGCCTGAGGTCTCATTCTAGATTTATCTTGGGCAAGTGTCATCATCATTTATTGGTGTCTGCCATGGGTGTGGCAGTGGGAACTGGCAGCACTCATGATAATCTATTTGACTTTTCTAGACAGCATTTGACTGAAAACTCTCTGGGAAATAGTCCATCTCTACCTCTCCTGATCGCCCCACCATTGGAGAAAGTCCTGGCTTTTGGTCATCTGACAATTTCTTTACAAGGCTTATCCTTTTATAGTTGATCTCCCCCAGCAGATTGTAAAGTCCTTGAGAGCATGATATGTACCAGAATTATCTTAGTTTCACCCTAATTGCCTGACACATGAAGGGAGAGAGGTACTCTGTTTGTATGTGCTGGGCTTAGTGAATGGACGGCTCTGCCTACTATTAAAGGCTTGTTCCTATATGCTGGCCCCTTCCTAGTCAAAGTTCTATAACTGCCTCCCTTCACATATTTGTTTTTACCTTACTAGAGGTTAACCCTTTCAGTCTTGAATAATCTCACTTAATTCTATAGTACAAAGTACATCAGTTCCAAAAGAATAAGCTTGGCATACTAAATAAGTCACACATGTTTTAATATCCCATGAGAAGGCTAGTTTCCATGGAGAATGTACAACAGTGGTCAACTCAGAAATTCTCATTTCATTTTAGACAACTTGCCAATGCACAACTTCCTTTGCCTAAAAATCATTAATTTGTGATCTTGTGAGCCTTATCCAGATTGGAAATAAAGGAAGGCAACCTTGCCAACATGTAAAAAACAGGGTAAAGAAGATAACACAGAATTAAAGCAACTAGGAGTAGTAATTTGATGTACTGATATCTGAGAGGTAAGTATCGCAGTGGATTCCATCTAACTTTTTTATCAGAATTTCATGAAAATACTAAGATTTGTTTATCTCATTCATTTACAAAATTGTAAGATGCCTTCTCACTTGTTAACTTATTGAATATTTTTCAAGGGCCTAATCCCTGCTAGGTGTGGCATGAGGCACACGAGAAGGGAAGCTCAACACAGATATGGTTCCTGTCACCACTGAGACTACAGCCTAGCAATTTTGGACTAGCCCACACTCTGTTAAGTATTCAAAACACCTGAGAAATTCCAAACATGAGAGAATAATTTGCATCTGTTTTAGAGGCAGAAAATCTTTAATTAAATTCTCAGTAAATTACTGAAGTAATTACTTACCATGTGAAGTTGGCAGCTGCTTACACATGGTAATAGTCCTGCACCAGTGCCAAAATATCGCTCCTTCATTCAGTTGAAATTTCTACTAGCCTGTTTCCCCGAAAAGAAGACAGTGTCTTATATTAATTTTTGCTCCCAAAGATGCGCTAGGTCTCATTTTCAGGGGATGTATCATGTTTCCATGAAGTAGGTCTTATTTTCGGAGGATGTCTTATTTTCGGGGAAACGGGGTATGTCTCTTTACAAGAAGAACGAGGGAGAAGGTAATGGCAAAGGTATTGTACCTGTAAGGCCCCTACATAAATAAGGTGTGTTACCTGTAGGAGGCAGCGCATTAAGCCATTAATATCCTCCAACAAGAATTATTAATAGCCCACCATCCAGCAGAGAAGAGGACCAAATGAGGAGGCATACATGGGATAGGACAAGAAGAATTTGAAGACGCTCTCCCACATGAAAGGACTAGAGTAGCGAGGGAATCTGGGGGCCCCAAATAGAAAAGACCCCAGGCAATTTTAGTGGGCATGGAGGAACTAGCTATAGAGGGAAAACAGAAACCAAAATTATCCTTGTTAAGTATATGAACAAACAAATGATCAAAGGATTATTAATCTGGAAGGAATTTAGAGGTTATTTCCTCCAACCACTCATTTCAAAGGTGAAAAATCTAACTTCTGGAGAGAAGCGATTGAGCCAAGGTCACAGAATCTAGGCTTCTTGATAACAATGTTTATCCAAGTTCCGAGAATGGGGACAGAGTGGAAAATTATGGTATGTGGGAAGCCAACTTAACTTGATAACTTTACAGAGGGCTAGTCCTGAATGCGGGGCTAGCAACTCCTTCTGTATTTGAAACACTCCTGGTAGTACTTTGTAGCTAAGTCATGGTCAAGCTATTATGGAAGTGACAGCTTCGTAATTATTTTCTCTGTGAAGCCTTTGCTCAAAGACACTCTCACCTCTTTTGTAGATAGCAATAATCCTTTCCATTACTTGAAGGATTTAAACAAGCACAAACAAATCAGCTCCCCATAAAATTGCTAAAAAAAAATCTGTATCTGAATGATCTAGACAAGTTTTAAATTGTCATGCAATTCTGTACTGGTTGCAAGTAAGGGTGAAAATCAGAATAATGCAAATGTTCATACCAACTTTGGAAAGGTCACACTATGCTACACGAAATTCAATCCTCCTCATTCGTATAGTAAATGCCAAGGGGCCTAACAGGTTGGGAAGAGAGTCAATCTCTCTGCGAAGCAGCAAAGCTGTGGGTTAGGTTTTATAATTTTGTTTTGACTTCATTAGTTCTCTCTTTGAAAAATAAAAAAAGGAAAATATGCATTAAGATAGTGGAACTGGAAAACTGCTGCAAGGGAAAGAAATTTACTCAAATCTTTCTACCTCTTGACATGGATGTGCAGGAGGGGTTGGAGAGAAGAGATGGGAGAAGGAGAGGCCAGAGAGGGGAGGGGAGAATGCTGTGACTCCTGAGGTTGTTATCAGGGAGACCCAAACTCCTGGGCTGTCAGAGGCCTACCACTGCCTCAGCATTACAAGCATTTGTTCCCTCTAAATGTGTGAGCCAGTTGACTAAATGTAATAGCCAACTTGGCATATTTGAGCAATCTGCATGAGGGCTGCTTACCAATTAGCCCAGACTGTTTTTACTAAGACTTCAATATATCTCCTCCAAAAAAAGAAATTAAAGATAGCCAGATTTTGGGGTGGGTGGGGCAAATACAGATAACCTCAATCACTTTTGCATCATTCATTTAAAATATTTATTGAATGCCTGCTCTCTGCTAGGCAATCTGCTCGGTGTTGGGGACCGAGTTCAACAACTCAGCCATGGCCTTCAAGGAGCTTCTTGTCCACGGGGCTGAAGGGTGAGCCGTGGCTAAGAAGCCAATCACAGTCCTCCAGGAGAGGCCACGTAACTCAGTGGTTAGTGTGTCCTTAATGGAGTCAGGCAGCTTTGGTCCAGCTAGTGGCTTGGAGCTGAGCAGCCTTGAACAATGAACTCAACCTCTGCATCTACAAACCAGGGTGGACTGAGTTATAACAAATCCAATGCCCGAGATAGTTAAGACCCTAATGCTTACCTTTGGAGCAAGAGGATATATGGGTTAATCCAAAAAGGAGGAGTAGAAGCTGAGAGGAGAGGATCTCAAGAAGAGCAGCAGCCTACACAAAAGACAGATGTGGTCGACCACAAGGCATGTTATGGAAACTGCATGTGGTTCTTTAATGACTGAGAGAAAAATCTGCGGAAAGGGAGGCCAGGAAGTGAAGGTACAGACAGGGAGAGAGCCCAAAGGTACCCGCAGTCAATTCAATTGAAACAAGGGACATGATCAAGCTTGCACTTCAGTGAGATCGTGCTGGGAAGATGAGATTGGAGGGTAGGCAGACTGGAGACATGGAGACCAACCAGGGCACCTCTGCAGTGCTGGGGGCAGCCACAGACATGCCAAGGAGAAAGCACTTTAGGTACAGATTAGACTATAGAAGACCAAGAAGCACATTCCATGACGACCATTGGATTTCTGAATTGATAATTTGGGAAACTGTGCTCTCCAAATATTGAATTAAAAAAAAAATACACATGGCATGGCTAAAGGAGTCTGCTAGGCATGGGAGAGGTGAGTTATGAAGTTAAGTTGAATGGAGCCCAAGCCATTTACAGCCTATTGAGGAAGATGGTACAAAAATAATTATGATACATGGCAGAACGGGTGTGCCATTATAGAAGCATAGAGTATGCAATGTAAGGACCAGGGCATACAGGAAGATAAAGGCATTTGAGATGGGGCTTATGGACTAAGAGGGTGTTGACAGGTGGAAAGTAGAGAGAAGACATTCCAGTCTTCAGGGACACCATGACCAAGGGCAAAGAGGCACAAACTGAGGATTTTCAGGGACAGTAAACAGTCCAGTTTGTCTTGAAAACTATTCCTAGCATGGTAGTCTTGATTATAAAGGCATTATGGCCTTTTCCTTTTTCTTTCTTTCTTTCCATTTTTTTTTTTTGCTATCATTGATGTAATCTGTGACACCTTGAAGCGATTGTTTTCACTTCAAGTCAGTTCAAAGGCATTTATTGGGCAGCTACTATGCGCTGTGCTCCGTTTACCGCACCCTTTATAAAAATGAACCGATCTCCAAAGGTGTCTGCCTTCCTGACATCAGTTTACAGATACAGCAAACAACTTTGGAAGGAACCAATAATGGGTCCCTGCCAACATCATCACTAATTTTGCATCAAGGACAGTTAGAGGAAATAAGCAACTCAAGTCACATGATTTTACTAATTGTAAGTGGCCCATAAGCTTAGACATAGGGCCAAAGTTAAAACTCTAGAGGGAAATACTTTATGCCGATGAGCTGTCAACTTTCCTGGTTCTTGCTCTTATTTTAGTCTCATTGCTAAAAGAGAGAGTTGGCTCTACTTTGGATTGGAGGAAACGAAGCCACATCGCTCCAGCGTAGAACCTGAGGGAATGAAGCGGGCTGCAGTAAGGGTACGTGGTTGCTGATACCGGGGGGTTGTGTTATGTGCAGATAACCACCTCCATGGCACTTTCAAGTTGACATGAGCATTTCATAAAAGTTTGTTGGGAGCCATATGTTGACCTTTCCTGAGTTGGAGCAGCTGACATCTTACCTGGATCTGAGCCAGGGTCAATGCTATTCTAAATGAGAAACCAGTTATCCCATCTGCACTGAAGGAACTTTTCCTGATTATTGGTTAAAGCTTTTATTTTCCAAGGCACTGAGTGGATTTAATTAATTTCACCACCACCATCCCCTCCTTAATAAATTCCTCCCACACGTGCATTCACCAGGAAATTGAATTTCATCTTTAGAAAACAACAGAACAAGGGCATTCGATTATAGGATGAGAGATTAGTTAGTTGAAGTCCCAGGGATCTAGTCACAAAGAAAATGCCTCTCCGACGGAAATGGAATGAATCCTATTAAAATGCAGATTCTGGTGCAACAAAACTGGAGTGGAGCCCGAGGTGCCACACTTCTCTGAAACCCTCAGGTGATGCTCGTGGCGTCCCTGTACATACCTATTTGAGCAGCAAGGAGCTGATTCATGTCTCATTGTGCCACTAAGTCCCTGTTGTAACCTGAGAACCCTTCTCAAGTGGCCTTCAGTTTACTCTAGTATAAACTGTTCCCTAATCTTCCTTCCAGCTCTTAAAAATGTATCATGTTCTTGAAGGTACAAGTTTAACTTCCTTGTATTCGTGAATGCACCCTCTCTCTTGGCAGATGTATTGACCTCCTACTCTTATGGGTCAGACACGGAATAGGTACTGGCTAATTGAGTATGCACTAAATCAAACCCCTGCACTGGAAAATCAATTCAGAGAGAAAAATCAGCCATAACAGGCCATGTATGCTATAAAGCTGTTTAATAAAATTGTTAGGACTCCACAGACATCCGGCAATCTCACTTTTTTTTAAAGAGAAATTTTAAAAAAATACATATTTTATTGATATTTTACAGAGAGGAAGGGAGAGAGATGGAGAGCTAGAAACATTGATGAGAGAAAAACATCGACCAGCTGCCTCTTGCACACCCCCTACCGGGGATGTGCCCGCAACCAAGGTACATGCCCTTGACCGGAATCGAACCTGGGATGTTTCAGTCTGCAGTCCGATGCTCTACCACTGAGCCAAACCGGTTTTGGCCTAACTGTGTTTTTGATGGCAGGTAGGAGGTGTGCCAACAGTCCCTGGGCCTTTCCTGGGACTGTTGACACTCAAATCCATCCCTTATACTTGCCCTCACCTTGCTCAATCTGAAGGGGTGTCATTACTTGACACTTCTGTGTCATCTGGTTTCCGCCCATAGGAGGCGCTGGAGGAGCCTGGCAGACAGGAGGAATGGAAATTCCCGGTGGCTTCTCAGTTTTCCCTTCACCATTATATCTAATCCCTTATATTCAGTTCCCTATGTTTAAAATACCAGAGTAGTCTGTCTTCTAGGTTGGATCTTGGAAATGCTTCTGCAGGCTGGATTGCGATTTCCTGTGGTTGTAAGTCTGTCTTCCTCCCTGCTTGGGCTATGCAGGACAGTGGAGGGACAGCTGGACAGTCTGGAGCAGCTTGGACTCTGTCGGATTCCCAGAAGTGCCTGTAGTTGGGACTCTCTAGAGCCAGTATAACTATAGCTCCAGGGCCTCCTGGAAAAGGAGAGCTACTGACCTTCCCAAGGTCAACCCCAAGGCCAGCCCTCCCGCACCAGACCCTTTCTGCTTGAGTTCTCAGCTCTTCGGGACTAGAAATTCTACGCTGAAGGACTGTAACAGCAGTAAGAACACTGGCCATGTGGAACAAGGAAGGTACTTGGAGATCATCAAAATATTAAACTTCCCAGCTCTTACAAATAGGCCAACAGAGGTTACAGTTCTGCTTCCCTTAGGGGGGAATGGGGGAAAAAAAGAATATGCTGCAGTGTGGTTATAGTTAAAGGGTATGTTTTTTTTCCTCATAAATATTGTCTCACGGTTTTTGAAGCCTAATATACTGACCGAGGCAATAATTGTAAAGAACAATTTTTTCCATCTGGGGACCAGGAGTATCTTGAGGAATTTCCAAGGCACCATAGGGATCATAGCTGAAGAAATTCTAAACATCTGTTTGGCTCTGCCCATGGTAACACGCAGACTATGGGAAAGTGAAGAAGTTCTCTCTCTGAGGTCTTCATGGTGTTCTCTTTCCCTCATCCACTCCTCAGTCCATTCAACTATATACAAACTCATCCAATGAGTATTTATGCATTGCCTACTTTGAGCCAGTCACTGAGCTGGGTGATGGGAATTAGAATAATGAGCAAAAGCAAACAAGGAACTAGAGAGTCAGATGTTAGCCAAATAGAGGCTCAACCAATTGTAAAAGCACCCACCACATGGTAAAAAGCTACAAAGGGCTGATGCATGGAAACTCAAGCTGGGAAAGGTTTGTGTTTCTTGTGGATCCCAGTGAAGAGGTGATTAGATGTAGACATCCTCAATGTGATATGATTTGTTTTCTTACATTCTTATAGTTTCATAGCTTATGCATTCCTTTACACACATTACCTTATTTTATTTACACACTGCAATGACAAGATTTAAACAAAAGAAGCATGAGAATTATTTTAATGTGAGTTATTTCAGATAAAAATATGAGAAAAGGGATAAAGGGGTGAGGGTAAATAAGAGAGTGTTTTCAAGTCTCTGTTCTTCATTTATAAAAAAACTGGTGGCACTGTCTTCAAATGCTAGTGATTATCATCTCAAAAGACAGACGTACTGCCACAAAAATATACACAAATTCTAGCATATGAGCTATGGCAGAATTTGGTTATACTATAGTTACATCTAGTTTTGCTGAGGCAAACAGGCAAAGCTACCATTGGAACAGAGGTGTCCTCTACACCCAGAGAAAAGAACCTTAGCCACAGAGAACAGTCTCCAAAAGAAGTAGCTATAACTGCAATAACAAAGGATGCTTTTCACACGTTCTGTGTGTGGAATGGTTCAATACTCCTTTATCTGGTATCGTCAGGCTTTGCTCCTTTACTTGAATGGCTTCAACAAAAAGAGGAAACAATAAGGTTGTTTGTAGGCTCTCTATTAAAAACTATGCACAGTAGGAATAAGAGAGGAAAAGTTTCATTTACTCAATACTCCTAGCTTCATGAGAATTACTGGTGTCTCATAGTAAATATTAATCAGCTTGACTGAATGGTTAGTACATTTACATGATGATAATATTAATCATAAGATAGGGTTACACTGTTGGTATCAAATTATATTGAAATCTCACTCACATAACACAACCAAACTTTACAAAGTAAAGTAGACATTTGCTATATGTCTAAAAAAGGATCTGAGATAGGTGGGGTGTTCCATCAGCTCACTCAAGTTTAAGGAAGATGTAACATTTTGTAGTTGTACCACCAAGAACATATGTGTCCATCACTGCCTCAGCCCAGAACTGCACACATCATTCTTGCTCATATTTCAATGGGAAGAATTAGTCACAAAACTCAACATTACTAAATAAGGCCTAGAAATTGAGGGGGGCAAATGTGCTATTTGGTGAGCACCACCATCTCTGCCACTATAACCTATTTAGAAGAACTAATGGTATACTTCTCATGACATGTATCAAACTGATCCAGTAGGGGAAGAACTATTGTTGCCACAATTGTTCCAACCATACTTTAAATTCTTATTTTGAGACTTTATAGAGAAAGAGAGGGTAACAAACATTTCTCAAGCTCCTACCATGAAAACACTTGAAACACACTCCTACTTGAAAACACTTTGTACAACAGATACTGTAAATTGACTTTACTCAATTGCATTGTACTCTATCTATGATGTGAATGCTAAAGAGAAAAAGTATCCATCTTCCCCGATTCCCTTGCAGCTATGTTTCTGGGGACATATTAGGTTCTGCCAGGTGTGTGTGTGTGTGTGTGTGTGTGTGTGTGTGTCTGTCTGTCTGTGCAGAGTGTCCCAAAAATGTATATACACACTTTGAATAAAAGCAATGTTGTTGAAATAAATTTCATTTTCAAAATTGAGCTATCAGCTATTAAATTGTGTATACATTTTTTGGGGACACCGTGTGTGTGTGCATGAGTGTGTGTGTGTGTGTGTGTGTATTACTTTTCCCATGAGATTTGAAAGGTGAAGGTGAAAAGGAGGACATATTCCTGATGTTTTGACTGCCTTTGCTGGAAGCAAGGCTGCAAGCATCCAAAAAAAAGGCAATGGCAGCTAACTTGGGGCACCAGTGTCCAATCACCAGATTTCCAAATGTCACGAGGCAGTTGCAAGGTACCAGCATTCTCACCCTGGTATCCTGGCTCTTGGATTCACTGCTTTTGGCACTATATAATTTCAAGAGTTACATTGGTGACCTGGTTCCCCATTTTCTGATTGTATCCATTTTATAGAGTTCTGAGGGTCATTAATGGACACCCAATCTATGGTCTTCCCATTTTTTTTTAAAAGCAACTAATTCCTTAATCAGGCATACTTCAGTTCATTGCATTCGGCTTTACTGTACTCCATAGATGGTGTTTGGGTGTTTATTTTTATAAGTTCAAGGCAATGCCCTCCACCAGCAAAAAGATTATGGCTCGTGACTACAATACCTACTTTGTTGAGGTGGTCTGGAACTGAACCCCTAACAGCTCTGAAGCATGCCTGTATTGAATCCCTCTCTGCTTAAGTTACGTAGCCTGGTTTCTACTTCTCTCGCTGTAACATGACAAATCACATTTGCTAAATACAGTTATATACATAAGTGCTTCTAATAACTTTCTATCTGAAAACTCTTAATTGTTGAAATGAGTGAGTCTAGGTTTGAGATAAGCATATATTAGTTTAAGGTATTTTTGGTTATTCTATAATAAATTCTGTTCTCCCCCAAATTCAGAGCAAAATTCATCTTATATACACCTCATTTTGAGAGGCATTTAATCTGTGGAACAACTCTGAAAATTAGGTCGCATTTTGCCAATTTTATAGATGGGTTAACTGGGTAAAATAAGGTGTCCAAGGCTACAAAGAGCTAGGGTTTAAACACAGGTTCTTCTGTTTTCAAAGCCACACACTTTTCCCATGCAGACAACTAAAAGAACAACAATTCATTGCTCTGAAATTTAGTTTGCAATGAAGGTTTGGCTAGTTCATTTAGCTCAATGCAGATATGTACTAGTCAGTTCTTCTCTCTTCCACAGACATCAAAAGCTATAAGTATCTGCCTCAAAATGGTGTACTTCTCACTTTATGAAGGATTCAGAAAGAAAAGATGAATGGAACACAACTGAAAAATCTGTAGCCAAAAAATAAAATAAAAAAAGTCTAAAACACATGTTCTAATACTGCTGGTTGCACACAAATAATACCATTAAATTTTGTACACAGATATATAGATTTGTGAAACCTGAAAATTTGATGCAAATTAACATCAGTGGAATCCTGGGATTACTCTGGAATCAGCACTAATATTTTGGATCGAATTCCTACTCTTTGCTCATGCATATAATTTTATCTGTCACTCTATTTCTCTGCATATGTGACAGCAAGCTAGAGAATTCTGCCATCAAGACTTACTGAGATATTTCTATGCAACGGCTATTTCTATGTAACTTTGATAGGAGGTTACCCTTTCTTAGGGATTCAAGTCCAGTCTCTGTCTTTCCTGAAAAAAATAATCTAAAGATAGTATTTGCAAACTGACCCAGTTCTGCAGACCTATGCAATATCAAAATGTAACAAGTCATGTTATGGTTTTCATCTACCCAAATTTTTCAACACAAAATTTCACCCAAGGCTTTCCCACCAGTTAATAAAACTATCTAAAAATGTTTAACATATCTTCATGACCCTGAGAGAATCCTTTGATCATCTCATTAAGGGCAGACATCACTGAAACATGAATGAAGGGAAAGAGATTACATCTGCTAAGTGCCTACTATGTCCTGGGTATTGGGCACGTCTCAACGTATTTAATTCTTAAAACAGTACACAGACAGAGATACTATCAGCCTCATTTTATATATTTAAAAAATTAGGTAAGCCTGGTGTAGTTTAATTGGTGAGTACCAAAAGGTTGCCAGTTCAATTCCAGGTCAGGGCTGGGGTTGGGGGGCTGTGCAGGAGGCAGGGGATCAATGTTTCTCTCTCACATGGATATTCCTCTCTCCCTCTTCCTTTCTCTCTCTCTCTAAAAAATCAATTAAAATGTTTAAAAATTTAGGTAAAATATATGATGAGGGAAGGAGACCAAACTTTGGTGAGGAGCAACAATGCAATATCCAGATGATGTATTATAATATTGTATATTTGAGACATATAATCTTATTAACCAATATCACCCAATAAATTATTATTTTTTTAATTAAAGAAGGTAAGCAAATTAAAGTCACCCAGATAATAAGGAGAGAAGCTAGACATAAAGCCCAGGTTCACCTGACCTGAAAGTCAGTCACCTTCTGAAGACGGCACAACGCAGCCATCAACAAATACTGCCATAGAGCTTGGGAAAAGAGCTGCAAGAATTCTAACTTCTGGAGCTAGTGCTTCGTTTCCAGGTAACACGAGAAAACATTTTCCCATTGCCTGAATATCTAATAATATGGGAAGTGAAAACAAATTGCAGCACTTGGCCTTCCCTGAGTGTTTTTCATCACAGAAGCAGAGGAGAGGGTTTTTATTTTAGGGGGGAAAGCACATGGTACGTGAAAGTGTGTCTACAAAGAATCCGTGATTTGGCACTTGAGGTGACAGCAATTTCACATTAAACAGATGGTGCGGCCCAGAGTTTTGATTCCCAGGATTAGGGGTTTCTATTTAAAGTACCTTCTTGTATGCATGTTTCCTTTTAGAAAATACTAATTTTTTTTGAGAGAGAGGGAGAGAAAAGGAGGAGAGAAACATCAACATGAGAAAGAAACACCCATCAGTTGCCTCTTGTACATACCCCAACAAGGAATCAAACCCACATCCTAGCATGTGTCCTGATCAGGAACTGAACCAGCAACTACTTGGTTTAGGGATGACACTCAACTAACCAAGACACACCAGCCAAGACTATCTGTTGCCTTTTTATGGGTATTTGCCTGCCAAACCAGGTAGGCATGGCCGGTCACACTCCAGCCCCCAGCTTTGTCATATAGGAAGAGGACACTCCCTCTAAACCTCTGTCACTGGCAGAGGAGAGAACAAAAATCCATCATCTAGTTCATTTCTTACCTGCGCTGCTCTGTTCACTCCCTGCTACACTGGCCTTGAGTGAAATAAACTCTCTTCTCTGAGCCTTTCGATGGTCACCTCTCTATCCAGCTGGCATCACCAATTCTCGGTCCAAACTCTAGATGGGGCACGGCGCCTTTTATTAAGCAGAAATCTATACATCTAGATTTGGCACTGCCCAAGATGTTTTTCTCCAACAAGGTCAGGACGTGAAGTGTTTGGGTTAACCACATTTTTCTTATAGCTAGTTAACAGTTGTCATATACACGTCAGAGGCAGAATATAATTACACTTCTGTGAAATTTATTTTTTTCTATTTCTGACTGCAGATTAGTTCTCTGCCCTTCTCCGCCTCGCTCTGTGCTCCAAGATGTCAAACTGTATGTACCAATCAGCGTCACCAGGCTCGCTAGCCTCTTACTTCCAACTGTGTGCAGACGACCAGAAGCACGGGCAAGACATTCTAGGGAGGGAGCACCCTTCCTCTCTGAGGGCTCTAGTCCTCACTAGGCTTTGGTAAAGTGCTCCTTTTGCTCCTCAGCCCCCTGGGCTGGAACAGCTCCCGCCTCTGCTGGGCCCCTGGTGCTTCTCCGTCCATGGTTGGTTCCCTCAGCACAACACCCTCTTCTGTAAATAGTGCCTTCATTAAGCACCCCCCAGCCAGCACTGTAAGAGCATATGCTGTCAGGCCCCTGCCTGACATCCTTGTACTTAGTGAGGGATTTCTGTGTGCTCTCCTAAGAATGGTGGCAAATACGAAAGGAAAACAAGCAATGCTGCCGCCCTTGCCATGTTTGAAATTTCAGTCAGTTCATACCCCGACTCCCATCCAGGACATAGGGCCGGGTGTGTGCCTGACCGGCTGTATGTCCGCGGATGACAGATGACAGAGCAGAACTGGATCTGAACTCCCTTTTCTTCATCCCTCCAAGCCTATTTTATCCCAAACTTCTGCAGATTCCATATCTTAAAATCTCTCAGATTCGTCCAACTTGTCTTTAGCATTCCTGTCCTGCTCCAGTAGTTTCTCATCTCAGTTTTTGCAATAACCCTCTAAGGCTCCCCCAACTTCCGGTCTTGTCTCCTTCTAGTCCACGCTTTACCGTGAAGCCAGAGGGATCTGTGCGATGCCATTCCCACTGCTGCAGACCCCTCCACCATGAAACGGCTAAGCTCTGATTGGGACAACCTCTCCAGACCCTGGGCACTTTTTTCTGGTGTGTATAGGTTGTTCCAAAAAGACTGAACTTCTTCCAGTTATTAGGAACTATTTGTTTTTTGCTCAGTGCCCAAACTCATACTATCCCCTTTGCCCTTCCTGCCTTCTTCCCCTGCAACCTTTGACCTGGCCAACTTCTATTCCATTACTCGAGTCTCAGCGTAGACATCATTTCCTCGGATACTTCCTGTCCCCTCCAAAAGCAGAACTTTGATGAGGTGACTTCCCTGTGGGGAGCTGACATAGCACCCGTCACTTCCCTCGTCACCTTCCTGTGGTCTTGTTGTGTAATTGCTGATGTGCCTGTACAGATTCCCCACAGCTGGTAAGCCATGTCAGGGCAAGAACTCACTGCTGCAGCCTCAGCACCTCCCCCAAAAAACCTGAATGGTCAGTCCTGTTTAAAACTTGCCCCGTCTGCCTGGCTCAGTGATTGAGAGTTGACCTATGAACCAGGAGGTCACAGTTCGATTCCTGGTCAAGACATATGTCTGTCTGGGTTGCGGGTTCCATCCCCAGAGTGGGATGTGCAGGAGTAGGCTGATCAAAGATTTTTCTCCCATTGATATTTCTATCTCTCTCTCCCTCTCTCTTCCTCTCTGAAATCAATACAAATACATTTTAAAAAGATGTTTAAAACTTGAGATTTAAAAAAAGAAATCGGTCTCAACCAGGTTTAATAGACCAGCAAGGTCAAAATTCCTATTCTAGCCGAAACTGGTTTGGCTCAGTGGTAGAGCATCCGTCTGTGGACTGAGGGGTCCCGGGTTCGATTCCGGTCAAGGGCATGTACATTGGTTGCGGGCACATCCCCGGTGGGGGGGGTGCAAGAGGCAGCTGGTCGATGGTTCTCTCTCATCGACATTTCTAGCTCTCTATCTCTCTCCCTTCCTCTCTGTAAAATATCAATAAAATATATATTTTTAAAAACATTTTTAAAAAATTCCTATTCTAGCATTATTTAGGAACAAAGGGAGTATCTGTGAACAGACCAGGCCCTGTGTGTCCAACTGTATGTGCAGCCCTCCCCGCCCTGACCCCATGCTCCATGAAGAGAAAGGAAATTGCACGCATGTGTGAAAGGGAGGGCACCCCGTCTCTCTCCATTCTCTCTCCACCCCGTGGAAGGTGATACCTGCCTGAATAGAGGCTGCTTGTGGGATAGCTTTGGGGTTATTTTCAGAAGCTTCATTATCTCAGCTGGAAAATCCTGGGGCAGCTTTTTGCAAACCAAATGGAGTTCAATTAATGTATCAAGAGCAAAGGATCAAGACCTAACCACTGAGAGTCAGCATTATCAAAAATCTCTCAACACCCTGATGGCTGACTTCAACCTCTTAGTACTCTTAGGAGAGGGAAAACAGATTTTTTCCCAGAAATAATCCTTAGAGGCTCAAGCACGGGTGAAAATGAACTAATTTTATTATGTATTAATGAAATCACGGGGCCATTCTGAACCCTTTCCTCCACTCTTTCTCCCAGGGCTAACCAAAGATAGTTAAATTCCTTTTTTTAAAACTAGCTAACCACTGCCAGGGAAATCTTACTAATTTATCTCTCACTGATTAACAATGTATGATAATTAGGATGAATCCTGAAGTTAGTTTATCTTGGGAGGAAATGTTTCTTAAAAATAACAAGGCTCTAAAAATGTTGTTTAAGCTCATTAAAAGGAACCTTTTGTGCACTCTGTTGTATAAAAGGATGCACGTTATGCAAGGCTGCGTGTTGGGAAAAACAATATTGGCTTGGTCATTCCAGTTCATCTCCTCTCCTTTAGAAGATCCCAGTTTAAAAAAAAAAATCAGTAAAATAAGTATAAACCTGAAGGGGAATAGGATAAAGCAAGAGTTCAAACAGCAATCGAGGCCGGTAGAGCCAGGTCACTGAGTGCAGAATGGAGGGAGAGCCGAGGAAGTACAACCCAGAGGAGTGACCCGCTTGGCCCATCACAGCCTGCAGGGGCCTGGGAGCTGCAGAGACAGGGCTAGGGGTGATGCAGGGCTGAAAACAAAAGTCTCCTCAAAACTGAATTAATGGGGGTGACACTGGTTAACAAAATTATGTAAGTCTCAGGTGTATAATTCCATAATACATCATCTACATATTATAGTGTGTGTTCACACCCCCCCCCCCAAGTCAGATCTCCTCTTATCACCACTTTTAATAGAATTGTGTTCTTTATTTTATGGGTGCCACTGATAGAGACTATTAATTAGTTTTGTTAATTCCTCTGTGCTTGTGGTCTTTGTTTCTGTAGTTAATTTTGTTCTGTTTGTTTGGATCTTCATCTTCCTTGCTGGAAGTTTCGATGATCCTTTGCTCACTGCTCATTTTTCACACCGTGAGACTAAGAAGCCTGTGTGTGGGAAGGGAGGCTGATCAGTTGGTGAAAGTTCTTATAGTTATAGCTTGGCGGAGTAGGCCTCACTAAGAGATCCCTTCGGATCTGCAAATGTCCGTGTTGGGAAGTTTTCTCTGGGTCCACTGAGTTACTTAGGGGAGAACCATGCAGTTTCTCTCCTTGAGTCTGGGAAGTGCAAGAAGGTGGGAGAACGCTTGGCTGCCAGCTTTCCGAGAGTCCCACCGGGAAGATAAAGATCCAAACAAACACAAAAACATTGATGGGACAAACAAAGAGCAGCACAAACACAGAAAAATTAATAAAACTAATAAATAGTCCCTAACAATTATTTGAAAATATGGCATCTATAAATCAAGAATACAATTCTGGCCGAAACTGGTTTGGCTCAGTGGTAGAGTGTCGGTCTGTGGACTGAAGGGTCCTGGGTTCGATTCCGGTCAAGGGCATGTACATTGGTTGCGGGCACATCCCCATGAGGGGTTGTGCAAGAGGCAGCTGGTTGATGTTTCTCTCTCATCGACGTTTCTAGCTCTCTATCTCTCTCCCTTCCTCTCTGTAAAATATCAATAAAATATATATTTTTTTAAAAAAGAATACAATTCTGTTAAAAACAAATAGAGAACAAAAAGCTAAATATAATCACTGAAACTTAAACAGAATATACTCATAAGACAGGTCAAAGAAATGTTTAGAAATGTGATGAAAGTATTAGAGAAAGAAACAAGCTTAGAAAATCAGTCCAGGTCTGCTGACATCCTTCCAATAGGGGAGAGAGAGAGAAGAAAGAAAACAGAGGAAGACATCATCCTACTTAATTTGCACATTACCCTTTAATAATAAAAGGGTAATATGCAAATTGATCCTAACAGTGGAATGATCAGTAGCTATGAAGCACACTGACCACCAGGGGCAGATGCTCAATGCAGGAGCTGCTCCCTGGTTGTAAGCTCACCACAGGGTGAGCTCTGTTCAACCACAAGTTGGACTGATGGCTACAAACAAGTACAGTGGCAGTGGTGGACGTGCTAGGGATGTCCACCTGCCGGCTTAGGCTCACTGCCTGCCTGCAGGTGGACATCCCCCAAGGACTCCCAGGTTGCCAGAGGGATGTCTGACTGCCAGCTTAGACCTGATCCCCCGAAGACAGGGCCTAAGTCAGCAGGAGGACATCTCCTGAGGGGTCCAGAACGGTGAGAGGGCACAGGCCAGGTTGAGAGACCTCTCCAGTACAAGAATTTTTGTGCACCGGGCCTCTACTTATCAAATAAATAGGAGAAACTTCCAGACCCTAGGCATGAGCCTGTGGATTGCTTTACAGATGGGCTGCAAAATGAAAGATAAACACCCATTTGCTTTTTTAAAAAATATAAATCTTGTAGATGTATTTGATTTGTAAACTATCCTCCTTTATTATTTTGATAATCTTTAAACTTTCATTTAAAGTAGCTATGATAGGGAAGCATGTTACCTATTTTCTTAGGTCTGTTATGAATATTACAAGACATACCTCCTTACTTTGTCTCACTGTGTACACCTACTATTATTGTTTAGAACTTTATTTTCTGTGTGGGGTTTTTTCTTCTTCTGATTAACTCAGCCCTGAACTTCCCCTTCCCAATGACCTTTAAACAAATTGTTGAAATGTTATTATATATTTCACTTCCTACATTTCTCAAATGCAGAATGTGAGCACTGTTGAGTCAAACACCAAGGTCATCACTTTTTTTATGCATACTCTTTTTATAGTAACAAGATAGTTCACTAGGGGTTGTCTAAGTTAGAAGCAAGAATAAACCGGTAGTAGGCAGGTAGAGGTGATAGATGACTCATAGATAGATAGATACAGATGAATAAGCATAACCATACTGATGGTTGGTAGAGGCAAGTTCACACATTCAAATGAAAATGCTAGATTGTCCAAAAGATAATACTCATGGTTTTGTTGCTTGTTTTTAATTTTTAAACATAGTGGTAAAAGGTTAACTTATTTTGTTAACACAGTTGATAAAATAGAACAGGTGACTTTTGTTCATAATATATATGAGGCTTCCAGTTCCAGCACCTGGATATGCTAGATAAAATATAAGATGAGAGAGAGAGAGAGAGAGAGAGAGAGAGAGAGAGAGAGAGAGAGAGAGGAGAGAGAGAGAAGTTTACTTGCTTGTGTTGTCATCTAATACTGAGCTTGTAGGAAGGGAAAGGAAACTCCCAGGTGTCAAAAAAAGAGTGTGAGGGCCATAAAAACCAGGGTGGTGAGCATTCAAACTGATCACAAGGCATCCTGGGAAAATGGAGTGGGAGTGGGGTCATGGCAGGTAGTGGGTTGAGTAACAGTGGGTGGGCTGAGGACTTGAAGTTTGGTGCACAGATGGCAGCCAAGGCTTTGCAACCCCCTGAGTTGGGAAATTGGAGCTGAGGTTCCTGGGGTGTGCCAGAAATGTCAAAGGCCACGAACCTCTGTGAAAGAGGGTCTTACACAATAAGCCTTGCCTAACAGCTTGGGGAGATGACCTGGATACTTCTCTCTGCTGGAGGGGAAAAACAAAAGGTTTTCCCTCCCCTTAAACCCAGATATGAGGATATTTTACTAGTAGACTGAAAAGCTGCATCCATGCCATGCTTACGTTGCCAGGAAGTAGAGAATATCTACATTAAGTCTAATTACCACAACTATTATATGTGGTATTATTAATCACATTTTACAGATAAGGAATCGGAGTGATTAGATAATTTATCTAAAGTTAAAGGCAATACATGACAGGATTGGGATTCGAGGTTATATTTTCTAGCCTCTGCTCTAGAATTTTACTCGGTGGTGTGAGTGTGTAGTTAATTTGGGCCTCTGTTTTATTTTATTTTATTATTTTCTCTAAAATATATATTTTTTATTTATTTCAGAGAGGAAGGGAGAGGGAGAGAGACAGAAACATCAATGATGAGAGAATGGTTGTTAGGCTGCTTCCTGCCTGCCCCCTACTAGGGATCAAGCCCACAACCCAGGCATGTGCCTTTGACCGGAATTGAACCCGGGACCCTTCAGTCCCCAAGCTGACACTCTATCCACTGAACCAAATCAGTAGGGCTAGGGCCTCTGTTTTAGGTATTTAAACTGTGTCCATTTACTATAGCACCATTATACATTGATTTTACATTTTCCCTTTATTTCCAAAGCATAAATGTTAATCATGATCTGTGGGTGATGGTTTCAGTTATGAGGCCACTGTCGTATGTCCAACCAAGAATTAAGACAACAGAACCAGGAAGGTACATATTTTGTGAGCCCCTTAACAGAAGAGGCACTTTTCACAAGGGCTTGCTGTGGAGAGAGATGGATATAAGTACCTCATGGAGCTTCATTCTGGATGTACCAAAAAAGGAAATTTTCCAATAGTGTTTCAAGTTTAAAGAGTATAGTTGAGAACACTACATATGGTATATGTGTGTGGGAGGGAATACTGTGCCCCCAAACATTGGGAATTTTTCACGTGTGCTCCACAGATAGAGATGTGCACTGTTTTTTTAAGAAAGGTTGTGTGCATAGCTCCATAATTTAACCATGAAGGCACAGAGTGGCATTGAGTACTAGCATACATAGTCACGACAAAAGCTTTATACGCCACTCATCCTGGTCCATCTGCTGTCAACCCAGTGGCAGGTGTGATTAATAGATTGCCCTGGTTTCCTTAATTCTGCTCAGCCTCACAAGATAGAACTGTGCTTTGATTTATTCTCTTACTCCTAAGGCTATTTAGGGGAAGATTTTTTAGAGAAGTTTTTGAAATGGTAAAAATACCAAAAATGGATAGATCACAGGCCACGTATCATTTATTAACATATCACATATTTATGAATGCCTGTCTTGTATCAAGCAATGTTATAAGAAACTGGGATATTAAAATGAAAACATACGATGCTCTAGAACTCATGGGTCTTCTGGCTTTAAGAACTGGGAAGTCAGCCCTAACTGGTTTGGCTCAGTGGATAGAGTGTCGGCCTGCGGACTGAAAGGCCCCAGGTTCGATTCCGGTCAAGAGTATGTACCTTGGTTGCGGGCACATCCCCAGAAGGTGGTGTGCAGGAGGCGGCTGATTGATGTTTCTCTCATTGATGTTTCTCTCTCATCGATGTTTCTAACTCTCCCTTCCTCTCTGTAAAAAATCAATCAAATATATTTTAAAAAACAAAGAAGAAGAAGAAGAAGAGGAGGAGAAGGAGGAGGAGGAGGAGGAGGAGGAAGAAGAAGAAGAAGAAGAACAACAACAACAACAACAACAACAACAACTGGGCAGTCAGCGGAAGATAAAACATCATCCGTCACATGGGGTGCCATCATAGATAGATCTACCTGAAAGGTAGAGTGGGACCTGCAGTCCGCCTGTGCTGAGGCTTCATGGGTGATGAGGAAGCTGTCCGGGAGGCAAGTGCATGACGTGTATGGATTGTTTAAGGGTTGCTGTAGCATAAAGGATAAGATAGGAGGAGCTGGAGACTTAGGGAAGACCCAAAACCACCTCATGGGGTTGGAATGCAATGCTGGGAGTTTCTACATTACTGAAAGTGATTGGGCATCATTTTGACCAAATGGATGAGTTTGGAGGGTTTCACATTCCTTTGGCCAGCTGGGCTTAGGGTAGCTGGTGGGGGGAGGGGAAGGAGCAAACTAACAACAAAGCACCTGGCAAGACATATGTCCAAATGGCTTGGAGGATGCGGCCGGCACTAGAGCAGTGGCTAGAAAAAGCAGCTGAATATGAAACACAAGAGATATTTAAGAGGGAGAATTAAAATTAAATAAATCTTGTAGTCATTGACAGCCACTGGCAATGACATATTCTTGTGGATTCAGTGCCTGCTGGGTGACCTTTTTTATGGAAAGAGCAGCAATCTTGCCTGCTGTTCTATGGCTGTTTCTATTTGAGAGATTGAACAGGAGAGATTTTAATGCTAACTATAAGTAGCTGTGTGTCACCAACTAAGGGCATTAGTCCTACATGGTGTGGCATTTGTCATGGGTCCTCAGGTTTTAGCAGCCAGGAGGCCAGTTAGTCCTGGCCACGATGCTTATAGTCCAGGTGAGCGGTGCTCAAGTTGGAGGTAACGGGGGGTAGGAAACTGGACTGGGTGTCATGTGGGCATGGGTTTGAATCCCAGGTCTACGATTTGCTTAGACTCTCATTTCTGAACTGTTTCTTTGTCTCTGAAAAAGAGATTAGAGTACTGATCCCCTCGGGTGGTTATTTGGATAAACAAGACACTTGCTTAAATTCATGCATACGTGGTAGAACTAAGATTCCATCGTGGAAAGAGCTGATTCCAGCGTCCACACTCTCTCTTTTCCCTTATTTCTCTCTATATTTAATATGTGCATTATGTTCATGAGTATTACTGTTTTTAGAAATGCCACAATTTCTAAGGTTAATTTTATTACCAGAAGTTGCTATTTCCCCTTTGACACGAGAGTTATGTCATGAAGAAAAGCCTTCTGTGCTTTGGTTTGGTTATGTGTTTTCTAGTTTTAGTTCACTATCGTCAAAGGACATTGTTCATGTTATTTCTACTTTATGAAATTTACTGCGTGCTTTGTGGCCTAATCTATGGTTAGTTTTGTGAATGTTCCATGTGAATCTGAAAAGAAAGTGTACTCTTCATTATCAGGATACAAAGTTTGTGATATACTAAGATCTCCGGTATTAAGTACGTTATTTGAAATATATATATATATATATATATATATATATATATATATATATATATTTCTTTGAATACTCACTTGAGGATATGCCCTATATGATCTTAGAGAGAAAGAAAGGGGACCAAGGAATGAGAGAGAGAGAGAGTAAGGAAGAGAGAGGAGAGAGAGAAATGGAGAGAGAGACTGATATGAGAGAGGAACACCCATAAGCTACCTCTCATATGTGCCTCAATACATGCCCTGACCAGGAAGTGACCCCACAACCCCCTGGTGTACAGGACAATGCCCCAACCAATCAAGCCACCCAGTCAGGGTAGGTCTTCTCTTTTTATTTACCTTTTGTCCACTTGCCCTGTCCTTGGCCTGAGAGTGGTGTGTGAAAAGACCTAATATTAATATGTTTTAATTTCTTCTCAAACCACTTGCAGGTCCTGCCCTAAAGGTCACTGCTGTGTCATTTGATATATGTGTGTGTGTGTGTGTGTGTGTGTGTGTGTGTGTGTCATTTGATATATATATATATTCCTAACTGTTGAATACCCCTTGTGAACTCTGGCCTTTAGCATAGATCGGTCCTTTTCTGTCATGTTTTATCCTTTTCAATCTGCATTGGATCTGTCATATACCAAAATCAAAACTGATGCTGTCTTTGGCTGTCAGTTTGCATTCGCTTTGGATGCTTTGTCCTATATGTTTGCCTTTTCAATTCGCCTTGGGTTAGGTGTGTCTTGCATTCAACAGAATCCGCATTTATGGCTAGTACATTATCCTCTGCCCCGTGTGTAAATGGAGTCACGTAAAATTTTTGTTCTCTCTCTGTCTCTCTCTTTTGTTTTCCTCTTCCTCAGCGGGGGGTCAAGACTCACCTAAGTCCCTGATATGTGTATTTTTCCAGTTTCATTAGGAATAACAGACAAAATTATAATATGTTTAAAGTATATACCATGGGTGATTTGATATACGTACATACATCGGAAAAGGTTAATTTTATTATCAGAAGTTTTGGAACTGTCTGGTCTAAAATCCCCTCCTGGAAGCTCTGGCTTAGCGGGGTTGCCATTTCATTTCTATCTTAAACAGTCTCACCCCCTAGCAGGCCTGGCTCCGCCTCACCACCGGGCAGGCCCCACACACACTCATTCCTGGGGGCCTAAATGAGCACAGAGGGAAAAGTTTAAAAATGCATTCCCTCGACTGGCTGGACAGAATAAAGTTTCCAATATTTGAACTACGAAATGATGGCTCCAAAAATATCCTTTAAAATGTAATTAAATGCCTTGGAGAAAATGTTGTAAGATATAAGTCCACAGGTAGAAGGGACCAGAGGAATCATTTCTTTGATCTCTCTCACCAATGCATTAATCACTTCCATGATACCCCACTAGTTTTCTAGCCTCTGCATGTTTCTGGTAACAGCAAAATAATACTGGAACTCACTCAAGACATGAGTTTGAAGCCCAGCTATCCCATCTCTTAGCTATATGATATTTGGAACTTCTATAAGCGCCGAATCTCAGTGTTTTAATCTACACAGTAGGGACAAGGATAGAAACGCAGAGGGCTGTTCAGAGAACTAAATGGGTTAAAACACCAGATAGACCTCTGAAAAACATACGTGTGGGCCGGGCACTTTGCAGTCTCTGATCTGAAGTCATTAGCATAACGCCCAGCACAAGAAAGGCACTCAATAAATTATAAATTCATCAGATCTGAAACCTTACACACCATTCTCTTAGGACAAAGGACACGTCTGATTGGGTGGTGAGAAGAGGCCAGGGAAGAGGAAACTCAGAGTAACCAGGACATGAACTGCAGGTCCAGGAAAGTGGCAGGAATTAAAGGGGATACATACCAGAGAACAGATGGAGGTGGCTTATCTAAGGATGCTGTCTCCTACCCAGTCGCTTACTCTGACTCATCTTTTGCTGATACCCGATAGCTCTCTCCTATAACTGCCGATCTCCCACCCCAGAGTAGATGTAAATGACATTGAGGGGTGGGGGCGGCAGGATATCCCTGCAGCTGGCTGGACTCTGAAAGGCTCGCTTGCAGCTTCCTTAGAGAGAGCTTGTTAGGAAGAGAACAAAAACAGCATTGAGCGGCAAGCCAAGGAGGCAACATTTTGCCCTGCCCCCCTTCCCTTTGGCTTTTCCCCATCAACTGGAGCACCTCGCCAAATATTCCCGACGCGGGTGGGTTGCAGCTGTTCCACACATGTTGGAAATAAGGGCCGGTGGCTGTTCCTATTTTTAGCATTTGAGTGTGGGTGCGAAGGTCACCAAGATCCCCCACTGGCTGGCTCACATCCTCTCTTTTTTTTCTACATATCTCTTCTTTTCCTCCAAGATGCATGCTTTCTGTTCAGATGTGTTAAAGGGAGACTTTTGAGGGAAGAGAGACCCCCCAAGTGTTTGCTGATCTTGGCTGGACGCCTTACAATTGCCAGGGACTGTCCTGTGGCCTGACAAGTCACACACAGACTTTGCAAGAAGCACCCCCCACTTGGACCAGAACCACTCTTTCCTCTCTCGAGCACAAAACGAGGTTTAGAGTAAAAAATAATTTCACAGATCCTCCATGTGACTCTCTAAATACACAGCGGAGGGCAGAGGGGCTGATTTGCTTATTACTACCATGTCTTAGTAATAAATAGTATTATATCTTATATTCATTAAGGGCTTTCCTATGCTAAGCACTTCCCATGCATCCCCCCGGCCCACCACACACACACACACACACACACACACACACACACACCCCTCTAATCCTCACAGCCCAGTGAGGTGTATATCTCAATTGTTCCCATTTTATAGATAACAAAGTGGAGGTTTAGTGGTTTGAGAAACTCCCCCAAAGTCCCATACGCTGTCTGTGGCAGACCCAGAGAAGAACACTTAGGAATACACCTCCAATTCTTCATCTCTTTCCACAACCAGAACTCGGGCCGCAGATTCCTCATGAGGATGAAAGAGAGGAGGAGGAGGAAGGGTGGACCGTGAGAGGGAGGGAGGCCTGGCTTGAACACACACATTGGCTCAGCATCGCCCTTCCAGGCTGCTCTTTGGAAAGCACGGAGCGTTTTCAGAACCCGAACGCAGCCCCGGCAAGGGACCGCACGAAACCTCAGCAGCCGGAAAGCTGCTGAGATGCTGGGGGCCTTGGTCCTCTTTACCTGTTCTCTGGGTCGGCCAGGGCCAGGCTCCGGGTGACGTAGCACATCCTGAGGGGGATGCTCTTCCGGTCTCGGTGGAAGGAGAAGGGCTGCGAGGAGGACGAGGCCAGAGGGTCCGAGGAGCCACTCCCTAGCCGGGGGGATTCGGGCGGAGGCGTTTCCCACCCAATCTCCGACACAGGGGAGCCTTTCTTCACGTAGGGGGTGGCCTCTCGCATGTACTTCACTGCAAGCAAAAAGAAAAGACAAGAAGCTCTTTTAAGTACATCAGGGCGGAGTGTGTGGAAAATCTGATTGCATTTAGGCAAGCTCTGCATACTGGACCTCTTAAATTCTGAACAAGACTCAGAACTGTTCCTCGCATAATAGCTACCCTGTTACTGAAATTCTATACCATCGTGGTTCTTAGAACCCGCTAGTATGATGGCCTGAACGTGAGTATTACTTGCAGCTTTTTTTCAACGAGGACAACTTCTATTTTTTTTCTGACTATAACTTGCATTCTGGGAAATAGGCTGAAAAACAAATGGGCAGAGAAAGCGTAACTCAGACATAGGGACTCGGGGTAGCCATATTCACCATCCATTTCATCATTTTTTTTCTGTTGAGATTTAGTTAATAGTGATAGGAACATATGTGTAAAAAAAATTGCACAGAACACTTATTTTTCATAGCAAAAATATTAGACGGAAGAGCTGAAAATGGGGACAATCTAATTTAATCTAATGACAGATTAAATAAATTGGAAGGCATCCATATTTTTAAAATGAGATATAGAGATGTTGATGTAGATAGACCTATAATGCCCTAGCCAGTTTGGCTCAGTGGATAGACCATTGGCCCTTGAACTGAAGGGTCCTGGGTTTGATCCCCGTCAAGGGTACATACCTCGGTTGCAGGCTTGATCCCTAACCCTAGTCAGGGTGCACGCGAGAGGCAACCAATCGATGTATCTCTCTCACACTGGTGTTTCTCTTTCCCTCTTCCACTCTCTCTAAAAATCAATGGGAAAATATCCTCGGGTGAGGAATAATAATAACAATAAGAAGATCAGTAAGGTCTATCATTAGTTTGAAACAAGTAGAGAGCAGAGCATATACTGTCATCTTTTTATGTATAAAGTCATAAATATATATGCTTCTATGACTACAACTATTTCTGGATAGAAACACAAGAAAATATTAACAGTAGTTAGCTCTGGGGAGGGGAAATAAAAGTCAAGATGCTAGAGAAACAGGGCTTTACTATTCCTTTATTACCCTTTGTACATTTTCATGGTTAGTCATATGCATCTATTACTTTACAAAGTTTAAAGAAACAAAAAGAGTTTAAGAGTTAAACACACTGAAGTTCTTTTTGATGTTTTCTTGGTCTTAAGAAGTTAGTGGCCTATTCTGAATTTAAGCACCATCTAAGTTGACAAGGCAATTAGATTCTTAGAGCATGCAGCATCAACTTCCTTCTGTGGCTCATGATCTGGTTCTCTGCTGTGTGGGGAGGACTTGGCTATTATTACAAATTAGAGACCCAGTACACGAAATTCATGCATGGGTAAGGCCCCTAGTGGCTGCCTGCCAGGGGTGCCTTCCTTCCCCCAGCTGCCTACTGCTGCCATCCCTTCCCCTTGCCGCCTGCCACTGCTGCAGTCGCCAGCCCCGCCCCTGGTCAAACTCCTGGTCTAAGGGAAAATTTGCATACGAGGCTTTTATTATATAGGACTAGCAGTGGATTGGAATGGGTGCAAGCTAGGGGGCATTTCCTCTAGACCTTAGATGATTCCATTCTAGAAACTAGTTCCTTCACTGTGCAAGACATAGAGCCAGGCCTGACCAGTGTGGCTTAGTGGTTGAGCGTCCACCCAGGAACCAAAGAGGCCACAGTTTGATTCTGGGTCAGGCACATGCCTGGGTTGTGGGCTCCATCCCCAGTACAGGGCATACAAGAGGCAGCCAATCAATGATTCTCTCTCATCATTAATGTTTCTCTCTCTCTCTCTCTCTCTCTCTCTCTCTCTCTCTCTCTCTCTCTCTCTCCCTTTCTCCCTTTCCCCCCCCTCCTCTCTCTGAAATCAATTAAAACATAGTAAAAAAAAAAAAAGTAAATAAAGACATAGAGCCAGGTTTATAAAAATGACAGAAACACAAAATAGATTCCATACTCAAGAATGAGAAAGTCATGGGTGACTGTAGTTGTTGATGTTCCATCAGCTCCTTTACCAGCGGGGCAGTGTGTTGGCTGAGAACAACTCATAGCTGTCCGCTGCTCTGGAGGACTGCTCCTGGCCCAACAGAAGCCTCCCTGCTTTGGAGACACAAGGGCTGTGCCCACCCCCTCGGACTGAGGCACTACTTCTAGGGAGCCCCGCCTGTGACATCGTGACATAAACTACGGCACATGTTTTATACAGGAATGAAGTACCTTGGAAGAACTCATGAGAAAAATGGATCTAGGAGCACTAGTAACAGATTGGGTTCATGACGATTTAATAAACAGACCAAACGTGCCCACAGGCATGCAATAAGGATCTATTTCGGGAGAACCAATCCTAGATATTAAAAACAGCTGTATTAACTCAACACAGAGGAGATGTCACTTAGCACCAACATGTATTTGAAAATACAATTTGGGGGTTGCCGGGAACTTGTTAGCACAGGATGCAGATACAGAAGAAAAGTGATTACTGGCCACCGTATTTTAAAGAATATTATTTGTTTCTTTGCAATATGTTTAGAGAGAAACACAGACATACCTAAGAGCATGTTGAAAATTGAGGGAGACAGATTTAAGTTGTCTAAAACAGGAGTAAATAGACCTGTTTTGAAGATACCGAATTTTCCATGGCTAAAAATAGCTTGGTAGAAGCTAAAACACTGTTTAGCTTTGTATATTGTAGAGCTATACTTGTTGATAGATAGGGAATTCAAGAACCAGCTGAGACCATTTGGAAAGTCCCTTTTGTTTGCATCCTCCTCCCGGCTGAAGTAGGGAGAATGCATTGTGAAAGTGAGATTTCAGAATGCTTCATGGAGTGGATGGTATTTCAAGTTGGCCTTAGAGGGAAGCTAGCACTTTAAAAAGTAGAGATAAGAATCAGACCCTCCCCCCCAAAAAAAAAAATTAAAAAGAACACACAAAGAATCACAATCTTTCTTTTATATAATGTACTCTGGTTTATCTTTTTTTTTTTTTAATTGCAATCCCATAGGAAAGGAAAATTGGACCTCAGTTTGGAAGGGGGCTAAAGAAGGAACATCTGTTAAAAACCTAGTGATGCGCCAAGTATGGAGCCCAGTGCTTTCCTCCACTTTCCACATTTAAGCTTCAAAATAACCATTTAAAGCCCCACGGTATATATAAGAAAATGGGAAAGGCATCCTTCATTTATTAAGTATCCATAAGCAACAAGAGATTGCATTGCTCTCCCCTTCAGATCCCATGAGAAAGAAATGTCTTATAGAGCTGTTTTCATTGTGGTGAGCACTAGGAGCGTCACATAGATTTTCCTTTGCAAAACTATTATTATTTTACACATCAGCCCACCAATGCTCAGAAGTTAGCTTTTGTGGAGTCATGTGGCCAGTAAATGGTGAAACTGGGGTTTGATTTCCCAGAGGTTATATTCTTTCATGGAATATAGCTAGCCCACTGAGATGAAGGATGCAAAATGAGAACTAATAGGTTTGGACTTTATTCTATAGGCAGTGGTAGTAGCCATGATGGTCTACAAGCAAGAAAAGGACAGAACGAGAAGTCAGTTTTCGAGGGAATTCTTGAGGTGTGAGATTAAGTGTACTAGAGGGGAGAACAAATTAGAGGCAGATCTACCAGTTACCGAGCCATTGAGGATTACTGCCAGAGATAACCTGAGGAATATATAAAGTGTGAGGAATTCCAGAAATGTGTGGCTTGATCCAGCTAAGATTGCCTTTTTGCTTGATCCATGCAAAAAGGCAATCTCAGCTGGGAAGCAATTATTTACCAAGTAGCCACTCCCTATGTGGCACACAACTTGGGGGAGTTTTAAAGGAGAGAAGTCTTAGAAAAGACATCCCATTGGAAATGGCATTCAACTGACCAACTGAAAATAAAGACAGAGAAAATAAGTTAACAAGGTGGCATGATAATTTAAAGATTTATTCATTCATTCAGCCAAAATTTACTAGTGAATTTTCATGTGCTGAGGACTGTGCTGTCTACAAGACAGGATAATAAGTGGTCTCAGATTAAAAGAAGTTTAAGCCTAGAAAAGGGGGAAGGGAAGTGAGCGGATGACATGAGTTCTTTCGTTAAATCTGGACCTTGGTTTTAGGAGGTTCCAAGATGGACAAGCCTATGGGCCTGGTAATCAAATGCAGCCTTTCTGGAGGAGGGCAATTTAATCCCAGGCTTCACAGAGTTCCCGTAAACTATTTTTAAGGGCAATGAGCAGCATAAAATGGAAGAAAGTGTCGCACAAAAGGAAATAAGGTTCCATGAACAAGAATTAGTAAAAATACTGGTAGCAATGGCGGTCCCACACAGACTACAAAGCCACAAGTATATTTACTATGTGTAAAGAAACTACTGAAAGCTCGAGAAAATCTAGAGATCATTTTTTAAAAGAGACCTAACAGATTGGTAAAGCACCAAAAAGAATATCAAAATGCTGAGAGCGTGATTTAAGTCAGGAAGGGTAAGTTATTACCTAAGACTAGATTTGATTGCAATAGGTGCCCCAAATTACAGTGTATTAAATAATATAAAGGTTTTTGTTTCTTTTACCAAAAGTCTACTGTAAAAGGGCTGCTAGGGAATCTCTATGCTCTGAAGTGGTCAGGGCCTCAGGTTTCTGCTCCCGTCATGCCCTGCGAGCCTAGCCTGCCATCCGATGGTCCAATAAGGCTGGTTAGGTTCCAGCCATCACAATCACCTTCCCATCAGTAGAAAGAAGGAAGACATGAAGAACACACAATCCTTCCTCTTTTAAAGCCATTTTTTTTTTCTGAAGTTGATACACCAACCCACAGACCAGAATATAGTCAGATGGCTACTTCTACATGGAATAGAGATTTTAACTTTGGGCAGTCCTTTGCCAAACCAGTTTAAAATTGGTGGGGAAGGGAAGTTATTACTGTAAAACAGTGTTTCCCAAAGTGTGGTACGTGTACCCGGAGGGGTACGGGAAGAGTTTGGTGGGGGTACGCGTTGTACTGGAGTTTGGTGGGGACATGCACTGCACCGTGCTTAGCTGCGCCTAATTCTACGTTCTCATGAGTCAAGTCAAGACAGTCTTGTGAGGCGTGAGATGGTCCAGTGTGCAAATACATGTTATTTATAATATAACTTTTATTTATATTTTATTATGAATAATTTTATTTTTCATTTATTATTTTGTGTATGATATATATATATATATATATATATATATATATATATATTTGATTGTTATTAAAATACATCCTTTTTTTGACGAGGGGTACTCAGAGTTACAAAAATTATAGAAGGGGTACACATATGTCAAAAATTTGGGAAACACTGCAGTAAAAGAAGAAGAGAATAGATATTAGGGAACAACTCTCAGGTTTTGACACAGGGAGACACCCCTAATTTTTTAAAAAAATATATATTTTATTGATATTTTACATAGAGGCAGGAAGAGAGATAGAGAGCTAGAAACGTCAATGAGAGAGAAACATCGACCAGCTGCCTCCTGCACACCCCCCAATGGGGATGTGCCCGCAACCAATGCACATGCCCTTGCCCGGAATCGAACCCGGGACCCTTCAGTCCGCAGACCGACGCTCTACCACTGAGCCAAACCGGCTTCGGCGAGACACCCCTAATTTCATCAGCTTACCACACTAGATGTTATAACATATAAATGCAAGTAAATACATTGGAGCAATCAGTAAAAAGTGCAATGACTAGGTTCCATGATTTTTGTCAACTTATTTGATACTCGAAACCACCAGTGGTACATTCTACTCATCTGCATTTTACCAAAGACACTACAATAAGAAAGGGGTTAAATCATGTGCCCAAGTTACAGAGCTGGAAAGTAGCCGACGCATGAGTCAAATCCACGCAACCTGGCTCCAGAGTCTTACTTTTAACCAAGAAGAAAAACTCTTTTCTCACACTTAGGAAAAATTAATTGGATGTATGTGTGTGTGTGTGTACTTAAGCCAATGCTTTTTATGTATTAGGAGAAAACATCCAATTAAGAGGCTATATTGCTTGTAACATAAGAGAGCTCAATTTTGTAAGCTTGAACTATTAAACTATGGCATTTCAATAAATTCCTTTTAAGATACTATACTATGTATTCATGATAGTTCGACCTGGCAGAACTGAACAGCTAGTGTGTGTATAATTATACCTCCATGTGCCTACAGACAGTCATGTCAGGCGAAGAGCGGCCTACACCCATCAGAAGCAGCCAGGCCCGGGTTCGAGGCGCCTCATAATCAGAAGTAATTAATAACCCATGCCCTTTCTGGGCATCAAGAACTAAAAACTGTGGTTGAGCAATTAAAATTCCAATCTTCAATTGTAAAAGAAAGGGGGAGGAGAACAGTCAGAAGTGGTCTTCAAACCAGTCATAAACCAGGTCACTTTCAATATGTTTCCAGTTTGTTATCTGAAGGACAGACCGGCAGTTGTGAAGATTTCAAAAGAACATCCAACAAAGCCCAAGTTTGCAGAGACCCTGTGTTACAACAATTAGATCTTTGTTGGGGCAGCCAGGTGACATTTGAAAGGAAAACACACAGGCTACTAATGAGGAAATGCTTCAGGCAAATCCAATCAACTCTCCTCTACCAGGCTGGTTTCTGAGAAGCCAGCAAGTCCCTCTGATATATGCAAGATTTCTTCTTAAAAATTAATTTTTAAACAAAGGAGGGGCGGATTTCCAGATCACAGGAAGGAAAAGAAATATTTTATTACTGTACGGGATCTGAACACCAAATGTGTATTTCCTAATGTGATGAAGGGAAAAGCTGGAGGCAAGAAATCAACCTTCAGCAGATTTAGACCTTGGGTGACACTTTCATGCTGGGGACAGCTCGGTGACTGTGGGATTTGCTGCCAAAAATGCAATCTAAGACTTCCCCTTAATGGCATTTCCTAGGTCATCTGAGAGAGGAAAGATGCAGAGGGAGATCATCAATATTTCCAAAAAAGACCAAGAAATGATGAAAGCGGTAATACAAGCTTCTCAGAAGCTACAGCTAATCCTTCAGGGGGCTGAGTGGGGAGATGGGAAGAGAATTGGCCCTGGGTATTGGGGACCTGGATCACAGTTCCAGCCTGCCACTAGCTCCCGCTCCCCAACCCTGGGCAAGTCACTGTAGCACCCCGACCTCATTTTCCTCCCCTGTCAAAAGAGGGGAATAAGGTCCCTACCCTTCAAACAGTCTATGAGTCTTTGGGAAGCTGCCTCTTCTGACAACATTGAAGAAAAAAGAAAAAAAAGACTCTCATCTTACTGGTGGTGTCATCATCAACAAATAGTCCTGCCAAAATGTGTGCTGAATTCTTTGGCCCGAGGCAGATGTGTCTTCTGACTTTTCCCCAAACCCTACAGACACCTGATAAGTACGAAAACAAGCCTACCAGCTGAGAAGATGTACTCAACTTACTTGTCCTTTGGTTTGGCAGAGTTGTCTGAAAGAATCTTTGTTTTCACCCACTTACCACCACTTACCAGCAGTCTTCTTCCATTCCACCAGGCAGGTTCTTGATGGTAGGATTTAAAAAAAAACAAACAAAAAAAAACATTTGAAGGACCAAAGGGCTCTCATGAGGTCATAAGGGCATCATGGGTGAGGATGCTGGGTTTCAATATGTAGAGTCAGGAGTAAATCCAACCGGATATGAATTGTGGAATAATCTTTGGCCTCCAAGTAAAGAACTATATCTCACAATTGGCCAATTTCAGATAGTGCAGTCATTCAACGAGACCTGCCTTGATCCTTCAGGTAAGCATGACTACTGTCTCCCGGGATGCGAGCTAGATCCAGGAAAAGAATCTTATGAGACTTTATTCCACCCAGAAGTAACAGATCAGTTTAGTTACCTTAACCCAACAAATGTTTAATGAGTTCCTACTCTAGGAAGGGCCCTGAGGGTTAGGTTATCCCAGTGAGCATGACAGACTGGTGCCTAGCCCAAGGCGTTTACATGTTAGTACATGTGCATACTGGTGGTGGTGGGGGGTGTGGATATTAAATAAATAGACAAATATAGGACACTGTCCCTAAAGAGACACACTAGAGGACTTGGTTCTGTCCCAGTTCACGCAGAGCCATTCACAATCTGGCCCCTGTCCATCCCCTGTCCTTATCTCAGCTGACTACATTAGTCACCATAGTCCACACGCCAGCCAGAGAGAAATACTGTTTATTTCTCTGAACATGCTATGTTCTTTCTGCCTCTGCTTCTTGCACATGCATTTTCCTCTGCATGGGAATTCTTCTGGAAAATTCGTCTCTACATCCTGTAAGTCTCAATTCAGGTGAGACCTCCTTCTTAAAGTCCTCCAGGCATGCCTCCCTTCAGTTTTGTGGCCACCACCACTGATGTCAACTGTATCGGGACATACATCTGAAGATGCTGGCTCATGGATGCAAGGCACTGTGCTGATCAACGTGCACACATTTAAGATGTGTGGGTTCCCATTTGCACATAGGTGTCTCTGGTGGAATCACAACGTACTCAAAGTTGAGTGACTTCTTTACAGAAGTTAAATCACTAGACTCTGGAGCCGCACTGCTTAGTTTCAAATCTTGACTTTGTCCATTGTGGCAGTTAAAGTTAACTGTGAGGTTAAATTTCCTTAACTTCTCAATGTCTCCATTTCTCCTTCAGTAAAATGGAGATAAGTAGTAGTGCCTACCTCAGAGGGTTGCTATAAGAATTTAATGAGCTAATACATACAAAGGGCTTAGAATGGGGTCTAGCACATGGGGAATGCTCATTAGCGTTAGAAAAACAAACATGGTATTCACCTCTATACCACATCAATTAACGCAAATGTCTGGCTATTAAACATGGACTTGGTGAGAGAATGAATAACGACATTAATAGGATCTCCAAGATCCAATCCTTCACATAGCTCCTCTTTGGGAAGAGGAATCTCAGAACTGGAGCAGCTGTCACTTGTCCAAGGTTTCAAGACAATGAAGGCACAGATGAGGGGGCGGGGATTCCTGTGCTCTATCCTGTGCAGTGGGGGTTGGAGCTTTTTCTGTAAAGGGCCAGGTGGGAAATTTGGGGGTTTTCTGGGCCTTAGGATCGCTGTTATGACCACTCCATTCTGCCACTGTCGCATGAGAAAGGCCACAGACAATATATAAACCATTCAGTGTGGTTGTATCCCAATAGCACTTTATCTGCAGAGGGTCTGATTTGACCTGCGGCTATAATTTGACAACTTCAGCTTTAGAACAATAATAGTAACTAGAGGGTATTGTCTACTTACCACATATTGAGCCCTACTCTAAATGTTTGAAGTTCCATAGAATAGGAATATTATTATGCCTACCTTACAAGCAAGGGGAATGTGGCATGAAAAGATGAGAACTTGCCCAAGGTCACACAGTAGCCATTGGCAGAGCTGGGGTTTGAATGGTCAGCCAGCTCCAAAGCCCCCCACCTGATGGCTTCACTGAAGCATCCATCTTATATAAAAACTGCTGCTTGAAATTTTAACCTTGCTATTTGGCTTATGTAAATGCTTGCTTGCTTAAATAATAAGGAAAATAAGACTACTCCCTCTTCAGAGAAGCCATTCAACCTTCCCTGGAAGAAGTTATCAGTGCTGGCACCAGGCCAGGCCTTTGGTTGAGGTCTCAAGGCCCCAGCACATAGGGCTCTTTAAAAGCCTGCAAAGGGGGCCAGAAACACCCCATATTTGGGAGACAAAGAAGGTAAAAACATATAAATAGGGAAAGTCCCTCCATGTTGGGGCCCAGAATGTGAGAGACATTTTCCTCTGGACCCGTGCGTAATAAATGTAACTCCATCTCTCTAAGTACTGCTTGGTTCTCCTCCGGTTTTCTGTAACATCACCACACTCTTTTCTTGTGCCCTGGCTGCTGCGTGTACACGTGGCCACATGCTCATGCCTTCATCCAGTCTGTCCAACCACAAAAATTTTTGGAAATCATGCTTTTAAAAAGTCCGTTTTGTCTGAAATGTTTTTCTTCTATTTCTGTTCTTATGTTACACCCAAATTTTACCCCTGTAATTTGTATTCACTGATCATTCTATTCTGCAGAAATACACAAAGCCTCTTGAGCATCTTGTAAACGGATAAAACGTAAAATATGAATGTTTGGCTTTATAAAAAGAAACAGACAAGCCCAGTTAAAAGGAGGTTGCAATTCCTGGTCAGGTGAGGTTCAGAGTATAAATATCAGGCTCCTGGCCCACATCTCAGAGTGTAAAGGTGGTTATGGATAAGCCTACTGTGATATAGGCATGAAAATTGTTGCTTTTACTTAGATAGGGGCTGGGAGGAACAACCAATGCCATACGTGATAGAATTAAGATCTTTAAGAGTTTCACACGGGCCTAAACTAAAAAGTTAAAATACAGGGTGAGGCAAAAGTAAGTTTACTAGGTATTGTTGTAAGTACGTGAAACACAGAATCTATTCTTCTACTATTAGTTATTAATTATTGTATTGTTTTCCATAAGAACAATTGTAAACCTACTTTTGCCCCACCCTGTGTACTAGAAATAAGATAGAAAGGTCTCTCATTGTATAAATAAAATAAAATCTTGTAACATGTGTAATTTTACTTTTTAGTGTATTTTTTTATTGATTTCAGAGAGGAAGGGAGCGATAGATAGAAACATCAATAAAGAGAAAATCATTGATCAGCTGCCACCTGCATGCCCCCTACTGGGGATCAAGCCTGCAACCCAGGCATGTGCTTTGACTGGAATCAAACTGTGACCCCTGGTTCATAGGTCGTGTTCAACCACTGAGCGACACCAGCCAGGCTATGTTATGAAATCTAAATGAGGAAAATGTATTGCAAGAATAGCAATCTCTTTTCCGACTCTATCAAAATCAGAAGTGCTTGAAAGTTTCTCTGCATTCATCCATTCACTGCACATAAATTAAGCCACACACTGTGCACTTTGTGGGACTAGACACTGCAGGGGGAATAATCAGTTGGACATTCAGTTTCCTGCTTCTGAGGGTTTTTTTCATCTGTCAGGGAGGAAAGGGAGTTGCCATAGAATATAATCCAATACATGCACACACAGTCTAATATGTATTCATCGGATAATAGTGAGTGCTGAGAGTATGTGGATTAGTGATGTGTATGGACCCCATTCCTCAACAATTCACCAGCAGGCTCCTCCTCAGCACAAATAATCATGGTTTCTCCTCCTTGGGAAAATACAGTAACTATTTTAACAGCTATACCCTAACATCTAAAGACAGGAAGTGCGTAACAGGCAGAAAGGATGTCTGGGTGCTCACATCCTCTTTCCTAGACAGAAGAGCATATGTGAATAGGATTTTAGGTCAAAAGCAGGAAGTGCTGCTCTGACTTCCTCCTTGCAGGTAGCTCTGTAAAACAAACCTGTGTTATTCCAGGTGTAGCTTGGTAATAACATTCTGCAAATCAAACTTGGGGTTTAGTAAATTTGCAGTTACTTGTCTGTGGCAGAATCCTACAGACATAAAGCTTTTCAAAGGAAAACCACATTAGGTAAACAAAATATCATTACCCAGGGCAGATCAAGTCCAGGTCTGAGATTATTTTCCCCACCCTAGCCTGGATATGCTGCAGACCCAGAGCAATCATGAGGCATCTGAAGGTAAAGGTGATGGTGAGGGGGACTTTGCAACATCAAAGACCATCAAACTCAACAATATTATGAATACCCGCTCTTTTGAAAGTGCTTTACAGTTGAAAACACTTCCATGTGCACAATCTCATTGTGTGCTTATTGTCATCCAATCGGAACTGCGCATGAATTGGAAGTCCTGTGAGAATCTTCGCATTTGCTTGTGACTTCCCTGGCCCATGGTCACAGCCTAACGTTCCCCATCAAATTCTCTTCCCTCACAAGCACTCATAAGCACACACAATTGTATCTTCCTCCACGGAACCATGCCTATTGGATTTGCCTGAAGTACTGGGTTTTCTCCTCAAGGCCAAAGTTATCTTGGCCTTGCTTACAACTCTTTGGGGAAAGTCGCTGCCAAGAGCTGTGAGAAATAGGTCAGGATGACAGAGGAGAAGCCTAAGCAAGCTTCTTGGATCCGACTCTCAGAGCCAGGAGAATATCGCCTCACAAGTTTTCCCTCTAAACTTCTAGAAGCTTCAGTTGCCTCTGAACAGTTGGCAGAGGGGCTAGTTTTTCTTGTTTGTTTTGCTTCTTAAAGGGGTAAGGAGGGGATGGTGGTGAGAACCAGTATGCAGATACAATTTCATATAATAAACAGACCCATAAGAACATTTAATAATAAAAAAGATGGCAAACTGAGGTTCAGAGTATAATGTTCTTACTTCAAGTAAGAAGCGGACTTGGAATCTGAAACCTCGGGTTCTAAATCTAATATCTAATCTAATAAATCGAATAACCACTGTTGTAACAATACAATTGGTTCAACTGACATGGAGACATAGGCTAGATCAGTGGTCGGCAAACTCATTGGTCAATAGAATGGCAAACTGTGGCTCGCGAGATGCAGTTTGCCAACCACTGGCTAGATTATTTTGGCTAATGGATAATAAGTTGCTATTGATATGGGGAAATCTATGGATATTGGAGGTTAAGTTAATAAACATACTCTGCAATGATTATATCAGAATTTGAATTGTCAAAACAGTCCACATCTGTCATAAGGGAAATATATAAAGATAGGATAGGTTATCTAAAAACATAGACCACCTTTGGAGTATTTGATAAAGTAAAAAGAGAATAGGAAATCAGCATTCTAAATAGAAGAGGAAATAGCAGACACAAAATAGATTTGAAAGATAATAAAATAACAGTTTGACAGAATTATGATAATAAATTTGAAAACTTAAATGAAATGCACAAATTCTTAGAAAAAAAATAAACTTACTGCAACTAACCTAAGTAGAAATGGGAAGTGTGGCTAATCCTATAACTTTAAAAAAAAAAAAAAAAAGGAAACACTGGTTAATAATCTTTCCACAAAGAAAAGACCAGAACCAAAGTCTAACACTGAACTCGACCAAATTTTCAAAGAATAGATTATTCAAATTTTAAACTATTTTATAAAACAGACCAAAATAAAGCTTCCCAAATTCTATGAAGCTAATATAACATTAATAACAGAACCAGACCAGAAATATTTTAGAAAGGAAAATTGCCAACCCATTTCATTTATAAATATAAGTGCAAAAATTCTAAAAAATATTAGCAAAGCAAGTCCAATAATATACATAGAAGATGGTCTGGGGTAGCTGGGGAACCTTCTGTAAGAGGGTTTGGGCAGACTCTGCCTTAGGGTGACAAAATTTAAAGCATATAAATATTCTTCAAATTTCTTAGCATCATTCAGTATTTAACAGTGTTATTTACTTTATGATACAGTTCAAGACCTCTTTCAGCCTACAGAAAACTGTTGAGTTTTATTCCTAGAGTCAGTAAACCATACCACTCTTGTCGATACACAACACCACGAATCACAAAATTGATTGGAAATATTCTTCAGGCTGTTTATTCCAGGCTTGTTAAAAAACTGGTTTAGTCTCTGACAATAAATACCTGAGTTCCAATGTTCTACCACAATCAGTAGTTTGTCCTTTGCACAAGTCAAAAACATTTCTGATTTAGATTCTTCTATTAAATGCAGGCAGCTATGTCTTAAAATATTTTCTGGTGATTGTTTTGAGATTCATATTGGTACTTAGGCAAAAACTGCCTTTTAGAATATGTCTAAATATGTGCTAAATTGAGCATTTATAGAAAATACAGTAAGTCCTTGGAAACTTGGACTTTAATCAAAATGATGTTTCTCTCTCTTCCTTCCTTTCCATTCCTCCCTCTCTCTCTCTCTCAAAACCAAGGAACAATTCTTTTAAAAAAATAATAAAAATAAAGACCCAAACCACTTCTAATATTAAATACTGAAATTAATCTGAGCTATACATATATTTAAGAAAGATAAATAAAAACAAGATAATGATTTTCCAACCCACTTATTCCAGTTCGGGGTCATAGCCTGCGCCTATCCTGGCAGCTCAAGGCACACAGCAGGCACCACCAAGTACAGGATGTCCTCCCATTCCAGGGTGCACTCACCCTCACACAGACTGGGACAATGCAGACCCCCGATTCATCTCATGTGCACATCTTTAGGATGTGGGAAGAAACCGAAGTCCCAGGAGAAAACACATATAGACACTATGGAGAACATGTCAACAACACACTCACAGTAGCCCAGGCTGGGATTCGATTTTGTTTTCCTCATTAACATTATAATGAAATAACATTGAATGAAAGGACACTATTCAAGGACCTGCTGACTGTAGCATTACACGTTCTAGCCCCTATTAACTGAGGCTTAGGAGGGTCAGGAAGTTCCATGGAGGCATTTGTGAAGGAATACAGAGCATAAGCCAGAGTGGCCTGACTCAAAAAGTTTTACTATATTGGTTCTTGAATAACCCAATAAGCTTCCTGTTTAGTTTGAGCTTTCCCTTCAAATCACCCACAACCTCCCTCCTCTTCTTTCCTGCTCCCAGATTAGATCAGGGAACATAGATAGCCTTTTAGAACAAGAGGAAGGTTAAGTCATCTGTTCCCTCCAACAGCTGCTTCCCTTGTGAGCTTTGATCTTGACCCTTTGCCCTTTGTTTGGCCCTGGGCTGTCTGCAGAGAAGGTGGGGCCATGGTGGAGGCATGGATGACTTGCAACATAAGAAAATATAACCAAGGTTGGAACCCATTAAATGGTTCTAGGGTGTCACACACCCTCCAGCTCCCTCTGTCCTTCTTCTGTGCCTGTTTGTTTTAGTCGAAAAGGACAGCGAAAGGGACAGCAAGAGCTACCATTTTTGGTATTCTCTCTCTCTCTCTCTCTCTCTCTCTCTCTCTCTCTCTCTCTCTCTCTCAATACCAGACACTCTACATATATTCTCTGGTTTCATACTCATAACAGCCCCATGAGGTTCGTATTGCAAGATGAGAAATCCAGGCTGTGAATTACAGATTTAACTCTCTCATTATCCATCATCTTGGATGTCCAGACTTTCCTCTAGGCAAACATGCTGTGGAAACAGTAGTTGTAGATGTAATCAGGTATCTGGAACCAAAGAATTCAAGGTATTTCTCATGGAAAAAAATTAGTGCTTTACTTTCTATGGGACCTATGTAATTTATTGTTTCAGGTCTTATATTTAAATTATGCTTTGATCCATTTTAAATTATGCTTTGTATATAGGTACAATAAGTAGTCCAGTTTCATTCTTTTGTATGTGGCTTTCCAATTTTCCCTCCACCATTTATTAAAGAGGCTGTATGTTTTTACTTTTTCGTCAAAAATTATTTGCCCAGCACTGATCAGGTGGCTCAATTGGTTGGGCTGTCATCCTGTATACCAAAAGGTTGTGGGTTCGACTCCTGGTCAGACCAGACCGCATACCTAGGTTGTAGATTTGACCCTGGTTGGTACTCAGATCTCTCTCTCTCTCCCTCTCTCTCTCTCTCTCTCTCTCTCTCTCTCTCTCTCTCTCTCTTTCCCTCTCTCCTTCCCTCCCTCCCTCTCTCTCTTTCTCTCTTTCTCTCTTTCTCCTTCCTTTTCTCTTTCTCTCTCTGTCTCTTCCTAAATCAATAAACATATCCTCAAGTCAGGATAAAAAGAAAAAAAACTTTATTTGCCCATATACATGCGGTTTTATTTCTGGGCTCTCAATTCTGTTCAATTGGACCATGTCTGTTTTTCTGCCAGTATTATGCTGTTTGATTATTGTTGCTTAGTTGTATAATTTGAAGTCAGGGAGTGTAATATCTTCAAATTTGTTTTTTGTCCCCCTCCCTCAAGATTGCTTTGGGTATTTGGCATCTTTCATGGTTCCGTACAAATCTGATGATTTTTTTGTTGTTCTATTTATTAAGGGAAATGTCATTGGGATTTTGATGGGGATTAAATCTGTATGTTGCTTTGGGTAATATGAAAATTTTAACTACTCATTCCAAGGGGCACAAGGATGGTTGAACATACACAAACCAATTAATGTAGTATACCACATTAACAAGTTAAGGATAAAAATTATATGATCATAACAATAGATGCAGAAAAACCATTTGATAAAATACAACATCCATTTATGATTAAAACACTCAATAAAAGGGATACAGAAGGAAAGTACCTCAATATAATAAAGGCTGCATATGACAAAACATCAGCTAATATCACACTTAATCATGAAAAATGACGTTTTTCCTCTAAGATCAGGAATAAGACAAGGATGCCCATTCTGACAACTCTTATTCAGAATAGTACTGGACGCCCTAGCCAGAACAATCAGGCAAGAGAAACAAAGAAAAGGCATCCAAATTGGGAATGAAGATGTAAAATTGTCACTTTTTTTGCAGATGGCATGATTCTTTATGCAAAAAAAACCCTAAAGATTTCACACACACACAAAAAAAACCAAACCAAAAACAAAACACAAAACTATTAGAAACTATAGGCAAATAAAGTTGCAAGATACAAATTCAAAGTACAAAAATCCATTGCATTCCTATATACTAACAATGAAATTTCAGGAGGGAAAATGGGAAAAAATTCCTTTTGCAAGTGCAACAAAAAGAACAAAATTGCTGGAATTAACAAAGAAGATAAAGGACCTACATACTGAAAACTACAAAGCATTACTAAAAGAGACTGAAAAAGACCCAAAGAAATGAAAAGATATCCTGGATTCATGAATTAGAAAAATCACTATATTACTTTTTAGGATAAACCTACAAATCATGAAGAATCTGTGACCTGAGCGGGCTCAAGAGGTCTCTGGTTTATAATAATCAAATATTTATAGTTTCATATGCTATAATAACAGAAGCAGAACCTGAAAAACAAAATTTTACCATCTAAGCAACTTACTCTGTTTGTCATGTATCAAAAAACAAAAACAAAACAAAAACACCACACCAACAGATCAAAACCAATAATAGAACTTTTCTTCTTCCTCTCTCAACCTTGATTGATGCCCAACACTATGTATATGGATATTCTGCTTTAAGTAAGTCTACCCACATTAAGTACTCATTCCTTCCAATAAATAAGACCTTCTAGTTCTAGAATAATTTCCAAACATTAAGACATATTTCAGTGAATCATACCCAGAGTTTATGGAATCATAGATTTATAAGTTAATTGCACTTGGAATGAATTTTCTACCAGAACTTAGCAATACATGACATTATTCACACCATGAATGAAATACATACAATTTAAAATTGTTCCACAATGTCTCCTGCCAAACCAATGAAGTCAGAAAAAGAAGTACTGAAATGGAATCTTAGCTTTATGTGCATTTCTATAAAATGATGATAAATTAACTCTGTAGCCACTTGGAAAGGTATGGTATGGACAAAGATTTCACATTGTGAGATATATCATGACACAGTAAACATGTTAATACCCCAGGGACATTTCTCCTTTAACCAAAACTGTAAATAATAATAAGAAACATTCATTGATAATTTATAGATATTTATGAATAATCTATGAATGATGACATGTATGTCTCCCAATAACCCATTTTACATATGAAGACACTGAAGCTCAGATAGGTTGGCATGCCCAATATCACATGCATAGTAAGTTGCAGAGTGGGAATCTGAACCCACATTATGATGTCAGCACTAGCCATTAACCATTTATATGCTGCAGATCTGAAATACTCACTCCTGCTAAAGAGCAAAGGGTCTTCCCAGTACCCAATCATGTGCTCTCAGAAACCCGTCTCCATTCCCAGGAAGGAAAACATCTTAAGATACACTGACTCCATGGGAGAGTAAAATAAGTTGTTTGAGTGGAAAACCCTGGATTTAAGAGGGATCATCTGAGTTGAGGCACAGCTCCCTCCTTCAACTGCATGACAATGGGCAATTCATTTTTTGTTTAAATTCTTACATGAGAGAGAGGAATGGAGAGAGAGAGAGAGAAAGATCAATGTAAGAAAGAAATATCAATCAACTGCCTCCCATATGTCCCCCAACTGGGGATCCAACCCACAACCTGAGTATGTGCCCTGACCAGAAACCCAAGACACGACCCTTAAGTGCAGGGGATGATGCTCCAACCAACAGAGCCACACTGCCCAGGGCTGGACAATTCATTTAATGTTCATAAAGCTCTTCCTCTGCATCTATATATTTTAATAGAAATCATACTTTTTAAAATTTGGGCATAAAATTCACACTTCCATAGAGTGAAGTGCTCAGATTTAAGTGTATTATTCAATCAGTTTGGATGAATGGATATTAAGACAGACTATTTCCATTGGCCCAGATATTTCCCTCAAGTGCCTTTTTGTCAACCCCTTCCCATCCCCATTCCATTATAGAAAATCATACAGTATTGTTTTTTTGTGTGTGTGTCTCTGGCTTCTTTGACTCAGCATAATTATTTCTAAGATTCACCCATGTGGTAGTGTGTAATAATAGTTCATTCCCAACAATAACAATTTTATATAAGCATTTAAAGAGATAATCTACATTATTACCTATGCAGTTATACCACAAGTGTTTAATAGTGTTATTCAAAAGATGAAACCCCAGAACTGGCAAGTGCTAGAGTCAGGAGGAGAAATATCTAAATCTATCACAGGCCGGGCTATATTTGGAGAAAGGGGTTCATTATTAGTATTCCTTGTATCATATTTTTTTGTATGTTGAAGGACATCAATGCCAGAAACATATAATATATATATATATATATATATATATATATATATATATATATATATATATATATAGCACATGGGGTAGAACTGTGTTGAATTTAGCCTTCCAGAACAGAAATTAAATTTTTGCTGTGCAGAGATGATTTGGATAGAGTACCTTCCCAGGATATTTTTGTAACATTTTCTTTTGCCCACCACAGAGATGGTGGCCCACCTATGTCAGATTACATTTGAGAGGCCTGCGTATAAAAATCCATTCATAACGCAAGCCTTCAGCTGGAGCCATACTTATGCTGTCAATTCTAATTCAGTTTTTCCAAGGGAACTGGAGCTTAGCCCTCACAAATATAACAGCAATATGGCATTTCACAGAAGGAGATTTGGCCACAGTAAATAAATCCACACTCTGGAAGAAAAACAGAATCATTGACATGCAAATCTTAATTCCTTTCCTTCTGCCCAGAGGCATTCTTCACTAAAAGCATAGTCTTCTACTCTTAATGAGAAGCAGGTACCAGTCCCAAAGAGTTTCCCTGAGAATCAGTCTTACAGAGAAAGGCATAAGTAATAGAATTTCCAAACCCTCAAGCAAAAAGTACAGAAGCCTCCATTAACTAGACTAACAGGTGAGCTTTGGGAATGATCTCTTGTTCAGGTGGCAACTTGGGCAAGCATGACGCCTTGGGAAAGATTAATGTATAGAAAGTTTATTAAAATACCAAGTCACATTTAAATTAAGGTATAGAAGCAAACATCTTCAAAGTTGCTGTAAGCCCGTGGCTGTAGGTTTCTATGCTGCTTCCGGTAGAAACAACATCTGCTCTTGCATTCAACACAAGCCACCTCTGAAATTCATTGCATTTGCGGGATGCCAAAAGGATCTGAACTGTTAAACCTCTTAATCTGTCAGCAGTCTTGGGTTTCTGGGAAAAAGATGAACTACATAATAGCACATATTGGAGAAATATCATCTACCCCAAAGATGTAAATCCCCATCACAGTCAAGTTCTCTTTCAATACACAGCCCTGTGAAAGTTGTTAAAAAATATACCCAACTTTTACCTTAGAGTTTTCTCTACAGATATAGATCCATGTTCTTTCCCCCAAGTACATGCAAGGCCATTCAGTTTCAACTTAATTCATTCACTTCTCCAAAACAAGTTAAGGTTAAACGCATGCAAGTCAAAGCACACGCCTGGTCTCATAAGCTCAAAATATCTTCATAACCGAAACAGGGAATGTGTTTCATTATCCTAACTGGTAAGGAAGGATAGATATCTTAGATTTAAGACTTCATATTCTATTTTTAGCCAATGCTCAAGTGTCTTGGTTCTTATCAAAACAGTGAAGCTGCAGTTCAACAGAGCCCAGAAAATAGCAATTTCATCTAAAAGAGAAAAAGACAGACTTGGGTTTTACGACTGAAAGATGTTCCCTTTCAAGGAGTGATAAGCAACAGAAGATGCCTAGAAGGTGCGATAAACAAAGAGGGTGGGTAGGATTTGATTAAATTTCTGTGCAAGATTTCCATGTGACATCAGGTAATGACTTGGCATAGACAGAAGGATCCCATTCCCACAGGCCATATCTGGGAGGAGAGGTGTCATTCTACTCCTTTCTTTCCCCTCCTCCTCCTCACTTCATATTTACTAAGCACTGCCTACATCCAGGATACTGTCCTACGTGCAAAACAGCACCGCGAGAAATGTTTTTGAGAAACTAGAGTCTAAACTAATCAAAAAAGCCAAGTCCCTAACTCATCGAGGCACGAGGGTTTCTGGAGAGAGCAACAAAGAGAACCAGCTGATATCTTCCTGTAATGGTTCCATTTATCTTGGGAAATTCCTTCTGGTTTAATTCAAGTGCAGTTGCTCAAACCTGGTAAAACCCTGGGAATCCTCTTCTGGGTGAGTCATAATGAATGGTTTAAATCATCCTTTCTCCCACTAGACTCTGGGCTTCTTCTCCGGGGAAGAAACTCAGGCTCTCATTCCTGTTATTTTAGGGCTGCGCTCACAGCTGGTGCCCAGTGAATGTTTTGGGAAGGTATGAATAATAAAGGAATACATTTTCCTACTTCCAGCACACCTGCCACAGAGTGACTGCATGCGAATAAAGAATAGAATCTGTGCAGAATTCCACTACTGTTATTGGTATGGACAACTTTCCCTCAAAATAGACTTCAGACTTTTCACATATGAGTAACCTTAAATGTGTATCCCCCAGTGAAGCTATTACATTATATTATGTTACTTTATTCACACATTTACACAGAACAGATTCCTTAGCTAACGTACTAGGCAAATGATTCTATTTTGTGTAGGTCAAAACTTGTAGTTAATCATCGATTCCAACAGCTGAGGTTTCCAGTATATGACCTCCCTCCTTTGGGGAGGATGCTAGAGCCTAGATAGGTCTGTTTCTGGACATTTGACAGTCAGGATGTTGATAGGTAGCAAGAAGGTCTTTTAACAATCAGTGACACCCACAGCTACAAACAGCGGGTTCGTTATCAGTGGAGGCTTCTCAAGGAGGCTGGAAGTGTGCTGGACAGCACCTTGGAGAGGAAATCACACATCACTTTCCAGTTTAGATGCCCCTGACCATCTCCTCCCCTGGAAATAGAAGACTCTGCTAAATTCTGTGGAGTAGTTTTGGAGAGTGCTAACTAATTCCCATGAGGGTAAAGGCCAAAAAGACGAGGGCCTTGGTTTCACTCAATAGCAACTTCCTTTCTGATCCCTTCCCAGTAGTTTTCATGGATTTTAATATTCTAGTCAAGGGAGCTGATCCTCTCTGTAGAAATCCTTGGGTTTCCCCAGAAATGATCCTTGTGTTCATAGTTCAAGACCCTTTAACTTGTCACCGAATCTCCTCCTGGCTCAATACCCTTCAGGCATTCTTGTAGATCACTATTTCCCCTAAGAGAGCTGCTTCAGCCTTGCTATGAAAACTAATCATTGGTGGCTCAGGAAAACATTAGGCAGACTGATTAGAATGCTTTGATTCTGATCCTCAGGCCACTAAGGACTCCCTGATAATGGAAATGCAGTTTAATGTTCCTTCCGATTCTGCCTAGATGATATGAAACATCACCTGCTATCACAGACCCTGGGATGTCGCCCATTGAATTCCGCTCCAACAGGCCTGCTCTATATTAAGACTGTTCTCCCACTGCACAAGTGGAGAGCTAAGACACTGAGCCACTGCAGGAAGGTGGCCAAGCCAAAGGAATGCCTGGGTGACTCCAGTGGCCCGGGGAATGTGATTAAAATTCCTGCTCATTAGTGGGTTTTTGGTTCCAACATTACCACAACACAGTCCCTCTCTGATTTCAGTTTTACTGGCATAGATTCCCAGCTGGCAAATAATCTAAGCCTCCGGAGCACTGATGTTCGCCTTTCTGCAACATGGGGACGTTTCCAGCTTTGCTAGTGATGCTGGGCAGGAGACTATGCAGTTGGGTTGCATTGTCTGATGAGTCCTCCCCCCTATGCAGATGTAAAGGCCAAGAGTGACATGTAAAGTGGATAGAGAGCCGGGGGTGGGGTGGGGTGGGGTGGCGTCAAGATGAGTGTATTGTACCCAGGTACAGAAACAGAGCCAAGGCCGGAAGCTGCTTATTCAATCCCCACATTTTTGGAGAGAGGATCTTCAGGGTGCTTTTAGAGAACGCAAAAATGAACTGGAAAACAGACCTCTCTTTGCTTGAGTGTCTCAAAGAAGACAATACTTAAATGGAGCCTGGAGACAGGCTCAAGGTGGAAGAAACGTGGTTCTATCCTTTGAACCAGCTACGAGGGGCTTTTTTCTCAGAGCTCCATTCTTAGAGGGTCTGTTCTGGACCTTCAGCCATACACCTCCCCCGTGGTTCCGTGGAAACTCCAAATGTCACAAGCACTCAGACAAAAGAGTGTCACTTCTATAAAAGAAAAGGAGAAAACATTTCCTCTGCCTTGACTTCAGAAATTGCTGGATTCCTTTGATAACACTGGGCGAGGAGTCCTCCAGGGCAAGAGGTTATACCCTTTGGATCCTGTGTTCCCCTTCAAGTCGCTATAATTTCCTGTCTGAAGGGCCCAATGTCTGACTCCAGGGCATGTGGGCATCTCCTTATTGAGTATCACTGAGCCACAGTATGCTCAAGACTGCAAGGTTTCAAGGCCCAAGATGGCCAACAGAGATGCATGTTTGTAGGGGCAGAACATAGACAAAGCTTGTATGGACTAGGGTGTCCACCTTGTGAGCAAAAAGTGTGTTGTGACACTGGTGGGACAGTAGAAAAAGAAGAGGGAGCAGGCCTCAGGGCAGGACCACACCTTCCCCTGGTCTCCCAAGCTCTCCCTCCACTAGTGTCTGGCATGCCACTCCAAGGTATCTGAGAATTCTAAGCATGACCCAGCAAAGGAAGAGGCCAAATGGATTTTATTTATTTAATGTGTATAAGTTTGATTGCTAACATTAAAATCATTACACCTCTAGTAGGTGAACCTGCATTTGTATTCATTTCCCAGGGCTTTGAAAATATTAGGACCGGGCCAGGTTCTGACACACATCCTGCCCATTAACTGCTTCCAGGAAGAAAAGGGAAAGAAAGACTGAGCATTACCAGTATTTGGATGGTGGGAAGTAAAGGTACTGGGGGACTGGGTAGGAGGCACTCTGGAGCTACCAGAACCATCTAAGAAGGTAGAGGAAATTAAAACCATCAGGACAAAATAAAAACAGAGCGCTTTCTCCCTGTGGTTTCCTGTAAACTCAAATTTTTACAAGCACTCAGATTCTTTTTAAAGTTTCAGTTCTTTGTAAAAAGAAATAGAAAAGAAAAGAAAAAGAAAAAAATGTACTCTCTTCTGTCTTGGCACTTGTGGTTCCAGAACCCCTTTGATACCAAGAGTAAGAAAGTGCAATGAAGGGCTTGGACCGAGGTTTGATTCAAACCCCACTTCTCTCACTATCTCAGAAGCAAACAATGGGGTGAAAGAAAGCCTTGGCCAACACAGAGGAATTGAGTAGAGAAGCAACTCATTAACCTGGCAATACAAGTTTTCCACAATTAGGTTCCAAGTGACTAATCCCAACCCTGCATCAATTCCCTGCTCAGGCACAGTCTTACTTTCTTGGATGCACGGATCATTGGCTGGGGCAAGTCTCTCTTTGGTTTGCTCAGGGTGAGACGGCTCATCTGGCTGACGTCCGTGCCTTCCATCCTCACCCCACATCATCACTCTCCTGAAGCTGTGGCGCAACCAGTGGAAAAAGATGGTCTCATAGTTGAACTCACTATCTTAGTTTGCCTTTTGCCCAAAGCAGAGTCCCAGACAAGACTTGGGTGCAAGTGGCTAATTTGGGAACTGAGTCCAGAAGCTCAAATGAGGATATAGAGGAGGAGGGGGGTGACGGGGAAGGGTGAAAAGCAAATATGGTGTGCTGGCATCTCAGTGTACTGCTCACCCAGATTGCAGCTCGCTCACATCATTTTTCATACCATGGCACGTCTGACTTCTTTTCTCTCTCTCATGCAAGAATCCAATTATGTAAGTCGGGGCCAAGGCTGAGAAAGCCAAAAGCTCTTGTCCTATTTGTAAAATAATTTCAAACTATTCACACGTTTCAAGAAATTTTGATACTATCTGTCAAGATTAGAAGGTAATTGCAGTTACTTACTTACTTATTTATTTTCAGTTACCACTTACATTCAATATTATTTTTATTAGTGTCAGGTTATACAGCGTAGTGATCAGACAGTCACATACTTTACAAAAAGTGTTCCCTCCAATGTTTTCAGCACCCACCTGGCACCATACATAGTCATTATAATGTTATTGACTATATTCCGTATGCTGTACTTTAGATCTCCATGACTATTTTGTAACTACTAATTTGTACTTCTTAATCCCTTCCCTCTGACAACCATCTGTCTGTTCTCTGTACCTATGAGTTTTGTTTCTGTTTTGCTTGCTCATTTATGTTATTTCTTTAGGTTCCACATATACTTGAAATTACGTGATATTTGTCTTTCTTTGGCTGATTTATTTCACTGAGCATAGTACCCTCTAGGTCCGCCCATGCTGTCTCACATGGTAATGTTTTCTTCTTTAATATAGCTGAGTAATATTCCACTCTATTTCTCTTAACTTCTCTCCCCCATCTCTCCATATGATTCCCATCCGAGAATCTGGCATCCAGCTTCTCACAGAAACCTGACACGGGCCAGAAAGGAAAGGTCAGACTCAAGTGAACCAGTCAATTATTGGCTTTCCTTTTTTTTACTCAATCAATGCAATTATCTCTATCCCAGACCGAGTTGTGACAAGATGCGTTAGAAGCATACACATGTGCCATGAAGGGAATTGAACAGGATCTTTTTAGAAACCCAAACTCTAAAAATATAACAGTTCAAATGTCTTCTATGCAGAGGTGACAAAGAGGTCATTGATGCTTTGGCAGGACATTGGCCAATCAGAAAATGATGCTGCCCAATCACAGGCCATCACAATGTCAAATCAGGAATGGATGAGAAAAAAAATAACACATTTATTTGGTGAGAAGGAGGGAAGCCAATTACCTGACCCTTTCATAGAAGCCTCAATCAGTCATCAGGGATTTTCTAAGCCCCTTCTGTATATTGTGTTAAGTTTAGGCAGCAGCCTGAGAGACTTGAGTCAGGCATGAGAAAGCTTTTGCTGGTCATAATTTGGGTACTTAAATATTTGGGTGTATTTCCGCAGAAGTCTTGGGTAGCCTCCTGTTTTCCAGCTCTTATATATTTGTTAGATTTTGGGGGGAGAGGGCGGGTGAATACCAAATCAGTGGTTTCCTAGCTGAATTGCAGAAACCCTATAGTATCCTAAAGTCTAGATGTCTATAACGCATGCTTTAAGATCTGGTTAAGATTTCTTTCTTTTTTCTTTTAATGAAAATTTACCTTGTGGGAGGAAAATTTACTTTCGACTATTTAAAAAAAATAGTAATGGAAAGTGATACTTGTGTATTTTTATATCTTACATGTTGAGCACACCAAGGTTTGGAGTGCAGCTAAAGATTAATTCGTGTTTGTACAGACCTTGAAATCTATCTTTTCACGTAGCACAAACCCAGCTAATAGCAGTGTCATCTGTTAAGTAATCATGACCACTTGCAAAGACATACCTGCGGGGGCTATCAGCCTCCCATCACTACACAGTCCAAACAAGATGCTGAGGCAGATGTACAATTCCACCTGCCATCCCCAACTTCCAATTTAAAAGTGCTGCCCAATCAAAACAACCTCATTACTCTAATTGGCTGGCTTTTTAATAAGTAAATGTGATAAAGCTGCACTTATGAAAAAATTTCAAAGAAATATAACTCTAATGCCATTTATTTATGCTACTTACTGGTGTACCGTGTGGATTTATTTGGAAAAAGTAAAAAGTCATGATTAAAGATAAGTTGGAGGCAACTGGTTTAGATAAAGGTAGCTGGTGACTCAAAAAGTCCAATCTGATTACCTTATCACAACACAGGTTCCAATCATTATCAGAGAAAGTATATTTTAATATGAAAGAATATCTATGGTGTTATGTTATTAAGTGAACAAAACAGGTTTAAATGAACTAGATACAATACGATATTTTATACATAAACCATTGACCCTTCACACAGTTGAAAATCCAAATCCACATATAACTTCCGATTCCCCAAAAACTTAATTACTATTAGCCTATTATTCACCAATAACATAGTCAATTAACACATATTTTTTATTTTATATGTATTATATACTGTTTTCTTATAATAAAGTAAGCTAGAGAAAAATAAAATGTTAAGAAAATTTTAAGGAAGAGAAAATACATTTACAGTATTTATGGGGGGGGGGGAGCCCAACCCCACAAATGAGTGGACTCGCACAGCTCAAACCCATGTATTTCAAGGGTCAACTGCACACACACTACATATGCTTAGAAGAGACTAAAAGTGTATGTGTCAATGTTACAAAAAATATAAAAAGCCAATTAAAACTAGTGTTAGAAGAGACTAAAAGTGTATGTGTCAATGTTACAAAAAATATAAAAAGCCAATTAAAACTAGTGTTATATACTTTCAACAATAAAGATTTTTTAAATAATAAAAAATAAAAAATAAAAAATAAAGAATAAAGAAACAAACTAGTTTTATAAAGCAAAGCAAGGAACAATGACACGTCCTCGGCGTACAAGGATGGGTATGATAGATATTACTTCCAATGTGTGATGAGCCCGGGGTTTGCTGAGTCCACTCCATGTATTTTTTTCATTCATTTCTAGTTGGCTGCTTGGCAAAGAGGCAGATGTAAATAAGCAGTGAGGTGGTCATGCAGCTCGCTGGTCATGTGCCCTGGCTTAGACATATAGGCAACTGAGTCAAGTTCCAATTCTGTTCTTTAAAAGCTGTATAACCTTGAGCATAATTGACCTTGATCCACCTCAAATGTTCTCATCTACAAACTGAAGATCGTGCACTAGCTGGTTTGGTCCAGTGGGTAGAGTGTTGGCCAACGGACTGAAGGGTCCCAGGTTTGGTTCTGGTCAAGGGCACATGCCCAGGTTGTGGACTTAATCCCTAGTAGGGGGTGTGCAGGGGGCAGTCAATCAATGATTCTCTTTCATCATTGACATTTCTCCCTCTCTCTCTCTCTCTCTCTCAAATCAATAAAACTATATTTTTTAAAAGGGAAGATAGTCATACCTACTCAGTAGGACTGTGATAAAGAAAATTAAATATGCCTAGAGCCCTAGCACCATGCTTAACCCACAGTGAACGTCCAATCAGTGGCAGCTATTATTGCTAGGACCTGTTTTCTGCCACAAGCTAGTGAGGAAGGTAGCAGACATGTGAATGGATACACTATATGACAACCAATCATGACTGCCATGGAAGCACGAACAATGTGTTTTGGGACTTAAAGGAGACATCCTTGATGGAGTGAGAGCCAGGGAATCTGAAACTCCTGTTCATTCACCATAAAGGAAAGCAATTACTGCAAGCTTGGGCGAGATGTTTGGGTCCCTGACCTGGAAGGGAAACCCATGGAAGACAGTAGAGAGCAGAACTTCGGAGATGTGACAGCCTTTCTGATGCAGGTACACCCTGAGTGCTGGGCAAAGGTGTCCTGTTTCAGGGGACACTGGACATGTGTCTGGGTGGAATGGCCAGTCAGAGCACTTGGACAGCAACAAGGTTTGGGCTCAGAGTGACACCGTGGGCCCAGGGCTGCCTGCTCTTATTAGTTCTAGTTGGTCTACATCTTCACTCCCACTAGAGAACATGGAGTCCCACCATTCTCTGTCACTTGCCAAGCAGGGGTGTGTATCTCCTGCGACTCAGAATAAAGTTCTCTCCCCAACAAGCTCAACTCCCAGCCCACACCACATTCCCATTTTCAAATTCTGAAAGCTATTTCCAGTAGCTGTGCCCTTGGAGGGAGCAGGGAGAAGAGAAGAAGTTTGACTGATTGGATAGAGAGGAGGCACTAGATTTTAAAGATACAGATGCAAATTAGCTCCCAGCATCTTGTGCTATCTCTTGCCCAATGTAAGAGTTGAGCTTGGGAGATCAGTTATTAGTTTCTTTTTGGTCTTTTGCTGTTCTGATGAAATGGGAAGCATATAAAGAAAGGTAAGAACCTCCAAACGAGGATGATGTCAGCTAGAGAGGGTGGCAGAATCACACAACTGAATTAGAGCTGCAGCAGGAAGGGGTGTGTGTGGGTGGGGGAGGGGGAGGGTTAGGGTGAGCAGAAAAGCCAGGAGGCTCAGGGACCTGTGAAGCCAGGGGGATGAAGAGTCCACAGCAGAGAATGAGCAGTAAGGAAGCGTCTGGGAGGTGGAGCGTGAAAGGACTTAGAACAGGAGCTCGCAGCTGCCAGTGAGGTTCCATGCCTCTTCCCTTCAGCTCCTTGTGACTTAAACCGCCTCTAACTTCAGCTCCAGCTGCTGACGGTTCCTTTAGACACTGAAAACCTCCCACCCTACAGCTTCTCTGCCTCAGAACTGTCTCCAAAGCTGCAGAATCTTTTCAGCCAAGTGCAGGGGGGTTAATGAGGGTCAGGGAAGTGGGAGGTAAGGAGTGGGGGCAGAGGCGGGGTGAGGGAGGGACAATTATTCTAGGTGCATTCTGAACAGTTCCTCAAAGGGTCACCAATGAGATGTATTCCCAGTTGCCCAAAGCGGTAACCAGCTCAATATTTCAATATTATACATGCAATATTGATAGATTTCTCATCATTCCCTGTACCGATCTCTCTGCCTTCATTCCAGTTTCTTGAGGGCACCTCTCAAATAAACTACCTGCACCTTCGTCCTGCTGTTAGTGGGCCCCAAAGAAAAAGAGGATTGAAGGAAGGAGGTTGGTGGCAGCAGCAGCCACAACAGAAGGAGAACAGGTGTGGTGCACACGAAAACGTCCCAGGTTGTCTAATATTAATCACAGTGGCATGGGGCTGAAAGGAATCCTATGGCAGGAGTCTGTTTTCTCACCTTTAAGCAGCTACTTCCTCATCCCGGGCAGGGGAAACTATCTGAAAAGCTGCTTTGTACAAATTCCTCAATATCATTAACAAAATCAATGAAGTTTAATCATTATCATTAACAGTGACCATGGGACTTCTAGTACCAAAAGCCTCTTGTGCTGTTGATTTGTTATAAACCAATCTGATCAATGATAGGTGGGAGTTCAGCATGTGAATTATTTGCTCATTATACTAAAACTACCACCTAGCTCCCTTCCCGCCTCAATAGGACTTGTTGTTGTTGCTAATTCTCACCTGAGGATATTTTTTCCTTTGATTTTTAGACAGAGTAGAAAGGAGGGAGTGAAGGAAGTAGGGGGAGAGAGGGATGGGGGAGAGAGAGAGAGAGAGAGAGAGAGAGAGAGAGAGAGAGAGAGAGAGAGATTGGTTACCTTCTACACATGTCCTGCCCAGGGACAATGATTGAACCTGCAACCCAGGTACTGCCCTTGGCAGGGAATCAAACCTGTGACCCTTGGGGCTTTTATTTTTACCACATACCGTATTCAACAGGATCTCAAGTTTTCCCAACTCACAGGTGCGGGAGAAGCAAACTATTTTGCTTGCTCTTCTTTAAGCATTTGATGTTTATTCAGTTTTGAACATCTAGTTTCTAATACTTAACCTTTTATTATTAAAACTTTTTTTTTTCTTTATTGATTAAGGCATTATATATGTGTCCTTATCCGCCTGTTGCCGCCTCACCCTCCTACTCATGCCCTCACCAGCCACTGATGTCTGTGTCCATTGGTTAGGCTTATATACATACACTTAAGTCCTTTGGTTGATCTCTCCCCCTACCCCCATTCTCCCCTACCTTCCCTCTGAGGTTGGACAGTCTGACCAATGCTTCTCTGTCTCTGGATCGGTGTTCATCAGTTTATGTTGTTCATTATATTCTACAAATGAGTGAGATCATGTGATATTTCTCTTTCTCTTACTGGCTTATTTCACTTAGCGTAATGCTCTCCAGTTCCATCCATGCTGTTGCAAATGGAAATATTTTTTAAAAAAATCATTATCTATCACTCAAAACCCTGAATATGATGTTAGCCCTCAAATCACTTCTCTAGTTTCTTAGACACTCTCAGGGACATTGTTGGCCAGTGAGCATATATTTTACTGGGTAAGGATTTGAATTGTTGCCCTGTAAAAGAAAAGAAACATGTATTTCCACAGCAAAGCTATTTTCTTGACAAAATCGCTTTCTATGGATTAAACTCCTCATATCAAATATAGAATTCCCAGAATTATTCAAATAGAAAAATAAATTTATAAATGAATTTCAGAGAACAAGTAAGATGAGAGTGGACAGTTTGAAAGTGTCCTGTTGAAATAATCATTACAAGGAAAATCACTCATCAGCAGCAAGAAAACCATTTGGGTTTTTTTTTTCATGGTGCATAACGGGGGGGGGGGCAGTGGGGGAGGGGAGTAGGAAATGAGTTCTCGGAGGGAAAATTAGAGCCGTTATCTGGACTATTTGGGACAGCGCTGTGGAAGGAAGAAAGCTGTTACAGATCCACAATCTTTAGACAGTGCATGTTGCCAGTGGTAATTGCCAATGAGCTTTCAGTTGCGTTTTGCAGAGGTACATGGTGGAATAGTGGTGGTAATTAAACAGCCATAAAAGTCTGAAGTTGGCCTACAGACAAGAAGGCGTCTTAGCACGAATAGTCTTAACAGCCGATCTGTGGTGCTCCTCTCCAGCTTAAATAATGTTTGCCAGGACTCTCAGTCAACACTTTTTTTCTTTTTTGCATCACTCTGCAGGAATTGTATGGAGCCTGCTGCGATCAAGAGCTGGAAAGGCAGGAAGGTTGTCCCAGGCAGGAGTAGGAGAGATCAGACAAGCCCTTACCTGCTGACCCACACAGCACAGACTGATGTGGGATTTCTGACATGCGGGGTCAAAGTGTGCCTGGTCCTGTTGTTTGTATTTGCAACACGTGAAAACACTGTTTAGAACTTCAGGGGTGTGAGCAAAGAATGGGGCTGTGATGGTAACAAGCTCCTTTCTCCTCTGTGATGGCCAAGGGCCATGTCTGCAGAGTGTGAAACCTGCTGATGCAGACAAGAGGTAGGCCAGGGTGATAGGAGGACGCACCTTGGTATCAGGCAGATCAGTTACCTGAGGGGAGACTGAGAAAATGAATAGACTTTTCGGCTCTGTTTCCGGTCTGAAAAATAACGGTAATAACCTTGTAGGGTTGCCATGAGCCTTAAATGTGATCATGTGTGCAAAGTGCTTCACTTAGCACCTGGCACAATGATACTCATGCTGGCCACTGCTTTCAAAGATAAGGAAAGCTTCTAGATTTTTTTCTCCCCACACTATGTAGAATATTGCAACAATACCCAGGGTGAAGTAGAACCAAAATATAGTAGAGGAGATTCACCACGGCAGAGCAGGCATTCTTGTGTAAAATCTACTGGGCTGCGTGGTTTCTGATGAGATTCTCCATTTGCTGACCACTGGGTGCAAACATGGCGAACAAACTGTGTGAGTTTGCCTCCGTGCGGTCTTTTTTTTTCCCCCTGTGGTCTTTTTTTTTTTTTTAATATATTTTTTATTGATTTTCCACAGAGAGGAAGGGAGAGAGATAGAGAGCTAGAAACATCAATGAGAGAGAAACACCGGCCAGCTGCCTCCTGCACACCCCCCACTGAGGATGTGTCCACAACCAATGTACATGCCCTTGACCGGAATTGAACCTGGGACTCTTCAGTCCGTAGATCAACACTCTATCCACTGAGCATGTCCTGCGGTCTTTTTGCTACATCTCACAGTTCACACACAGAGGAAAGAATGGAGATGAAAATCCAGCTTATTAGCTAAATCTTTCTGAGCTCTTATGGGGTAGTGTGACCATGAAAATATTCTTTCTCTCACCCCCTCCCTCTTGCCTGTTGCCTTTGTGAATTAATTAGTTAAACAAAAAATATTTTTAATTGGCCCCCATGTGCTCAACAATTAAAAAAAAAAGTAATTCTCTTTTCCAAGATACAGAATTGTGTGAAATGTGTGCTTATTGTGGAAAAAAAATTATAAATATGTAAGTGCTTGTATATGTCTAGAATATTCTGGAAGAGACTGGAGCTTCTGGGAGTCATCATGCGAATGACCAGGTCAAAGTTCAAGCATGGAGAGTGCAAAAGCAATCATCTCAATTCAACATACAACAGATGCACTGCTAATTGGGGTTGGTGATAACCAACCCCAAAGTGATGTGCCATACATACCCCCATTGTTATAAACTCAAGTATCTATTCAACCAAACTGAGAACCTACCCTCTACCAGGGACTTTTGTAATGAATTGCTAATATTCAAGTGGTGAGCTTAAAAGGGACCTCAATATGAGCTTCATTTGGCATCAAATTCTTTTACAAGTGGAAAAATTACTTCTACTTATGCCTCTTCAATATACTTCATGTACACATACTGTGTACATATACCATATATATGGTAGATCACTGGGATGAATTGGAATCTCAGTTCATCACAAGTTGAGTTGACTACAGTCAAGTTAACATCTCTTACTTCAATGTCATTTTCTGTAAAATGGGCATAATAATCATCATTATTAAATAGTATATACCTTGAGAGAAAACTTAGCACAATGTTTACCATGGGGTGACTTAATAAATAATAACCAAGAAAAACAAGTACAGGTATTTTCAATTAAATGAATGAGCTGCAGTTTTATAAATCAAAGTCAAATTATACCCCGTCGATTTTAATTTGCCCAAGGAAGAAAAGAAAAAGAGAAAAAAAGAGTGCTTACTTCTCTCTTTTTCTTCCTTTCTCCAGTTAAAAAAAAACTACACAACCACAATATCAAGGAACCACACAGGTTCCCCCAAACGAGGGAGCAGATCCTTCTTTTCAGATCAAGAGAGAAGGAAAGATGGTCAGATGTGGGACATTAGAAATGAATCAAATAGGGTCAGCATCACTGCTCTGGGCCAGTTTATGGAATCTTGGATGAAGCATGTTTGGAAGAGACGCCGTCTCAGACTGCTTAATATTTCAATATAAAAGGTGAGCTCCCTTGCCTTCCTGCAGTCCCAGAGCATCAGTGCAGGGACGGCGAGCAGGCTCAGTGTCTCCTGGGGCCCACTGAGAGGAGGCTTGCCCTGAATCGATCAGTGACAAGTACCAAACCCAGAACCCACAGCCAAACCTGCAGATGTCCCCAGCAGAACCTTCCAGTCTATCCTTCAGCACCCGGGCTGTTACTGGCACCCTGGGCTTAATTCCAGGAGATGATTATGACTTGTTGAATTTTTAACTATCCCTAAAATGAACTTCCACTGAAAACACTCGGCATTCCCAAACGCCGCATAATTTCCGCGAAGGCGACGGGTATGGCAATTTTATTTCATGGAAATGGAAGCAGTGAGCAGTTTTTCAAAACTGGGGTTCCCTTCGACAGCCCTCTGCTGCAATTTGGCTTCTTTTAAGATGCTTGTCTCTCTGCAAGGGTAAGAAAATTAAAAGTTGGAAAGCTCAAACCTTGGTAAAGAGTTGGTATCACTGTCTATCTTAATAGGACACGCGGCTGTTCATTTCTTCAAAGCGCCGATATGACTTGCTGGTAAAACAGCTATTTCCTCAAGTGTCCTTAGGTTATCAAACACCTTCCTACAACTTGTATGTATGTTAACTGTTCATTCCTGCAACCTTGAACCCCACTGAGAGGAAGAAAGCATTGCAGTTGATGACTTAAAAGAAAAAAGAAAATGCGAAGATGCCCAAAATGATGTTTGCTGTTTCTTGCTGAATTCAGACTTCAGACTCTTCCTGTTATTACCCCGTTGAACCAGAAAAGCAGAAACTTCACTCTGAGGATGTGGGTTCTGGGTTTTTCAGCATGAAAAGTTTTGTTTTTCTTGCAGATCATCACACCATGTACTCTGGTTCAAAGCTGATTATTTCTATTTGGAACAAAGAAATGCCTTCTGAATAGGGAGCGCATACAACATTTCTTTGAGACACTTGCAGGCTGACAAATAGAATATAGCTGCTTTCATAATGGGCATAAGTCCACTCTGTCTGCCTATGATTTTAGAAGTTTATATTTGGGGTAAAACACATTTTGCAAGGGCCGATCAGCTATGGTCCTAGCCATCATCCCAATATGCCAAGGTTGTGGGTTTGATCTCTGCTCAGGGCACAAACAAGAATCAACCAATGAGTGTATAATGAATGGAACAGCAAATTGACATTTCCCTCTCTCTCTATTTATCTCTATCTCTCTATTTCTATCTCTCCCTTCCTCTCCCTCCCTCTCAAAAATATAAAAAACTACAGCTACTAGGCAATATCAAGAATGTTAGTGAATATGACAAACATCACAGGAGTGATGGAGAAACACGAACTTTACCCACTAGGCCTTGATTGAGAGTAAAATATATATGTATGCAAAGGATGAGGTAGACATATATCATTTCTGAGAAATACAAAGTGGAAAAAAATGTGATGATTTCTTTCAGAATCAATGGGTGGCCTGTTCCTTCCTCTTCCTGAAATGAGTCATCGTACCTGAGGGATCAGGTTTTGCGCAGATAAGAATGTCTATCTGGGTTAAAAATCTGGCTGTGGTTTTTAATTGAAGGCTAGGAAAGGTGGCTGGCAATTGGTGATGCTCGCATAGGTGTCTTTATCATTTTTCTCGCTGAAACATCAGTCTGGGTTCAGGACATACTAGTAGAACCATGGACCTGCAGGGCCTCAGACCAGTGAGTGACTCTTGATCTCCAAGCAATAGGTCTGTTCAAACAACCAAGCAACGTTTCTCTTTTGACTACTGCCTTCTGTAAGGATGTTGACTAGGAACTGTAGGCTCTTTGATCCCTTCTGGAAGAAGGCATAGAATCTGGGTCTGTGTGTCTTGATAAAGTCTTTCCTAAGTAATGTTGGCTAATCAGCTCCAGCCTAACAAGTACAAACAAACCTCGCCTTTCTATTCTCTTCCCCCTATAAACTTTCAAAATTTTCATTGATAAGACCCCTAAGGGATTCAAGAGGTTGGTGATATAATTTCACAACATGCAGTGCTTAGAAATCATAAGGCAAACTCTATTGAAACTCCAGGATCCGGTAATCACAAAGGAGAGAAGTAGACATTGCCTCAAGGAGGTGTAGGCTGGTGTGATTATTTTATTGTAATTACTAGTTTAACATCTTCCCCACTCTACTGTAAGCTCTGGCAGAAAGGTAAAATATCCATCTTGTTCAAGGCTATAGCCTCAGGCTTGTAGAGTTCTGGTAGTAATAACACCAACCTTAAGGCTTAGCAGAAGGAATTAAATAAGATCAATGAATGTAAAGACCTCAGCATTGTGCTTAGAATATACCAGATTATCGATAAATATTTTGTTGAATGAAAATAATAGAAGAGCAAAAAGAGGAGGAAGGCAGCTTAATTTAAGAAGTTCAAGTTTGCCAAAACCTATTTGACTCAGTGGATAGAGCGTCGGCCTGCGGACTGAAGGGTTACGGGTTTGATTCTGGTCAAGGGCATGTACCTTGGTTGCGAGCACAACCCCAGTAGGGGGTGTGCAGGAGGCAGCTGATCGGTGATTCTCTCTCATCAATGTTTCTAACTCTCTCTTCCTCTCTGTAAAAAATCAGTAAAATATATTTTAATAAAAGAAGTTCAAGTTTAAGTTTTATTTGCATCACAGTCAAGAAAACTAATATTTACTTGGTGCTCTAGCACGTGCCAGGCTTTCTACTGCCTATTTAATTCCTGATAGCGATGCTAAGAAGTAGGCACTCTTATTACATCTCTTTTTAGCTGAAGAGGTTGAGACCTTTGGGAAATAATACTCCCTATTACAACCCCTAGTCATTCATCCTAGCTCTGTTCCAAGGCTGCCACCAAACCAAAGCCTCAAAAATAATACTTTAAAGCTGAACAGATCATGTCCATGAAAGCCCCATGCAAACTGCAAAGCTCAATACAAGCATAAGTAAGGTATCTAGCCTAAGTGAATTGTGTGCATCATCATTAAGGTTTTTTTTTTTAAGCCAAAAAAGACAAGATTTTGGTGTTTGTTTGTTTTTTAACAAACCTATGCCAGCCTCAAGAATCCCCAAATCTCTGCTCCATTTTGTTCCAACAAAAGAGTTACCAGAAGACCACTTATCCAGCATTTCTGTAATTTAGAAATAAACTAAAACTGCAAAGCAAATCATTCTTCATAAGAATTGTTCTTCTGTTTGGAAGCTGAGGTGGGTGTGCCATGGGAATAGCAATGAACAGTAGAAGCAAAAGCTATTCTCAGAGTGTGAAAAATCCCCCTTTGAAACTATGTCCAGACAAGTGTTTACTGGAAAGCTCTTGTTATTTCAAGAGCAAGAACAGAATTAATCTGGAGAGGGTTCCATGCATTATTAAAAGTATATCTTCCCTTTCCAATTTACCTGAATCACCGCCACCCCCAGCCCCTTCTGTCCTCAATCAATGAACCTGCTGACATTGGCAGATACAGGGTCTCAGTGGTTACCAGAAACCAGTAGGGCTCTAAAGGTGAAAGGTAATTACTTTATTTCCTATCCATGGAAACAAGTTAGCCCAATGAGAAGAGAGGACTTCAACAGTGGGATATTCTCAGACAAAGGTATTCAGTCAGATTCTAACACAAAAGGGTACTTTTGTCAAAATAAAGGGGGGAATTTCCCGAATTAGCCAATTTGGCTCAGAAGATAGAACATCAGCCTGTGGACTGAAGGGTCCTGGGTTTGATTCTGGTCAAGGGCACATGCCTGGGTTGCGGGCTCGATCCCCAGTAGGGGGTGTGCAGGAGGCAACCAATCAATGATTCTCTCTCATCATTGATGTTTCTATCTCTGTTTCCCTTTCCCTTTCTCTCTGAATCAATAAAAATATATTTAGGGGGAAAAAAGAATTTTCTGATGAGACATTTTTTTTCTAGCATTTAGGAACTCATGATGGAGAGCAACACATAAGAACTCCCAAATGAACTCAAACTACCTTTTGTAGAGGAACTTAAATGAACTGTTATTTGATGTTGAATGGGAAATATTTAGGCATAGAGGGAGAAGACAAACAAGAAAAGGAGAAAGGGTCAGAAAAGTTCAGAGTGCCCAGTGTTTGGACTGAGGAATTAAACACATGTAAAGAGCTGTCATAACAAAAAGATTAATGTTTGGTTCCACACTCTACTGACATTTACCTCAACTACTAAGTATTAAATATTTACAAAGCATTTGGGCTTGTAGAGTGCCTTATAATTCTTCTTCAGATTTTTGCCTTCTGTCCAGATGGGGAAGTGTTGCTATTAGTCCTACTTTATTAGTGAGAAAGTGACTTATCCAAAATTACTAAGTTAATAGAAGATTTGGGCTGGCATGAGCGAAATGATACTCATATTCCTAGAATACCTAATTCAGATCCTGAGGAAATCCATCAATGGTCCTAAAAGAAATTCTATCAGAAAGCAATTATCTGCTTCTTTTCTATTTAAAAAATGTCTGTGACCTGTGTTTGCCACAGGCAAAGATACTAGATTCTTCTTTTTTCCCTTTGATTCTTTAATTTCAGTGATATGAGAAGAAATGGAAGCGATGTAAATATGGCCAAGGACAAGATGAAGTTCAGAGCAGCTGCTTCCTTACTAATGTTTACCTTCTCAGCTATGAAGCTGTCAAGGTCAAGAACTTGGCACATAGGATATATTACATAGAATACAGCAACTAAATTCAGGTTTCTCCATCGCTTCCACATCCTTCTTCTGTGACCTCTCAAGAAAGCATCATCCATTTCCTTTATGGGATTTCACAGTCAAACAATAATAATAGTCACAATAATAATAACTAATAGTTATAGAACATTTTCCATGCATTAGACATAAAGCACTTTAAACCTAATTGCTCATCTAATCTTCACAGTAGCACTACAAAGTGGTTACAATTACTGATATAACAGCCAATTTACAGATGTGAAAATTGAGGTGGAGAGAATCTAAGACTGATTGCATCACAGCTAGATTAGGATTTGAACCCAGCGCTCATGCTCTTAATCACTAGGCACATTAGCATCACATCAGTCTTCTGTCTACATTCTAATGCCGGTCAGTGTTTGCACACAGGATGCATCTTCTTGGTGTTCAGTGTATCCATTTCCACTTCCTATAGGTCTCTTCAGGATAAAGCTTGGTCCTCGCATAATCATACTCCAGATATCCATTGAAGTCTACCACGTCTTTGTGGCAACACATTGGTTTTATTTCCTTGTATTAAAAATCTCTAGGTAACTTCGATTCAGGCTCTATACATTGGCATTCAGATAGAAGTATGGTATTTTAGCCACTCCTAATATTTTTAAAAAATATGAATCTGAGCATCTTACCCACTTTTATTCTTATACATCAAGTGTGTCTATAAGCAGGTTCTTGACCAATCTGGTTCTTGGCCTGTATTTATATGGCTGGAATGCTAAGAAAAAAGGAGTATGTGATTAAGACTGTATGTGACCTACAAAGCCTATAATATTTATTATTTGGTCCTTTCCAGAAAAAAAATTCTGATCTCATGTTTTATATAATTTTGAAGGTTTACCAGAGAAATGGATTTTATATTTTCTCTAGGCATTTGCTCTATCCACTGCCCAAGTCAGATTTGCTCTTCATCCAATCAGCTCATATTGGAGGGAATAAATCAGGAGAACATAGATGTGATCAACAATTAGTGGCATGCTGGGAGCTAGCTTGCACAATCAATTATATACACATCTTTCCAGATCAGCATTCGGTGATTTTTGCTTAGGCAGCCTGGAACCGGCCACGTTGGGAGTATTTACAGCATGGAAATTGGCAAACACTATCAATTTTACCTAATCATATGAGAGTAAAATACATCCTAAAAACTTATTCCCCCAAAATATCTTAAGGTATGTATTGGATGGCTATGGTAGGAGATAAAGAGGTGACTATATAAATATTGTCTTTTATAAAGAAAGTTGAGAAAGTCAGAGCCCCAAACTCAGATATCAACAAAGGCTGGGCAGGTAGAATGCACAGGTGGATGGGCTGGATGAAAAACAATAGGAAATACAGGGCCTGTGGAAACAGAAGAAAATCAAGGACACTCCAATAAAAATAAAAACCAAGCCCTCTGCCAGCCACGCTAAGCAGTGCCTGTCCATTTATGGCCCTGGCTTTTGGGGAAGCATTTTGAGATAGAAAACTGCCTTTAAAAAAACATTTCCCTGCCTCTCCTGTGTATTTTATTGCATTGGTTTGAAAAGCAATAGAAAAGATTTTCATCAGGGAAAGTGTACCCAGGACTATTGAATAAGGGGATAAGTTATTGAGAGAGGTGATTGGCTCACTGCTCTGGAGGATGTTTCCAAATGAAGGCATCGCATTCATCTGAGGCCATTTATTTTCTACAGAGGCAGAGAGATGGATGGACAGGAGGGCCCCTGAGCATCCCACCCCAGCTGTATGACCCTAGACCAGGGGTGGGCAAACTTTTTGACTCGAGGGCCACAATGGGTTCTTAAACTGGACTGGAGAGCCAGAACAAAAGCAACCTGACCATGCTGACACTCTCATCTTGGGCTGCTGGTGAAGGAGCGGAGGGGAGAGAAAGAGAACCCTCTGCTCTTTCGGCTCTGCTGGGCCAGATAGAACAGCCGAACGGGCTGGATCCGGCCCACAGGCCGTAGTTTGCCCACGACTGCCTAGACCGAGCTTCCTGCTACAGATGGGGGTAGAAGTTTCCAGACTCTCAGACATTAGTTAACTATTTAAAGCCCCATGGGTGGCATTTCATTAAGTGTTCCTTTTAGCTGCTTGAATACCTTTGTACACTGGAATAATGGCTGTGTGTCTTAGAATAAAACGTTTTCTTCCTATTTCTGGCAATGATCAGACTGATCGTCATTATTTAGATGGGAACTCCACACAAAAGTCAGAGGAGTTCCCAAACACAGCACGAATTTCTAAAATCTAAGATTGTCTCCCTGTGGCTCTTACAAAAGGACGGACAGATCAGTCCACATATTGTCATAGTGATTCCTGGGCATAAGCCCTACATCAAGCCTCCAATGATTCAGAAGAGAGAATACCCAGCATATAGAAATATCCAAGTGTGCAAAACTAAGACATTCCAAGGAAATGTAAAGTGAGGGTCATCAGAGGAGCTGCCCGATCCCGGAGGGTGAAAGAAAAGCAATGCATTTCCGAAGAAGATGCAGAGAAAGGGCGCTGAACCAGCCTTTGTGATCACAGAAGAGCTTGTCAGAAGCCAAGAGGCTGTATCCTAGAGACACCGCAGAAGGTGGGCAAAAAATTCAGCACAGCAAATGGTCTGTTTTGTTCTTTCTGTCCCCCATCACTGACATTGTACCATTTATGTGTTATGATCAGGAAGAGCTGTGACTTAATTGGCTTAAACTGAAATGCTTAAAAAGCCTTCACTTGTTTTCAGAATTGCTATGGACTAAATATTTTCGTCCCCTCCAAATTACTGTGTTGAAATCCTAACCCTTAGGATGAGCGTATGAGGAGGTGGGGCCCTTGGGACGTGCTCCACCCTCATGCATGAAATTAGTGCTCTTATAAAAGGGGTCTGAGAAAGCTCCCCGTCCCTTCTGCCATGTGAGGACATAGTGAAAACACCACCATCTATGAACCAGAATGGGGGCTCTTGCCAGACAAGGAATGTGCCAGTGCCTTGATCTTGGACTTCCTAGGCTCTAGAACTGTGAGGAATACGTGTTTATTATCTATAAGCCACCCAGTTTATTGTATTTTATTATAGCAGCCCAAGCCGACTGAGAGCACAATCAATAGTTACTTATCAGGGAACTGGAGACCCTTCAGTGTGCACACAGCCCGAGCAATGGTGAAAGCTCATCTTACACAGACAGTGGGGGGCCTGCATTTGCTTCTAAAAGTCCTAAAGGGCCAAGGTGACTGCTGAGAAATTTCTCAAAGTGCCCTACACGGTACTGTGTGTGCAAACTTCTAGAGTAATTCTTACACACAGACAAGTCCTTGGAACAAGAGACCTCCCAGAGGAAAGGTTAAAAAGTTCAACAAGTCCATGTCCGGACAATAGAGCCATTCTTCCTTTAAGACAGCTATCAAAACTCTAGCTGTTCTTGGAAGGTAGATAAAAGTCTACAGTGTGCTTACTTGCCTGCCGGGATTCTGGTCATTCCGGGAATGGAACCCTAATGCAAATGAATAGACTCACTTTTCTCTTGCGCATGTTAAACAAGGTATGAAGTTGGCAACTTGCTCTGACATCTTTAGGGTCTAGGTCGGTGGCTGCACTAGGGAAGCAGAAACTCTTCTTTAAGAGGCTTTCTGCTCAACTGTACTGCAGGGAAACCTGTGATGAGTAGGGATAAAGTATGGGAGGGCCATCCCAAGGAAGCTTAATCTTAAAATGACACCGGGTGTCTGATTGTGTTTCATTATCACTTGGAGTTTGGAAATTGCACATAACACAGAGGTGATTACAAAAACGCTCTCGACACCCTTTCCGTGGCTTCCCGATACCTGGCCAACAGCATTCTTATTAAGTGCTATCTGTAAGGCAAGCAGGAGTAACCAGACTATATGAACAGACAGCTGAGTAAAGGGTCATGGGAAGAAGTCTTGTTCAAGGCACTGCATCAAGGAAGGAGGCAGAAACTGGTGGAGTTTGATTTGCTTAAAGGTAATGCTCTATCTTCTATAAAGTAAGACCCTGTGATCTATGAATAAACCATTACATAACAGCAGGGAGCTTAGCTGGTGACTGGGGTGCTTTTAGAAAGATGGGGCTTTAAAATATATATATATATATATATATATATATATATATATATATATATATACACACACACATATATATACACACACACACACACACACACACACACACACACATATATATATATATATATATATATATATAAATTTTTTTTTAAATTGATATTTTTACAGAGAGGAAGGGAGAGAGATAGAGAGCTAGAAACGTCAATGAGAGAGAAACATTGACTGGCTGCCTCCTGCACACCCCCGACCGGGGATGTGCCCGCAACCAGTGCACATGCCCCTGACTGTAATCGAACCCGGGACTTTTCAGTCCGCAGACCGACACTCTACCACTGAGCCAAACCGGTTTCGGCGGATGGGGCTTTTGTGGGATGTCACCCTTGTTATGTTGGCAGGTGGTGCTGAAGTAATCTCTCTGTTGCTAAACTTGTGTGTCTCAGACAAATGCACAGAGCACACTATTGTTAAACCACAGGGCTCAAGACAAGAAAATGGGTTGTTTTTTTTTTTTTGTGTGTGTGTGTTTGTTTTTTTTTGTTTTGCCAAGGAATCCCTCCTACAAGAAGCTAATGGGCTGAGCAAATTCATGTCTTTCCCCCATTTATTTCTGGTTCATTAGAAAGAGGAGCCCATTTAAAAAGGTGCATCTACAATTTATAATAGCTAAGATTTGGAGACAGCCTAAGTGCCCATCAGCAGATGAGTGGATTAAAAAACGTGGGTACATCTACACAATGGAATACTATTCTATAAAAAAGAAGGAACTTTTACAATTTGCAACAGCATGGATGGAAATTGACAGCATTATTAAGCGAAATAAGCCAGTCAGAGAAAGATAAATATCACATGATCTCACTCATATGTGGGATATAATGATCAACATAATTTGTTGAACAAGAATAGATCCAGCCGAAACCGGTTTGGCTCAGTGGATAGAGCATCGGCCTGCGGACTGAAGGGTCCCGGGTTTGATTCCGGTCAAGGGCATGTACCTTAGTTGCGGGCACATCCCCAGTGGGGGGTGTGCAAGAGGCAGCTGGTCGATGTTTCTCTCTCATCGACATTTCTAACTATCTATCCCTCTCAATTCCTTTCTGTAATATCAATAAAATATATTTTTAAGAAAAAGAATAGATCCAGAGACAAATGGTAGGGGAGGAGGGGTTGTTAGAGAGAACTAAAGGACTTGTATGAATGCATATTAGCATAACCAATGGACGCAGATACTGGGACAATGGGGGCTTGCCAAGGAATGGCTGGGGGGGGGGGTCAATTGAGGAAAAAGGAGACTTATGTAAAACTTCAGACAATAAAAAAAATTAATTAAAAAAAAGAAATTTAAAAAAGGTGCATCTACATCTCCTACACTAAAAATTAACTAGTTCCTCTCACTTCCTTCTAAAAGCAGATGAATCCATTTAAGTGATGATTAATGCTAACAACACAATTCCCTGTCATGGAAAGATGTGTAAATTCCATAGGCTATACAAGAACCAGCAGAAAATGCAAATTACATATGTATCTCTTGTCCACGCTTTCAATGTCCAAAGCACCCAGTATTGTCATGTTTTTAAAGACAAACTTAGAATTAAAATAAGGGTCTAGCACAAGGGTTGTCAAACCACAGCCCGTGGAGCAAATGCTCCTGTGTTTGTAAATCAAGTTTTGCTGGAACAGCCACACCCGTCATCTGTAGTAAGGCTACCCTTTACTATCGTGGCTTCTTTGGGGCTACCGGAGAGGTGAGTAGTTGGGACAGGGACCTCATGGGCCACAAAGCCTAAAGTATTTACTATATGACCCTTTTCAAAAAGTTTGCCAACTCCTGGCCTAAACTTTCTCAACTAAAAAAGTCAAGCAGGCCGAAACCGGTTTGGCTCAGTGGTAAAGCGTTGGTCTGCGGACTGAAAGGTCCGGGTTTGATTCTGGTCAAGGGCATGTACATTGGCTGCAGGAACATCCCCAGTAGGGGGTGTGCAAGAGGCAGCTGGTCAATGTTTCTCTCTCATCCACATTTCTAGCTCTCTTTCTCTCCCTGAAGAGTCCCAGGTTCAATTCTGGTCAAGGGCACGTGCCTGAGTTGTGGGCTCGATCCCCAGTGGAGGACTTGTAGGAGGCAGCTGATCCATGATTCTCTCTCATCATGGATGTTTCTACTTCTCTCTCCTTCTTTCTTCTTCTCTGAAATCAATAAAAAAAAAATATTTTTTTTAAAAAAGTCAAGCAGGTATTTTCCAAAACAAAAGTCACAGACTTAAGATTAATTTTTAAAAATAAAATGCATTGGGGGTATTATTGGTTAATTAAATTATATAAATTTCAGTTGTACAGCTTTATAATACAGCATCACATTGGCATCTGTCAGGATACCAACCAAAATGCATACATTAGCTGTTTCTTAAAATGGTTTTCACTTTATTACTAAGTATCGGGAATACCCAGTGTTAATGAAGGTTATAGAATGACATTTCCTATATTCAGACTGTAGACCTTTCTGAGGGAAGTTTAATCTTGAATATATGCAGAGCTTTTAGCTGATTAATGCCACTTAATTTACCCTAAAGAAAAGAAGAAGTAGTGAATAAAGATTTAGCTACAAGGATGTCAACATGGGTGCTTTGTAACAGATAAATAGAAGGCAATATATATAGCCAACAACTGTTGTATATTCATTCAGGAAATGAAAAATAATCATGTAAAATATTATTTCTTTTTTTTTAACCAGAGAAAGGTTCCCATGGTATATTTTTAAGTAAAAAGGACAGGTGAAAATAAAGATTATTGATTATGGTCATATGTTTGTATATATATCACACACACACACACACACACACACACACACACACATGCATACACAAACAAAATAATCCAGGAGAAGACACTAATTTTTAAACATGGTTGTCTCTGGGTGGAGAGATAAAAAGTGATTTTCCCCCTCTTCTTTCTATTTTTCCCTCCATAAGAAATGCAGTTTACACTTTACTAGGCATTCTCTGTTTGATGAGATCTTGAATAGACTTGTCTGCCAGCGTTTCCCTGTTGGACGCCTGCGGAAGAAAAACTGTTGGCTTCTCTAATTAACCCAAACACTTCACTCCCCGTTCTCTGCGACCAGGCGTTCTCACGGAGAAATTACACGCCGACTCCAACCAAACAAGCTCTGTTGTAGCAACCGTTGACATCCTGTCCATCCTGCATGTGAAGGCTCTTACCGGCTCCGTATTAGACCAGGGAGCCGTTGGCTTGGGAGTGGGGAGTCCCCCGCCCCTTTCCAACTTGCTCTAAAAATACACCGATCCACAAAAATAGAGATGACGGAATACAAAACATGTGGCCCGCATCCTTCCATGGTGTGGGAACTGTGGTCTGGAAATGCAATACAAAGGATCTGTTTTCTGAAGCATCTGGCACATGCAGGAAAACTGCACAGACCAGAGAGGAAGGGGGTGGAGAAGGGATGGGCGACCCGGGAAGGCCACGTTCCTGCATCAGGGGCCACGGGGCCACGGGGCCACGTGGGAGCTGCCCGGAGGAGGGGAGACAACTTAGTTCTTGGATTTACGATAGCACTTGACAGGGACATAAAACTATGAAACTTCCTTCCAGGGGCAGCGTTAATACTTCAGTGCCCAGCAAAAGACGAGAATGGCGCTAAAGACATCTCCTTGTCTGATGGCGGGGGGCCCTGTTCTGGTTTCAGTAAGCCCTGTGTGCGGTGCAGACACCCCAGGCTCTGGAGCCACACAGACTCGAGCGGTTAAGCCTCCCGCCCTGTAACGTCACAGCTGCTGGACTTAGACGAAGTCATTTGCATTTCATGGGGCCTCAATTTCCTTTTCTAAAAATAACGGAAATCACATCACCAACCTTGTGGTAATTTGTCGGCGTTAGCAATTAGATATGTGATGGGAAGTACAGTGCCTGGCCTTCGGGAAGGACATGGCAGAGACCAGCTGTTTTACTGATGGCATAAATATAAGTAATAATTGCCGAAACCGGTTTGGCTCAGTGGATAGAGCGTCGGCCTGGGGACGGAAAGGTCCCGGGTTCGATTCCGGTCAAGGGCATATACCTTGGTTGCGGGCACATCCCCAGTGGGGGGCGTGCGGGAGGCAGCTGATCGATGATTCTCTCTCATCTATGTTTCTGACTCTCTATTCCTCTCTCTTTCTCTCTGTAAAAAATCAATAAAATATATTTAAAATATATATATAAGTAATAATAAAAACAACAGCAACATTATTTTCAATGCCGGTGATAATGAAAATAATTCAGTTTGCCTGGTTTTGCAAACTCTGAATCAGAGGGAGGTCTGAAAATAATTCTGAGGGCAGCCTTGGAGGCTTTCACTGGGAGATCTGGGTTGGAGCCTTATGTTGAAGTAGTTCTTCCAATCATCTGTTTTTCCTCCACTTTTTAAATGGACTGCCAGGGCAGACAGTCCTCTGGTTGCAGAAGGAAGTGAAAGAGAAAGAGAAAGCGTTCTTTCTCCCCTCCATGTTGGCAGAGTTGGTTGTGACTGACGCTAAGCCTTCGATGACTCCTTTCATTGTGTGCTGGCAGTTGATCTGACTGCTTACTGAGAAGCCAGATCTTTTTTTTTTTCCTTCTTTTTCTCTTTAGACTACTTGCATGTATTGATTTTTCCGTGTGTAGGAGTTGGATCAATATACTCTCCCTAAGCCACTACAACCCCTCTCTATATCTGCCTAGCGCATTTTATCCTGCTTCTCCGGCAGTAGCTTGTGGCTGTCTGGACGCTGGGAAGAGGCCCTCTCTTGTGGTTGCCTGTTGAGTTCTTTGCTTATTATAAAATGTGAGGAAATGCTGATAAGGGTTTTCAAAAAAAAGAAAAGAAAGAAAACTGAGACAGGCTTTATATTGCCACTGGAAGCCCAGCGAGGTGTGGCACAGTAGCTGCAACCCGGGGCTGCAGTGAAACCCTGGTGTGGAGGGTCTGAGCTGGTCCTGGAACCCCTGTCTGCTGAATGCCCCGTGATTACGTACCTCCGCCTCCCGAGTCTGAAGTGTTCAAGTCTTTGTATCAAAGTCATGACCTGGCTCTTTCCAAGTTTTAGTTTTCACTTTATAAATCTCTGGCAATCATGGGATGTGAACAGAAAGTTCTGCTTTCGATGGTTTAATTGAATCAATCATATACATGGTTATTTTCATTATTGAGAAATATTGAGACAGCTCGTTTGATCTTCCAGGCCAGCTCTCTCTACCGGAGACACATTATTCCATTACTTAGGCTAATAATTCTTCCTTCTTTCCATCTTTCCCTCTTCTTTTCCTCCCTCCCTCCCATCCTCGCTCCCTTCCTTTTCATCCTTTCCACCTCCTTCGTTTACACATTCGTCAACATGCACTCCATAAAAATCAAAGGCTGCTTTATTCCTAGCTCCTAAAATAATGCCAGGCACATAACAAGCCTCTAATATATACTGTTTAAATGAATGAATAAGTAAGCCCCTTTGCCAATCATTTCGTTATTACTCCTCAGTAATAATATGGCAGTCATTTTTACTCCGTCGCATCATTATGATGTAAAGCATTCATTTTTTTAAATCATTCTTTTATAAGCATTACTCCACAGTTTAAGGTGACTACTACAAAGTGGAAGTGACTAAGCTACCTGCTTAGAGCTGGGGGAAGAACATAACAGATAAATGATGGTGAGAGAATTGAGCAGATAACTGCACGAGTAAATAGATCGGTCTATGTTCTATGAAGAATAAGGATGATTTGAGAACATACTATTGAATAAGGAAACCTGATGCTGGGCAAGAAGAAACAGGGAGGAGGACCTGGTTAGGCCAAGGTGCCCTGAGTTAGTAGTGACAATTCAGCTGGGACCTACAGAGTGGAAGAGCTAGCCATAGGGAAATTAAGATCTAAGCTGGGAGCCCAACCAGTGTTGCTCAGTGATTGAGCGTTGACCTATGAACCAAGAGATCACAGTTCGATTCCTAGTCAGGGCACATGCCCGGGTTGGGAGCGCGATCCCCAATGGGGTGTGTGCAGGAGGTAGCTGACCGATGATTCTCTCTCATCACTGATATTTTTATCTCTCCCTCTCCTTTCCTCTCTTAAATCAATAAAATATATTTTTTTTAAAAGAAGGCAAGGCCGAAACCGGTTTGGCTCAGTGGATAGAGCTTCAGCCTGCGGACTGAAGGGTCCCGGGTTTGGTTCTAGTCAGGGGCATGTACCTTGGTTGCAGGCATATCCCCAGTGGGGGGTGTGCAAGAGGCAGCTGATTGATGATTCTCTCTCATCAGTGTTTCTAGCTCTCTGTCCCTCTCTCTTCCTCTCTGTAAAAAATCAATAAACTATTAAAAAAGAAGGCAAGGAGATAACATGTAGAAAGAGTTGAGATGAGAAGAAATATCTAGGAACTGTGGAAGGGCTTTTAAGGAACACAGTGAACAAGAGAAAGAGTGGTGCAAGATCAAGATGAAAAGGAGTGAAATTGAGGATATTTAGAACGAGGTATTGGCAAGGCTTGATAATAAATCCATAAAAGGGTAGAGACAAAAGAATTAAGGATGGGTTCAGGATTCTAGCCAAAAACAAAATGGCTTTTTTTAGAATTTTAATTCATTGTCTTAGATACAGGGTGTTGGGGAGAGAGAGAGAGAGAGAGAGAGAGAGAGAGAGAGAGAGAGAGAGAGAGAGAGGAAATGAGAATGTAAATGTACATAAATTGCTTAGCAAGCAGAGCTGCCCATGATCTGGCCTTTCCCTCTCTAATCCCTTCCCCACCACTACGATTCAGGCAAAAGCTCACATTCCCCTAATGGTTCGTGCATTTGCTTGCCTTTTCCTTTCTATCTCCTATGCATGGGATCTCCAGTCACCATTTTACACCTAATTAAACTTTCCAGCTTTTAACAACACTCAAGAGTCACTTCCTCTCTGACACCTCTCAAAATAGAACTGGCACCACCTTTCTTTTTTTTAAAAAAAAAAATATTTTATTGATTTTCAACAGAGAGGAAGGGGAAGGGATAGAGAGCTAGAAACGTCGATGAGAGAGAATCATCGGTCAGCTGCCTCCTGCACACCCCACCCGGGATGTGCCCACAACCAAGGTACATGCCCTTGACCGGAATCGAACCTGGGACCTCTCAGTCCACAGGCCGACGCTCTATCCACTGAGCCAAACTGGTTTCGGCTGGCACCACCTTTCTTCATTCCCCACTGCACCCCACAGCAGCATTTTCAACCTTCAATGCTTAGAGTGGCAAGGGGTACATATGCAAAGGAGGGTCCCCTGTGTGTAAGTGAACATGTCTGTATTGTACACAGTGTGGGGAAGGAGGAAGCTGTGGCTGTTCAAGAGACAGACAATCCTATCAAAAAGGCCACTCTTCAATTACTTCATGCAATGTGAACTAGGGGCTAATGTTACCAGAGGGTGTGTGTGTGTGTGTGTGTGTGTGTGTGTGTGATCTCCCAATTTTCCAATATTAACTCAAAACAACATTTTCTATTCAACCTCTGAGCAGACCATTATAAATATGCCAGCTTATTAACCTCTGATCTGTGGATTTCATCTTAATTGTGTTTATTTATTCTCTTGAATCTCCCCAATCATTTGTATTATATTCATTTGCCTTGAGTGTCTGAATGTTACCTTCTTGAAGGCAAGCACTGTGGTATATTTATTCAGTCTTTGCATCCTATAGGCTGAGCCCAGGGTCTGGCTCATAGCAGGAGGTCAATAACTACTTTGAATAAAGGCATCTACATGCTCAGTCATTCAGTAGAGATGTACCAAGGGTCCATAATGTGAACTTGAGTTGCTAAGCTCCTAACTACCCCAACACCTATGGCTTGCCTGAAATTCCTTCATTAGTGATTTATTTGTGGAGCTTGTCTTTTGAGCTATCACTTTATGTAGAGAGCACACAAATTCATTAATCAAATTCATCTTTTCATATGTGCCCTCTCCTAAATCACTGCCCTATGATGCCAGCCACTGTGTTCTGACTCATGATAAAGTTGCCAATAGAGTTTGTAAAGTGATCTCTGATCCCCCCGGGGCGGGGGGGGGAGATGCTCCAGAGAAGGTAATTAATTATAAAATAATTGAATACACTGGGTGTGTCTCGCCTCCTGTTTCAATGGAATCAACTCACCAAGAGTCACCAGTGCTCATTTGTCCAGAGAAGAAGGAAGCTGAAAGATAAGAATGTGAAGCAGAAGGGACATGTCCATCTGTCATGAGGAGCAGGTGGAAAATGAAGGGCTGGCTTCTATTTCACAAGCAAAGCCAGCTTCATGCGTGAGCAAAGGGAATTGTAATTTAAGAATGTGAAAGGCTCCTGGCAAATTTAGAAGTCTGCTTCCTTCCTTCAACCATTCTTCCAATCTAATAGACTTCAATCCAAATGTTGAAAACTCACAGAATCAGCCTGCTGCCTAGCTATGTGGCACTGTTTTCTAAAGAGAGAAATCAACAGTCTTGGTGGCTAAGGGATTCCATCTAATAACTGACCCCTGATCACCAGCTGTCAGATTCAGAAAACTAAGGAATGAAGGGGCAGAGTCACAGAATGGAGAAGTTCCAGTGACAGGACGATGGACTAAGACTCAGTGTACAAGCCAAGGGTCAAATGAGGACGCTAAGTTATCTCAGGAAATGGGGGGTGGGGGGATAACTATGAAAAGATAAACTATGAATTTTGATGAAATCAGATAGGCTATAAATGTATTGCCATGACCCCTAGAAAAACTATGCGGGGATGTTCGTCACTAATGAAGGAATTTCAGATATGACAACGGCATAGAGGATATAATTTGGAACAGGAAGGTTTTTCAAAGTCACTCCTTATATGTGTTTATTTCTTCTTCTCTTTTTTTAAAAAATTCAGCCCCTTCATCATACTGCCATACCAATAAAATCTTAAAAACTAGATTTTATGTGTAAGAAGTCTGTCCCCACGATCGTGTCTCTACCTGCAGTGGTGACAATATTGTTATTGGCACTGGAAGAAAACGTCTGGTCTCACAGCTGGCCTACTTTTCTTTTCCCTTATGCATTTGGCTCATGATTAAAGCTTTTTTTCCCCGCATGGGCCAATGAACTATTTTACTTAAAAAAACGTTCTCAACTCAGCAGCTCCATCAGTGATATCATCTTGAGCTACCTCCTTAAACTCTACAAGCTTCCATTTTATTTTCTGTAACATGGGGATAACGGCAGTCTGAGGATTAAAAGAGCAACATGTAAGGGTTGAGTAGAGGGTCTGCACACAGTGGGTGCCCAGTAAATGCCGGCCGTTATGATCAGGTAGCTGCTCTAACCCATTCCCGTTTGTTCACCGTGTTCTAGCTTAAAGCAGTTAACCACAAATGGTGCAACCCAGCACACTGCTCAGCACGTCGCTTAAAATGTTTTAGGGAATCTTGGCATTATAACCTGCTACCTGTTGTTGGTGAGGTCTTGTATTTTTTTCTTGTATATAAACCTCCCCCAAAATACTGCTTCATGTAGTTGTCTCGTTAAAAGTGACATGCACAATGAGAAAAGAGCATCCAATTGAAAAGGATAATTAACAAAAGCCAAGCCTAATAGGAAGGCAGGTTTATTTGGTTCATTAGCAAGAAGGTGATGAAAAATCCATTTTGACATCAGGTCAGGCAACTTTTCTAACTTCCCAGAAACATTCGGGTTAGCAAAAAACAAATAAAAATAACAAAGTAAAAAAAAAATTTATATATATATATATATATATATATATATATATATACACACACACACAGCCGAAACCGATTTGACTCAGTGGAGAGAGCGTCAGTCTGCAGACTGAAGGGTCCCGGGTTCGATTCTGGTCAGGGGCATGTGCATTGGTTGCGGGCACATCCCAAGTAGGGAGTGTGCAAGAGGCGGCTAGTCGATGTTTCTCTCTCGTCGATGTTTCTAGCTCTCTGTCCCTCTACCTTCCTCTCTGTGAAAAATCAATAAAAAAATATCTTTTAAATATATATATATATATATATATATATATATATATATATAATATGTATTATGTATATATTTTTGATCCATAGTTAGGAATCAATATATGTGAAGGGTTACTTAATTAATGATATTCAGAGTTTCGACTGCACAGGGGGTCAGTACCTCTAACCCCCGTGTTGTTCAAGGATCTACTATGTTAATATTATATAGTTTAAAATAGCATTGTATTGATTAGTATAAAAAATATATATATAATTTTTAAAACCACAGATCTGAGATGATAGCAAGTGGTAGCAAATGGTTGAGCTGGACTTCAGACCCAGATTAATCCAACTCCAAGGCCCACGCTCTTGTGAGTAATGGTGTATTGTCATCAAAGAGATCCCTAAATTAGGTAGGACTCTGCACTACATGGCATCCCATTACCTGATCCTCATTAAAATTCTCTATCCACTGAGCCAAACCTGCCCTAACCGGTTTGGCTCAGTGGATAGAGCGTCGGCCTGTGGACTGGAGGGTCCTAGGTTCGATTCGGTTCAAGGGCATGTACCTTGGTTGCGGGCACATCCCCAGTGGGTGAGGGGTGTGTGCAGGAGGCGGCTGATCAATGTTTCTTTTTCATCAGTGTTTCTAACTCTATGCCTCTCCCTTCCTCTCTGTAAAAAAATATCAATAAAATATATATTTTTAAAAAGATTCTAGGACCCATCATGAACTTAGCTACTAACATCGTGTCACTCCCTACACTGACCACCCCCAGCATCATTTCCCAGTTATTTGCTTTAATTTTTAACACAAACCTAACACACCTGGCATAAAAGCATTTTTTGTGTGTGGGGGGGTGTTTTTTGTGTGTGTTTTTTCTGTTTCTTTCATTAGAATGTGAGCTTCATGAGACCAGGAGCTTGGTGTTGTGTATAGAAGTTCACAGCAATAGATTGCAGAAAGGGAGCAGCTCGGCTACAGAAGAAGACCCATCCCAGAAACAGGATTTTCACCTCTGTGTCACTAGTGCCTGAACTAGAAGAAGAAGAATAGGATGGAGCAAACATTAATTTATTCAATGGATGGATGTAGAAGGATGAATGTTGATGGATGGATATGGATGGATAGAGGGGTGGCTAGATGGATGAATGGATAAGGTGGTAAGGCTAGATTTAGTGCAGTGCAGGACACACACTTGGGTAATTATCTTAAAAAATTCAGAGGTGTTTATTCACAGGGTGAGCTTTGGGGACAGCAAATTTATCTCATGTGAATAAGTATAAGAGAGTAAAGGGAATGAAAGCAGGAAAAGTAGGCTAACGTCAAACTTTGGACAGCCTCAAATGCCAAGACATTTAGCCAGCGTAAGAGTATGAAAACCACCTTTCTCTAGTCGAGTTGAGCAAGTTGAGCTGGCAGGCCCTGTAATAGCTCCAGAGAGGAATCCTCTCTACCCTTAGGGTCTCTAATTGCTGACCTAGATGGAGTTCACATTCTGTCCAAGTTCCTACTGTAAGTTGGGATAATGGAGCTTTGATTTCCCTCAGGACAATTGACCTGAGGTAGAAAACAAGAGAAAATCAACTGCTAGTTTCCCAGCAGCCAAGGTGCTGAGCTTGAAACGTAAGGCCTGCAGGAAAAAGAATTTGCTGTCCTAAGGCCTCCTGTTTGCCCGCCCAGTCCATCAGGCCACATCTTCTAGTTGTCTTTTCCAGAATAGGATGTGTCTCATCTTTTTTTTTCCCCCCATGAGCACAGTAGGTCTCTAACCACAAGCCCCTTAGCTGGGAGATGTCAGGAATTCAGGTAGTAATGATGCCAGTAACCACAGCTATCCATTATGGAGCATCTCCCCATATGCCAGGCCCTGGGCTACAGTCTGGGTGCTGGGTATTCATCAGTTATCCTTACAACAACACTGCAAAGAGACTCAGTCCATTTCTCAATGTCACACTTTTACTCAGTGGGAGAGATGGGATCAAAACAGATCTATCAGGTTCCCAAACCTGTTTTCTACTCAAAGGACTGCATTCCGACATGATACTGAGTAATAGGTCCTGCAGCTGCCAAGGCAAAGCGAAGCAACCATTAAGAGGAGCGATGAGGACTGGGGCAGGGTGGGGTGGCCCGGCAGGGTGATTAAGGACAGGTCGAACAGGGAGGGTCCAATGGGAGTTAAAAGTAGTAACTCAGAGATAGGACACTCAGGCCAGGAGGTTGCCATAAAAAGCCAAGTGGCCAGACATAGAAGCTGTACTTAAATATTTGAAAGGTCACAGAAAAGAATGGGTTCACTTTTTAAGCAAATATATTTTTACTGATTTCAGAGGAAGAGAGAGAGAGAGAGAGAGAAACATCAATGCTGAGAGAATCATTGATCGGCTGCCTCCTGCATGGGCTCTATTGGGGATTGAGCCTGCAACCCGGGCATGTGCCATTGACTGGAACCAAACCCAGGACTTTCAGTCTGCAGGCCAATGCTCTATTCACTGAGCCAAACCAGCTAGAGATGATTCAATTTTTAAATAAATTTTAAGAATAATTTGATTAATTTGATCGAAACACACCCAGACTGTACTGTACTGCTCTCCTTAACAAGACCTGCTCCTCAAGAACACCGTTTTACCAGAGTGACTGGGCTTTTACCTGGGCGTTAGTGGCCTGGAGATGGGAAACACCCAATTCTAGCCTTTTCCAGTCTTCCTGTCTCACCTAAGGGGTGACAAAGTGTCTGAGAACCACTTGTGAAGAATTTTGTAGTCAAATTTACTCTTTTTTTGTTGTTGTTGCTTTTCTTTTCATATTTTTCATGAAGAGAAACCATAAACAAGGTCAACATTTAAATGGGAAACATATTTCCAACTAATGGGTGGATAATTTCCTTGAAATATAAAAAAAAAATGCCTACAAAAGTTAATCAACCCAACAGAAAAATGGCCAAAGAATACAAACACGAAAGGAAAATAAAAGGCTCTTAAATCTACAGTGATAGAGACTCACGAAGGATTGAGGCCTGGTCATCGGATAAAAGAGTGCTGTCCCTTCCCCCACACCTTGCTTGCCACCACATCAATAGGATCCTGTATAATAACAGAGGATGACAGCCGAAAAGAACTGCGAGGCTCATATCCTATGTGTAAAGGAGTCTCTAGGGCAGTGGTTCTCAACCTTTCTAATGCCGCGACCCTTCAATACAGCTCCTCATGTCGTGGTGACCCCCAACCATAAGATTATTTCCGTTGCTACTTCATAGCTGTAATCTTGCTACATTAATGAATCATAGTGTAAATATCTGTGTTTTCTGATGGTCGTAGGCTCTACCTGAGGGTTGAGAACCTTTAGCAGGGTCATGACCCCCAGGTTGTGAACCACTAGCAGGGTCACCTAAGACCACCAGGAAACACAGATATCTACATGATGATTCATTAACAGTAGCAAAATTACACTTATGAAGTAGCAATGAAAATAATCTTATGGTTGGGGGTCACCACAACATGAGGAGCTGTATGTATTAAAGGGTTGCAGCATTAGAAAGGTTGAGAACCACTGCTCTAGAGAAATCTTTGGCCTTCTACCAGTTCGCAATCCGGAAGAGAGCCCTCACCTGACCACTCGGCACCCTGCTCTTGGCCTTCCAGCCCCCAGGCCTGTAAGAAGTACATTTCTGTTGTTTACAAGGTACCCAGCCTGTGATATTTTATTACAGCAGCCGGAATAGACGAAGACACTTGTCCTTCAACTCACGGATTGCTGCTTCTTAGTAAAAAATAGAAATTCTGAAAAAGAGCCAAAGCAATTCTTTACAAGAAAATACGACACATTTTCAAAAACAACTTGTTTTTCTCAACTTCTCAGAAGTTTTCCCACTTTCCGTGGGACAACCCCTCCATGACTAGAAGCCACTGCCAGCTACCACAATGGAGTCCAGAGCACTGCGTTTGATTCCTCGCTAGGCCCTGGCTTTTCTTTCAGGATTGTTTAGTGAATTTCGGGAGTCACTTTATAAAAGAGCGCTGTGAGCACCGGCTGGCACGGGGCACGAGACACACCAGCATTTTTATAAATGTCACTACAGCTCTCGTCACTGACAAAGGCCCTGCTGTTTTCTGCCAACCTCAGGGCCAGCAAATGGCACTTTAGAAGGGTGGCCGTCCTGCAAAGCAGGCGAAATGTTTACCCGGATGAGACCAGCCAGGAAACCCATTTCCTTTATCCCCTAATCAAGATGAAAAGAGGGGCTGGGTCATGAAAGGCTGCTTATGAGGACCTGATCCTTTGCTGTCATCTCTCGTTACCTTCATGAAAGAAGGGGATTGTTTGGGTTTGGGGGGGGGTAGGGAAAGACTCTACTTGATTTTCCAATCCAGCTGCTATTCATTCCTAGGCTTGTTGCCAACATAAATTACTTTGCCATATGTGCCATTCATTTTCTAGTTTAGATTACGATCTAGCGTTTGTACGGTGCTTTCGGCCTATTGATCTAATCGTGGACCTTATTGTTATGTTGTCCCCATATCTCTGTAGACCCGATGCTGTAATCTTTGGGCACAGGGACCTACTACCTGTTTAACCTTTTTTGTTTCTGCCCCAGAATCCCATATAGTGTCAGGACATGGTGGCACTCAATAAATGTTTGCTGGAAGAAGAAAAAATTGCTTGGCAATGGAATTTTTCCTGAATAGGATAATATTAGAAATGGCTAATATTAACTGAGCATTTGATTTTTAAGAGTGCCTGTCAACAATCCCTTGTGGTTGGTAATGTGGGTAGTATCCCCATTGTATAGATGAAGAAACTGAGGCACAGGGGCATGTAGCCAGACGCACAGCTGGGACGGAAATAGCCCCGTTGACTCAGAAGCTCACAGGCTTGGACTACACTGAACCATCTCAGAAACTGTTACCTCTATCACAAGGCACATGACTTCCATGGAAGTCTTTTCATTTCCAGTTGGTATACATCCTCCATATCCCATTAACTTTATGTGCTAATTCCCCTCCTTCCCCCCCCAAACTGCTTGGCAATGACGCCTGTTGTAAAATGCAAAGCTCTTCTAGAAAAGCAGCAGAGCACTACAGAAATAAGGAAGGAAGGCTTCCTGCAATACTCAGAAATGGGGAGCTTACCAAGTCACACAAAAAACAACCCTGCAATAGGGAGCCGACTCCATTGTTGGACCCTAATTGTTAAAATGTCCTTTCTTCCTGGATGAGCGGAAATTGACTTCCTTGTAGCTTGTAGTTTGGCCGGTCTTTTTGTCCTATCAGAACTGACACACTTCTCTTCTACAGCCACTGAGCTGATATTAGAGCTAGTTCCTGGTCTTTCTATATTTATTTATTTTTTAGATACCAAAGGGATATTATTAGTCCAGACTGTTTTTAGTACATAAATGTATGGGTCATTTTAAAACAATGCATCTTCAACAAAATAAACCACAGATGGATCATGATGTAAACTTATATAATGGAACCAAATATATCAAAGGAAGGATGACCTTTAAAAATAATTGTGAGGTAAGAGGTAAGGTAGGCCTTTATACATATGACACCAACCTGAATTTCACTTAAGGAAAGAAATTAATAAGTTCGACTATGTAAGCACTTTTTAAATTTCTGCATAAAAATACCATTAAACAAAGTCAAAAGACAAATGGAAAAATATATCTGCAACTAAGGAGAGGCTATTTTTTTCTTTTTACAAAGAACACCTAGAAGAGTTAGTCAACCCAACAAAAATGGGTAAAAAAACAAACAAAAAAGAAAACCAGGAAAAGGCTCTTCAATCTACAACTTTACTCTAAATAAGTGAAATGCAAATCAAAGCTACAATGTTACCTCCCCTGAGCAAGATAAATATTTTGATAACAGCCCAACCCACATGGCTCAGTGGTAGAGTGTCTATGAACAAAGAGATCATGGTTTGATTCCCAGTCAGGACCCATGCCTGGTTGTGTGCTCAATCCCCAGTGTGGGGCATACAGAAGGCAGCCAGTCTATGATTCTCTCCCATCATAATGTTTCTCTCTATATCTCCCCCTCCCTTCCTCTCTGAAATAAAAAAATACATTAAAACAACAACAACAACAAACTAGAACACATACCCATATGTGTATGCAAATGCAGAGACTATATCCAGAAATCTCCACAAAACCCGAATAGTGGTTGGCAACAGTGGTTGCGTCTTGGAAAGGAGCTCAATGACTGGGAGCCAAGGGGAGGGGGAAAATTCCTTTCCACTTGTACTTCTTTTATACCCATTGATCTCTTTATATATATATTTTATATAGTCAAATAAATTAATAAATACCCTTCAAAAATCCCTAGCCACCCTTAATTACCCTATGACACCTAAATTCTCTCAGAGAATATGTATCTGGTAGAACCCACTAAAGAAAGCAGCATGGTCACTCTGGACCCCAGTCCGGGCCTTGTCCAGTTGGAGTAACCAATAAATATATGTGTAGAGTTTCGTATATGGAGCATGAAAGAAAACCATAAGTCCTTCTGACAGATAGTTTGTGGTCTCCTGAATATCAATTCTCCCTTTCCTCACTAACATTAGAACTTTTATTTTACTTGGGGTGGCTAAATACCCAGCTCAAGAGAAAACCACATTTTCCGTCTTCCTTATAGGGAGTGGTGAATGGGTAAGATATAAGCAGAATTTATGGGTATGGGTTCTAAGAGAGCTTTCTAAAATATATACATTTTTATTGATTTCAGAGAGGAAAGAGAGAGAGAGAGAGAGCTAGAAACATCAATGATGAGAGAGAGCTTTAGCCAGTTTGGCTCAGTGGATAGAGCGTCGGACTGTGAACTGAAGGGTCCCAGGTTTAGTTCCAGTCAAGGGCACATGCTGGGGTTGCAGGCTCCATCCCCAGTAGGAGGCATGCAGGAGGCAGCTGATCAATGATTCTCTCTCATCATTGATGCTTCTCTATCTCTCTCTCTCTCCCTTCTTCTCTGAAATCAAACATGCTAATTAGACCCAACACCCAAACTACCTTCTGTATGTCCCAAAGCCACAGCTGCAAGGGCCAAGTCCCTTGTTCAATTTTCATACATCTGGCTTCGTGTGTGTGTGTGTGTGTGTGTGTGTGTGTGTGTGTGTGTATGTGTGTGTGTGTGTGTGTGTGTGTGTGTGTGTGAATGATGAAAGAGAATCATTGATCGGATCATCTGCCTCCTTCTCACCCTCCTACTGGAGATCCAGACTACAACCTGGGCATGTGCCCTTGATAGAAATTGAACCCAAGACCCTTCAGTTCGCAGGCTGAGGCTCTATCCACTGAACCAAACTGGGTAGGGCATAAGAGCTTTTAAAGAGAGAGAACTTAGGTGGAAGAAGTGTCTTTCACTGTTGCCCTTCCCCCTTCCTGTGACTTGGATTGTGGATTTATTGGCTAGAATTTCAGCAGCCTTTCTGTGACCTTGAACATGAAAGGCAAATACTAAGGTTGGTAGAATTTAGGGAGACAAGGAGCTTGAGTCCTTGATAACTTCATGGAACCACCCCTGGATCACCTATGTCTAGACTTTATGTAAAGAGACAAATCCTTAATTTTAAAAAAAATATTTTTAATTGATTTCAGAGAGGAAGGGAAAGGTAGAAACAGAAGCATCAATGATGAGAATTGATTGACTGCACACCCTATACTGAGGATCAAGCTCACAACCCAGGCATATGCCCTGACCAGAATCAAACCATGACTTCCTGGTTTGTAAGTCAAAGCTCAACTACTGAGCCATGCTGGATAGGCAGAAATCTTAACTTTTAAAGCTATTATAGTCAGATCTCTTACTGAGCAGGCGCATAGACTTAAGTGATACACTCTTTTTAAAATTTATTCAGCATTCAGAAACCTTCTTAATCTCTACTTTAATAAGGCATTAATTACACTGGCATTGGGGGACTATGGAAATGGCAAGGGCATGGTGCTCACCCAGGATATTTACTGACCAAGTGCTGAATAACTACTGAGAGCAAGGCTCCCTCTCCTTTTTTCCCTCCTCTCCCTCTGCCTCCTTCCTTCCTTCCTTTCTCTTTTTTTAAATATATTTTATTGATTTTCTAGAGAGGAAGGGAGAGGGTTAGAGAGTAAGAAACGCCGATGAGAGAGAAACATCGAATAGCTGCCTCCTGCACACCCCCTACTGGGGATGTGCCCGCAACCAAGTTACATGCCCTTGACCAGAATCGAACCTGGGACCTTTCAGTCCACAGGCTGACGCTCTATCCACTGAGCCACACTGGTTTCGGCCTTCCTTCCTCTTTTTAAAGTTAAAGGGCCTGTTGGGAGGGAAAGCTGACTGCTGTGGGCTAGTATTTTACCTACATTCCCTCACTCAATCCTTATAACAACCAGATTGTTCCATTTTTGCAGATAATGAAATTGAGAGTCAGGAAGGATAAATAATTGGCCCAAGCTAATAAATAGCAAAGCCACAATTCAATCCAGGTATGACTGATTATAAAGCTCATATGCTCAACACAAACTATCTCTTGTATTTCTGAGTTTTTGTTCCCTGCGTTTTATAGTGATGCTCTTTGGTATATAAAGTTTCTAATCTATTATGTCTTCATTGATTATACCATTGAAACCACCCAGTCTCTTGATTAAAAGCTATTTTCCTCGTATTGTTATGCACTTATCTTTTTTTAATGTATTTTATTGATTTTTTTTTTTACAGAGAGGAAGAAAGAGGGATAGTCAGAAACATCGACGAGAGAGAAACACCAAGCACTTATTATCTTTTTAGTATTAAATCATTTAACACATATCTGAGCACTAACTCTACACTGCCAATGCCAAAGTAGATAAGACATAAAGTCTGACTTCAAGGCAATTAATTATAGAAGATATTAACTAATAAAATACTGTACAGTGGAATAATTGATAGGAGAATTTTTATTCATTGGGTAGTGAATGCAAATTACTACATATTGCTTCATAATTGATTTTAAAATAGTAAGTGCTTCAATAGACACATTTAACCCTGTGTATTTGCTATATTGCATACACTTTGGACTTTATTATTGTTCTGTTGTTTCCTTGCTTTTTCTTGTCCACTTTTCTTCTTTTTTTTTTTTTTTCTATACAGGCTGTGTTTTATAGCCTATTCCCATTTAGAAGACAGACATCCTGTTTTTAATTATACAAACAGTAATCAGAGTTTTTTCATAAAACATCTTATTTACCTAATCTAAATAAAAAAGTGTTTGACAAAGTTTTAGAGATGAACAGAAATTTAGTGCCTATACATCTCTCACCTCCACTCTCCCTGTTATCCAGCCTTTACTGATTTATCTGGGTTTTCAGCTCTAGTCACTACCTTGTACTTTTTTTTTTTAATTCTCTTTTAAGAACATTTCTTGTCCTTTGTATTCTAGTTGGTTTCCATAGTTACTGCAGTCATTAGCATCAGTTCTTATGTTGGCCATTAGTATTTTTATTCACCTGACCTTAGAGTTCAACCCAAGCAGGATGATGATTCTCTGGGGATCCCTGCACTGGGTGGGAAGCTGGAATAAACTGCTTCTAAAATCCCTTCCCACTCCATTGTACTCTGTAACAGTACAGTGTCTATAAACTGTTCGTGCACATATCATGCTTATGTATTTCCATAACACAAACAGATTACATGGTAGGTGTGTTGCTTGGCTTGCTTATCCACTCTGTAGACCTTGAAAATGCTAACAACAACAAAGACAAACAAACTAAAAGGCAGTAGAGATATCAACTGGTATAGTTGTTTAGAGCACAGCCTATTTTAGCTAGACTACCTGGGTTGAAATGTGGGCTCTGACACATTACTGTGTGATTTCGGGCAAATCACTTAGCATCTCTGTGCAAAACAAGAGCGGCCTCAACAAAAAGTCTCTGTTCTCACTGGGCTTTAATCAGTCTTTGTTGTTTCTTGAGAACAGTGCCATTATTATTAGTATCCTCGTAACTGTAGTCTATATCGTTCCGCAATTCCCAACACTAACCTCTCTCACACTTGATAAATTATAAATGAAGACTCAGATGAATGAAAGGAAAGACGCTACTTCTCTCCTTCCCCAGCCGTCCTGCTGGGATCACTCAGGGATGATGGTCCCAACCCAGCCAGGCGTCGCTCCTTTTGTGGGACCTGAATTATTTAACTGCCACTGCATCCCATCGTTTTGTTGATCATCCGATGCACCAGGCAATTGTTTTGATGTTCTAAGTGCATGGCTAGAAAAAAAGGCAGATATTCCTGTCCATGAAACTTGCACAGCAGAGGACATCCAAGCCAGGAACTATTAACCTGGACTGAGACAACCTCACTTGTACAGGATCACACCACAGTCTCCCACAGAATACACTGTCCTCTTGCTGCTCAAGTTCAGGCAAAATAGCACCAACCACTAACCCCTGGCCATGTGCCAGTATCCTAAAGCCAAGCATGATTGACACATGGTATTCCATCACATTCTGTCCACCCCCCCACTCCTCTCCCATTGAGAAGTGGGGCCCATTTCTCTTCCTCTTTAGTCTAGATGGGCCCTGGGGTTGGTCTGACCTATAAAGGTTGGGACAGAAATGATGTGTAGTGCTAGTTTCTGCGCTTAGGCCTAAGAGACTGGAAGCTTCCACTTCCTGCCTCTTGGAAAGCTCGCTCTGGGGCCTACCATCAGCCCTATAAGCAGGCCAACTCTCTGAGGCTGCCATGCTGTGAGGAAGCCCAAGCTAGACACAGGGAGAGGTGCAGAAAGAATCCTCATCTGGCCCAGCCATCTCAGCCCAGGTTGCAGACATGTGAGTAAAGACTTCAGATGCTTTACGATTGGACTGCAATTAAATCAAGACTGCTCAGATGAGTACATCCACTCTGCATTGCAAGAGAGAATAATACTTCTTTTATAAGTTATTAAGCTTTGGATAGTTTGTAGCATAGCATATAAATGCCTAACAGAATGCTCAATATTTTCCTCAACCTGATGTTATTATCATGTGCTTTACCCAAGCGCACATAGCAAATGTGCTGTGGGGAGGGCCTATGACAGAAACAGGTCTCACTCCTAGCCAGGTGCCCTCTCAGCTACACAGAGTTGTTCTCACTAGTGAGTGGGCAGTTGGTTATAACCAGCCACTGTATTTTATGGGAAACGTTTCTATGCACCCTAGCTGTCTTTTCTCTCATTTCAATATCTGCCTCTATAGTTAATCACTCTTGGATGCCTGTCCTATTAACTGTACATTGTCAGGTAGCTTCTCCTCCCAACAGACACGAGAAAGAAGCACATTCACTTTGCAGAAAATGAAGCCAGTGCGAACCCTTTCGTAACTTCTCTCACCTCATTCCCTACATCTATCCCTGCCTTCATGACATGAATCATACTTATTAATAGGGCATTTCATCTGGCCAGTGTGGTTCAGTTGTTTGGTGCATTGTGCCATGCACCAAAGGTCTGTGGGTTCAGTCACGGGTTCGACTCCTGGCATATACCCATGGTGCACGTTCCATCCCAAGTCAGGGCGAGTACTGGAAGCAAATCATCGATGTGATCAATGTTCCTCTCTCACATTGATGTTTCTCTCTATATATCTCTATTTGTCTCTCTCTAAAATCAACAAAAACATAACCTCAGATGAGGATTTTAATAATAATAATTTTTCCTATTTTGAGTGCTTACTGAAATATTGGACCTTATAACCATTTAGCTTTCAATATTAGAACAGAGGATATAAATCCTGTGTGCAAGAAATACCTTAAAACACTGACTCTTAACTATGAAATCTCTAACTTAAATGGGCCATGTTTATTTTCTTAAGTGGTTTATTTCTGGTACCAATCTTTTGCTACACTTAAATTTATCTGGGGAATGGGAAAGACAGGCACATTTATGGAGTAATAACCTTAGAATAATGTTAACAGGAAGAGTCACTTCGGATCGACTATTTTCAGGTTGTCCATTCAATAGAAGGGTGGCAGAAGTCACGTGAGGAAGTCAGGCAGAGTGGACAGCTCAGTAACGTAGGGCCTGTGGCTGGAATAGAATGGGGCCAGCAGCCCAGCAGCCCTAAGAAAGGAAACTGCTCTGTCCCACAGGGAGGTGAACAAGGTTTTGGGAAAAGAGAAAGGCCCAGGGACCCAGTCAAAAATTAGAATCTCAGAATCCTGAGAATGAGATAAAAGAAGATCAGAATTTATAGAATTAAAGAAAACCATGGGTGATGTTCTCTTTTAGTCTCTATTATTTCTGTTACTCAAAGGGTGGAGAAAAGGTTATCCTTCAGGAAAATGCACCTGAAAAAATTCTGCATTTGTATGAAAATAAGTAAAGGAGAGAGATAGGGGGGCGGGGGATGTCGAAGTAACTTCAATTAGCTCACAAGTGTCTAAATGTCTTTGCTAAGAAAGTGAATAAAACTAAGATTATGTGAATGCAAATGGAATATGCTAATATTTCTTTCTAGTAGTCAGTCCATTTTGACTGGAGAAGCCCTTAATTGGTTTCTGTCTTTGTCCCAGTAGAGATTAGTTTTCAACTCAAGGATCTGAGTTGAAAACAATGGGTAAATATGCTGAAAACAAAATAAACCCAAACTGTCTTTTCCTTGAAACTTGACCCCAAACAGAGTTTTCATCAAGCTCTCTAAACAAATTTATAACAGGAATCTTCCAAAATATGCTGTTCTCATGGTTTCTTTTGGGTAACAATATGTTTTATCCCTGTCCTATATCTGTCAGTAATCCTCTCAGATATGAGGTGAGGGGCACACTTTTAAAATGTAATGTAGAGTACAACAAAAAAGGCATCGATGTCTCCTGGCATCCAATACCACCAGAGTCAACAATAAGGAAATAAGAAGGGTGGGGACATCCAAAACTGTGTGTGCCTGCCCCAGACAGGGCAAAGGAGAGAACAGCCCTTAAGCTTAGAAATGTGGGTCCAGAGCAAAAATAATGGAAGTTCTCTGGTCTAACGCAGCATCCACCAGATTTCATTCAAGGCTGGGAGGGTCCTTGGAGGAAATGGGAAGAGCAAAAGGAGGAAGGGAGCTAGAAAAAAAATAGAGGCAGTCTGAGAGTAACAGCTTTCATTAAAAGCACCACACGGGTGCCATTGTTTCTGATGGCAACATCACTCACAGACCAGGGGGAATGGTGGTCCCCATCATTCCCACAAACCCACAGAGGATACTCATGCAAAATAAGAAGAATTTCTTTAAAACCTAATCAAGCAGCGGGTACTGAGATCTAAAGGAGAAGTTGAGATCTAAAGGCCATATCTGAATGGATTTGGAGTCATGTGGGGAAAGCTTCTTAGAAGAGCCTATTTTGAATGAGCCCTAAAAGGCAATAGATTGGCATGGATAGGAGAATAGGGTGGTATCCTGGAAGAAGCCCAGACCATGTACAGACCTAAGGCTCTATCCACCTGAAGAAATGGCTTCTGATTGCTCATTCCTTTTCATTGGAGTAGCTGAGAATATGGGTGGGAGTAAAGCTGTCTGGTCCTTTAGCAATCCTCCAGGTAATAGGGGGGAAAAACCATGTGACCAATAACTATGATACAGAATGGCAAGTGTGGGGGCAGGAGGATTACAGCCAATATCCATTGTGGGATTACTGTGTGCCGAACATGCTTGCTTTACAGTTATCTCATTGGAATACTGAATATTCCCATCATTGAATATCCCAAGGCACCCTATGAAGTAGGTGCTATGATCATACCAATGAGGACAATGAAAAGAGTGATTTGCTCAAGCAAATGCCTGTGTGTAAGGTCACTGACATAAGTAAGTGGTGGGGCTGGGCTTTAAAGACACATGTTTTGGGTTCAGGGTCATATTCTTGAACCACTCTGCTTACTTCTACAATTTGCTGGAGGAAGGAAACTAACCTTTCCCTGGAAACTGCTATTTTGTTTAATCCTCTCAATGATTCTATGAATGGCATTGGTCCTGTGTCCATGTTATAGATGAGGCATGTGAGAGTCAAAGTAGAACAAATTCTCAAGATCCTTTTGACCTGACTACAAAGCCCAGGTCCTTCCCAGTAAGCCATACTCCAGGTAAGAGGATGAAGTCACTAACTGATTGGGAGTCCTCAGAAGCACAGACAGAAGGGGACAGTGTTAAGCTGAACCTAGAAGAAAGAGCAAGATCTGATCAGTTGTAAAAGGATACTCCAGCCCGGTCCACTTGGCTCAGTGGTTGAGTGTCAACCTATGAACCAGGAGGTCAGGGTTCGATTCCCAGTCAGGGCACATACCCAGGCTGTGAGCTCAATCCCCAGGAGGCAGCTGATCATTGATTATCATCATTGATGTTTATATCTCTCTTTCTCCCTTCTTCTCTGAAATCAATATTTTTTAAAGGGATATTCCAGGTGGTGTGTCTCACACTGGAGCCAAGAAAGAGGCATTGACAATCATGCCCCAGGTAGGCATGGTTAGCCATCCAGTGTGGGTGCAGGGGGGGTCAGTTATCACAGAGCTTCAGAGGGGATGTGCATGGCCATATGTAAAGGTATGGGTGTGATCCTCTGAGCTCTGGAGATCCTCAGAGATTTTGAAGAAAAAGAATGACACAGTCAGGTTTGCATTTTAGACAGATCTCACTGGCAGCCATGTGGAGCCGGGAGTGGAGGGGAGGCAGTAATTGCATTCACAGACATCTAGGCAAGTAGACTTGACAGAACACTAGAGTGATAGAAAGGTATGTATGAATCCAATGTTTCTAGCTCAGGAGCCTGGTGGCAGGTTATGAAACCTGAAGAGGAGGAGCTGGTTTTGAGGCAGAAATGGTACATTCAGTGTCGGCATGTTGAATTTGAAAAGCCTTTGGTACAGTGAGTGGTGCTATCCACGAGGCAGCTCACAGATAATCCTGGGACTCCAGGGAAAATATGGAGTTAAACTTGAGTCATATTGTCTTTATCTAAATCCCAAAGAGAAAGAAAAAGTAAGATCAGAATGAGGTAGGTAAATTGTCATTGTAGCTTAGTTTGGCTTTTTCTGTTTTGGGGGGGATAAGGGACTTCCTTATTTGGATTTTTTTTCCCCTCTGTATTCCTCATGTGGGATTTACTTGGGGGGAAAATGGTTGCAGACTTTTAGTCCAAATAATATTCATCCTGCAACAGGCTAACCGCATCCTGGCGATCCCAGCTCCAGAGAGAACACACGGCCTTGAGTTCACTGCTATGGTGAAATCCTGCTCTGCCCCAGGCAGGAGAGCCAAGATCAAAGCTCACAACACAAATATTGTTCTGATTGAAACCAAATGTTCTGCTTTTGATGTGGGTCAACCTCTATTGTTGGTAGGAATAATGCAGTAGTATAGCAAGAAGGCACTGGTAGAAAGTATAAACCATGATGTACTCATAAAAAATAAAAAGAGTATGAGAAAGAGAGAGAGAGAGAGAGAGAGAGAGAGAGAGAGAGAGAGAGAGAGAGAGAGAGAGAAGGGAGAAAGGGAGGGAGGGAGAAGAAAGGAAAGGGAAAGAGGGAAAGAACGGGAAGGAAAAGGAAAAGGGAAGGGAATAAAGGAAGAGAAAGGAAGAGAAAGAAAGAGAGAAAGAGAGAAAGAGAGAAAGAGAGAAAGAGAGAAAGAGAGAAAGAAAGAAAGAAAGAAAGAAAGAAAGAAAGAAAGAAAGAAAGAAAGAAAGAAAGAAAGAAGAAAGGAAGAAAGAAAGAAACTGAAGTCGGTCTATGTCCCAAGGAGTGATGGTACTGGAAGGACAGAGCCAGGTAAAGTCAATATGTGTTGAGGGTCCACTCTATGAAAGCAAGGGCAGGGAACGCTGGATTAAGAAACCACCATTCTAGTCTCATTGTGTCATAAACCAACTGCCTGTAGGCCTTTAGGATATGCTGCACCTGTTGAGGTCTAGTCCCCTGATCAACACATGAGGGGAAAAGTAGAGACTATCTCTAGCCCCTTCCAACATTTACATTCCATAGATGTGAATTCCTTTTATCCAGGCATACCACCTTCTTTCTTTCCTAGGGGGGAGGGTGCCTGATCTCCTATGGGGTGGGGACACTCAGGGAAGGTATCTTAGCCTTTCTACACACTGTCAGAGGAGTAAGGGGGCCAGGTCACTTCCACATTTGAAATTCCTAGAATGTTATGAAATTAAGAACTACTAAAAAAGAATTATCAAAACTCCAGTACATTTTTAAATGGTTATATTTCACAAATTACCTGTATTTACAACCAAAATAAAAACTCGGTTAGGGACAATGTCAAGAATCTCAGTCTGGCACCTTTAATATGAAACCCAGGGCTAAAATGGCCCCTTGCTCTTCTCTCATCAGCCTGGTTATTTCAGAACCCCCGGGAGCTCAGCACTTTGTGGTCCTGTGGTGGGTAATAAAGAAGCTCTTGCTAAATGAATAAATGCTCACATGGATGAGTAAACTCTCTGTCTGTCCTTGGGCCCTGCAAACTTCATTAGGAAAATAAGATGCAATCCAGTTCCTGAGAGGCATGTCAGTTAAAGGCAGGTCCTAAGACCGGGTAGATCCTCAGAAATCACCCTTAATCTATAGGGCTAAGGGGCAGAAATCAGCTCTTAACTGCAAGTAGAAATCATAGCAGCTATAAACTGTAATTCATCTATAACCATCCAATACCAACCTTCAGCTTGGATACATTTCTACCATTCAGATTTAGAATGAGGGTGTATAGAACTTTCCAGAAGCCAGAGACTGTGTCCCTTGAAAAGTACCTGCCATAGTTTTATTCATATGTTTTTTTAAGGTAATTAGGATAAAACAGTTGGTTAAGCAAAAGCTTACTCCACGGATAAACAAGAGACTCAAAAAAATTGACAAACATGTTAAATTGGGGGGGGGCACACAAAAACAAATCATGCATCATGTCTTAATGTTACAAGCATCTTTTCCCCATCCAACCAAACATATGTTAGTTGTTCTCAGTTGTCTTTTCAGCCAATATTTCCTGTTCAGTCTACCCAATGAGGACTTCTGATTGGTGGCTATAGGGTGGAAGGCCATTTTGGAATTATGGGGGCTGAGTGTGGGGGTGGTAGAGGGGGGAGAGGATCGGCTGCTAAATGTCGGTTTCCTATACCTCATCATTCTGGGTCACTTCCCAGGATTTGCTGCAGATCCGCCCCAACAGGCTGTGCAAATCTGTGCTTCAAACTCACAGCCCTTGGAAGGGAAAAAAGGGACTTGACATCTATCTTCCTCCTGGGATTCATGGAGAGGATTAATGAGTTAATAAGCATTAAGTACTTTGCAAGCCACAGGTGACTGGCCAGCGTTTTTAGGACCACATTCATCCTACCGAAGTGGTTCAGGCTTTGAACAGAAGGTTACATACCAGGAGAACTGTCTGCTTCTAACAGGGAACTAGACGCCTGCTCTCAGGTAATGGGCTGCCTGATGGGACGCCTGCCTTGTCCCGTCACTGGTGGCAGGACCGGATTTAGGAGACAGGAAGACGACAGTATCCCCCAATGCACTTTTGAAAGAGAGCGAGGTAATAAGCAATTCCAATTAACAGTGGCATCTGTGGCAGCAGCAGAAGCACTTTGGTTTGGCTGGTGTTTCTCTCCTCTCCTTCCTTTTCTCAGGTCTCAAAACTTATATAGCTGCTTTGTAGACAACAATTCTGGTAACAATGTCCAGCCAATGGCTTCTGCCACATCCAGACTTTTTGTGCACATGAAGAAAAGCTACCTAAACTGTAATAACTATATGCACTTGATACAACTCAGGTGATTTCAAAGACCCCTGTTAGCAGGGAAAATACAGAGTTATTATATATATATATATATATATATATATATATATGCATAATATGCAAATCAACTGGACTAAGGAATGACCAGTTGCTATGATGCATACTGACCACACTCAACGCAGGAGCTGCCCCTAGCCCACAGGCACCGATCACCTGATTGGGGCCTGATGGCCAACCTCTCGATCCCTCCCCATAGCCAGCAGGCTCCAATCGCTCTATAGGGAACGGGGAACCAGGGGTGAGTGGCAGCAGACATGGGTGGTGCCAGGCCAAAGTGGGTGCGACTGAGTGGGGCCCCAATCACTCTACACAAGAGGGTGACCAGCAGTGGAGGAGGAGGTGTGGGACTGGCTGCCAGCAGCCGGAAAAGATCAGCCCTGATTACAGACCTAAGGACCCTACCCATGCACGAATTTCATGGGCCAGGCCTCTAGTTAAGTTAATGTTAGGCTAATACATGTCTCCTTCCTCTTCCTGAACAGTTCTTTCTCACTCTATATTTACTCTCAAAGAACAAATACCAAGCAATGGTGAAGAAGCTAAACTTTACTGAAAGATCTACTGTATCCCACTGAATGATATTCCACAGGGTGGGAGAAAGTAGGTTTATAGTTGTGAATACACAAAACACAGTTTATTCTTATATTATTATTTATTATTTACTAGAGGCCCAGTGCATGAAATTCAGCCTGCACCCTCTCCAACCTGGGACCCCTCAAGGGATGTCCGACTGTCCACTGGGATTGGGCCTAAATGGGTAGTCAGACATCCCTCTCACAATCCAGGACTGCTGGCCCCCAACTGCTCGCCTGTCTTCCTGATTGCCCCTAACCGCTTCTGCCTGCCAGCCTGATCACCCCTAACCACTCCCATGCCAGCCTTATTGATGTCTAACTGTTCCCCTGCCAGCCTGTTTGCCCCCAACTACCCTCTCTTGCTTGCCTGATCACCCACAACTGCCCTCCTTTGCAGGCCTGGTGCCTCCCAACTTCCCTCCCTTGCTGGCCATCTTGTGTCTACATAGGGGCAGGATTTTTGACCATATGGGGGCAGCCATATTACCGTATTTGCCGGTGTATAAGACGATTTTTTTGGCCCTGAAAAATACCGTATTTGCCGGCGTATAAGAGACTGGGCGTATAAGACGACCCCCTAACATTTCCACTCAAAATACAGAGTTTGTTATATACTCGCCGTATAAGACTACCCCCCACTTGGAGGCATATTTTTCAGGGCCAAAAAATCGTCTTATACGCCAGCAAATACGGTATGTGTTGGAGTGATGGTCAATCTGTATATTACTCTTTCATTAGATAGGATAGAGGCCTGGTGCATGGGTGGGGACCAGCTGGTTTGCCCTGAAGGGTGTCCCGGATCAGGGTGGGGGTTCCCTTGGGGTGTGGGGCGGCTTGGGTGAGGAGCCTGTGTTGGTTTGCAGGCCAGCCATGCCCTCTGGTGACCCAAGTGGAGACCCTGGTATCTGGGATGTATTTACCTTCTACAATTAAAACTTTGTAGCCTTGAGTAGAGGCTTAGGCTAGCAAGGGCAGGCAGAAAGCTTGGCTTCTTCCATTGCCAGAGAAACTCAAGCCTCCCTCCTGCTCTCTGTGGCTGCAGCCATCTTAGTTGGGGTTAATTTGCATACTCGCTGATTGGCTGGTAGGTGTGGCTGGCAGGCATGGCTTGTGGGTGTAACAGTGGTATGGTAAATTTGCATATTACTCTTTTATTAGATAAGATTGTATCATTTTCTATATGAACTACAAACCTATTTTGGCCCTACCCCACATTTATTTTGCAAACTAGGGTGCTTAAAACTCTAAAATGATCAAAGTAACCAAAAAAAGGAAAAACTTCAGAATTTAAAGAAGGCAACAAATTCTAAATCAAGAAGGCCAGCCCCTAATTTCATTCATGTTTTGACATTTCTGCAAACTTTTCATATTCAAGACAAAAAGATTAGAGAGTTGGATAGAGCTGTTTTGGGAGTGAGAAAATGGAAGTGGGAAAGCACTTCTGAAACTATTGTTTGCTTCAGGAGAAATACAATGAGGCTGAAAGAAATCAGTGGTGATGAGAATTCAGAAGTGTACTGATTTCCTATGTATGTTGGGCTTTGTGTTAGGGGCTGAGTCTTCATTGTCATAAAGGGTTACACACTCTGTGGACACTCAGCACTGATGTCATTAACCATGACTTACTAGTGTACTAACTGCTATGCCTGCAGAGTGAATAGAATGCCCCAATGTCACAGATGGAGAGGTCTGGATAGTCATGAAAAACTTCCCCAAAAATGACATATTAAATGGAATTTCACTCATTTTAAAAGGAGGAAAATCATTTTCCAGCAGCATGAGACATGTGTATGTTCAGCTGGCTCAATATCCATTGAGTCATTTGTACATCCCATCATTCCTTTATTCATTATTAATTTATTCATCAGGATCTACCATGTGCCAGGCTCAGTGGGGCCAGATAAAAAGAGGCAGATGTCAGGATATGAAGTTTCAGTTGTATCCTGATTAGTCAATAGGGATCTCGCCAAGGATTTCTGAGCAGGCAAATGATAAGATCACAACTTCTACTAAGTGAAATAGTTCTGGTCCCAGATAAAATTCTAAAATGTAAGATTAGAGAAGCTGATGACTGACAGCTCAACTACGAAGACATTTCTCCAGGTTAGAAACAGGACAGTAAGGCCTGACTAGGGCAGGAGCCCTAGGCACAAAGAGAAGCATTAGGGTTTGCAAACTGTATGAGCAGAATGAACAGAACCTGAAAGTGGGCAGATACAGAGACCAAGCTTCAGTTTTCTGGCTCAGGTAAACAATTAGAGTGTGAGTCTTCAACTTAATGGAAGGGCATGGGGAGGAGGTAAGTTTGAGCAGAAGAGTAAAAGATGACTTTGGTTTGGGGCGTGTCAAGTTTGAGAAATTTCTGGATCATTCATGCAGAAATGTCCAGTGAACATGCCTAACATTCAGGATAGAGGCTACAGCTAGAGGTAGGGATTTGAGAGTTTTGTGCAAATAAGTGACAGTTGAAACTATGGAAGTAGAAAAGAAGTAGATTACAGATAGAACTTTACCAAAGCCTACTAGATATTGGTGGGATGATGATCTAGTGAGAAAAGATAAGTGGCAGAATTGGAGAATTGGAAAGGGTATACTATGCAGTCAATAAGGCAAGAGAAAGTTTCCAGAAAGAGGGCTAGTAAGTTGCAAAACAGCGCTGAAACACAACCCCTTTTATGGTCCTTTTAACACACAACTAATTTGTCCCATGAGCAGACACATCCTTTAATATCTCTTTTTAAGCCATGACTTCATAGATGTTTGTGGCTATGGTATCTTTCATAGTTAAATCTGAAACTCCATTAACATCAGGGTTTTCTGTCTCCACTTTGTTGGGACATCCAACATGATCTAGAGGCAAACTTGAGCAGCAGACATGTGTCATATTATTGGAATGGACTCAAAGGATCCCCATGTGGTCAACATGAAAATGTTTGTCAAGTATGTTTTACTGCCATCATAGATGACAGAGTTCTTCTAAATCATAAGTCAGAGTAATTTACTTAGTAGCATTTCCAGAAAAATCTGAATTGCAGGAGTTCTGTGTTTCTAAGAAACAATAATGGTTTCTTCAAAACTCTGTACCTTACTCTTTGGATAACCAACTGCAATTTTCCATAAGGAGAAATCTGCAAAACCAAGTCAAGCTAGTGCCACAAATGAGCATCCATTGGCACTCTCACAGCATTTGGGTTAGTATTTGAGATCAAAGAATAATGCATCTTACCTGTTAAGCATAAGTTATAAGCTAAGAGAATAATATTTTTTCCTTTTTTGAAAAAAAGAAGTAGCATACCACATTTTAAGTTCAGTCTTTGTTTAATTTTATTTTAAATAAATATACACAGAAAAATAGAAAATAGTAAAAGCATAACAACGCTGGCCCCATTTGAGCTTGAGAAATTAAAGCAGATTTTGTTCTCAGTGTCTTGTCCTATGCCCATGGAAATCATCTAACCCCCGTCTCCCTTTGACTGAAGCCAAAGAGCTTTACTAAAAATTAGATCCATAGAGAGTGAGATGCCTAAAGACGCCAGTTGACCTCCAGGCTATCAGGAATGTCTGCTGAATCAGTAATTCTTCACTTTAAATGTTTAAATGGCGAGGAGTGAAGAGCTAATGTCTAGAGTTGATCATCAAGGCAATGTAGCATAAACATATTAAAGTTAGGGCGGTAACCACTAAAAGAGCTAAATATGGAAACGGTGCAATGTGGTTTCCTCTGAGAAGTGAACCGGGGATTGAGGAGGGTGGGGGATGGCCGAGGCAGGAGACCACACTTTTCATTATGAGGTGTTCTGTACTTAGCAGTTTATTTTGACCAACGGCATTTTTATTTGGATAAGATGAAAGTGGAACAAAGCAATTAAATGTTATTATGCCATGAATGCTACTTCGACCTATGTGATATAGACATCTGAATTTACATTCACAAAGTCACAGGAACATACAAAGTATCTTCTAATTTATGAAATAAAAGAAATTCAGGTAAGTTAAGTGAGCTTCATCAGACTACAGAGCTTAGAGCCAAAGAATCGGCTTTTCTATTAGGTTTGCACGTACTCCCAAGCTTTTCCATTTTATTAATTTCACAATACAAGGAATGGATTCATTCTTATTCAGGTCTTTTCAGACTTCACTCTAGGCCCTCCTGGAAAATTATCATATCACTGCTCAGCCTCATTAGACATTATAAATGTCTGATGTCAAAAAAAAAAAAAAGAAAGAAAGAAAAGTACTAGGAGCTGAGGTATAGAATTGGAATTTCCAAAACAAAAGTCATTCTCTAGGGAGGGCAGGATATGGCACCCTGTATAATCACCACTGCTGTTGTGATTTCATAGCCAGGTGTATCAGTTAGCTAGAGCTGCCATACCAAAATATCACAAGCGAGGCAGCTTAAACAACAAAAATGTATTGCTTCTCAGTTTGGAGATGAGAAATCCAAAATCAAGATGTTGTCAGTGTTAGTTCCTCTTGAGGGCTGTTGGGGAAGAATCCATTCTGGTCCTCTTTCCTGGCAGATAATTGTGTCTCTCTGTGTCTCTCACAAGGTCTTCCTTCAATGCATGGCTGCATGGCCATATTTCCCCTCTCTGTAAGGATACCAGTGGTATTGGATTACAGGCTCACCTTATCCTCATCTTAACTAATTATACATCAGCAGCAAGTCAGTTCCCAAATAAGGTCACCTTTTGAAGTAGTTGGGTATGACTTCAACATAAGAGTTGGGAGGGAGGTAAAAATTCAACCTATTACACCAGAAGATGATCAAATCCATATATCTTTCCCCAAATATTTACAGTGTTTCCAACAGTCAATCCCCACCCTTACACCCCCAGGAATGTATCCCATTAAAGGTTACAATCACCTTAGCTGGTTTGACTCAGAGGATAGAGTGTCAGCCTGCGGACTGAAGGAAATCAAGTTCAGTTCAGGTCAAGGGCACATGCTGGGTTGTAGACTCAATCCCCCGGGGGGGGGGGGGGGGCAGCCAATCAATGATTATCTCTCATCATTTATGTTTCCATCTCTTTCTCCCTCCCCCTTCCTTTCTTAAATCAATAAAATACATTTTATTAAAAAGTTAGAATCAGCCGGGACCGGTTTGGCTCAGTGGATAGAGTGTCGGCCTGCGGACTGAAAGGTCCCGGGTTCGATTCCAGTCAAGGGCATGTACCTTGGTTGCGGGCACATCCCCAGTAGGGGGTGTGCAAGAGGCAGCTGATCGATGATTCTCTCTCATCGATGTTTCTAACTCTCTATCCCTCTCTCTTCCTCTCTGTGAAAAATCAATTAAAATATTTTTTAAAAAGTTAGAATCAATTGGAAAACAATATTTATTGGTTAGAAATTTGCTTTACACTTAACTATTTTTAAATCCTCTACCAAATAATATAGAGAATGCTAACCATAACATTATCTTCACTAAAGGCCTATATACTCTAGGATACTTTACGATCACACGAAGTAATAATAATTTAAATTACAAATCATACACACACACGCACAAAATGTTATGTTATAAGCAGAGCAAATGTTAGACAGCAGAGTCATCATTCAACAACGTAAAAATTTGCACCCAAAAGCTACATTCAAAGGTTCAACCCTCAGGCAGCTCTGCCACATTTTAAGGGGTCTTGTCAATTATAACTGTAGAGTTGAATAAAGTCTGAGCACCATGAACTGGAAAACACACATAAAAATTTAAATCCAATTTAGTTTTTCATTGGACCATGATATTTACCTTTTGCTTTTCACTCAGAAAGGAAAGCAAAGCTAACAGGTTTTCCTTTGGTTTCCAGTCAACCCTTCTTGCACACGTCTTTACATCAAGGACACATCACAGGCAGTTTAAAGGGGGAGGTGGGGGAGACTTCCTCTTATTGGGTCCAGCTAGCTAATCAAAGTTCTCCAATAATATGAAATTATGTATTAGACTTAAAAGTTTGCAAATGTGTCTTTCTAACTTGGGACAACTATTTTGGCTTAATTCTGCACACAAGTTCTGGCAGCAAACGAATAGGCAATATCAAATATTTCTCATGAAAGTAAGTTACATAAAGCTGATACTGTTATGCAAATACACCAACTTCTCATTCCTAGTTTATCTGTTTTCACCAACTCACTCAGAAGAGTGCGTGAGTGAGTTGGTGAAAACAGATAAACTAAGAATCATGGGTAAATCCATGATTGAAGTGGGTTGCTTTTCTTAAATTTATAGTAACAGTTTGGAACTGGAATGCACCATTTAAAATAAAAGCAATGTCACACATGTAGACTTGGTCTTGTGTGTTCAATATATGCTTATCTAATCATTATCTAATCATAATGAGATAATAAGAAAAAAAATTATGTCGGTACCCACAATTAAAGCATAAAATAAAATGAATTATGTTTACTTATTTAAAAACTCTTTCTCCTTATCTTTAATCTTTTCTCAAACACTCCTTCTTCCTCTTAACTTGCCCTGACAGAAGCCTGGCTTTCCCCTGAAAATACTACTTCCTTTGTAACTTTCCAATTCCGGCCACTCCTTCAACCTCTATCCAGCTTCAAGGGCCAAGAAGAAATATCAGCAAACTCCTTGTTCCCTACTGCCCCTTCCAGGTACCTGATACCCTGCAATCTTTCAACGAACTCTGTTCCTTAAGCTATTCAGAGGCATGGCAGGTCATATCCAAGACACTCTTCCCAGAGAGAATGCTCAGAGTCCCTGCTGAATGAGCACCAGGCCATCTAGTCTGATTTCCTGAATACAGCTGTCTGGACATGAGAGAGACACCTGACCGAAGTCACACCAGTCAGATTCCCTCTCAGAAATTTGAAATTGGAATATGCTTGGTGTAGAAGGTGGAGAAAACTTATATTAAAATAGCATAGATGAGGAAATACATATATTCACAATACATTCATTCATTCACAAAATATATCTACATCACCTTCTGTTAGCCAAGTACATGGCATGTCCTATATGCACAGTATTTTCAAGAGGTAACTATTAGAATAATTTAGCTGAAGCAGTGTTCACAGGGGAAGAAGAAGAGGAGGCCGAGGCTAACATTATAGCAGGTTCAAATGGCAGACCAATGCTCTGAGGTTTTATCCCACAGTTCAAATGAAAAGGTAGCTGGTTTTATAAAATGTTTCACACCAAGAAGTCCTCTGCTTCTCCATCAAGTGCTTTTCAATACTCATACTTTGAATGTAATCAGAACCCACTGAAATGCAATTCCAACCCCCCCTTTTTATTACTGGGATTGAACTATCTGTTATACCTTGATTCTCCCTGACTCAATGTAAAGCAAACTCCAACAGAGAGAGAGAGAGAGAGAGAGAGAGAGAGAGAGAGAGAGAGAGAAAATGGCCAACTCTGTAAGTCTATTCCCCCAGTGGATTGTAAGCACCTTGAGAATGGGTGCTTTGTTAATATGCTTCTATCTCTGGAGCCTGCTATAACACTCAGTACATAGGAAATGTGTAAATGTATAGATCAGAACCAAATGGGAAAAATACATCACGAGCTTGGAGAGGCAACAGGGATGAAATGAGTAAAAACAAAAAACAACAATCAAGATTTATGAAAGAGTACCTGGCTGAGTGTGGAGAGTAAGTCTGGGAAATGTGCCTTCTTTGGCATAAAAGAGGGGGTGGGTGGCAAAAGAGATGGAACGAGAGCCAAATACTTTCAAAGAGCCACATTATGTCCCAAGGACCCTGTGATTTAACGGTCTGCAACACACCTGTGCTTGCCCAATGGCACAGTGATTGAGAAACACTGTTATCACCTTCCAAAGGAAGTTTTTTGAAACGCATTAAATATGATAACCTCCTGGTAAAAATTTCCACAGCTATTGCAGCAACCGCTTCTCATCATGCTGCTGAAAAGCTAAGGCAAGTCGAGACCTAGCAAAGAGGGGGACTCAGGCTGCCCACGAAGAAAAGCTGTTCCCAAGCGTAAGCTTTCAGCGTACAATCTAGCAAGTATTCCGCTCCTGGACCACCCCAAACCTTCTTCCTTCCGTAGTCTGGGCTTCTTCTAAGAACTGGGATGATCAGCCGAAACCGGTTTGGCTCAGTGGTAGAGCGTCGGTCTGCGGACTGAAAGGTCCCGGGTTCAATTCCCGTCAAGGGCATGTACATTGGTTGCAGGCACATCCCCGGTAGGGGGTGTGCAATAGGCGGCTGGTCGATGTTTCTCTCTCATCGACGTTTCTAGCTCTCTATCTCTCTCCCTTCCTCTCTGTGAAATATCAATAAAATATATTTAATAAAAAAAAGAACTGGGATGATCAAGATTTGGGTGGCTCAGGGCCAACAGGGTGTGCAACTGCAAATCAACCTACTTACCTTCAAACCCTATATTGTTATAATGTATCAAATACAGATATTTCTAAGGTGATGAAAACAATCCTAATGACAAGATTCTAGAGAACACACTAACAATCAAAGATGTAATCTGAATTTTAATGCCGCTGCCAGAGAACAGAAAAATCATTAGTTTCCACCACCACCCCCCTTCACGTATTTGTTGTTTGAAGCACATGAAAGAACTTCTGTAAGTGTGACTAGCTCACGGCGTCTATCTCAATGACAAATACGTGCTTCACCGTATTTTTCATGTGGACAGGAAAATGGAAATCCCGCAAGTGGCTTCACTCTGCCCACCCAAGAGCAATGTTCCAGAAGTGTTCTTCATTCTGCCCATGCTCTTCATTCCCCTTCAGGAATCAAAGTGGAAGAACGAGCAAGCAGTCCGTGAGGCCAGTACTAAGAAGGCACATTTCACTATGAGTGAGCAAGAAACTAGAGTATTCCCAAAATTCTTTAGACCGCACGATGTCCTCACGCCTGACGCCACTCAATCACTTAGAACAGAAGGCTGGAAACTTTTGAAAAAAGGATTTTTCCTACTGGGAACTTCTCCCACCACCGCACTCAACCCCCATGAGCCCAAGTTAATGTACAACAACAGAAATTTCCCAGAACTTCACATAGAAAACTCAGGTAAGGGCTTTGTTTCAAATAGAGGGTCTTCAGAAAAGCCTTAGGTTACTTACAGAAAATTAGTCATTCAGTCATTCATTCATTCAGCTAGTATCTAATGCGTGCCCACTAAATCTCAGGCATCGAGAATATAGTTTTGAACAGAGAGAAACAGATAAGAATCCAATAAATAATATAAAAGATATGCACTATAATATACAGAGGTGGGTGGACGGAGTAAACAAAACAGTTTATTCTTGTATTATTATTTCTTAATTTGTGGATTCCCATATGAACAACTGTAAAACTCCCATTTTCCCACCCTGTACACTGGAGGGAATATAATAAATATGTACAATGATGTGCAAGAAAGTCATGGGATAAATATACACAGGGGGAGCTGTTATTAATAACAATCTTGTTCACTGGCTTTACAACCACAGAGTCAAAATAGCAAATCTTCCATTGCAGGTGATAACCACTCCAGGTCACGTTGGTAATACTAGTTCTTATTAATGATTTAGGTAGGGAGGGCTGATTCTAGATTGACAGTCATCTTATCCCGTGCTCCTTACCCCTATTTCTTAGTTGCTGCTTCCAACTCTGGGCCCTCCCACATTGGGGATGAGGAGCAATAGTTTCAGAGAAGGAATCGCCCTACATCTGCTGCTCTTGTCTCCTCCTGAGAAGGGCCCGCAAAGGATTAAAGCCACGACTTCTGATCAGCTTCTCTATTTTTTATTTTAAATTTTTTAAAAAAATGTTTATGTTTATTTTTTTAAATATATGTTATTGATATTTCACAGAGAGGAAGGGAGAAAGATAGAGAGCTAGAAACACCAATGAGAGAGAAACATCGGCCAGCCGCCTCTTGCACACCCCCTACCGGGGATGTGCCCGCAACCAATGTACATGCCCTTGACCAGAATCGAACCCGGGACCTTTCAGTCCGCAGACCGACGCTCTACCACTGAGCCAAACCGGTTTTGGCTATTTTAAAATTTTATACATTGATTTTCAGAGAGAAAGAAATATCAACTTGTTGTTCCACTTAATTATACATTCATTGGTTGATTCCATGTATGTGCCTTGACTGGGATTGAGCCTGCAACCTTGGTGTATTGAGATAATGCTCTAACCAACTGGACTATCTGTCCAGGGTCACTTCTGGATTTATTTTTATCTTTCTAAAACTATTTTCCAATGACTCACTCTCTGATTGGTCTATCTCTAGTGACTGGTGGTTCTGTCGCTGGCTGGCTGCAGGCTACAATTTCCGAAGCCATGTAAATAAGGCTGTCAGCTTTGGCAAATAAAAGCACGGGATGCCCAGTTAACTTTGACTTTTAGATTAGTGATTAGCAGCAGACTTTTTTTTTTGTAGTATAAGTATGTCTCATGAAATATGTGGGACATAATTCCACTGAGAACAATTATTTGTATCAAATAACTGTAATTTATCCAGCAACCCTACATGTGAAGATTTGAGGGCACTACATTAATGATTTTAACAGCATGGATATCAGGGTTTGACTCATCCAGAAAGTAGAGAAATTGCTCACAAGTAACAGTCTGTATAGCAGAGAGCTAATCCCCACCTATTCCATGGACACAGATCAACCAGCAATAACCTAGCCATGGCCCCGCCCTCTTTGGTGCTGACTCACATGCCCAGAGGTGATGAGGAATTTATCTTAACACTTAGGACAATCAAATGATGCCATTAGACATTTGACAAAGAAAAGCATGCTAGAATTCAATTACTATGCACGCACTCCTTACACTCCTTGCTAAGGTTCCATCAAGTTTATCCTAAAACCTGCTCTAGAAAGTGCATGCATTTGCTAGAGCTGCCATAGCAAACACCACACGCCGGGCAGCGTAACCAACAGGAAGCCCTTCTCTCCCGGTTCTGGAGCCAGAGTCTGAAATCACGGTGTTAGCAGGGCTGGTTCCTTCGGAGAACTGCATGGAAGAATCTGTTCCGCGCCTCTGTCTCCAACTGCTGGGGGTTTGCTGGCAACCTTCGGAGTTCCTTGGCTTGTTGAAGCATCACCCAGATCTCTGCCTTCGTGTCCAAAAGGTGGTGTGTATATGTGTGTGCGTGTGTGTGTATGTGTGTGTGTGTATCCAAATTTTCTATTTCCATAGAGTACAGCTCATACTAGAATAGGGACTCACTCTAGTTCAACCTGACATCTGCAACAATCCTATTTCCAAATGTCACATTTTGAATTATGGGAGGTTAGAACTGCAACGTGTGAATTGGGAGGGGCACATTCAACCTAAAACAAGGTGTGAAATTTGTAACTGTGGTAGAAAGACTGAAGAGGAGAGACAAAAAAAAATCAACCCCAACTGGTTTGGCTCAGTGGATAGAGCATCAGCCTACAATCTCAAGGGTCCCAGGTTCAATTCCAGTCAAGGGCAAGTACCTTGGTTGTGGGCACATCCCCAGTGGGAGGTGTGCAGGAGGCAGCTGATAGATGTTTTTCTCTTATCAATGTTTCCAAGTCTCTCTCCCTCTCCCTTCCTCTCTGTAAAAAAAAAATCAATAAAATACATTAAAAACAACAACAACAACAAAAATCAATAAAACAGCTCTTAATATGAAGAATGAGCGGGAAAACATGTGAAGTGGAGCTCCAGAGGGACCTGCCCCCAAGAATCTGACTGTTCCCCCTGGTGGGAAGGACTGGTGAGCAGACAGAGGGAAGCATGCAGCTTCCACACAGTGCGGAAGTAGGCTGTGGCAGATCAGAATGAGTTACTCTGGGGCCAGGTCAGGCGCTGGCTCTGCAAAAGCATTCCTTACTGGCCCCAGCTTTGAGAGTCCTCCCTCATTATATGTGTGGTACGAACTATCCGGAATCCTCATTGAGCAAAGCTGTCCTTGAGTGTCCTATGTGTTTTCCATGTATGTTCTGTCTTTACCACTGTATCCAGTAAACTTTCAACGTTCCCAAAGTGTATTTTGTGTGCATGTTTTATATTATGTGCTCACAAATATATAAACATAAACACACCTGGAAAATTCAGTAGCTGCTGAGAATGGAATCTTAAGAATCAGTGTCTGAGATACATTCTTTAAAAAGTTTCTTCTTTGAGATAATTCTTCTGGCATTTTCAGAGGACACACAATTTAGTACTTGGAACAGTTACAAAGTCATACTCATTCCCCTTCCTCCCTCCCACCCCACCCCGATAAATACAGATGATAAGTGTACCATATTGGGAACGTGGTCTTCTGACATTTTATAATTATTGAGACAAAGAGAAATTTTTGGAGAGGGAATTTTTTTTTGTCAAAATGAGGGATATAATGATTATGGGACACAAGTTATAATTTAAAAGAAAATGGGCCCGTATAAAAATTGTAAAGCGTGTAAAAAATTTGAAACCCAGTAAACCCATTTCAAAATTCTATTTTCCAAGTGTTCAAAGTAAGGATCAGGATTGCACAGTTGGCGTTGTTAACTTGGGCCCTGTTTCAACCAGGATGGATATAATAAAGGCATATGGTCAGGAGGCATTCTTAAGTACTTGTTCACCCAGTGGCATGTCCGTTACTATACAGTCAGTAAATCTTACCACCGGAAGCTGCTTGTTTGTGCCTCTGGTCCCTGACTAATCACCAATGAACACCTGCTAATGGGTCATTTCTGTTCTGCTCACGATTTTAAGATGAGCGAGACCTAATTCCATTTCTCAGGATCATTTTGTCTGGAGCAGGAAGACAACTATAACAACCAACCAGCTTTAAACTCTTCGTGCCAGATACTGTAGCAGGTTCTGTGTTAACTCTTTTAATTCTCACCCCAACCTTTATGGAAGTGCATTGTTATCCTCACATTACCAGTGAGAAAACGGAATTCTTCACTGAGGCTCTTGCCTGAGGTCACAAAGCTAGCTTGTCTATTTTGCCCATGTGTAGTCCAAGCTCCGGACTGTCACTCTGCAACTCGATGGTTTCTTTGTTGCCATAACAGAAATAGTGTTATGAAAAGAGAGGTGTGCTGTTAATATGTTCTGTGTGCTCCAAAATCAGTCCGCAAGACCCAGAGACTCCAGGCAAAACCGGAAAGAGATCTCTTCCGAACGGCAACAAGAGCTTCCGTTGCCCGTCTTAGACCACCTCTGCTCACTCTGGTGCACCATGGCGCCAGCAACTCTGGAAACTGCCGAGGGAAAATGATAGCAAACTTGGACTATCACACCCAAAGTATCAAGCCAATGAGAGAATCGATAGCTTCGTACACTTAACTTCCCAAAAATTCTTTCTCAGGAAGCTACTCAAGAATATGTTCCAGCAGCCCTAGCTGGTTCTGCTCAGTGGTTAGAGCGTCAGCCTGCGGACTGAAGAGTCCTGGGTTTGATTCTGGTCAAGGGCACGTGCCAGGTTTCAAACTCAATCCCCAGTAGGGGACGTGCAGGAGGCAGCCAATCAATAATTCTCTCTCATTACTGATGTTTCTATCTCTCCCTCCCTCTTCCTTTCTCTCTGAAATCAATAAAAATATATTTTTTAAAATGCACCCCAGCAAAACGAGGGAGTAAACCAAAAGTAAAGATGACAGTTAGTCCAGGAAAGGAGACCCAGGAGAAAGCCAAGGTCAGCCTGAGGAAAATGGCTGTAAAGCAGGCGGGGAGAGAACCAGTTCAGAGGGGCAGGGTTACAAGAAAAGAAAAAAAAAAAAAAAAACACATAGAATGGGTAGATTATTTGTGATGTGTGAGCATTTGAAAAAAAAAAAAACAACAACACACACTATTGCTTAGAGATTTGATAAATCTGATTCTGCATTTTGAAAAAAGAAACTTGAGATAGGTATAAGGAAATTAAGCACATGAAAAAAAAGAAGATATTAGTAAATGCAAGAAACCTTATCATAGAATATTACTTGGCTGAAAAATGGAATGATACTGACATAATTATAATTTTATCAACATAGGCTGATTTGGTTAATAATGGCTGGCATTGATATATCAAGATAGCAGTATAGACATATTATTTAGAATATTAGAATGTACACTGAATAGCCAGATTATTATGATCTCTGAACACACAATAATCTGGCCACTCAGTGTATAGCCTATATAATAAAAGGTTAATATGCAAATTGTCCCCTCGACCAGGAGTATGACCAGCAGGCAGGCTGGCCAATCTCCCATGACTCCTCCCCCTCGGCTAGGCTGGCTGGACCCCACCCATGCACAAATTCATACACAGGGATATATATATATATATATATATATATATATATATATATAGAGAGAGAGAGAGAGAGAGAGAGAGAGAGAGAGGCCAGATTGTTATGTGTTCAGAGATCATAATAATCTGGTCACTTAGTGTATATTATGATATATGAATGCATAATTGATATGTAGATATGTATTTAATATAAATAATATACTGCCATTATATATTTTAATACAAAAATATCTATTTTTATATTAAAATATATAATTTAACATGTGAAGCAAGAGAAATGGTATAAGGAAGGCAGGCAAAGGAATGCTCTAAGCATTAATCATTTTGACTTAGACAAATTCTAAAATGAAGTAGAAAACAGAGGACAATATATGAATGTTGCAAGCAAAATAAGAAGTCATTAACCTTGATAATCATTGCCGACGAAAGGATGTTTCAGATGAAAGCATTTGAGATGCAAGCCCTGAAATAGCCAAACAACTACCTACATTTTAAATTTCATTTTTCTTATGTAATCCTACTGCGTAGGTCACTCTTCTGTGGAGTATTCCTTTCCATCTCCTACATCCTTGGTATTCCAAAAGTTCTGTTACAGCATTTGCTCCTTTATAACTTACTGTTACTATTATTATTACAATAAAATTGATTGGTATTTTACATAAAAGTAATTTATCACTCTATACCTGCCTCCCCTCTGGACTATTCTATTTTAGAAGAGCAAGAGGTTCATCTCATTCCTCTGTAACCCTTGCTTCCTCGTACCAATAAGTAAGGTCCGGCCTTACAAGCATTTAGAAGAATATGTATCCCAATGACTCCTTGTGTCATTATGGTACACCGTATCTCATCAACTCAAACTGCCCATTTATTTAACATTTCATCTTCTCTGATGTGGGAAATGTGTCTTCTGATCATTGTAGGCTTGGATGGAAGCTGAGTTCTTGTAGAAAGTCTTTACAGCTGAAACCGGTTTGGCTCAGTGGGTAGAGTGTCGGCCCGTGGACTGAAAGGTCCCAGGTTTGATTCTAGTCAAGGGCATGTACATTGGTTGCCGGCACATCCCCAGTGGGGGGCGTGCAGGAGGCAGCTGATCGACGATTCTCTGTCATCGATGTTTCTAACTCTCTATCCCTCTCCTTTCCTCTCTGTAAAAAAATCAAAATATATTTCAAAAAAAAAAAAAAGTCTTTACAGCTGGTCCTGTCCTTCACCCAAGGGGGCCTCCTAACCTGAGAACACTTTAGATTGGATTGTCTGCCTGAGTATTTTTTAGACTCACACTGGCATTGGGATTTCAGACCTAAACATGTATTAGAACCAACTTGCAATTCAAAATCTTAGGCAATGTCATTTTCTTCCTTTTACCAGTAGCAAATGTGAGAGGTGTGAGTTTGTTTGCTGTTCCTTTCCATGGGATGGGTGTACTTTTCATTCATTCCTGCACAGAAGAGACAGCCTTTGGGACTCCCGAATGGAAGCAGGTTTCCTATATGAGTCTCCATCTTAGACCTTTTTGCTTTCTTAAGGACACATGAACAATGATCTGTCTTCCTTTGGATGGCCTCCAGGGTTCCATGAAATACAATACTAATTCACAGAATAAAAAAACAACAACAACAGAACACTATAATATAATGCTGGCTTAGTAACAGTTATGTAAATATTCTACATTTTTAAAAAAATATATTTTATTGATTTTTTACAGAGAGGAAGAGAGAGGGATAGAGAGCAAGAAACATCAATATTCATCGATCAGCTGCCTCCTGCACACCCCCTACTGGGGATGTGCCCGCAACCAAGGTACATGCCCTTGACTGGAATCGAACCCGGGACCTTTCAGTCCGCAGGCAAACGCTCTATCCACTGAGCAAAACTGGTCTTGGCAATATTCTACATTTTTAATAAAAGAAACATTGGGCTTCTTTCGGCCAATAAAATATCCACATTCCTATAATTACTAGCAAATGTTTCAGAGAATTTTGAAGTTTGCTGTGTAGATGAAATCCTGACCCACCGGCTTTCCCTTCACAAAACACTTTTCCGTACATTCCTGCACATCAGCACTTTAAGACACGGTTCCCATTTGCCCACCAAAAGCCACAGCAGTCTGCACTGTGGGGGCTGATGGGAAGCATCTGATGCTCCTAAAAGTCCTCAATGAAAGAGACCCTGTTAGATCACAGTTCACCCCTACAGGCAGAAGAGCCAGGCCATCAGTTGTGTCACTTGGCTCCCTAATACAGCAATTCCCAAACCGCCCCCTGTACCCCCAACAGACTTCCTATAACATGTGGCTGAACCCTCTCTCTGAAAATAATGCTTAGCGAAGCATAAGATGTGACATATTATATAGTAATTATTGAGTGCTTACTAGGTTCCAGGCCATGAGCTAACCACTTTACATGCATAGTCACTACTCAGAATGAACCTACTGATTAAGAAAGTGAGGCTTGCAGAAACCGGTTTGGCTCAGTGGTAGAGCATTAGTCTGCAGACTGAAAGGTCCCGGGTTTGATTCGGGTCAAAAGCATGTACATTGGTTGTGGGCGCGTCCCCGGTAGGGGGTGTGCAAGAGGCAGCTGGTCGATGTTTCTCTCTCGTCCATGTTTCTAGCTCTCTATCTCTCTCCCTTCCTCTCTGTAAAATATCAATAAAATGTATATTTAAAAAAAAGAAGAAAAAAAAAGAAAGTGAGGCTTGTAGTTGAAGGAACTTGCGCAGATCACACAGATGGAAAGAACCAAAACAAGAATTTAAGCCCAGACAGAGTAACTGCAAGGCCCACCCTGAAACCACGGCACAATACTGCTTTGAAGGGGGGGAAAATTGCCATGGGAAGAAACAATGTGAACAGCAATGCAAACACACTAAATCTGTCGATGGCATTAATGCTCAGCAACCCGTCCACGCTGAGACAGATCTTTGCAAACTTATCTACGTGCTGAGAAAGATGCTTCAGACCGCAGGGAGAGGTAGTTTTAAACAGCAAAAGCATGGGTCATCTCTTCCACTTCCTTTATAATAACCATCAGTTGTTAACTTTTTCCCTTGCCTACCCCACTTTGAGGGTGGGGCTCATTTGCCCGTGGTCTGTTAGGACACTTCATGGCGTGTATTCCGTTATTTCCTCTTAAGCCTCACTCCGCAGGCCAGAGCTGAAGGCAAGTCTTATTATAGATCAAAGCCAGTGAAGTGGGTAATGAGGTTTGGTATATAAAACACTTGGTATAAATGCAGAGGAAATTCTGGCTTTTCTTTAACATTAACTGCTTGGAAATGCGTCATTTGAAACAGAATTCTTTGTAGGCCACTAGCCCCTGAAGAATAATTCCCCTCCCCCGAACAGACCGCTGGGAGCTGGATGCCTTTCACAAACTGGAGTCCCGTGTAGCGAGTTATTTTTAATGCATACTCTACGGGGTGACAGCTACAACGCACCACTGAACGGGAAGAGCCTCACCCACCGCGGCAGAAACAGAACTGAAGGGCGGGCACACCACCCTCACTGAAGGAAGGTGGTCTGAGTTCTCAGGCTGATACCCAACCTCGAAAAAGGAAACAGTTAAAATATCTGAGCAGACAGTGTTCAGCTCCTCGGGTAGAAAGCGCTCTCCCACGTTCAGACGTGGAGGTCCCTGAGCCACAGCGGGGGCCAAGGAAAGCTGGTTCTACACATGCCATTAAAAGGATAATTAGCTCTTCCGATAACTTTTAAATTCCTGTCTGGCTCTCTTCTGTCAGCTGCCTGTCAAGACGGGTCTATGTTAAGTAAGTGCTTCCTAGGTCTATAAAGTCACTTCTCTATTTCTCTTCTCTCCGGACACAAGGTGCCATTTTCATTATGTGTATCGCCATCATCCAACAGTGTGAGTGGTGGAGGGTGGAAGTCATAAAAAAGGGTCATTAAATGCTACAATTCCCTCCCTCCCTCCCTCCCTCCCTCCCTTCCTCTCTCCCTCCCTTCCTCTCTCCCTCCTTTCCTCCTTCTTTCCTTCCTTCCTTCCTTCCTTCCTTCCTTCCTTCCTTCCTTCCTTCCTTCTTTTCTTCCTTCCCTTCCCTCCCTCCCTCCCTCCCTCCCTCCCTCCCTCCCTCCCTCCCTCCCTCCCTCCCTCCTTCCTTCCTTCCTTCCTTCCTTCCTTCCTTCCTTCCTTCCGCCTCCCTGCCTTCTTTTCATCTGTCATTCATTTTTTTCCCTTTTAACACATTTTAACATCCTAACACAGTGGTTGGTAAACTCTCGAGCCGTGGTTTGCCACCCTGTTGACTGAGTTTGCCGACCACTGGCCTAACATGTGCCAGGTACTATGCTGTATATGGTGGGGTTAAAATCACACTATTTGTATTATTAATCTCAAGTAATTCATAATCAGCCTCAGAAGTCCCACCTCGTGAATGACTGGAAGCTCTCTGAAATCAGAGGCCACGCCTGGTTCCTTCTAGACTTCTTTCTGTCCACAGCATGGTTCTTGCACGTGTGTAGTACGTGGCAGGAAGAGCTTGCTGGGGTGTGAGATAATCTAACGTCCGGCTCCCTCATTCCCAAGGTAACTGCAGATACATCATACATCCCCTAACCTCTAGCACCTCCATCCCCCCCCCCCCCCGTACAAAAGGGAGATCATAACGCCAGTGGAACCACCCACGGAGAAAGAAAGGACCACTGCGGCAAAAACCTAACGTCAGTGAAGCCACGTTACAAACCTAAGTCTTGCTCAGGAAGGCACTCCTAAGGATAATTCAGGGTCCACTAGCTGAGTAGCAGGGCAGTGGAGTGGGCATACAAGGAGCTGGATCATTTGACAAGAGCCTTGCCCAGGTGTGGGCAAACTACGGCCCGCGGGCTGGATCGCTGTTCTAAACTATTGAAATAAAAAAAATTTTTTAAAAAGACGGTACCCTTTTATGGAATGATGTTTACTTTGAATTTATATTAGTTCACACAAACACTCCATCCATGCTTTTGTTCCGGCCCTCCGGTCCAGTTTAAGAACCCATTGTGGCCCTCGAGTCAAAGTTTGCCCACCCCTGGGCCCTTGCCCTTCAGCAAGGTCTGAAGGTCACCTGCCCACACAGCCACACTAAGTTATGGCCTCAGTGTGACAAGAGCACTGCCCCCCGTGGCACTGTGATATCAGAAGGAGGATCACTGAGCCATGACAATGTCATGTCTTCCACCCACAGGTTTAATGCCTTTCCCATCTTAAGTATTTATATTGTCCTGTAGCCATAACCTTTGCACTTTGAGGCGTGAGAGCAAAACCAGCCTGAATTTCTTTTTCCTTCTTCACAATTTCATTGATAGAAGATTCATTCTTAATCACCTCGGCATATGATTTTTTTCCTTTTTCATTATTAAGTCAAGAGCTTTCCCCTTTTCACTGAAAGGAAGCACGTTATGGCTTCTTGTTAGCATGTCCAAGATCGGCCTGCATCACTATTCTCTCTCTGGGCCATTGTTAAGTAAATAAGGGTGACAAGGACTGCGGTACCACCACAGTGACAGTGGAATTGATATCCAAGACAGCTACTAAGTGACTAATGGGTGGGAGCACCTACAGCGAGGAGTTGCTGGATCAAGGGATGACTCACGTACCTGGCTAGACAGAGCAGAGACTTCATCACGCCACTCAGAATGATGCACAATTTAAAATTGATGAGTTGTTCTCATCTGGTATTTCCCATTTAATATTTCTGGACCATGGTTGACCACTGGTAACTAAAACTGAGGAATGGGAAACTGCAGATAAGGGAACTACTGTTTTTCCCATCAGATATACTAGCCCTCCATTAAGAGCGGAGGAAAACAGCCAAAACCTGTTTGGCTCAGTGGATAGAGCATCGAACTGCGGACTGAAAGGTCCCAGGTTCAATTCCGGTCAAGGGCATGTACCTTGGTTGCGGGCACATCCCCAGTGGGGGGTGTGCAAGAGGCAGCTGATTGATGATTCTCTCTCATTGATGTTTCTAACTCTCTATCCCTCCCTTCCTCTCTGTAAAACAATCAATAAAATATATATTTTTTTTAAAAAAAAAAAAGAGGAGAAAAACAAAAGTGATGAGACACCTGGATCCCGCTGTCCCTGACCCCCAGGGGATCCTTGCACTTTTCTCCTATGTTCCTCCTCTGGAGTTGGGTTGCTGTCAAACACATCTAAAAGTACTCGTTCATACATACACTGCCCACAAATAGGTCACTTAATATCTATGAGCCTAGAACTTCTTTATTCCCTATAAAATAGAGAGGAGGATGATGATGATAATAAAGGGATAATAATGACCTTCACAGGGTTACCAGAACATCAAATGAGGTCCTAATTGTAAAAGTAGCTCGTCAATCCTGATGTTTGTAGTTGTCATTTATGCTACTCGGCATGGTGTGCAATTTAAAAATCATGCATTGTTATTTCTGGAATTTTCCATTTAATACTTTCAAACCATGGCTGACTGTCAGCTACTGAAACCAGAGAAAGTAAAACTGTAGATAAGGGAGGACTACTGCAATTCGTTATAACAGCCATTGAAAACTAAGATTCCGGGAGTCCTAATTGAGACAAATCATTGCCCCTCTTGGCGCTTCGCTCCCCTAATCCTCACCGAGTGTGAGCATCCTAATCTGCTTATTTTATGAGGCTCAAAAGCTAACCAGGCTGTGTTTGACTCTCAGCCTCTACATTGTGTTTCTTTGGCAAGTGACTTAACCCATCAGTGCCTCAGTTTTCTCCTCTGTAAAATAGACATACTAATAGTGTTGGGTCATTGTAAGAATCAATGATTTAGTCCATGTAAACTGCTTAGAATGGCATTTGGCACAGTGTAAGTATTAGGTAAGTGTTATAGCTATTGTTAAGTATGCAAAAAAAAGAGTTTGCAGCTGAAACCGTTTGGCTCAGTGGCAGAGCATCGGTCTGGGGACTGAAGGGTCCCAGGTTCGATTCCGGTCAAGGGCATGTACATTGGTTGCGGGCACATTCCCCGGTAGGGGGTGTGCAGGAGGCAGCTGGTTGATGTTTCTCTCTCATCGATGTTTCTAGCTCTTTATCTCTCTCCCTTTCTCTCTGTAAAATATCAATAAAATATATATTTTTAAAAAAGAGTTTGCAGAAAGTTAGACATTATGAACTGGTAAAGTAGTATTAGCATTCTTATAGAAAATTGATTCTCAGGAGGGTGGCGGGCCAATACCCCGCTCCCCACTAGAGTTCAGAAATTTGCGGAGGCACTTTACAGGGTATTAGGATGGGAGATTGGTATAGTACGAACTAGCATTTAGTGACAGGAGCCAGGAATTCTAGACATCTTGCAGCATCAGGGGCCGTCGCATAACAGTGCAAGCTTTTACCAGATCCCAAATGACAGCACAGACTCCTACCCATCTTCACCTGTAGCCATGCATTGATGGTGACTTTACAAACAGGTCCTAGCGTCCGTCTCCTTCACCATGACCTCCGGCGTAGCTGTGTCGTGCATTTATCTACTGAGGCATTTTGAGCAATAGCTTCTCCATCATGTTCGTGTTAACAGTATAATAGGGCATTACATTGATTTTTAAAATTTAGGTTAGAGTTAGCTGATGTGATTTGTGGAATTCTAAAATGGAAAAAATATATATAAATTCTGGGTGTGAACGGATAGAATTTGAGGTGAAATAAGGTTTACATGTGGCCTACCCCAGCCACCTCACTTTGTAATGAAGAAAATCAAGGTCTTGCCCAAACCGATTTGGCTCCGTGGATAGAGCATCGGCCTGTGGACTGAAAGGTCCCAGGTTCGATTCCGGTCAAGGGCATGTACATCCCTAGTAGGAAGGGTGCGGGAGGCAGCTGATTGAGCTTTTATGTCAGACCTGGAACCCTCTCAGCTATGTTACTTCAAGCCAATAACCTACTGGCTGTCAGCGTTAGCGTCCTCATCAATAAATGAACCAGAGTACGAGCCTCCTGGAGTTACTAGAAGGTACCATGAGGGAATGCAAGTGATGCCTGACACATAGTTAGTGCTTAAGAAATATCAGTACCGGAACGATTCTTTCCCCAGAAGAGTGGTCTTCTCTGTAAGTGACAAATTGGTAGAATTTCATATTCTACAAATAAAGTAGGATGAAAATAAGGAACACAGAATCGAGTAAATAAAAAAGGAAGGATTATCCCTTAGACGAGGCTATTGCATCTTCATCTTATTTGAATTGTAAAGGTAACTAATCACAGCGGGCATTTGATACATGCTGCTGTTTTTCCTTTTATTCTCAGAGCGCTCTTTCTTCCACGGAGCATCCCTGTAAAGTGAGCATGCCCAGCCGGGTGTCTTTATTCCCAGTCTTCAAAGACACCGAGGCTCGGGGAGGTTAAGATGATTCTGTGGCAGAAAGTCTGACTAGGAGGCAGGCGTTAAAACTTGCTGTTCAGCAGTCCATTTCACAGGGTGTCCCACTAGTAGAGGCAGTGACTCTCCACTAGGGGGCGCATGCCATATAATGGGGTGCGTGCTGGCAGCCATTGAGGGACTACGCTAATTTCCATCAGCTCCCCCAACAAGCAAAGCAAAAACAAAGATATGAATATATCTTTAAAATATCTCCTGTAGCCTTCTCGTCCCTCGAGGTTATAGCTGCAAAACTTTTCCTAGATAGAAATTCTGGAATCAAGATGCACTGCAGGACATGAGCGAGCCCTCCAAGAAGCCCCTTCAGCTGGGAATTTCTGTTCGAAGCCGAACTACAGAGAGAGCACCTGGGCTAGCTGACTTGATGGTATACGATCACTCCCACTGTAGAGGGCCAAATGGGAAGATACCTGAACATTGTTTAGATGGTTGCTGACTGGGTCTGGGATATTGGCAGAATCATGTCAGTTGCACTCCCGCCCTGGGAGTGCGGAGATGTTCTTAGTTCCTGGCTTGTGTGTGTCCAGGAGGAAGGAGTGGGTGGGCCCTGGGCCCTCCAAGGCTCCTTGTTTTTCTGTGAAACCCCCTTGTTGGATTGGAGTATAAATAGATGTGCTGCGTGGCTCTGGAGGTGGTCAGTCTGCCTCTCCAGCAGGGGAGGTCAGCAACCTTCCCAGCTCCCAGCTTAAAATCTATCTCTGTGACTTCTCTCTTTATTTCTAATATTTCTCAATCCCTGGCCGCTTCCCCTTAGAACCGGTTCGTTCATCTTTCTTTCCGTGTGGGACGCAGAAAAGGGAGATCCCACCACATCTAGGACTAACACGTTAGCCTCAGAATAAGAGACACTCTTCAATGGGGCCTCTACTTGTTTTCTTAATAGGAGTCAATTTCTGAAAACATAGATTGGAAATAAGACCATGGCCCTGAGCCCAGGTGGTTCTTGGCCATAAGGCCCAGAGGTCTTCCCCAAAGGTCCTGTCTGAAGCACATGACAACGTGTTGTGAAACTGTCATGTTAGAAGTTTCTACAACACTCGCCTTTCAGCTGCTGCCTCAGTAGAAGTCACCTCACTGCTTGACTTAGTTTTTTCGTGGTTTAAGTTTACTTTCAACTGCAGGGAATCACCTTTTCTTCCTCTTTTGGTAAGAGACTTTTTTTTTTTTAAATCTCTTAGCTAAGTCATGATTCATTAAATGGAAAGCAAGGGGAAGACAAAAAGAGGCACCGGGAAGGGCAGTGACATAGGAATGACCTGAGTTCGTCCCTCTGGATGTTTTTACAGTAAATATTGCAAGCTGAGCAGGTGGCCAGTGGGTTTAGAGTCCAAACTACACCTGCCCCAGCTCCCACCCGCCCCTCGTCACACTAACCAACCCACGCTGGAGAAAACTTTTGTCTGTGTACTTATGTTAATCATCAAGCCAAGGTAAACAGCCTTCCACGTTCTGGATCCAGGGTAGCAATTATATATGAAGACATCTCACGACTCCTCTAGACAACTAAGAGGGAGGGGAACCCCTCTGTAGTCTAGGCCAGGAGTGGGCGGGGAGTGGCATCAGCCGTCACAGGTAACAGAGCTGGTTTCCCCACTGGCAACTTTCTGTTTCGCACAGCAGCACCACAGTGGGTGGACAGAATGCGTGCGTAAGTCCGTACTCAATGTATTTATGTAGGCCATGACTTAGTGAGAGACCCGGGACAACTCAATCTGCAGTTAGAGAGAAGCTGGGTAAAAAGATAAAACAGTTACCCAATGTGAGTGCTGACAGAGGCATGGGCAAAGCCAGCGAAGTGGGCAGAGAGACGGGTATCAGTGAGAAATGCAGCTGTGGCAGGAAAGGAGAGTATTATCCACTTACTGCCCTCCTGCCCTCCTGCCTCCCCTCCCCACCCCCCTCGCTACCACGTCATAACCACAAACGGGCACACTACACACTAGCTATTCTATTCACATTCAGTGACGAGGGGCCTGGGCACATCCCAGCTCAAGAGGGTGGTTTCTAAGATGCCCCGCGGGCAAGGGGAGCTGTTTACAGAGGCGAAGTTGTTTTCCAAGACCCTCTGGAAGAATCCCCGGAAAATGCAGGCAGAAAACCCACTGCACCAGCGCGCAGCCCCCAATCCAGACCGACCTGCCAAACGCCCGGCAGCGGAGGTGAACTTTAGCATAAGGTGCAACCCATTGCCAGGCGCTGGCGCACGCACCTCCCCAGCCAGAACCCCAGGTCCCACGTGGAAAGCGGGGGCGGTGGACAAGGGAGGTGGGAGTTTCAGCATGCAAACGCTGCCCCACCCCCATCCCCATTCAGTCCCTTACGCTGGTCTGCCCGGGCTTCCGAGGAGGAAACTGCCAAAGAGGAAAACTAGCCGAGCTGTGCTTACTCCGCGAGCCAGCTTCCTAGCGTGGATGGGGACTCTCTCTGCCTCCCCTTCCTTGCCGAGAGCTCCACATCCCCGTCCCTTACACTCCACGTGGATGACCCGCGGGTTCCAATGAGGCGGTGTGCACTAGGCATGGGATCCTGTGCTTGGCGCGTAGTAGGAGTTCAAGAAACACTGGCATGCCACACCCACCCCCTGCTGGGTCCAAGCCCGGGACAGTTCTAAGGAGGGGATCAGTTGCCCCCACGTGGGTAAAAGTTGTTAAAACTCCAGGTCACCCCCGGCCCCGCGGCCCCCCGGGGCGTGACAGCTTGTGGGTGCCCCGTCGGGAGGGTGGGAGGGCGGGCGGGTGGGTGTGTGCGCGCCTGGCACGGCCCGCGCGCGCGCCGCGTTAACCCCTTACCTTCCAGCAGCACCTCCTTGCCCGCGCGCTTCAGCGCCTGCACCGCCTCGTCGTGGGTGGCGTCCCGCAGGTCGGCGCCGTTCACCGACAGGATGGCGTCGCCCACGTACAGGGCCTGGGTCTGGTCGGCCGCCAGCCCCTTGAAGATCTTGCTGATGAGGATGGGCATCTTGTTCTCCTTGCCCCCCTTGATGCTGATGCCCAGCCCGCCCAGCTCCTGCTTCAGCACCTTCACGCCCCGCTTCTGGTTGGAGACGGCCTCGGGCACCTGCTCGGGCAGGTCGGTGAAGGCGGTGCGCACCCCGGCGGCCGGCGGCGAGTCGGGGGGCTGCGCGCCTCCGGGGCCCCGGCAGAACGAGCCATTGGTGGCCGCCCCGATGCCGTTGTACGCCGCCGCCGCGGCGCCCTCCTCGCAGCTCAGCACCAGGGCGTCCTCGCTCAAGTTCACCAGAACTTTGTGCCAGCGGTCCCGCACCAAAACTTCCAGCAGCCCGCTGCGCTGCGCCCGGCCGCCGCCCCCGCCCGCCGGCCCCGCCGCCGCCGCTGCCGCCGCCGCCGCCGCCGCTACCGCCATCTTTCCGGCATTCTTAAAATGCCATGTGATGGTTGCGAACCCGGGGGGACGTGGGGAAGGGTTGCGCGTGGAGGGAGGCCGCGGGGATCCGGGGGCGCAGCGAGGAGCGGGCGCGGGGCGGGGAGGCGGCGGCGGCGGCGGCGGCGGCGGTCCGAGCGCTCGCGGGGCGCGCCGGGCGCGAGTTGGCAGCAGCCGCAGCCCCGCCGGTTCCCCCTCGCCGGATCCGGGGCGGGCGGGGTGGAGCCACCTAAAAGCAGGAGAGACTGAGCGAGGGGAGGGGAGGGAAAACGCCAGCTGCCAGTTGCAAAACCCCAAAGCCCGGGGAGCCCGGCGGCGGAGGAGAGGAGCGCCGCGGAGGACGGCCGGCAGGAGGCGGGCTGGCGGGCAGGGCGAGGGCGGGGTCCGCCGCTCACCTGTTCCAGGCGCCGCCGCCGCAGCCCGGGCGGGTCTCCGGAGCCCGTGGCCTCAGACCCTTCCTTCCCCGCCTCCCTCCTCCTCCTCCTCCGCAGGGACAGCTTCCCTAGCGCCTTCGCTCCACCCCGAGCAGCCCTCTCTCTCCTCCGGACGCTCCCTTCCCCGCGGGCTGCCACCCGCACTTTGGCTGCATCTGCGTGTCCCGCCGGGGTCCCCCGCCACTGGATGCGCCTGAGCCCCCCCTTCCCTAGCACACCCTCCCTGGAATTGTCCCTCAGCCCCAACCCCAAACCCAGGCTGGGCTTCTCCCGCTGAGTTCTCACCTGTCACTCCTTCTCAAGGACTCCCAGGTGGACTGGGGCGGAGGCCCGGAGTCCTCTGGGAGTGAAGAGGGAAGGCTGCCCCAAGAACCCGGAATGAAATGTCAGGGTAACCCAGTTCCCCCAAACTTCCTCTCCGTAAGTGCAGGGCAGCCTCCTCCTGCGGGGCTCTGGAGAGGTGTCTGCTGGCCGGTTGTTCAGCAGGTCACTGCCTGCCCCAGACCCAGAGTCAAATCACACTGGCATTATATCACATTGTATCCTCTGCCTCTCCCCTGCCCTTCACCCTCACCCCCTAATATCACACCACGTGCTTCCTGGACTTTCTTCCCAAGATTTATGCCAGTTGAGAACTCAGTTGCAGTGGGATGTATCTCCAAAGCGCCTTTCCAAGTTGCTTATTTAGAGCTCAAGCTGCATTTTTTCAAAGGGAACGCTATTATAATCGCTGGTTACCTTCCCAGGTCAACTCGGAAATGCCAACATAACCCGTGCCGTCGCCCGACCTCCCAGAGTCCTCCTGGGCCCTCAGCCTCTCAGTTCTCTCCCCACACTGGGCAGACCTCCTGGGCCTCCCCAAGTATGTCACAGTTCTCCTGTGCCTCCCCTTCTCCCCTTTCTCTCCCCTCTCTCCAGACACAAAACTCTCAAGAAGCCGCGAATTCCTAAAGGTAAACCCAATCCAGCGAGGTGTCAGCAGGAAAGAAATATTGAACGCATTTCCACTGATGTGTATCATCACTGCGAGTTCTCTAACCCTTCCAGAATGACTCACGCTTTTGGTGGAGAATGCGTAAAGACTCAGACAAACCCCTCAAGGGTGGTTGGTGTTCCAGGAGGGGTCCCCGAAAGGAAATGAAAACATTTGGATTTTTTGGGGGGAGGGGAGGGAGGGAGAATAGAGAGAAGCAGAGAAAGTCACTGCAGACTTTCAGTGGGGTACTTGAATGAATGCTTCTTCTTTTCTGTAGTTTCCGCCTACCAATTTCCCCAAAGCTTTTTTATTCTCCTAAATGAAGGTTCCCAAGGGAGGTGGACTGTAGCTTCTGTACACGGGATCAGACAGGGAGCGGGTACAGGTGACACCACAGCTGGGTGGGCAAACCAGCCGGGACTGTCCTCTGCCTCGGGGACTGAGGAGTCACACGCATCACTCTCCAGGGAGATCAGAGCGTCTGCGTTCTAACCCCGACAGACTAAGGTGGGGATGGGTCCCAGAATGCCAGTGTGATGGCTGAGAAATCAAAACTGATCTGCCTCTGGACCCAAACCACCCTGTACCTCTTGCCTCTGTGGTCCAGCAAATTGAAAGTGCCAGGCGTAACTAGAGATAATGTATCGGTCTCGGTCTGCCTTAAGATGTTGCAGGCTCTGCAACGGGAACTTCTCGGGATCTCTGTGATAAGCACTTTTTTTCCGTGTGAGCAAACCCCCATGGGAAGGAGTAGGTTGCTTGCTGAAAGCAGCATCAGAAGGAGGGAAGACAGATAGTTGATATTAAACGGGAGACTTGCGTGATAGCCAGAGGATGGCTTTGCCAATGAAACTATAATAACAGACCCCTGCTCTAAGTGCTTTACACACTGTAACGTAATCTTTCCAGAAATTTGGGGGGATACTTGCCATTGTCATCACTCCCGTTCAACAGTAAGAAACTGGGGATACTTGTGTAAGAACTTGCCTCCTGAAATACTAGCCATGTGGCTAGCAAGTGGTAGTCAAGGTTTGAAGCCAGCAGTGAGCGGTCTGAATTCAACCACTTTCCTCCACTCTTCTGAAAATACTCAGAGCCTGTTAGCTACAGTGCCCATCTGGCACCGAGGCCGGCCTTTCTCTGGGGAGGGAAGCTCTGAGGGTGAAGGCCCTTCTCCTAGACCACATGTAAGAGGGTCCAGCCAGTCCTGGCCTCTCCTTTCCAAGGTTAGAGAATCCCCTGCACTCCCCTAATTGATACTTTTTTTTTTTTTGCTTCAGACATGTTAATATGTGGAAACTGGTGATTGCTGAGGGGAAGGAGGGGGTTTGCTGGCCTAGAAGCTCCAGCTTATTCCTCAGATAGTTCAGCATATCTGGCCTCTGATGAGTGATGCTGATTCTTTTTTTAAAAAAATATATTTTATTGATTTTTTACAGAGAGGAAGAGAGACGGACAGAGAGTTAGAAACATCGATGAGAGAGAATCCTCTATCAGCTGCCTCTTGCACACCCCCTACTGGGGATGTGCCCGCAACCAGGGTACATGCCCTTGACCGGAATCGAACCTGGAACCTCTCAATCCACAGACCGATGCTCTATCCACTGAGCCAAACCGGTTTCGGCTGATGCTGATTCTTAAGGGTAAACCTTATTGACCTCATTTCTTAGTTCTGGGTGGAACTACCACACTGAAGTCCCTTAATACTCACCATTAGCACCGAGTACACTCTCCTAGGTCTCCCTTCGTAATGAATTGTCACTAGAAAGGACCAACGAGATTTCCAGCTTCCTCTTTTTTCGTAAGTGTGGCTCGGAGCAGAGCAATGGCAGACTCAAGGCCACTTGGGGAGTTTGTGGCAATGTCACAACTGCATCACCGTGGCTACCTGTTCAACTTCAGAATTCTGTACATCACACCTGAAGCCCTACTCCATCCCGCTTTTAACCAGATTTCCTTTGCTTAGCTCTGTCTCTTGTTCTAGTTCCTTCTTCTGTCCTAACTGGGATCCTTCAGCGTACGCCCCTTTCCCATGAGAGGTGCATTTTTCTACAGATGTTTGGGTGGACTTGGACTTGCAAGAACAAGTCACACAATCCTCAGCTCCACAGAGCCGAGGATACGTGCCCCTGCCTCCAGCCATGTGTGCAGGAAAGAGCAGTGTCCATCCATTCATTCCACAAAGTGTCGTTGTTCTTCTACTACCATGAAGCAGGCACTATTCCAGGTACTACAGTATTGGGAGCCGACAAAGTGGCAAAGATGTGCCCTCTGAGACTTACACTGCAGTGGGTGGTAAGTCGAAGACAGAGAGAGACTGCAAACATAAGATACTTCCCTGGAGAAGTAAATGCTAGGAAGGAATGAAAAAAGAGCAAGACCAAGAATGAATGGGGGCAAGGGATACTTTGGGGGCGACCGCTGTTAAGAAAAGCCACTGTGAGAAGGTGATTTTGAGGCTGAGACACGGATGATAAGAAGACAGAGTCTTGCAAAGAACTAGGGAAGAGGTCCCAGGGAGAAGTAAGAACCTGTGCAAAGTGCCTGAGACAGAACCAAGCTTGTCTGGTTCCAGGGACCAAAAGCAGGTCAGGGTGGCTTGGGCAACCCATGGGAGGAAGAGAGAGGTAGGAGAGGAGATCAGGGAGATAGGCTGGACCAGATTCCAGGTAAGGCCCTGGAATTGAGACACAGACCATCCTCCTCGCCTTCTTTGAGGTTCAACAACCATACCTTTTGGATTATCGGGGAGAGACTTGACTTTAAATACTCGCCATTTGACTACTGAGTAAACTTCTACTGGTCAGAACACATGGTCCAACTAGTAAGTTGAGCATCTTTAGGACAATTATCTAATATGAACATAGGAAACAAGGTAAATAGTGAAAAAGAAGTGGAGAGCTCCTAAATATCTGGGGATAAATTAAAACACACACACACACACACACACACACACACACACACACACACACACAAAACAAACAGAATGAGAGAGGAGCAGGAGAGGTACCAGAAATGTACAACTCTTAAAGTGAGTCTGATCTATATAAATACATGTTGAATAAATGCTTGTGACCACCTACTCTTATAGAATCATAATGCGAAAAAAAAATCATAATGCGTAGTTAGTGATTCTTATTTTAAAGATGAAGCATTGAGATTGGGGGATGGCTGAAACCTGTTTGGCTCAGTGGTAGAGTGTAGGTCTGTGGACTGAAAGGTCCCAGGTTCGATTCTGGTCAAGGGCATGTACCTTCAGGGGCATGTAACTTGGCTGCAGGCACATCCCTGGTAGGGGGTGTGCAAGAGACAGCTGATCGATGTTTCTCTCTCATTGACATTTCTAGCTCTCTATCTCTCTCCCTTCCTCTCTGTAAAATATCAATTAAAAATATATTTTTTTAAAAAGAGAGAGATTGGGGGATGACCTAGGAACAGAAGGCTGAGCAGATTCTTCCCTCTCTGGTGTGCTAACAGGTACATCATCAATATTAAATGGGTTGACCAATACTCTGTATTGCAAATACCTGGCCTTTTCCGGGCGGGTCCTTGGTAAACCAGACAGACCACAACCTATACTACCATCCAGCCAGTCATGCAGGTGAGAGTTATTTGATTGCTCACTGTGTTTAGAATGTTGCAGAGGGGACTTTCCCAGGGCCAGACTGGCCCAAGGCTGAATTTAAAGAGCTTAGGTGTCTGTCCTCCACCTTCTCTTATTGAGTTCTACTCCCCTTCCTTCCTTCACAACAACCTGTTGTTGAAACAAATCTTCTACCAGTCTTTTAATATATGCAATATAAATTTATCATTTTTTCCTAAGGGTTTATACCTTTGATCCTTTTTTTAAAAAAAGCTGTAGAATGGTAGGTTAGATCCCATATGAAAGACATGGAACACATTTTAGGAACTTTTTAGCAACTTGGCCTAAATACGCATACAAGATGTCCTGGTACAAAAGTGAAGAGGTATAAGAAATGGAAGTTAGCTGAAACCAGTTTGGCTCAGTGGATAGAGCATTGGTATGTGGACTCAAGGGTCCCGGGTTCGATTCCGGTAAAGGGCATGTATCTTGGCTGCAGGCACATCCCTGGTAGGGAGTGTGCAAGAGGCAGCTGGTCGATGTTTCTCTCTCATCAATGTTTCTAGCTCTCTATCCCTCTCCCTTCCTCTCTGTAAAAAATCAATAAAATATATTTAAAAAAAGAAAGAAATGGAAGTTTCTCCCATACACAGCTTTAAAAACATTTGAAATGAAAATTCAATAAATATTTCAGGATCTTGATATACTACCCTTCAAACTCCAAAAGAGGTGGATTATTAACTTAATTTTGGACCCTTCGGAAGCAGAGGTCTATATGTGAGGGAAACTGTCTAACTTTCCCACACCGTCTCCACTTCCTTTATGGACTCATTGCTGTGCACTCTCCCTTTATCCACAAAAAACTTCTTCCTGTACTCTGCCTCCTAACCTGGATGCCCATGATCTTTTATCACCCAATGTATTCCCTCCCACTGCTGTAGAATTCCTCCAGGTAATGTCTCCATTAACCCTTTGTACTAAACTCATAGTCCACCAATCTGGCTATATATAGATCCTCTTTTCTCCTGGATCAAATTCTCATCTTTTCCTTCTATTTCCTAACTCCAATTGTTCCCAAATTCCACACCTCCCACCCTCCTGCATTCTCTGGCAAGAGTCTCACCTCTTTGACTGCCCCATAGGTTTTGTGAAGGTTACACCAACATTTTTGATGCCTAGTAATACTTCCAGATCATGGGATGTTTATGGTCTTGTATTTTTCATCATTTACCACATTCTAGTCCTTTCTTCAGTTTATGTTCTAACTTTTCCTCAAAACCTCAGGCAATCTAGAAATTTAGGGGTAATTTAAGCTCCTGGCTCTTGTTTCTCCTTTTCAATGTATTCCTCTGCTATCATTAGTCAGACATGAATATTTTTAAGGACACTTCAATGTATTCTGCTTCCAAATTGAGTCTCTTCATGTCTAGACTTCAGTTGATCCTGGAACTTTGATCTAATTTGTTAGGAAATAGCAAGGGATAATGACCCAACAGCAAATAAATATCAGATGACTTTAGGATCTAGAGTTTAAATGTGAAGCTAAGGAAGCTTGTTTGTGGGTGGACAAACTGGGCTTCATAAAAGAGGAAGGTTTTGAGCCAAGTCCTAAGGAATTGCAGACTTCGGAGAATAAGATAAGAGAGAACAACCATTCCTAGTAGGAGAAACAACTTGGTGAAAGCAGGAAGAAAGTGAGGTACAGATTATCTTTAGTATTGAGCAGTGAGTTGGTCGGCATAGATGGGTATGGGAAAGAAGTAAGACAGGGATCTGTTGAAAAGATAGCATTATTAATCATAAGGTTTGGCTCCAAATGATAAAAATCTCAAATGACATTAATCACCAAGGAGAAAGTACACTGGCTCACATTGCCAGTCCACTAAGGGTGAGAGAAAGGCTAACCTCAAGTGCAGCTGGAATTGATTCTAGCACACTTGATCCTCTCAAGTGCACAAGGCCAAACCATTAGCCACTGGCAGTTTGGCTTCTAGGAAGAAAGGGGCTCTTTTCTCCTCATCTCAATTAGAAAAGGATCCAAAGGAAGAAAAAACGTAGATGGCTCAGCTTTGGTCACATATCTACCCTGGTGGCCCTAGATAGATACTGTGATTGTCAGTCTGCAGTAGAGCCCCATGATTGGAATGGGAATGATAAAGAATTCACCAAAAGAAAGAGATACAATTAGCAGAAGAAGGCAGGCAGGAGGGTTGGGCCAGACCAAATGCTAGCTATCCACTATAGGTAGGTTGAACTCTTCTACTCTATCTGTGGAATTTATCCTACAGGTACTGGGAAGTCACTGATTCTTCCCAATCAAAGGAGAGATACAATGAAGAAGAAGAAAAGATGCCGGGGAAGATAAACCTTTTGACAGAATGAGGAATGGGTTAGTTGGGAAGGATTGAAGTGCCTCATTATCATTTTTTGCATATGTAGGAACATAAAAGGAGGTGGATGATAAGAGATCAACCAAAGGACTTGTATGCAGGATATAAGCATCACCCATGGACACAGACAGTAAGGGGATAAGGGCATGTGCTGGGGGATGGGAACAGCCAGGGAGAAGTCATGGGGGGAAAAGGAGACATATGGAAGACTTTAAGCAATAAACAATTAAACTAAAAAAGAACACAAGTCTTTGGGGGTTTTGAAGACAGGAAAATAGAAAGATTGTTCAATAGCTTAAGGAAAGATATTTGTGTGGAAATAAAAGAGATGGTTTAAAGAAAGATTGAACAGATTGTGATAATTTACTGGATAGAGGACTAGGAAGAGGAGGAGAAACCAATGGATTAATAATTTGCTTTCATTAAATCTTTGCACTATGTTAAGCCCTCTATGAGCATAACATGTCATTAGTTACATACTACAATCATTTGACGTAGGTAGGTTATTCCCAGGTTACAGATGAGAATGTTGAATCCAACAAGTCACACTGTTGATAAGTTGTAATTCAAGCCTGGTATTAACTTAGTTCTGTTTGACTCTGAAAGTCATGCTTTTTAATTGTTATGACAAACTAGGCATGAGCTTAGGTGGCCAGGAAGAGGGTGACAGAGCTCATCCAGAGGTGGCATTGGCTCCCGTTAGATTTGCTGAGATTGAGGGAGTCGTAGAGCAGTCACAGGTAGTATCCTAGATCATTGAAGTGCAGGGCCTGCATAAGGACAATTTGGAGTCATTTGCTTTCATTAGAGTCTAATGTGATCAAGGGAGACATGTTAGGGAGAACTCAGTCCTGGCTCCTTGGTAATGATAGCAAGAAAATGAAAACTCAAAGAACGATGCCTCTGAAATGTTGAAAGCAGAATTGACAAGGCTCGGCAATAGATCTGGATGTGGAGAGCAAAGGCCAGCTTGACTACGGAGAGAGTCCTTCACAACTCTGCTAACTATTGGATTGCTTCTTTGCATAATTAAACCAGAACTGTAGTTTAAAAATAGCCCCAATTAACAGCAAAACTTTGGAGCCCAGAGGCAGGACACATATTTAAAGTCAAAGGGCTACTGGCCTACTTATGAAATGAAAAAATCAAGCCCTCCGAGGCATCACAAGACATTGTGTGTACACACAGTGCCCACTGAACTGAACTCCAAGGAGGCACTCGGTACCTCAAAGCTCTGGTCTGCCTGCTGCAAGAACAAAGAAGCTGGAGCCATCAAAAGGCAGGCCTGGAGCCAGTCCCGGGCAGCAGCCTCCTTTGCCCATCCCCACGGGTGTAAAGGCTTTGCTCTGCAGAGGCAGGGTATGGATGACTGTGGCAATGAGGGGGAAGGAATTTTCTCAGGACCACACTAGAATAGAATGGCAAGTTGCAGGCATAACCTGAAGGAGGGGTGCAGAAGACAGTGAAGAAAAAGACTTGCAGAAGTATTTATTTTAAAAGAGGGAACAAATCGTCACGGGCTGACTAGAATTTCACGTTTCATATAGTTCTGTTAAGTATTGGTTTCCCCAGGGCAGGGGCTATGTTTAAGATTTTATGAAGGTATAGACTTAAAGAGCTTCAAGGTGACATCTGACAATTGTTCCCAAGCTCCAGGGAATTAGAACCACATAGAGAGCATGTTAAAACGATAGGTATTGAATTCAACAATTCTTTCTATAGTTATTAGCAGACATGCTTCTAAAGTGAGAAACATTGTTTTCTGTATAATTATTTTTGTTGCTGTTCTTTGGATTTTACTACAAAATAGATTCTTACTTAAAATGCTATACTCCATTAGTATCATTATTTTGTTTTCTGTTCAGATGTACCAAACTTGGCCAATATGAGCCTCTTCAAGCTCACTTCTTTTTCTTTCTTTCTATTGTCTTTAGGAACATTTTTCTTTGTCTTTTTGTTTTCTGGCTATTCAGGGTTCAACTTGTATTTTATCTGCCTAGCCCTGGATCAACCATTCCTTAAGGAGCCCTTGTTCCTTTTATTTATTTTTTATTTTTAAAAAATATATTTTATTGGCCGAAACTGGTTTGGCTCAGTGGATAGAGCGTCGGTCTGCTTTTGGACTGAAGGGTCACAGGTTCGATTCCGGTCAAGGGCATGTACCTTGGTTGCGGGTGTGCCCCTGATGGGCGGTGTGCAGGGGCAGCTGATGGTTGATTCTCTCTCATCGATGTTTCTAGCTCTCTATACCTCTCTCTTCCTCTCTGTAAAAAAATCAATAAAATATATTTTTAAAATAGGGCTACTGGCCTACTTATGAAATGAAAAATCAAGCCCTCCAAGGGCTTTAAAATATATTTAAAATATATTTTATTGATTTTTTACAGAGAGGAAGAGAGAGGGATAGAGAGTTAGAAACATCAATGAGAGAGAATCATCGATCAGCTGCCTCTTACAAACCCTCTCCTGGGGATATGCCCGCAACCAAGGTGCATGCCCTTAACTGAAATAGAACCTGGGACCTGCCAAAGCCAGTTTGGCTCAATGGATGGAGCGTTGGTCTGTGGACTGGAAGGTCCCAGGTTCGATTCTGGTCAAGGGCATGTACATTGGTTGTGGGCACATCCCCGGTGGGGGGTGTGTGGGAGGCAGCTGATTGATGTTTCTCTCTCATCAATGTTTCTAACTCTCTATCCCTCTCTCTTCCTCTCTGTAAAAAATCAATAAAATATATTTTAAAAAAAGAAGAAGAAGTAAGGCCAAGCAGATACTTGACATTTTATAAATGTAGAAACCCAAAGCCAAAGACTTCCTAGGGTCACATATCCTTGTGGGGAAAGCCAAGACTAAAACTTCTTTTTCCTAGAAATTGGTGTCTCTAGACCAGTCAAACCAAGAAAAATAATGAGAACTCAATAAATATTTAATAATTGCTGGGTAGTCACGAATGGTAGGATAGAGAAAGAAAAAGGAACTGACTTGGTGCTTTCTGTTTCTGACCCATGCACTTTCAGATAATTTCACTTCATTTGCTTTCCAATAAATCAAAGTGTAAAGGGATAACCCTTAATGTATAAAGAAACTGAGGCTAACAGGGTAAGCAATTATGAGGTCAAAATGCTTAGATTTAAATCCCAGCTGATTTGTTGGCTCCGGGACACCACGGAAAGTATTTAACATTTTGAAGCTTCAGTTTAAAAATTTTTTAAATCTCAGAACATTATTGCAAGAAGTAAATAAAATAGTGCATGTAAAGCACTTGACACAAAAACCCACACTGAGTAAAAAAAAAAAAAAAAGTGATTGACAAACATTAACTAGTCACAATAGAGAGGATAACAGAGCTAAAAAGTGCTAAATGTTCTAGTTAAAGTGTGTAACTTAAGACAAGAAAAAAGAAACTTCTCTACAATTAGTTATATATAACAGTATACAACATATAAATTCACGTAGGATTCTCTTGCTATTTCTTTCCTCCTTTCCTCTTTGCCTCTCTCCCTCATTCCTAAAACAGATTGGAATTTTAACTATGCCTTAGGATGACAAGATCTATGCATAGGATGCTGAAGATTCATAGTCAAGTGCAAGGATTGGCAAACTATGGTCCCTGATCTAGCTGTTTGTTTTTGTAAATAAAGTTTTATTGGAACACAACCACACACGTTTGTCTATATGTTGTCTATGGCAGTTTTTATATACTACATTGGTAGGCAGAGTTGACTAATCATGACAGTGACTTTAGAACCCTGTGAACTTTGAGCCTTTTGATTATAGCAATAGTCAAAAATGTCAAAATATTTCTAACTTGGCCTTTCACAGAAAAAGGATGATTCCTACTCTAGTATATTAAAGTGCTGGGGCAAGTATTGGAGGGACCTTAAAAAGGTTAAGGGGCAATGGTCTGACAAATAAGCATTCTAGTAGCTCTCATCACTATAGATAAAGGAAACAAACAAACAAATCAGAACCAACATTATTGAAAAGTGCTTACAAAGGGTCAGTTTACATTTTCTCATGTAATATTCACTCTGGGAAGCAGACGTGATCCAAGTTTCAAAAATGGAAATTTGGAACACAGATAAATAAAGAAACCCACCCAAGGACACAGGGGTTTGGGGTGGAGGGCTCGGAATTCAGAGTTAAGTTTAACAAACTCCATACCATGTCCCTTTCCACCGGGTCACCTTCGCCACATTTTAGGCTTCAGTTGGTTGAATTCAGATTTTACATCCATGGTCCTCTGAGTGAGAGCCTTTAAAATTATTTGTAAAGGGAAGCCCCCAGGAGGATCAACCTGTCTTCCAAAGAGCGAACTTTGGCAGTCCTAACAGCGCTATGTTTTAACTCTGTCCCCCAGGCTTTCTGAAAGGTTAAAAAACTGTGGTTGTTCCTCTCAGTGTCGCCAATACCAATGGTCCCAAGTAAAAAGTGACTTCAGTCAGAGTAAGGGAGTCCTATTTTTCATGAATGCAAAATCACTTTATTGCCATTTATTTTCTTTCTGGAAAGTCAAGCAACTGAGAAATTTGATTTTAGATTGTTTTCCTTCTCTCCTTCCTTCTTTCCTTCCTTCCTTCCTTCCTTCCTTCCTTCCTTCCTTCCTTCCTTCCTTCCTTCCTCCTTCTTTTTCCAATGGAATATACTTAGAGTAAACTTAGATTGTGTCATAAAAAGCCCATTAAGGAGTTCTGAAATTTTAAAATAATATATTCTATTGATTTTTTACAGAGAGAAAGGGAGAGAGATGGAGAGCTAGTAACATCTAGGAGAGAGAAACATCGATTAGCTGCCTCCCACACACCTGCCACTGGGGATGTGCCCGCAACCAAGGTACATGCCCTTGACTGGAATTAAATCTGGAACCCCTCAGTCCGCAGGCTGATGCTCTATCCACTGAGCCAAGCTGGTTTCAGCTTGAATTTTTTTCAAAGCTAAGGTTATTGTGTGCTTCCTTTGGAGAAGACAGTACCAGAATTTAAGGAGCTAACAGATCTGTTTCTGAGCAGCCTTGGGAAATAAGCCTGCCTCTCCCTCATCCAGGGGAGGATCAAATCATGTACATATTTCAAGGCTGCGAATTCTAAGGATGGTCAGAGATTGGGTGGTTCCCAGGAGACACAGCCTGCCTCTTCCTTTCCCAGGTAATCATAAGAAGTTCAGTTTACCCAACCATTCTCAGCTCCTTCATTTTTACATTATATTACTGTTTAGAAATGGTTTTTTATATTGATTCTCACGTAGGTCATCTATTGTTAAGCATTACTTATTGATCAGAGCACAAAAAACTTAGCAATCTGTTACTTTAGCAAGTTCATCATCCCTCAGGTTCCATGAGTCAAACTATAGTTTTTTTTTTCCTCCAGAATCTGGAAAAACCACTGCGCTACACATTACTGTGCCAATTCTGTTGAGGCCACCAATTTTCAAATCTGATTTACACGTCCCTCTTACCTCTGACCTCAATATTATGTAAAAATTCCAATAATTTCAGAAGCAATCCTATCTAATAAAGGGGTAATATGCAAATTAGCCATTACTCTGTCACGAAGATGGAGGCACCCATAGCCATAAGAATGCCCCAGTCCTCTCAGCCCTGACAGAGTCCCCCAGTCCCAGGAGTGGGGGCAGCCACTGAGAGTGGGCAGCATGAGCGGCCTGGCGGAAGGCTTGCTTCGTTGCCACAGCAACAAGGCAAGTGTCTTTGCCCAGCCACAGATGGGCCTCTGGTCCACAGAGAGCCTTTGGGCAGCGGGCACGAAGCAGCCTGGCCCCGCAGAGAGCTACTGGTGCACAGATTTGTGCACAGGGCTACTAGTTATTTATTAATTCATAAGCAACCTGTTCTAGACACTTTATGGCATTAAAAAAACGTAAGATTTGGTTTCTGATCTCAAGGGATGGACAAGTTGGATTTTAAAGAAAGGAATTACATAAAACTACCAGAAAAGAAAAAATAGGTCTCCCAGCATGAGTCAAGCACAGAGCTAAGCACTTCACACATATTATCTGATTTAACCCTTGGAACAACTCTCCAACATTATCCATCTGACAGTGGAGGAAACTATTAAACAACTTGCTCAAGGTCATAGCTGGCTAAAGCCAGAGCTGGGATCCTTCTGCACTTCTGGCAGATGTCCAAGTCTTGGAGAATTTCGTCGTGCTATTCTGTCTCTCTGAACACACATGGGCACCCATTGTGTTGGGGCCTGAACACTTGAGTATTCAGGGAAATGTGGAAGGTGAGCATCTTCAGAAAAGGGCAGAGCCAGACAAGTGAGTGTTGAGTTAGAACTTACAAGAAATGGTGAGCATGGATTGGTGCAGACCTTGTGGTGGTGAGGGGGCCACGGGTGGCTTAATAAAGCATGAGTAGTGGATGGGTGATTGGTGAGAGGACTCTGATGCAAAGTCACTCTCAGAGTTCAGGTGGTTTACTTAGCTGGAGAGCTATTCCTTAGCACGGTGTGTTCTTGGAGCTGGATGTATAACTGTGCCTCTTTGTTCTGAAGGGTAATTTGTTGCTTATGCCAAGTGCCCTAACTTCCTGAGTTCAGGTACTCCCTGAAGTAAATGAAAAGCAAGATTTTGCAATATCTGTGGAAGGAGAGGAAAGGGGCCCCCTAGACTAAGGAAGTATTGGTTGCACCATGCCTTTTCCTAGGGATGATGAAGGACAGCTTAAGAAGCCTCTGGAGAATGTTATACACACTTGTTTCACAACCCAGAGCTTTGTACAAATTCTTGAAAAAGTAATCCAAATTCTTAGGGCTCAGGCCAACTGCATGGTGTTGGATTGGATATAAGACAGTCCACTGTTCCCTGTATTGTCTTTTTTTTCTCTATAAGTACATTTGTATGTTTTCTTTCTTAAACACCTCTGACCCCCAAAGGGAATAATTCTATATCATTAGAATTATAAGTGTGCAGGTGAGAGTTGAAATCAATTGAGTAGATTAACTAATGCAAAGAACACATAGAGTTGATTGAGAAGAAAATGGTGGGTAATATCTCGGGTTATATTGATGTTAAAGAAATGGATGCCAGTGGGCCATGGGTAAAGTGAGGAAGTACCAGTTTCCTTCTGGCTTGTATTTCTATATTGAGGGACTTCATTTAGAGTAACAAGCTTGACCTCTCACTTCCCTGTCATTTAGAGGGTAGAGAAGTGACTTATCTAATTGGTGGCTTAAAAAAAAAAAAAACTGATCGAGGGAAGCTCATTTATTTTCTTTCTGCTTTAGTATCAGACAGTCCTCTGAAAAGCAATAAAAAAGGTCTGTCCCTGTGGGTAGACCTGTGAGTGTCCATCACTGCCTGGGACTGAGTGGGTAAGTGTATCTACCCCTGAGTTTCAGCTTTAGGAAGCTCATTATTGTTGTACATTCTAAACCATATCACTAGTATAGTTTTCATCAATAAATGTAGCTTGCCTTTTTATCTCTACCTGCTTGACTTCCCTGCCTATCTCCCAGTTGGTTCCAAAAAGATGCAGGGAAAGGGTGAACTAATTATGGAGCCTTCACAAACATATAAGAGGAGAAGGAGCTTCCAAACATAATTAAAGTTAATGGCCAGAGGGATAGGAAGAAAAAAAGGAGAGCATGTATCAGAATGACTAAGTGCAGTGTGAACCTCAACAGTGGTCAATAGTGCTCTATCTTATCCAAGAGGTCAAGTCAGATAAAGATTGAAAATGCACTTATTGATATTAGCAACTAGGAGTGTTATTAGTGATTTTGGCAACCTCCAAATCAAGGTTTTTGTGGGTAGGGTTAGAAATATCAGAATATAGTGGGTTGAAGAGTAAAAAGAGTGGCAGAGTTTGATTCCTGTTATAAGGCTCTTAGGGAAAAGAAGAGTGATTACATGGTAGATAAAAGGAATTAGATTTGCCCTTTCTTTTAATGGAAAGGACTTAAATTTGCTTAAATACAGAGAAAGGGGTGAATAGAGAGAAAAGTTGAAGATATGGGAGAGTAAAAGGATCATCAATAGAGAAAACTCCATGAGGAAGCAAAGGGACCTATGAAAAATTGTATTGTTATTCAGATTGCGTTATTAACCCCATTCCCTATTGGATAAGTATATATCCCTGTTCCATGGATTGGGCTTGGACAGCTGACATGCTTTGGTTAGTAGGCTGTGAGTGGACTTGACATCATCAATTCTCTTAATTCTCCTTTTTGCCATGAAAATGAGGTATTGTATGAGACCTGCTCTTTCAGCCTACATTCTGGACTAGTAGAGAAAGATCTATCACCTATAATGAACTGCAAATGTTCCTCTGATAACACATAATGTGACAGAAGTACACCTCTGATGCAAGTCCCTGAGATTTGGGAGTTTGTTATTATAGCAAAGTCTACTCATACATATCCCAAGCATAGTCAGAGAGCTTTGCTTTAAAAACAAGAAGAGGAAGGGGCATTTTTCATTGATGAGCATCAATGGAGGAAGGGTAGCAAAGGGATCAGATGATACAGATAATTTTTTAGTGGGTGAAGCAAACAGCGTCTGTCCACCTGGAGACATGTTGAGAGCACCATAGTCTCATTCACACTCTGTCTCATCTTTGTATTTATTTTTCTTTAAATGGACACTGATTTTGCAGGTTTTGTTGGCCTAGCAGTAATTTGCACACTTTTCCACATCAAAATTGGTACAGATTTTATTAATATATTGTATTGATTTTTTTACAGAGAGGAAGGGAGAGGGATAGAGAGCTTGAAACACCGATGAGAGAGAATCATCATTCGGCTGCCTCTTGCACACCCCTACTGGGGATGTGACCGCAGCCAAGGTACATGCCCTTGACGGGAATTGAATTCTGGACCCTTCAGTCCGCAGGCCAATGCTCTATCCATTGAGCCAAACCGGTTTTGGCAAAATTGGTACAGATTTTAGCAGTGTTGCCATCAATGATCCTTACACAGGAGAAAGAAAATGGGCCCTTGAACTTTTTGCTTGATAAAAAGATGCTTGAAATGTCCTGAATTGCTTTCTGCTTGTCTGATGTGTGCACCATTGAAAATTCAGACCATGGTGACTTTGAGGCTTTTCTTTGCTCTTCAGATAGTTGCCATATTGACATACCAATCTATGTGGGCAGCCTGAGAAAGTGATGGAGATAGCTTACATTTGGCAGACCTAAACAAAGTGGATTAAACGTAAATCTTATTGAATACTCTTCATGCATTTATTCATTCATTCTTTTACATAATCTATATGTATTGAGCCAAGTACTGTGCTAGTTACTAGAGACAGGTTACAAAACAAAACAAAACAAAACACAAAGAAGCCATTGTCTACATCTATGTTTTCCATAGTATGTGTTCTAGATTAACTGATTAATTGGTTAAAGCATTCATTTATGGCTTTTTCTTTTTGTATTTTTCATTATTCCTAATTGTGCCTCCTCCTCCCACTTGCATCATGAAGCAGCCTGAGCCTTAGTAAAAGAAACCTGAAGTCAAGAACTCTTTCTGTCTCTTATAAAAACCTATGAGTATTGAAAAATATTGTGTCTCAGAGAAAGAGATGGGGCAGGGAGGGCAAGGAAATGGAGAGAGGTTGCTCTGAATAGGGAAAAGGAGTGGGATTTGTGTGTCCTCAAACCTGTGGGGATCTATATACTATATATTTCTCTGTAGCTGCCCTGGAGAAGGAGACAAGAACTTACAAGTTAATATTTGATGAATTCTGAGATATGTGGGGGCTACACTGTGAAGATTAATTTGCTTTATAAGGAATTTACAGACACCATGAGAGGCACATTGGAGGCCAGAGGCTACTGTGGCCTTGAACTCTAGGTTTCAGGGAGGAAGGGAGAGGGAGAAAGAGATAGAAACAGCAATAAAAATCGCTAAATAAATAAATAAACACACACACACACACACACACACACACACACACACACGTGCGCTCGCGAAACATCAATGATGAGAGAGAATCATTGATTGGCTGCCTCTGCACCACCACCCCCAACCTGGGCATGTGCCCTTGACCAGAATCAAACCTGGGAACCTTTAGTCCACAGGCCAATGCTCTATCCACTGAGCCAAACCAGTTAGGGCTTCATTGATGTTTCTATCTCTCTCTCTCCCTCTTCCTTTCTCTCTGATATTAATACGAATGTATATTTTTAAAAAGCTGAAATATTAAAGTGTAAATATACGTATATGTGTGTTTTCAGAACTTTAATTCCCACTGTTCTCCTGGGATACTTAATGTTCGAATCATACTGAACTGATACAATTCTTCAAACCTGTCATCATATTTCATAGCGTTGCTGAGATGACGCTTACTCCCCTAGTCTACCTAGAGAACTCCTGCTTAGCTTTCAATCTTAGTGCAAATACATTCTCTGGAAGTCTTCTCTGAGCTTCCCAAGTGGAATCGATCACTCCTTCCTTTTTGCCATCGAGGCACTTAGAAGTGTGCTCAGTCATTGTGCTTATAACTGCAAACTTAAGTGTTTGTCCCCTCTCAGGCCGTGGGACTATTGACAACAAAGGCTGTGTTCTTTTTGTCTCTTCTTCATCCAGTACCTAGTACAATATGTTGTAAAGGTAAACGTCCAAATTTTTAATTACAGTCCACCTAAAATTCATCTAATTAGCTTCCCTGATGGTAGAGTTTCTTTGCCAGCTATTTTAAATTCTTTCTTTAGACACAGCGAAACTTGTCTAGTAGGGAATTGTCAAATCAATTTTTGAAATTATGAACTGTTTAGAAACCAGGTTCTCAACATTACATATCAGATTTTCAAAAATTTCAGTTGCATTCATTTTTTTAAAAAATGTGGACCAGATAGATGATCTCAGTATAGAATCTGGTTGATGACCATTATTTTGGTGCTTTTCATTGCTCCCTTAGCTCTTCTGACCCTGGGGTGCCCTTTAATAAATGGGCACTTCAGTCCATTAGAGGACACCTGGATCGATGAAAGAGTTAACCCAACACCCCCACATGCCTACTTTACAATTAGCAAATTGCTCATCTGTTAGGCTTTTTTATTAGGGAACAAAAGCTTTAAAACTAATTTTTTTTTAAAGAAGACATTTGGATTAAATTTATTTCTACAATATTCTCTTAGAATAACTCTTTTTTTTCAAACAAGTGTCATGAAAAGGTTTATTTTTAGATATAAGGTTTATAAGAGCTGTAGTGTACTTGGCTCTCTATGCTAGATTTTTTATAGGCCTCTCACTTTTTCAGATGAGAGGGCTATTTATGTTGCTTTCCAAATAGTTTTGATTCCCTAGGGAAGGTTTATAAAAATTATTTTAGCCTTTGGGGAAAAAATTAAGTCAGTTCAAATGCCATATCAAACATTTGCTGTTTAATAAAATACAGTGTGGATAAAAATATAATTTGGGGGAGGGAGAGCCAAGGAGTATCTGGATAATATTATAAAGGGCATAATATTCTCTTTTTGTATGTTAGAAAAGAACTAGAGATAAATCTTCTTGTTACTGCTTAGTTACTCATTACTGTTATTTTCGTCTCAATACTGAAAATACAAATTAATAATTCTTCCACCTCTACAGAAAGAGGATAGGAATAGCATAAAACAATATTCATAAGCCAGGTGTTGAGAATGGACTACTTCAAAAAGGTCTAGTTGCTGAGAAATATGAAAATATTTCTCATATATATATATATATATATATATATATATATATATATACACACAATGATATGGAAACAATGAGAATATGGGTTCTCTCTTGTGGCTCCCATACAAGCAACATTCTATTTTCAGGAGGTGCAGAGAATTGTCAAAATGTTCACTTCCATTGCGGTGAAATTTCATTGCTATTGAAACAGTAAAATATACATGTATCTATTTGCCTATGAAGTCTGCACTTATGAATTCATAAATAGGATGTCTAGGTATGTTGTTTTCAGTCATTAACGCAAAGGTGAAATCTTCCTTTCATGGCAGGTGGGCCAATTAACATCTTTAAAAGGAGCCATGGTTATAACAAAAAACGTGGATTGCTGATGAATAATGGTTTCATTTCAAAAGGCACTTTGAAAACATTGACTAATTAATATAACTCAATAGACTGAAACCAAAATATGTTCCTTGCTCTTGGGCTTTTAGTTCAACAGGAGCACTTTGCGAAAGAAAGAATGATCAATAGGAAAATTACGTTTCTCCTTTGCCAGCTGTAATGCCGGTTGCAATACAGCTTTTTTACAACTGTTTAAGCCAGAATGGAGGCAGGTTACAATTTATTATGGGAAATACTTTAAAACAACGGTTATACTTTTATATCTGAAAATATGGTGGAATAGATAACCCAAAACTCCTTTAAAAAAATGCCAGTTAAAATATAGACAACATGCAGAAACCGGTTTGGCTCAGTGGTAGAGTGTTGGTCTGCGGACTGAAAGGTCCTGGGTTCAATTCCGGTCGAGGGCATGTACATTGGTTGCAGGCATATCCCCAGTGCGGGGTGTGCAGGAGGCAGCTGATCGATGTTTCTCTCTCATTGACGTTTCTAGTTCTCTGTCTCTCTCCCTTCCTCTCTGTAAAATATCAATAAAATATATTTTAAAAAATATATGTATATATAGACAACATGAATGCATAGCTTGGATTATCAATAAGTAAGGGAAAACAAAATATATTATATATTTTTATATAATAAAAAATTTATATAAAAAAGCTGAGATATTAATCTAATTTGAATTGACATTTATACATAGTCCTGATTTGTTTTTCTCCCCTCTCCCCACTATCCACCATATATATATATATATATATATGGTGGATAGTGGGGATATAGTGGGGATTATATATATATATATATCAGTTTCTTTATAGAAATTTTTCTCTAGGTAAAAAGGGATTTATTGGATTATTAAACTAGAATTTCAAAAGTGTTCTAACTTTCGGAGGGCTGGATCCAGTGGCTCAAATAATGCCATCACAACTTGCCTTATTCTCGCTCTCTCACACTCATCTCCACCTTGCCTTCCTCAGTTTTGGATTTATTCTCATGAAATTATTCTAATGTGATGGTTAAAATGGCCACACGAAATTTCCAGGCTTATCTCATTCTCCTAGCTAGCCATCACAGAGAACAAAGAACTTCTCTTTCCAGAGAGTTTCAGCAAAAGTCCTGAGGGTTAACACTAATTGACCTGCTGACATCATGTGCCCATCCCTCACTGTATCCCTTTGGCCAAAGGACATTGTTCTCTGACCATATGTCCGCCCTGAATCAGAGGGATGGAATTCATCCTTTCCACACCATATGGACCAAGACTTGGAAGAAGGCATGATTCTATAAAAGAAAGAAATGCTATGAGAAGCTAAATAATAAGTAAGTAATACCAAGTGTCTCTGGCAGTTGCCAGGTTAGTAAAACTGATGCAGAGGTTATCAGATAATTGCTTTTACCTGCTTTATCTTTAATTAGGGAGACTAGCAATGCATACAATATAAGGTGGCAAAACACAACTTCTCTTTTTTCTCCTTTTATTGTTCAACAATAGCAGTGAAGCTGAGATATTAACCTCAAATGAATTGACCTTTATACGTAGCCCTGATTTGTTTTTCTCCCCCACTCAACCTCCCCAGCATTTCCAAGTGCTGGGAGGGTGGTGCATCTTTACAATCACCAACTAATCACTAATAACATGATAACATGGTATGTACTCAGCAAGGGTTGAACTAATAACTAGGTGCACTCCTAGCACCCCTGTTTTATTAAGGATCCTACTGGGAGAGAAGAAACTGCAGGACTTGGGGTTCAGGAGGAAGGAGGTGGCTTTCCCTTGGCCCAGTATCCAGTATTGAGAGAATATGGAGAAAACACAGGTATGAAAAGCAAAAAAAAAAAAAAAAAAAAAAAAAAGGAAGACATTAGAGGGAGACTGAGAAAAAAATTCTGTAGTTGTTAACGTGGTCATGAGCTGTCTTAATGGAGGGCCATATGGAATGAGGTAAAATTTAAGGGGGAGGTAAAATCAAAGCATTATATGTTGAGATTATGTGACTTCACTAACTTATGTGAATGCGAGAAATTCAACTATATTTTATCTGGAGTTCTTATCTCTGATTTTTACAAGTACTGTTAGGGGAGAAAATAGAATATTGGGGATTAGCTATAGTTATAAGAAATATGAATTATGCTTTGGTAACTATCATTGCCTTGTTCTGATTTAAAAAAGGACATTCTAACCTGGCTAGGAGTTGTTATTCCCCTGGATTTGAGAATCAACCTTGGACCTGAGAGTCAACCTAGGAAGTGGTCCATTCTCATTCAAGAACTGCCTATTATCATAGAAAGATTAACAAGGTTGTTCCCCAAATTACGGATCCCCACCCCAGCCCCCTTGCCTACTTCCCCATGCCTGTAAAATCCATTTTTTTGTATTCATTCTTTTTTTTAAAAAAAATAATTAATTAGTTTTGTATTGCTTAAAATATTATACGTTTCCTTTTTCCTCCATCCATCCCCTCACACCCACACCCACACCCACCCCCCACCACTCTCCTCTGCCTCCTCTCTGAGGTTTGATGGTCTGTTAGGTGTTTCCCTGTCTCTGGATCTATTTTGGTTTATCACTTTATGTTGTGCACTGTATTCCATAAATGAGTGAGATCATATGACATTTATCTTTCTCCAACTGGCTTATTTCGCTTAGCATAATGCTCTCTAGTTCCATCCATGCTGTTGCAAATGGTCAGAGTTCCTTCTTTTTTATAGCAGCGTAGTATTCCATTGTGTAGATGTACCACTGTTTTTTTTACTTATTTAAATTCTTTATTGTTTAAAGTACTTATATTATGTAAGTCAACTTTTCTCCCACTGACCTCTCCCTGGCTGCTCTCACCTCCAGCACATGCCCTCACCACCCCCCTCCCCGATTCTGTGTCCATTGGTTATGCTCATATGCATGCATACAAGTCCTTTGGTTGATCTCTTACCCCCTCACCCCCTTCTTTCCCTCATAGCTTGGACAGTCCAATGTTTCTATGACTCTGATTCTATTTTTGTTCAACAGTTTATGTTGTTCATTGTATTCTACAAATGAGAGCGTGTGATATTTATCTTTCTCTGACTGGCTTATTTCGCTTAGCATAATGCTCTCCAGTTCCATCCATGCTGTTGCAAATGGTAAGAGTTCCTTCTTTTTTACAGCGGCATAGTATTCCCTTGTGTAGATGTATCACAGTTTTCTAATCCACTCATCTGCTGATGGGCACTTTGGCTGTTTCCAAATCTTAGTTATTATAAATTGTGCTGCTATGAACATAGGGGTGCATATATCCATTCTGATTGGTGTTTCTGTTTTCTTGGGATATATTCCTAGAAGTGGGATTACTGGGTCAAATGGAAGTTCAATTTTTAATTTTTTGAGGAAATGCATTACTGTTTTCCATGATGGCTGCATCAGTCTACATTACTACCAGCAATGCCTGAGGGTTCCTTTTTCTCTGCATCCTCTCCAGTACTTGTGGTTTGTTGATGATAGCCATTCTGAAAGGCATGAGATGTTTACTATTGTTTTTTAATCCACTTATCTGATGATGGGCACTTAGGCTGTTTCTAGATCTTAGCTATTGTAAATGGTGCTGCTATGAACTACTTATTCTTATCCCTTTTGCTTACTTCCTCATGTAATCTTTGTCTTACCCAGTATAAGCAGTTGGTTTATGAAGGATGACAGAGCAGATGTTTGTGGATGACCTGTTGCTCCAGCATTATCAGAATAAATGCCCATATAAGATTCAACCCTGTCTCTGCTTAATTGGCTCAAGTAGTGACAGACCCCATTGGTTGTCCAGTGTCAGTCCTATTGACCGAAGTGTGTTCCACAGAACATTCTGTGACATAGACTGTGAGAAAACATTTCCACAATTACATACATTTGGTAAATCCAACACATTTTCTATTTTTCTTATAATTCCCATTCCGTGTTAAAGTTTACAAATATAGAAAACTTCACATTTTAGTTAGCCCAGTATTGAATATAAGACCTCCTATCCATCCTAGTGCATTCCTCTGTGTGTGTGTATGTGTGCTAAAGCTTGTTACATCATGTCTTTATACATACTCTGGGAAAGACTAATTTTTCTCCCTTCAAAAGGAACAAAGTGGGGAAATCAGTATTTGACGTCCAACTATATTTTTATGGTTTTCCCATGAGAATGCTTCTCTTTTGTCTGTCTCCTTTCCCTCTCCCCATTCCATTTCCACAGCCCTGCTGACCTCTACTGACTTATATGAATCATAAAAATGCTGATTGCCTTCAGATAGTCTCATTCAAATTTAACAATGAAGCAATTGGTGTGTGTCTTCATGAATAAAGGACCAAAGGGTCAGAAGCTTGCCTGGGGTCATGTGATTAAGGACACTGATAATGACTCTGCATTATTGCAGAAAACAACAAATAGTACCGGCTTTGTGAGGGCATTTAAAACAATGGAGACTGGAGGCTGGGCACTCTTCCTTCCTTAAGCCTCCAGTGAGTCATTCTCATATATAGACGTGTACTCAGTTTTTCATTACACCAAACATTGTTGCCTTAACTCATTGTTCTCAAGAACACTTGGAGACAAAAGACTACTTATATGATCACAGGAGACACAGTTGTGGTGAAAATTAAGCACACCACAAGAGAGTATACATATTTATCCATACTGACCAACAAAAATGGTACAGGTGAGGTTTGATGTTATCCTTTTGGATCATTGGAAAGGGAATATGACCACAAATTTGCTGATCGATGACTGAACCAAATTCAGTCTGCCTGGCTGAATTCAGGGACTTCAATAGTTTTATTGACTACTGAGAGAACAGAGAGCAGGGCGGGATAGAGGAAGAGAGGGAGGGAATCCAACTGGTAAGCACAGGTGGTAGGTGTGCTCAGCTCCGAGGCCCACGTTCTTCCTACAGCATCACATGGCATCTGTTAGGCTTTATCATGTGGGTCCCTTAAACCCTTGGAGTCGTGGTTTCTTTATCTGTAAAATAGGGATGACAAAAACTTTTCCAGTTACTCTGCAGAATCGTTTCAGTGCTAACCAGAAGGAAATGAGATGTGTAAGGGGTTTTCTATAAGTGAAAAGCAATACAGATGTTGTTATGGCACACAGCACAGTCATGTATCCCATTTATATCCAACGTTGGACTATGTGGTGTGATAAATATAACACACATGCAGCATCTGTATGGGCCAAGCAAGGATGTGTGCCTAAGTGAGTATTCTCTCCGGAGCTTGGCAGATGGACGACACGAAGCACAGAGATTTCTTAAATCTCAGAAATAAGAAATTTAACTAATAGTATGATTGGCTTAGTTCAGTGATGTACATAAAAACTGCTTTCTGAGTTAACTTTGGTTCAGGATAGTTATTTTGGAACCTAGTTCAACTATTGCCCTATGACCTTGACCCTCAGCTTAGGTTTTTGCTAATTTTTCTTTTCATCTGGTGTGTCCTTCACTTTACAGACATGTTTCTGGCACCCAGAGGAAACCAGTTGCCAGAGAATTACTTTTTTAATTTTATTTTATATTTTTTATTGATATTTTACAGAGAGGAAGGGAGCGAGATAGAGAGCTAGAAACATTGATGAGAGAGAAACATCAACCAGCTGCCTCTTGCACAGACCCTACCGGGGATGTGCCCGCAGCCAAGGTACATGCCCTTGACCGGAATCAAACCTGGGACCTTTCAGTCCACAGACTGATGCTCTACCACTGAGCCAAACCGGTTTCAGCCAAGAGAATTACTTTTGATGAGTTAAATTCTCTTCCCTACCTCACCCTTTTCTACCTAAGAGATACTGGAACTAACATTTCAAGGTTGCCAAAGGTTAGGATTTGAATTATTATTTGGGGGCAGGAATATGGCTTCCAATATGCCAGGTAATGATGGAAAGGAACATGTCCCTGACTTCAGTTGAGGCTGCTTAAGAGGTTGAGTTCAGACAGCATTTGCATGTAGGATTACTGGTGACACCTTAAAGGAAAGATGAGGGCAAACACACAGAAAGTTTTGTTTCCTGATCATTCCTCCTGGAGTTTTGGGTGAGGAAGAAATTTTCCTCTACCCTTCTAGATTCTTGTGGCTGGTGTTAATAATGACCTTGACATGAGGCAGACTAGCAAGAAAAAAATAACCACATTTAAGTATGTACATACATACTAGAACTCTACATACTTGAGAAAGTCAGAGACCCCACTTACATGAGAGGTTCAGCGACAGAAATGGAAAATGAGGTCTACGTGACATTCTGAGCTCGGGATAAGATAAGGCATCCTGGGCCTTCAGAAGGAAGAAGGATAATTCAGAGGATGATAAGAAGAGCAGATGTGCAATAATTAGACATTTTCTCTGGTCTATAGATAGGTAACTGAAAGTTATTTCCAGTGATAACTCATTATGAGTCAGTCCCCAAATGTACATTCTTTAAAGAAGAAGTAAGAGTTTCTTATGAGCCTTAGGGTCTTCATTGCGTTCAGCTCAAAGGAATCCACATATCAAAGAAGCACAGGTTGGGGAGGTCTGCTCTGAACCACTTCAATGTTTATTCTTGTAAAGAACACATATTGAATTAGAAATTTTTGTTGTCAGCATTTCAGGCTTGCTTGTTTTGTTTCAATTTCGAGTTTTTACTTTTTTTTTTTTTTTAAGTGTGTAGGCTTGCAAAGGTCAGTTCCTGATTTTTTTTTTTTTGTATGAGCCCCAGATAAACTTTATCTGAATTTATTATACTGAAATTGTCTAGGCCTAGATATAAAAACAAACAAAAAGCAACACACACATACATACCCCACCCCACCTTTTTTGACAGTGAAGAGACCACACATCTCTTGAAATGTGATTTCAATTATTGCTTTGGATGGTTCTGGAATTTGTCTAGGAAGATAAGATGTTTGGCTCCGGGAGGCAATTTCTATTGCTCAGGGCAGGGGATAGATGTCATTATAAGTGCATGAAATTTTGGAAACCTGTTTGGTTAGTTTACTCTAAGAGCTTTACAGCCTTTAGGTTTTTTTTTCCTGCTAAATTGATGTCAGGTGTGTTTTGTGGAAGTCACATATGCATGACCTTCACTTCTGAGACTGTATAGTTAGACAGGGTTTGAATCTTAGACCATCCAGGTCTTGAGAACTTGGGCAAACACTTCACCTCGTGTACCTCTGTTACTGCTAGTTGTAAGGAAGCAATGCTGTGTAGCTGGCAGGATTGGGCAATCCTAGTACAGTGCCTGACTCGGTGTTATTAAGTAGCATTCCTCCAGAAGGACTGTATTTAAAACCTTTATTTGCATTTGAAACATGATTCACAGTTTATAAGGTTGATATCTTGTGTGAGAAGATCTCGGGGCAAGTGATGAAGCCTCCCACTTTAAAGATAAGAAAACTAAGTCTGAGAGATATAAAATGGATTTTTCAAAGGTCACATTGCAAATCATAACAGAGTAGAAGAATTGCCTTACCTCAATAGTATCCCCTTTTGCTTCTAACAATGATCCTCCTTATCAAACTCTACTCTGGCGCTCCTGATCTTTTTCAGCTAGGTCTCAACTTTTGGATTTCCATGTTTCGTTCTTCATTGTTCAGTTTTAACAGGAATCCTGCTAGCTAGGTTTAGCCAGAATCTTCCATCCTCAATATCTGATCATCCTTGATATCTAACTAGGTTGCTTATCTTCCCTCATCTCTCAGGTATATCTTATCACCCTGATCTGCCTTCAGCAAGAATTCTGTTAGGTTGGTTGAGGAAGAATTTCCCCTTCCCTTGATGTTTCTTCTTAGTAATTTTTCATGGTTGACTTTAAACAAATAGCCAGATAGTCCTTCAGCAAACCAGAGTTTATGCAGGAGTAATAAAAATTGCAATTTGTGACATGTGGTCTAACGGTAAACCACACACACTTTCTGGGAAACATAGAGAAGAAGAAGTTGGGAGAATGATTATAAACAAAGAATTCTTCCTTTTGGGTTCTGGGATCAACATAGGGTGTGAAAGCTCCCCTTTGTAGGCCAACTTTGATTTAAATGAGGCTTCTGACATGAAACAGACTGATGAATCTCCCAGGGACGGTGGGGATGAGTGGGTGGGTGGGAAGAGATTAACCAAAGACTTTACATTTACATATGCATAACCATGGACACAGACAATAGTGGGTGAAGACCTGGAATAGTGGGTAGAAGGTGGGCTAGAAGGGGTCAATGGGGAGAGGAAGAGGATACATCTGTATTACTTTAAAAAATAAAGACAAGTCTTTAAAAAGTTTTCTTAAAAAAATAAATGAGGATCTGTCCATTAATCCCCACACTATCTACTAACCCCCACCATGCTCCTTGGGTATAAATTCCCACTCACGCAGGCTGTGTATGGAGTTGAGCCCAATCTCTCTCCCCGCCCTAAGAGACTCTACTACAGTGGTCCCTGTGTCTATCCCCATAGTCTCCCTTTGATGAATGAAGTCAGCCTTCTACCTTTAACAAGCATCATGAATAACATTTTAACGCAGTGAACAGCTTGACTCTTAGTAGGTCTTAATAACATTTTTGTTGAATCAATGATTGAATGAAGTACCTGAAACAAAAATTCTCTGAACTCCAAGTTCATCACTATGTTTCTTGTGCTTGAAGCTACCTATCTAAACCAGGGTCTATGTTTTGCTAATGGCAGCAGTGTTATGGATATGCAGATAAAGTAGAACTCAGTATAAGTAAGTCACACTTGTAACTTTTAAAATATATTTTATTGATCTTTTATAGAGAGGAGGGAAGGATAGAGTTAGAAACTTCAATGAAAGAGAAACATCTACCAGTTGCCTCCTGCATACCCCCTACTGGGGATGCACTGGAAACAAAGGTACATGCCCTTGACCTGAATCAAACCTGGGACCCTTCAGTCCACAGGCTGACACTCTATCCACGGAGCCAAATGTGTTAGGGCCTCACTTGTATTTTTAAGGATGTTAGAGGAATCCCCTTTTAAAATGAGGCTGATGAAGTGCACTGTCTTGAGCTCACTGCATTCAGATGGTGGAAGCACTGGGAAGGGTCATTTACCAACAATAATGTGCAGGCCAGGTCACCTGAGGGGGACAAACCCTTGATACCTGAAGTCCACACAAGCCACAGAAGGTGCCACATTGCATGCCTGCATCTGAAAGAGGACACATTCCTTTGATTCCACAGGTGGTATATTGGACAAGGACTTCCTTTCCTTGAGTGGACAAGATAGCAATGATTCAGCAAGAAAGCCACTCGACAATTGACTGGACTTCATATTTGAGTTCAGAGTAAGTAAGAAATGCTGGGAGAAGATGCTTACTTAATACTTATTCATAGCAAGGAAAATGTGATGGTGGATTATAGATCCCTAACAAAAATATTTCTGATAGCACAGCCCATAGAGTGATAGGATGTTGGATGGGGAGTGAAGAGACCATTCCTAGTTCCAAGCCTGCCTGTGAGTAGCAGTGTTGTTTTAACCAAGTTATGCAGACTTCCTGGGCTTTAGCTTTCTCTCTAAACGAGTCGACTAAAGAAATACTATCAAAGGTTCCTCCATGTTTTAAAATTATGAATTTGTATTTTCATGAGAAACGTTTGCCATACACTACAACTAAATATAAAAAGGTCTTCCTGCATTAAGAAGAAGAAGAAGAAGAAGAAGAAGAAGAAGAAGAAGAAGAAGAAGAAGAAGAAGAAAAAGAAGAACAGCAACAACAAAAAGAACTGGGTGACAATCAGCACTGAAAGAGCAGTTAATTCCATTAGCATTTAAAAAAACTCAATGGCAATATTTTCCAAACAATGACTCCTATTGAGGGCATGAGTGGGCCATTGTGCCTTCTGCCAGTTAAACAGGCACCACTTTATTCTTAGCAGCTGTGATCCCTAATTGGGAAGGGGACTGGTCCAAAAATGATAAAAGGGAAATCACATCACAGCGCTAAAAATCAGCATGGAGCTGAGCAGCTTCCTAGCCTGGTCACTGTTCTGCCCTTGAGCTTCTTGTCTAGGAATTTGCCCTTTGGAGACTGAAGCCCCACAGTGGCTCAACTTTTGCTTTTGGAGTATTCGCCTGAAAAGCTTCCTCTCTCTTCTTTATTGCTAAAAAGGGTAAGAAGGATCTTATTGATAGAACCAATTCTTCACCAAAGCCGTATGCCCCACATTCAAGCTTTACTGTAGTTCAACAGCTTCTCACAGTTTCCATTTCCAAATAATTTTGATGAATAAATGATTCATCAGAGTTAAAGAGAATACATGGATTCTTTAATCAAATAATTACGTTCTGAGGATAGTTAATTCTCTAGATTTATTGGAAAAGTTGGCCATCAGTGCTTGCTGCTTCCATTGCTGGAAAAGTTCTCAAAGTAAATGCCCAAGGCTCTCGTCCTCACCCACTTCAGGGCTTGGCTCTTGTGGGGGAACTCACTTCAAATGTAATAAATATGTCTCCAGCAGCAAAGGCATCTGGGAAATGCTGGACTTCTAACTCTGTAGCCTCGGGCTTGGCTGACTAACCAGAAAACTGTATGTAATGCAGCCCAGAGATAAATGCCATGCCCACAGGAAGGAGGTTAGTGAATGTATACAGTGTGATAACTGCCTGATGCTATCTGTTTATTTAGGAAGGCATTGTCCTTTCCAAAGGCCTATGTGACTTCTCACCACATGGTTTTACTAGTAACCCCACTCTGTACTGAGAATGGGTAATTAAGTTTTATTCTATTAAAGCTCTTACATATTTGAATAAGGCTACAGGTCAGTTCTTCATAATTAATCTTGAATTTGGACTTTTGTGGTTTTCCCCCAAACAGCTCTTATATCTTCAATGAGTGTTTTCCTGCCCAAACTTACGCCATACGTCCCTACTCCATTGGTTGTTCTTCACCCTTGATTTATTTTAATCACCACCCCCTGCCTCAATCTCCCCCCCCCCCCCCGCCAGCACCTCATAAAGGATAAGATCTCTCTGGATTTTGTCTGGATCTCAAGTATCTAGAACAGTGCCCGATACACAGTGTGTAACCCCTATGTATTTGTTGAATGACTGAATATTGAACATTGAATGCCTTCTTGTACCTCCTGATTCTAAGAAACCAAGGTTTGCCTTGAGCATCTGAGTCATGAGCCAGCTGATCTACTTTCAGAAAGCAATCTCTACTTTCAGAAAGTAAGTAAAGGTAAACTTTGCCTTGAAAAGTTTATCTTGTTCTTTAGGCCAAACACAAAGGAGCAGGTTGGAATTTTTATGGGTGCAGAAAACAGGCAAGACTCAGTGGCTTTTTCAACATTCAGTTTAGATGGGAATTAGAGCAATAGCAATAAAGATGGCTTTAATAAATCAATTATGGAAAAGAGGCAACTGGCCTGGAAGTCAGGATACTTGGAAACTAGTGTGGGAAACATTTGTATAAATTTAAGAATGTCATTTACCTTCTCATGCTCCTCTTATCTCATGTCTAGAAAATGGAAATGATACACAATCTGCCTGGAAAATATATGAAGTTTTTAGAAAAGAAAAGCATACTAGGTTGAATGCAGCTTACCAATATATATCTAAAAATAGATGAATCTGGAATGTGTGTGTTCTGGGTTTTGTTGTGCCCCTCCCAAATATATATGCTGAAGTCCTAACTCCCACAACCTAAATATATTGCCTTGTTTGGAAATAGGGTCACTGCAGATGTAAGGAGTTAAAAATAAGATTTTAATGGAGTAGATAGGTGTATTGATGACTGATGGAAGAAAAAGGAGAATAAATTTTTAAATATATTTTATTGATATTTTACAGAGAGGAAGGGAGAGAGACAGAGAGCTAGAAACGTCGATGAGAGAGAAACATCGACCAGCTACCTCTTGCACACCCCCTACCTGGGATGTGCCTGCAACCAAGGTACATGCCCTTGACCGGAATCAAACCCAGGACCTTTCAGTCCGCAGACCGAAGCTCTACCGTTGAGCCAAACCAGTTTCGGCAGGAGAAGAAATTTTAATGCAGACACACACATGTTCACACACAGAACACAAGTGAAGATTGGAATTAGGTTGCCACAAGCCAAGGAACCACCAGACACTGGGGGGAGACCTGTAGCAGGTGGTTCCCTAGTGCCTTTAGAGGGAGCATAGTTCTATCAATACCTTGATCTTGGATTTCCAGCCACTGGACCTGTAAAATAATGAATTTCTTTTATTTAAAGCATTCGGTTTAGCCCTGGCTGGTTTGGCTCATTTGACAGAGCATCAGCCTGTGAACTGAAGGGTCCTGGGTTTGATTCCTATCAGTGGCACATGCCTAGGTTGTGGGCTCGATCCCCAGTGGAGGGCATGTGGAAGGCAACCTATCAATGATTATCTCTCATCATTGATGTTTCTATCTCTCTTTCCCTTTCTTCCTCTTTGAAATTAATAAAAATATATGACAAAAATGAAAAAAAATAAAGCATTCCATTTATGATACTTTATTAAGGTAACCCTACCAATGTCCCTGAAATGGTATTCCTGTAATGAGGAATGCCCAGATGTACCTTTTATTTTTCAATCATTTCATGTAACATCCAATAATTTTGTTAGTAGTCCAAACATTGAACATAACATCTTGGTGAAGAACAGGAAGATGGGTTGTTTTCCCCAATATACACATGTCTTGATTTAAACATAAAAGTAAATCCCAAGGAGCCAATGTAGTTTGCCATGGCACTCTTAGGACTATAGCTAAATATATCAAATTATTGGACCCTAGAGAGTACTGATGGCAAAGCTCCTCCTAGTGTTGGTGGGGACGCTGTATATGGAAGTAGACTTCATTCATTTATTTAATGAACCATTACTTAGTGAATGTTGATTATACAAAGTCCTGGCCTCCTCAAAATAAGAAACAAGTTCATGAAAAGAAAGAAAGTTGTGGTCAGAAGCTATCAACTACCATTTATCTCCACAAGTAAGTATCCTGGACAGAGAAAGCAAGGGTTGGGATGGGGCAGGAAAAACCAGTCTCTGTACCCTACCCTTTTCCCTCTTCTCCTCACCTCCTTTTTCAATTCAGGATTTTCCTTTTTATCCACTTACTCCACCCTAGATTTGGGCAAGAAGAGCCCTTGACCTGGTCTCTGTTTTAGAAGGTCTCACATAGCACAAAACCAACAAACCAACAAACGAAAAACAGTTCAGGCCCCAGTAAAACACTCCTGCACACCTCTGTCCTGGGTGGGACAATATAATAGGAGATGAACACTATAGTAGAGCATGCGAATAATTTGAGTAGCAGAACTCTGAAGGAAAAGAGATAAATTAACTTAATCCTCTCATAGCATGAAGTCAACCGATTTTGTTTAATAAGATGAAGTAGAGATAAGGGGGCTTTCATTAATCAGCACAATATTGGCAACTGAGAAATATTTTGCTACATGACAAATTCATATTACTTTAAAATTATTTATATGTAGGTCAAGATATGTGCTATCCCCTAGGATGGTCAATAGTCTTAAAAATCCAGGTCTTCCGTTGCACTCACCACACTTGAAGTGCTTAATAACCGCATATGGAGTCTGGCTACCATATTGAACAGTTGAGGTGTAGGATATTTTCATCATTGCAGTAATTTCCATTGGATAGCACTGGTCCAGATGGAACTAACATGGAGCATAATACTGATTCCTTATAATTGTAGTTAGTTCGGTACTGAAGGATTGCAAATAATATTTTTTTAATTTTTATTTATTTTAAATATATTTTTATTGATTTCAGAGAAAAAGGAAGAGGGAGAGAGAGATAGGAACATCAATGATGACAGAAAATCATTCATCGGCTGCCACCTTCACTCTCCCTACCCGGGCATGTACCCTGAGTAAGACTTGAACTGTAACCTCCTGGTTCATAGGTCATAGCTCAATCACTCAGCAACAATGGGCCAGGCAAATAGTTTTGATTTTTATAGAAATCTTTAATACAATTTAACAAATTCTCAAAAATATATAAGATATCTAAATAATTAAAAGAATACTGAGGAAAGGCCTAGGATAATGATTTTTGTGGGTAGGATAAAAAGTGTGCAAAGTCTGCCAAATAGAGAAACATTTTGTGTGCCAGGTAAAATACATACTTTGAATTTGCTACTAAGAATGATCTTAATGATTCTGATAGCAATGACTAGGGAACAATTTAGAGATTATATATGCTTTTTGGATCTAGTCAAGGGAGATATCTTGATAAAACACCTATCAACCCTGATGTCATAACTACTCTTAGATACATGCTGAGAATAATGACTAAATGCTGTTAAAGCAACTAAATTAAATTTTGATAATATATGAAATCACTAGAAGACATATGTGAAACATAGATCTTATGAATTTGAATACTTCATAAAGAGATGATAAAATTACAATGCAAGTGTGCATTAGGTGATAAAATTAAGATATTTTATGACAGTTTTTGTGATGATAATATATGCAACGATATTAAAATGTTTTTACATGACATGCAAAATTATAGTTAATTTCAGAATCAAATATTCCTCAAAGAATTTGTTGACAATTCCAACTGCTATTGCCTCCAGAAGAGGAAAAATTGTTTAAATTGAAATTAATTTTAAAAACCAAGAGCTATAATGACTCAAGAAAATGTGTCTAATTTAGCTTTTGCTGTCAGTAGAACACAAAGCATGTGAAAAATCTTTAACAGTGTAATTAGTGATGTGCTGAAATCAAGGCAAGGAAATATTTTTATGAAAAAATATAATAATTTATGAATTGTATGTTCTTGCCTTTTAGAACTCATTTTGCTATTGGCAGATTACCAAAAGAACATCCCAACTTGAATTAAATTATCTTTGACATTATGCTGACTTAAACTATTTAAACTAAACAGCATTAGAAATGTCATTCAATGTTGTCATTATGAAGGGATATTTTTCAAGGAAGGAGGACAAAACGTATTTTAAAGAGCAGTTTATTAGCTTGATATATATGTATAATATCTCTAAAGAAAGTAATTCTCTTTCATCCCCCCCCCCCCCCGAAGTTGGCGAAGTATAGTTATCATGTATCAGCCCAGGGATTCTGCTTCTTATTCTCAGAATTGTCTGATACCTAGTAGCAAGGCAAAGAGGACTGCATGTCATTCCAGAATCCTGGAGCACCGTCTACTAGATCTACCCAAGGACCACTTAATATCCAGGAGAAAATGCCGGGGATCAGAGCCTTGGCTCTGCGATATTACATTTCAACTTGCAGATTTTTGTCCTGAGATGTGAATAATTTCTACCTAGTAGGAAATTTAACTGCAGAGGACAGTTTCTTCATTGCATAACCTCACTATCTTCCTAAAATATTCTTTCTTTAACCCTTATAAGTGATCATTTCCTCAAATGTTCTTTGGTAATGTGTTATGATTCTGCTGATCCCTCTTAAATTAGTAAATAAATTGGGACATTCTATACTATAATAAATTGATCATTCTATACTAAGTTAGTTAAATTGGTCACATAAGTCATGTTTTTCACTCTTTGAAAATCATACTTTGAAAATGTTTTGAGATGTCTATTTTATTTTTTTTGCTAGCAATGCCTAGTACATACTAGACACTCACCACAGGGTTGTTATTCAACACTCTGTGAAGAATAAACCAAGGCATGAACTCCTAAAAGAAGGCTGAAGGATCTCTGAGTACTGCCAGCTTTTGATCCCACCCACTCTCTAATATCTTCATTGGTCACCTTAGACCCAATCTTTGTATTTCACAATAGCTGTACAGAAGATTTTGTTCACACTTAACCTTTACAGCAGTGTGAGCAGAAGTTTGGAATACCATGCATTATTAAATTGTAGAATCAGTTGACTTCATGCTATCCCATTAGGGTTAACTTGGGTGAGTAGCCTCCATCTGTCCTTGAACTCAGGAGCCCATGTTAATTGAACTTACACATTGAATACATTGATAGCTGAGGTTCTGTGTTTTCAGCTTTTAATAACTACCATCTGGTCCACCTCTTGACCTTTCCCCACTCAAATGCATTTTTTATCCTCCTCCCTTTATTGTTCCATGATTCTTCCTTGGAAGGCATCCTACTGACATCTCTTGACAATTTTGAGCATCAAATTTTTTACTTGATATTCTTATAATTACTTAATGTACAGCCACATTTTCAATCCATTTAGTTTTTTTTTAAGTCTTGTCTGTCATTGATTAGAGATTGAGTTTTGCTACACATAATAAGAATCAGAAAAAAAATTGTTCTTTAGCAATGAGGATTTATTTTCTTTATCTAACAAGAAGACCTAATGTAGGCATCCCAGACCTAATTTGGCAGCTAAATGACACTATTGGCTTCCCAGGTTTCTTCTGTGTTTCCACAAAGAATCCTATGGCATGTAGTTTTCATTTTCAAAAATGTTTTGTACTTGCAAGAGAAATGCTCCTTTTTCATCTTCAAGTTAACAATCTAAATGGAATAAAGAAGAAATATAAAAGGCCAAAAGCACATTTTAGCTGAGTAAGTCCCCTTTTAAAGAGCTTTCCCAGAATCCCTTCCTAATGATTTTCAATTAATCCCGTCAGTCACAACTATATCATATAGCTACCCCTAGCTGCAAAGGAAGCTGAAAACTACTCAACCACTCTAAACCAAAGCATGAATCTTTTACTAAAGAAAAAGGGGAAACTAGATGTAGGTTAGATATCTAGTGGTATCTGCCATAATTTCCCTTTTTATTTTAACACATTTGTTTGGCCCTTTTTCTTTTTTTTCTTTATTTAAAAAAAATATAATTTATTGATTTTTTTACAGAGAGGAAAGGAGAAAGATAAAGAGTTAGAAACATCGATGAGAGAGAATCATCCATCAGCTGCCTCCTGCACACTCCCCTACTGGGGATGTGCCTGCAACCCAGGTACATGTCCTTGACTGGAATCGAACCCGGGACCTTTCAGTCCACAGGCTGACGCTCTGTCCACTGAGCCAAACCAGTTTCGGCTGTTTGACCCTTTTTCTGAGATATTTATCAAAATTCACAATTACTAAAAAAAAGAAATAAATATTTATAAGCCATTGTTATTTATTATTAGAACCAATAGATTGAGGTATTGAGAAACAACAAAATCAGCAAACAAATTTGGCAATTAGAGTTGAATCCCAATTATACAGTTTACTGGCTTAGACAAACTTGTTTAAATCTCCTTTATCTTAGTCTCTAAAATGAGGATAAGGGAATAATAGCATTGTCTAAGCATGGGTTTCTTAGAAAACAGAATATATAACAAAGCTAAGATGTTAAGGCCTTACGATGGGAAGGTCTAGCTAGTGTCAGCTAGAGTGGGAGTGAAATGAGAACAATAAGAATATTAATTAACTTTTCATAAAGTCAAGTTTATAACAGAATGTTAGAATTCTAAAAACATTTCATTCCTACTGAGGTCAAAATGTTTTTTGTTATAGGATTATGGCAAGAGTGGTTGGAGTTTACTTTTAAATGCTCTCCTTAGAAACAAAAACTTAGAAATTTGGCATCTCTGTATTGCTTCATAATTTTTAGAAATATTCCCAACCCTTGTAACCCACTTAATCTCTAATGCTTCTTTTTCACCAGGTTTTATCATTATGTAAAAATGAAATCTTATTTACTTGAAGAGTCATGTAGCTTTCAGCAATATTTCTAAGACTTGCTACCTAAAAGAAATGGCTGTTTTTGAAAGACATAGTACATACATGCCTTTTGATTTTAATCCTTTTCACTACAGTTTTCAAGTAGCTTCCAGGATAAAGGAGGAAAAAAAATGACCTTATTTTCACAATAAAAAGAAACAAGACTATAAGGCCTGTGTCGAAGGTTTATATAATATCATGAAGAAGGTACAGTGCCTTCTCGTTTCCAGTCTTTTATTGGTTCTGACTCTCCAATATTTTAAATCTTTAAGAATAAATGAAAAATATGGGCCTGATCTGGGCACCTATAATCTCTCTACATCATAAAGCATAAGCTTTAATAATCCTGGAAGCATTTAAAAATCTTTTATATCATTGTCATTATTAAGAAATGATAGGAGTAGACTTTAGCAATAAAAGTAAAGCAAACCTTCTAAATGAGGAATCATACATACTTCACATTCTCTTGCAAGACTGAAGCAAAGAAAGAAGTACAACGAATTAACATTAATTCTCTTAACCGCAACAGATGACAGTGCTTTGTTCAAAAATAGTTGCTGAGAAAAGATACTTCACTCCATCAGGAAGAACATAACAGAGACAGAGGGAAAGTAATAACCCAATTGCTGGACACCAAAAACGACACGTGATTATGACACGTCTTTGTGTCTCATAACATAATGATGAGTTGACAGTAAATTTTCAGTTGAAAGGTAAAATAGTCTACAAATATGGTGGCATCACTGAAGCATGTTCCCAGTCACCTGTGACTACCCATCTTTAGGGTTTATTTTATTTAGGCCACTACAGTGTCCAGAACATTTGACAATTAGGTTTAAATCCAAGTACTGCTTTTTAATTTTTTTTTCCAGGAAAAATGGCCTAAGCTGGAAGGTAGCAGCTGAATAAATATTTGAAGTTGATAGAGGAGTGGTGAGTAGATGAAAAACCTCCGCTAGCCTTCAACAAGATTGGGTATATTTAAAGCAATGGTGTGTGTGTGTGTGTGTGTGTGTGTGTGTGTGTGTGTGTGTTCTCCGGGGAGGGCACTTTGAACTTAGTCCACCTGATTGGATTTTGGATTCTTTCCTGTATTCCAGGAAAATGAAATATGTACATGGAGCTTTCACACATGTGCTCTTCCAACTTGATCTTGCCCAGCTCAGTAAAAACCCACAAGAAAACCCAGGTTAGGTTAGATATTCACGTTTCCACTTAGTAGTTCATACTTTGTAGGTTATTCTTTTTCTGTGGCCACAATTCTTTGTAGGTAATAGTTTGAGACGTAACAACATTGAAATATCTTACGGAGCAGTCTCTACCTTCACATTCAAGGATTGATTCTGTCCCCAAATTATATTGCTTGCCTGAATATAGTCATGATTATAGAAATTAGTGTTACATTTTGCAGAATATTCTTGTCTTCTTTATTTTTTAATTTATCTTTAAGTAGATCATTTGTTTATGCATAAAACTTTTTGACACACTCTTTACTTGTTAAATTACTCCATTGTTGTTTATTTCAAAGTACACATTTGGGTGAGTGTTACAGAAATTAAAATAAGCTGGTGTGTGTTTTTTTTCCACTCAAAAATACTATGTTCTCATTATAAAAAGAATGCTCTTATAAAAAGAAAAAATCAGCTATATCCTCATCACTCAGGGATAATCAATGCTAGATTTCAGTGTATTTCTGTTTTTTTTTAATGAATCATTTATTTATTTTTAACATAGTTTTGATCATAGTGAATTTGCAAGTTTGTGCAAGACCTTGAACTAGACCTTAACAATCATGTTAATGAAGATGGAGGCGGGGGTGGGCGGGGGGGGGGGGAAGAGAAAGGCCAGGGTAAATAAAAACTGGAGGTAGATAAAAACTCTCACTGCAATCATTGGTCTGAAATTCTTCTTTCACCAAACCTTTCCCTAACAGGCTAAAGAGCACCTTCTTTAAACTTCTATCACCTTTTTTTCTATTATTTATAAAGGAATTAACTATGTAGTTATTATAATTCATTGTACATTATCTTGTGTGAGCTTCCTACCAAATGTAATAATAGTAGTTGTGCTACTATTTCATACTAATTGATACAGTTGGGTCTAAAAAGCAGGAGTTGAACTTCAAAGACAGTGTTCTTTCCATTACATTAGGCCCTCCCTGGTGGGATTTGATTGGTTGCCAATACTCTTGTAAGCTCTGCCCTGACCATGGCTCTCTTAGTCACCTTTTTGGCATCAGGACTAACATAAGCTGAAGAGGTCTTAGAGGCCTGGTCCAAATCTTAAGGGCCATACCTGGACCCCAAGTCCAGAAGTTCTCTGGGAAGCTAGTTCTATTGTGCCTGTAATATGAACATTAGAATATGTGAAAAGTGGCCCTACATGGTTTGGCTCAGTGGATAGAGCATTGGCCTGCAGACTGAAGGGTCCCAGGTTCGATTCCAGTCAAGGGCATGTACCTTGGTTGTGGGCACATCCCCTGTAGGGAGTGTGCAGGAGGCAGCTGATAGATGTTTCTAACTCTCTAACCCTCTCCATTCCTCTCTTTAAGAAAATCATTAAAATATATATATTTTAAAAAGAATATATGAAAGGTGGATGTTTTGGTTGGAATCTTCGTTCTACTGTTTCTAGTTGTATGCTTTTTTAAAAAAATTACTTAACTTTCTGAGCCTTAGTTTTCTGATCTGTAAAATGGGAATATTAGGGCATAATTTATCTCATGAGGTTTGACTATGATCATAAACCTTATATGATAGGAAGTGACTGATAAAAAGTACTTATCACATATTAGTGGAATAAGTCAGGCCCTACCAACAAGAAGACATAAACACGTGGATTATCCTGTTAAACAGCCTCTCACTAGGTGTTAGGCAAAATGGTTTCTAGCACTTGGCGTAACCAATGCCAGCTTGAAAAGCAAGTTACTCTCAGTGACTGCTAATTCACAGAGGGCCTGCATCATCCGAAAGGAATGTTCTTACATCATAAGTAGACCCAGTAAGTTGTTTACAGCCTTGGAATATACAGCTCTTAACAAGCACAAACCACTTGGCTACAAACCACTGGTGTTCTTGCAGGATATAAACATATCAAACCCCCATTCCTGCTCCCTTTTGGGCGTGGAGATCTGCTCTGCTTCTGTTCATAAGTTCTTACTATATTCTTTGTTTAATTCTGGAATTGTCAGCCTCTCCGCTGTCCTCTGTTAAGGTGGGTTCCAGTACACCTCACTAGGAATCTTGGCACATTTTGGCTTCACACTTAGCCTTGCCTACAAAGAGAGATGGAAGGTATTCAGGACTCTGAGTGGGGAAAAAGATGGAGGAATTTAAACCAAGGCTTTCTCATAGCTTCCCAAAGACCTGTAGATAGCAATGAGCCATCATATTTGTCTTTGAACTTCCAGTAGCCAAACACTTATTGAGTGACTAACATGGGCCAGAAACCTTTCAAAATGATAGGACTGCCCTAGTGAAAATAGAAGTCTTCCAATAATGGGTTTCCAAATGAATTCCTATATGGTGGTATTGACTTGTGTGTTTTTTTAAAGAATAGTTTATTAATTTTTAGAAAGAGAGGAAGGGAGAAGAAACATTGATGTGAGAGTGTAACATTGACTAGCTGCCTCCTGCATGCACATGCCCTTGACTGGAATCGAACCCAGGACCCTTCAGTCCCCAGGCCTACTGAGCCAAACCAGCTACGGCAAAAGCGATATATTTTAATAAGTTTCATCATTTGTTTATTTGGTTTTTTTTTTTCCCCTGTGAAAATACTGAGAAAATCATTGGAGAGATTTTCTGTGCTCGCTGAGAAAATCATGAGAGAGACCATCTTAATACTTTCCTGGTTCTTTGAAATGGAGCTATCCTAATCCATAAGGTAATTGGTGCTATTATTGAGATTGTTTATATAAAATACCTGACTGTCAATAGTATATTTTTCCTTTATATTCATTCTTCTTTAGTAATCCAGAGAAGAAAACCCAATTTAGGCTATGAAGTTTTTTTCAATTCAATCCCTGGTTCAGTAGAGATAGATTATCCTTCAATAATTGCCTAAGAATCATGGTATGAAAAACTGTAGCAACTGGAGAGTGGAAGAGAGGGGTACAAGCTCTACTCTGCCCCTGGCATTCAAACAGATGCCTCTCCTGTGAGGATCCAGTGTAGCCATTCTGACTCACATTAATGAGCAGATGATCAAGTGGTTAATCCACGAAATAGAGGCCATTACCCATTAACAAACAGCTGCTCCTTCAACCACTTGAACCACATTTTCCACTCTTTTCTTAGGGCTGACAAGGCACCAGCTGAGCTGTAAAAAAAAAAATTTTTTTTTCTCTTGAGCAATATTTTTTCAACAGTGTTTGAGAACCACTGATCTAAAGAGCTAGGTGAAGGGCATACTTTACATATATAGGCATATTCAGTTGTGTGTGGATACCGAAGATACAAACATCCATATACACTGCATCTACCTCTCTGTAGTGTAAATTCCATCACTAAATACTTCAGTGTACCAAAGCAGTGGTTCTCATACATTATTGAAAAAAGCTTGGCTGCTTAGTAGAATCACCAAGTTGCCCTTAAACATTTCTCATGCCCAAGTGACATTCCAGACCACTTAAATCAGAAACTCTAGGAGTGATACTTCAGGTTATGCCAATGTGCAACCAAGTTTGAAAATCAGTGTACTAGATTAGATGTTTCTTATGATGAGATGCCCTTGAAATCCATTTACTTTTAAAAAAATAAAACATTTTTATATTTCTACATTGCTGATTTTCACACAGGCTTTTTTTTTTTAATGAGAGAGAGAGAGAGAGAAAGAGAGAGAGAGAGAGAAGAGAGGATTTTATGAATTTTTACAGAGAGTAAGGGAGAGGGACAGAGAGTTAGAAACATCAATCACTGCCTCCTGCACTTTCCCCACTGGGTATGTGTCCACAACCAAGGTATATGCCCCTGACCGGAATAGAACCTGGGACCCTTGAGTCCACAGGCCAACGTTCTAATCCACTGAGCCAAACTGGTCAGGGCCATTGGTTGCTTCTTGTAGATGCTCTGACTAGGGATCAAACCTGAAACCTTGGTGTATCAGCAGGATGCTCTTACCAACTGAGCTAACTGGCCCCGGGCACAAAGGTTTACTTTTGCTTCTGGCTGCTGATGGTAGTAGCCTCTCATGGAATACAATGAGAAAACTGGATAAGATATGAGGCCACTATTTCTGGACATTAGACAATAGGCAGGATGGTGAGAAGGGAAGTAAACAATGTGAACTTTATGTTCATCTGGGCTTTTGTCTGGAAGCACTTTCCAGATTATAGTAAAAGGAGGAGAATCTTAAGCAGAACATAGAAGAAGTCAGAGTTTGGAATTTTGGAAGAGTGGGGTATCTGGAATGTGAAAGTTTTTATTTTCTCCTGGTTTTCTCGCTGTGCTCAGTGGCGGGTCAGAGTACTGGGAAGGGGGAACTGACTAATGAAAGAGCTCCAAAGTCTTCATAAGGCCCCCTTATGAGTATAATGTTGGATGCTAAACTATAGATGCCAAAATGAGACTCCATGAGGCTGGGCAAAAACAACCAGTGAACTGTAAGCTGAAGAGCTCCTAGGACAAACACAGGGTTGGGAAATGTTTGAGTCTTGATCAACCATAGTAAAGAGTTCTTGTTGAAGCCCTGTGGTGTTCAGTGGACACACTTGAGGCTCATGCCTTACCAGAGAGAATAAACTAGTCCTAGAATCAAGGATACTCAAAACTTGCCCTAAAAAGGTCATAAAAAACAAACCTTGAAAAGTTCAAGCTAAGTAACAGGTGAATTAAGTGTCTACCCAAATAAAGTCCAATAGTTTTTAAAGAAATGTATTTAAAAAAATAAAAATATAACATTACTTTGTAAAATGCAAAATGTCTAGAACTTAATAAAAATAATATATGTGTGAAGAAGTAGAAAAAAATGCAACTTTCTACAAAGAGAAGCATCAATCATTATAAACCAAATTAAACATGATGAAGGTAATGGAATTAGCACGCAAGGATATTAAAACAGCTAATATAAATGCCTTCAAGGATTTAATGGGAAACATAAGCCTAATGAGGAGAGGAATTAAGGATTTTTTTTTAAATTGAGCTTTTAGAAATGAAACAATGCCTGAAATGGAAAATTTCATTGGAAGGGCTTAACAACTGATTAGACACTAAGAAGGAAAATAAAAATCACTGAATTTGGAAGCATAGCAATGGAAACTATGCAAACTGAAGCACAGAGGGCAAAAAGGCAAAAAGAACAGATTCATAGTGTCCAGAGGACGATATCAATTAGAGTTTTGTCAAAAGGGAAGTGAAGAAAACCAGAAAATTATTTGAAGAAACACTGGCAACATTTTTTGCAAATTTGATGAAACCAATGAATCTACATATTCAATATCCTTGCAGCACCTCAAACAGAATAAGCAAAGAAAACCTAACATATTACCACGTAATTTTTGAAAACCCGTGATTAACAATAAAATTTTAAAGCAGAATACACATTCTATGTAGTGTGAAAGATACGTCTGTGGACTTCTAATCAGAAACAATGAAGGCCAGAAGACAATAGAATGATATTTTCAAAAAGCTGAAGGAACAAAAGCTATTAACCTAGAATTCTCTATTCAGTAAAAATAGATTTTAAAATAAAAGAGAACTAAAGACTCTTTCAGATGAATGAAATCTGAGAGCATTCATCACCAGCAGACTTGTACTTTAAAAAAATTAAAATAAGTTTTATGTGGAAAAAAATAGCAGAAGAAAACTTGAAAAAGAGAAGAACACTGGAGATGTTAAATGTGTTGTTTTATACAAAAAAAGGCTCTTTTCATTATCAACATGAAATAATGTGTAAAAATTATTAATGAGATAATTTACACTCCTTTTTTTTTAATACCAAGTCTTTGAAATCCATGGTGTGTTTTACATTCACTATTACATTTCAATTTGGATTAACTACATTCTAAGTTCCCATGATTAGTTACTTTGTTGGTTAGCACAGTTCTGGCCCATCACCCTGGTTTATTTTAATTACTTATTGTCATCTGAAAATAATGTTTGTATTTTCTTTTTTATTTATTTTATATTACCTTTCTAGAATGTAAGCTCCAAGAAAGAACATGCCCGTAAGAGTGGAGGGCACTTGAGGCAACCCGGACTGGCCTACCCTGCAGGAGCAAGCGGCTCCAGATGGGAGTCCCGCGGTGTGTAGTGATGCCCTGCGGATCCTGTTTGCTCCCTTTCTTCCCACCGCCCTGGGCTCTGGAGATGAGTCCAGGAACAGTGCAGTGACCTTGCAGGTAGACCAGAGCACCTAGACAGAGTACTGCTCATCCTATGGAGGTGGAGGGAGACATAAACAGTGGCTCACTGGCCATCTTCAACCCCAGAGAATTACTGCAGTTCTGGGGCTCTTCAGTCTTCTCTCTACAGTCTGTCTCCTGTTTCTTGCACAGGAAGTGGTGCTGCTTCACAGGAAGTGGTCCTGCGTAGAAAGACCCTGTGTGGCCTGCCCTGCAACGTAGCCAGGTGAAGCCACTTGGAGTGGAGCATGCGCTGTGGGCGCCCGGGGCGCAGACTGCGGGGAGGAGCACCCTTGCAGGAGGCCTGGTGGGAGTGCCCACGCCCTGTGTTTCCTGCTTGCTCCCTCGGTTCAGAGGCAAAGGGCAGGGGCTACGGAGCTGTGGACATGTTGCAGTGACCTTGAAGGTAGGCCAAAGTCCCCCAATGGAGCTCCCGCCGCCTTACCAAGTGACAGTGATGCTCCAGGAGCTGGGAGGGTCCCTTGCAGCTCCCCAAGGCTCCACTGGTCTCCTTCTCTTGTTTGTTGTCAGAAGCTGTTCTGTTTCAGCACCCGTTTCACAGGATGATTGCCACCTGTACACATGTGTGTTTGGTTTGGCTCAGGGAGGGCGGAGGTCAGCATCCTCCTGCTCTGCATGCGGCAGGCCTGGACCTCCCACAGGCTGCGCCTGGACCTCCCACAGGTGCCTTCAGGGCTGGGGTCCTCACCAGCATTTCTTGGTTTCCTTTTACCCCGATCTCATCTCTTGAAATAGCCTCTTCATGTATTCTCTTCAGTTAAGCTCTTTGAGCCTTTCCGGTGTAAACAAAAGCTGTAATAAATCATAAATTCCTAACTGGGCAGGTCACAGTGGGTAGTCACACTCCAGGCCTGTAATCTCTTCAGTGAAAGGTTTGTAAGCAAGTTCCTTCCCTTCGTTGCTTTTGTGCATCTGGATTAACGCAGTGGTAATACCCCTCCAGGGCATGGCTACCCTTAAGAAAGTTCATAATCTTGCCAGGACTGGTTTGGCTCAGTGGATAGAGTGTCGGCCTGCGGACTGAAGGGTCCCAGGTTCGATTCTGGTCAAGGGCATGTACTTTGGTTGCGGGCACATCCCCAGTGGGGGTGTGCAAGAGGCAGCTGGTCGATGTTTCTCTCTCATGGATGTTTCTAATTCTCTATCCCTCTCCCTTCCTCTCTGTAAAAAATCAATAAAATATATATTTTTAAAAGTAAAAAAAAAAAAAGTGCATAATCTTGTAATCCAGTCCCAGCCTTGCTCCCTCCCACCCTCAGGTAATCTCCCTTACATTTCCTCCTTCATTTCAAATGCAGAGAACCTGCAAAGCTGCCCTTCTCCAGAGCGTTTGAAATCTAGCTCCCTAGCCTATGTCATTAGTAACAAACTCAACAATTTGTACAGATTTTGATGTTACATCGGCACTGTCGTTTGATACAACCAACATGCTCAAGTATCAGTGAGAGTTCAAGCTTCATCATGCTAGAATCCTATATATTCCTATGTAATAAAAGGGTAATATGCAAATCGACCAAATGGCAGAACTACCCGTTGCTATGACGTGCACTGACCAACGGGGGCAGATACTCAACGTAGGAGTTGCCCCCTGGTGGTCAGTGCTCTCCCATAGGAGGAGCACCACTCAACCAGAAGCCGGCCTTCGTGGCAGCACTAAGGACATCCCCCCCAGGGCTCCCAGACTGCGAGAGGGTGCAGGCCCGGTTGAGAGACCCCACCCCCCACCCCCAGTGCACAAATTTTGTGCACTGGGACTCTAGTTATTATATAAACCTTTTCCTTTAACAAGACAGTCATACCAAAGTCACATGGTATTAAGGGATAGGTGGACACTTTTAAATGCCACTTTAGAATTCTGCCTTTACACCCAAGCATAGATTTTTCTCAAGTGAAATCTGAAATTTTGTTCCTCTTTCCCAATCCTCACACCATGGGAGCAAAGGACAAAGTCAAGCAGTTGGAATAATTCACACATCGTTTAACCTTTATTTGTCTTCAGATTCCTTTATAGTGAAATGGAAAGGGTTGTTTGGGAGGACTGAACGAGATAACATTTATAAATGTATTTAATGCAGTACCTAGAATATAGTGATTATTCAAAGATTTTTTTTTTTAGCTCAAAAGCCTGATAATTTTATTCTAGCCTCTCTTGACCTTCATTTAGTTTAGGTTATTTCTGTCCTTCAGCTTTCTTTCTTCCAATTTTTTTCTGTAATCAGAATGCTTATTTGCACTCAATCTTTAGCTAAGCCTTCATGAAACTAAGAATTCTCTGCTTTGGGCAATAACACAAAATCTTCAATATTGTATGTTTCCTAATTTTCTCCTCCTTTTGCATGTCCATTTAATTGCATATTAAAGCAAGCTCCCATTGTGTTTGGGGGAAGTTTTGTTTGAGTACTTTTGCTTAAAACTGATTTATGTAATTAAAGAGGGATAATTACTACGGATTTTTTTCTTATTTAATTACATAAATCAGTTTTTAGGACTGTTATCTGACATTGACTTTGAATTTGCACTGCTTAAATACCAACGTCTGCTTTATTTTACTAGTTTTCTTGGCCATTGTGTACAGTAATATTGTTTTTATTTCATTATGGTTTAGTGGATATACATTTTTGAAGTGTGTTTCAGCTCTTGAATGTTTAAAGCACAAATATAGGGCAAATTATGGGGCAACTTTAGAGTCCTCAAACCTAGGGGAATTACTTTTTAATTACAAGATGACACCAATGGCTGGATTAGGCTTTAAGAGAATATAATTTCAAAATCGCTAAGTAAAAAATGGATACTCTAGAGCTTTTTATACTTGCAAATTAAATTTTTATTTTAAGCAACTTATATATTAATTAAAGAAAAAATTAAATGTGTATATATAAAGGATATAAATTTATAAAGGAGATGGTTATTTTTATTGAAAACATGCAAAACTTATCTCTAAATCTATACAAATGTTCATAAATGTGGTCATAATGTGTCCATTGATTTTCCACTTTGTTTTTGTCTTTTTGATTCTATCTTCCTTTCTCCTTTCTTCATATACCCAACAAAATAATCCCTTTTTAAACTCTGATTTACATCTTAGTGTATTTTTGTCCATGTTTATAATATACAGCAGTTGTATACATATTTTAAAGCTCACATATATTGAATATTTACTATATATTAATGACGGTGCAACCTGTTTCATTTGAATTTTCACATTTAATCCTCATAAAAATCTCATATGAGGTTTTTAGTATGATTTTTTCTCCCATTTCTAAAACTGAAATATTTTTATTGATTTACGGGAGGAAGGGAGAGGGAGAGATAAAAACATCAATAATGAGAGAGAATCAGTGATCAGTTGCCTCCTGCAGGCCCCCTACTAAGGATTGAGCCCACAACCAAGGCTTGTGTCCTTGACCAGAATGGAACACAAGACTCTTCTGTTCACTGAGTCAAACCAAATAGGGCTTCCATTTTATGGAGGAAGAAATTTAGTCACATAGACATTAAATGATTTGATCAAAGCTTCTTAGTAAGTGGAAGAACTGGAACTGTACTTTGATTCATATATATATATATATATATATATATATATATATATATATATAGTGCATAATGTTCAAGAGATTTCTTTTTCATTTAACATGCTACACTGTAATGATTTACTGGATAGGTATTTATTTGAAACCTACTAATGCCAGGTACTGCTCTAGGGCAGTGGTCGGCAAACTCATTAGTCAACAGAGCCAAATATCAACAGTACAATGATTGAAATTTCTTTTGAGAGACAAATTATTTTTTAAAAATATATATTTTATTGATATTTTACAGAGAGGAAGGGAAAAGAGATAGAGAGCTAGAAACGTCAATGAGAGAAACATCGACCAGCTGCCTCTTGCACACCCCCTACTGGGGATGTGCCCACAACCAAGGTACATGCCCTTGACCGGAATCGAACCTGGGACCTTTCAGTCAGCAGACCAATGCTCTACCACTGAGCCAAACCGGTTTCGGCAAATTTTTTAAACTTTAAGTTCTTCTAATACCACTTCTTCATTATAGACTCGCCCAGGCTGTGGTATTTTGTGGAAGAGCCACACCCAAGGGGCCAAAGAGCCCCATGTGGCTCTCGAGCTGCAGTTTGCCAACCAAGACTCTAGGGAATTTCTTCTCCTTAACTACTATGTCTAATCCATTACCAAGGACCATTTTACCTCCTAAAGAGCTCTCAAATCTTTTTTTTTCTATGTTTTATGCTGCCAATGTAAGGCATTCCACCATCTGCCGTCTAGATTATGACAATAGCCAGGGTCCTAACAGCCATCCCAATATTTTTTCCTGGGTCCATCCCATCCATTCTCTGCTCTGAAGCCAGGCTAATCTTTTCAAACCAAAAATCTGGTCACATCACCTCTCTGTGTGAAACCCTTCCATGACTGTAAGGTAGGATATAGATATGATTATTGGGACCTTTATTTTCCAGTCTCCCACTAATCTCCTGAATTTTTTCTCTTAGCGCTGCAGTCATACCAAATTTATTTAGGTTACTCTAATCTGACCTTAGGGCCTTGACACATGCTCCCTGAAACTGGAACATTTCTTCTCTGTCTATTAATTACTTTTGCTCAGATCTCCCCTTAGGGGCTAGAGATGTCACGCTTCTGCGAAGCTTTCACTGCTCTGGCTTTAAAATCCCATGTCTCTGTAGACTCTCCCACCAAATTTATCCTTGTTGATGAAGCCAATCAGCTCCCCAAAAGGACAGATTTTTATCTCTTTTTACTCATTCACATAGCTTTCCAACACAGAGATGAGTAGAGTTCTTCCCCAGACATTTGTTCCCATGGAAACTCAGTTAACTGAAGGGTACAAAATTATGCCTTTTTCAGGGGCAGAATCCATTAGGCCTGGACATGAGGCTTTGGGTGCCTTCACGTGGTTATTTTAAAGTAATGAAACTAAGCCTTTTCAGGTTCTGAGTCATGCTTTTAAAAAGGTAACGAGAGAACACTTTCTGGAAATAAGTTATTCTTAGTCCATGCTCATCAGTAAGGTAGTCTAAGATCACGCCCTAGGAGGTGAAGGCCTATCATCCTGTCATTTGGAAACTGATGTTGGCTTGAGGCTTTCTCCAGAGGCACTGCACAAAGTTCTGGAAGCCTTTTAGCTTTTTGCTTGATTTAGTCCCCTCCCCCAGATATTTCTCTGGAGCTAATTGTGTTCTTAGAGCCAGTTCACATTAGATGCAAAATAGTGTGATGTGGATGTCACATATGAAATTATTGCAAAGGGAAGGTAGTAACTAGCCTCCTTTGAAGGTCTACTATTTCTCAGGCCCTGTGATAGGGAGAGTTCATGTATATACCAGCTGGCTTTGACCCGTACCATTGCCCAACTAATTTTTGTTGAATGGATGAAAATGAGGAATTGAAGCTGGAATTGAAATGCTATTGAAATTTGCAAGATGAAAGGCTTGGCTTTATTTGATTTAAATTTATTTATTATAATATATATTATATTAAAAAAATCCAAATAGCAACATTTTTTTTTTTTTTTGATATTTCACAGAGAGGAAGGGAGAGAGATAGAGAGCTAGAAACGTTGATGAGAGAGAAACATCGACCAGCTGCCTCTTGCACACCCCCTACTGGGGATATGCCCGCAACCAATGTACATGCCCTTAACTGGAATCAAATCCGGGACCTTTCAGTCCGCAGACCGATGCTCTACCACTGAGCCAAACCGATTTCGGCTTAAATAGCAACATTTTGAAGTAGACATTATACTTCCAGAGTATTTGTATTTATCTGTGTTTGTGTGTGTGTATACATGCACAGCTAACATAATCACCTATTATACAAAGCTTGCAAGAGTTGTATTACACTATTGTAACATATTCTGCCTTTAAAATAAATATACTAACCTAGTATTTTGTCACACTGTAACACTAAAGTTTGCCAATCTTTTATTATTGATCATTTAAGTTGGAAAATGCTCTAATTTTTGTGCCATTAGTGATTTATTTAACTACACAATTTGTTTGTTTTTATATTTAGTGGTATTCTCCCCCCCCCCCAAAAAAAAAACACCACATAATATTGTAATGAATTTTGTGCATATATTATAATTCCCTTAGGGCAAATTACTAAAAGTGAAATTACAGGATTAAAGGTCATGATTTTTTTTTTTAATTTTACTTTATTAAGGTATTTTCTGTGTACATAGTTTACCATTGTCCCCCCCCACCTCCCATTTATGCCCTCCCTCCCCAGAGTTCTGTGTTCATTGGTTGTACTTATGTTCATGCATACCAGTCCCTCGGTTGTTCTCCTATCTCCCCCCAGGTCTCCTTCCCCTCCCCGCTGTCATTTGGCAGTCTGCTTGTTTTATGGTGACTATCTCAGGACCATATGAATAGAGTCCACTCCTCCTCTGGTTTTTACCGCCCCTTCCCCTGGGTCCCACTGCTTCCCCTGGTACACATGGCTCGCCCGGGGCACTCGGCCCCCTGGGACTCTCGGCTCACCCGGGGCACTCGGCCCCCTGGGACACTCGGCTCACCCGGGACACTCGGCCCCCTGGGACACTCGGCTCACCCGGGGCACTCGGCCCCCTGGGACACACGGCTTACCCGGGACACCCTTCCCCTTTGGGGGGTACGGCTTACCCGGGGCACATGGCCCCCCGGGGACACTTGGCTCACCCGGGGCACTCGGCCCCCTGGGACTCTCGGCTCACCCGGGGCACTCGGCCCCATGGGACACTCGGCTCACCCGGGGCACTCGGCCCCCTGGGACACTCGGCTCACCCGGGGCACTCGGACCCGTGGGACACTCGGCTCACCCGGGGCACTCGGCCCCGTGGGACACTCGGCTCACCCGGGGCACTCGGACCCGTGGGACACTCGGCTCACCCGGGGCACTTGGCCCCCTGGGACACACGGCTTACCCGGGACACCCTTCCCCTTTGGGGGGTACGGCTTACCCGGGGCACATGGCCCCCCGGGGACACTCGGCTCACCCGGGGCACTCGGCCCCCTGGGACTCTCGGCTCACCCGGGGCACTCGGCCCCCTGGGACACTCGGCTCACCCGGGGCACTCGGCCCCCTGGGACACTCGGCTCACCCGGGGCACTCGGCCCCCTGGGACTCTCGGCTCACCCGGGGCACTCGGCCCCCTGGGACTCTCGGCTCACCCGGGGCACTCGGCCCCCTGGGACACTTGGCTCACCCGGGGCACTCGGCCCTGTGGGACACTCAGCTCACCCGGGGCACTTGGCCCCCTGGGACACACGGCTTACCCGGGACACCCTTCCCCTTTGGGGGGTACGGCTTACCCGGGGCACATGGCCCCCCGGGGACACTCGGCTCACCCGGGGCACTCGGCCCCCTGGGACTCTCGGCTCACCCGGGGCACTCGCCCCCCTGGGACACTCGGCTCACCCGGGGCACTCGGCCCCCTGGGACACTCGGCTCACCCGGGGCACTCGGCCCCCTGGGACTCTCGGCTCACCCGGGGCACTCGGCCCCCTGGGACTCTCGGCTCACCCGGGGCACTCGGCCCCCTGGGACACACGGCTCACCCGGGATCCCCTTCCCCTTTGGGGGGTACGGTTCACCCGGGGCACATGGCCCCCTGGGACACTCGGCTCACCCGGGGCACTCGGACCCCTGGGACACTCGGCTCACCCGGGGCACTCGGCCCCATGGGACACTCGGCTCACCCGGGGCACTCGGCCCCATGGGACACTCGGCTCACCCGGGGCACTCGGACCCCTGGGACACTCGGCTCACCCGGGGCACACGGCCCCTCTAGGGTGTTGGGGTCGCATATTGGAGGCGCCGCACTAGCTCCTTGCTAGCATGGCGGGAAGGCTGGGACAGCTGCAGTTGGGCTGAGATGGTTGCAGGCGGGGGGACCACCTTCAAAGGTGTCTCGTTCGGTGTGGGAGCAGAGCAGCTGCAGACATGGAGGCTAAGTTCTGAGGTCGCCCACTCCCTGAGCCCAAGGCGTGGTGAGCTCTGTTCTTGGTGGATTTCCTTTATTCTCAGCGGCAGTGGTGGGTGGCGGTGCCAGGTGCAATATTGACGGTCGCTCCTGTGGTTCAATTACCACTGTAGTTTTAAAGTTCACATGGCGGTGGTGGTGAGAGCTTTGGCTTGGCCACGTGGCATCGGAGGATGGGCTCGCCTGGGTGGGTAATGGAAGGCACCGTGCCATTTCCTCACCAGCGCGCTCCATCTCCCTCCCAGCATGGTGGGTGTGCTGGGAAGATTGTGGGCGGGCTGTGATGGCTGCATGGGGAGAGTCCGCCCTCAATGGTGTCCTCTTTGTTGAGGATGTGGAGCTGCTGTGGATGCAGAGGCTAATTTCTGAAGCCACACTCTCTATGAGCCCGGTGTGTAGTGAGCTCTGATTTCGGTGGATTCCCATTCTTGGGGGTGGCGGTGGGTGCGGCAGCGATGGTAGCTCCTGTGGCTCAATTTCCCCTGTAGTTTTAAAATCCGCATGGTGGTAGTGTCTGATGCTTTGGCCTGGCCATGTGGCAACGGAGAGAGGATTCTCCGGGTCTGCCGATGGAAGGCGCAGCGCCAGCACAGCGTGCGCGAAGGCCTGGCAGAGCAGGCCGCGGGCGGTGACGGAGAGTCCCCACGATGTCTTAGTCTTTCAGACTTAGTGGAACGCTTCCCCTGAGCCAGGACAAGCAGCACCACCACAAATATTGGCCAGCTCAGTGCTGCCCCTCTACAGGTGACAGTAGGGGCATCCTCACCTTGTTAGGCCTTTTCTCTTGGAGGTCTTAACCAGTGGAAGGCAGCACGGTACAGAACTGCCCCACCTTCTCAGTCCTCCGCCATGATTTTTTTTTTTTAATGGTTCTAATTCTAAACACATATTTTCAAGTCATCCTACAGATGGAGTACAGTGCCTCCATTTGCCTTAGAAGTATAGTGATTACACTTGTCCTGGAGGTATGATTCCACTTGCCCTAGAAATAGATAAGATTGCCCCTTCCCCCACATTCTTACTCATCACCAATCTGATAGGCAAAATATAGTACGCTATTTAATTTTAATTTGCATTTTCTGATTAGGATCTTAAGGATTATAATATTTTATCTTGAGCAGAAGTTTATTGGTCAAGGAAAACAGAACTTAATTTTTACTAAAATAAGAAAAGTAGAGAATGATCATTTCAGTACCCAGGATGTAGTTTGAAACAATTTAAGATCAAGTGAATTGATTAGAACTTTATTTTAGCTTTTCGTGGTATTTAGGGAATCTTTTTTCCATTTGATCATGCTGTGTATAATTGCATAAAGTCACAGCAGGAGGTAGACATTTTGAAAAAAAAAAATTCCTTAGGCCAAGTTGGAAAGGCATCCCTCACGGTACATGTCACTTTGATTTCACATGGTAATTATTTTTGCAAGCATTTAACACACAGTTTGAACCTTAGTATTCGTAGCAGCCACCATATATTTTCCAGATAAGACAGAATTGTGGAATAAAAAATATGGAGAGAGGAGAATTTCTATTAAGACTTGTTGCAAAATAATTTTTTAAGTTTCTTGAATGATTGTCGGGCCCAATAAATTCTATGTTCAATTGACAATTGTCTATTTTCCTCTACATGTCTTTTTTAAAATTTTTACAATGTGAGTAACGTGCAAATGTGAACAGTGATGTACAATGGGGAAAAAATGGTATTGAAAAGGAACCTTGAGTTTTAACCTAGGATCCATTTAATAAAAAGCTGTATAACTCTCACAGAGGGTGTAGGCTGGGCTAACGGACATCCCCCTCCCAGTGCACAAATTTCATGCACCAGGCCTCTAGTTCAATTATAAGAAAATGAGGAAAACAAAAGAAGTTCATAATAAGAGATATACTATAAGCTAGGTAACTTCATTCCTATCTTCAATACCATAGTCTATAAAGTGAGAGAGATAGACTAGAGATTGTTTATAGCCCCTTTTTATTTTTATTTTTATAAGTAACGCAAAATGGGATTTATTGAAGGTAAACTCCAAATGAGGAGTGGGCCAGTGATAAAAGAGAGGGAGGGAGGGACAGAGAGAGAGAGAGAGAGAGAGAGAGAGAGAGAGAAGAGAAGAGAAGAGAAGAGAAGAGAAGAGAAGAGAATGGCTAGGCTGCTTTAGCTCACTGGGAAGTCAGAGAAAAGGGGGCCTTGGACACAGGTTCAGGGGTTATCTCAGGATAAGCTGCAACCGCCCACTGCAAGTCTCCTGGAGTCCCTTACAGGTTGGGGGATACATGCCTGTGGGGAAATGATATGGTTGTGCTTCTTGGAGGGAGAATGAGCACTGGGTCCTTTGTCCTAAGCATATTTATCTCTCTTGCATGTGGAAATCTTAGGGGAGGAGCTTAATAAAATATTCATCAGTTTTCCAGGTGTGCTCTTTCAGGGTCTTGGTCTCCACTGATTGGTCCATGTCAGGGCAGGGGGCTATTAGTCAATGTAACTGGTTCTGAGGCAGCCATGGTGTCACTTGATTGATTTTGCTACGTTTTTTGGGCCTGGAGCTGAAATACAACTGAGGACTCAATGTTACCTCTAGGGAGGAAAAGATCAGAGGATCTAAATTGCCGGACCAGTGATGTGAGAGATCATGGGTCCAAACCACATGACCAGTGATATGCTAGGAGCGGCTAGGTTACCAGCTGGTTCCAACTTGCCTGCTGGCACTCTGCTGGCTGCTAGGCTGCTTGCTGGCTTCTGGGCTGCTGGCTGCTGGGCTGTCAATAGCCCTTTTTAAAATCCAGCATTTAGCTCTTCTATGTTTTAAGGGAGAAGGGTGCAAAGTAATGATTAATTTTTGCATAAGTAACCAAATTAAGTATAAATCTACTATTTTCCATCAAATACATATAAATAACAGGAGATACTTGGCAGAGGGGCATATTTTGTGTCTTGTCCTGACATCATGGTGAACTCTTGTGTGGAGCATAACATCTGGTCTCCTCAGGCTAGCACAGGGGTGGGCAAACTTTTTGACTCGAGGGCCACAATGGGTTCTTAAACTGGTCTGGAGGGCCGAAACAAAAGTAACCTGACCATGCTGGCACTCTCATCTTGGGCTGCTGGTGAAGGAGCGGAGGGGAGAGCAAGAGAACCCTCTGCTCTTTCAGCTCGTGGGCTGGATAGAACAGCCGAACGGGCTGGATCCGGCCCACAGGCCATAGTTTGCCCATGGCTGGCCTAGAGCTTAAGGGATCCCCGAATGCGGAGAGAACTCATCTTTTGACCTTCTTCCTGACATGAGCCACCAGCCATTTTTATCTCTCCCCTGTTTTTTTCAGATTCTCTGTGCTGACTCTTTTATTGTTTGTACATTGTTCGTGCTCTGCTATCTGCATGGACTGGCCATTCTTATCCTTTATATTTTCTGAATGATTCCCATTTTTCAAGACTAAGTTTAAGCCCCACACTTCCTAGGATACTCCTTCTGACCAGTCTAATCCATGATGATCCCAGTTTTCCTTGAAGTATATCTACCTGTGACATTTCTTACTATTATTTAAATGTCTCATATCTGTGGATGAGGAAAAACATTAAATAATAAAATTTGATTTTCTAATTACGTATATATCCCAGAATTATTGGAAATGACAAAGAACCCATTATATCTGAGAGATAAATTAATTTTAGTTCCCTTAATGCCTTTCATGATTTTCTTGTTCAATGAGCTATTCTTGTTTAGTGTTTGGTTATAAATGTATAAGATATGTATTGCCTACAGAATATATTCAGAAATTTTTATTTTGAGTGTATCTCTTATTATGAACTTATTTTCTTTTGATTTCCTTATTTTCTTATAATTGAACTAGAGGCCTGGTGCACAAAATTTGTGAACTGGGGCGGGGGGTGTCTCTCAGCCCAGCCTGCACCCTCTCCAATCTGGGACCCTGTCACAATCTGGTACTGCTGGCTCCCAACTGCTCACCTGCCTACCAGCCTGATCACCCCCTAACCACTCTCCTGCCAGCCTGATTGATGCCTAACTGCTCCCCTGTGAGCCCTATTGCCCCCAACATCCCTCCCCTGCTGGCCCGGTAACCCCCAACTGTCCTCTGCAGGCCCTGTTGCCCCCAACTGCCCTCCCCTACAGGCCTGGTCCCCCCAACTGCCCTCCCCTGCTGGCCTGATTGTCCACAACTACCCTCCCCTACCAGCCATCTTGTGGTGGCCATCTTTGACCACATGGGGGCAGCCATCTTATGTGACAGCATGAGGGTCAATTTGCATATTAACTCTTTATTATATAGGATAATGAAGGTGAGAATACATTCATTTATTTATTCAACTTTTATTTGTTTTATTTGTTTATCTCATATTATCTCATATCATGTGATAATTACTCTGCTATCCCTGAGAATACAACTAAGGAGCAAGGTAGACCGTACACATACCTTCATGAAACTTGAATTGTAGTTGGGGGGGGGGGGGCGGCGAGAAGCAAGAACATATACAAATAAATAAAGACACTGTAGGGGAGGAAGAAAGTTTCCTTATATTATTGTAGTTCTGTGGCTGGTCTAAGAATTAAATCAACATAAGATATATTAACAGGTGAAGAAAATTTTTTAAAATATATTTTTATTGATTTCAGAAAGGAAGGGAGAGGGGGAGATAGAGAGAAACATCAATGATGAAAGAGAATGATGAAAGTTGCTTCTTTCATTTCCCCTTCTGGGCATGTGCCCTTGACTGGAATTGACCCTAGGGCCCCTCAGACTGATGCTTTATTCACTGAACCAAACTGGCTAGGGCAACAGGTGAGGAAAATATAATTACGTATGAATATACAGGAATTTCACAGGACTATGAAACTCAAGGAGGGAGGTGGGTAGGTGATTAAGACTTGTATACTATCCCAAACTACAGGAAGGAATAGGAATTTGGTACTTGGCAAGGGAAAGCAAATTAGGGGAGGTGAGAGGAAGATATGTATGATACATACTAGTAGAGCTTGCTTTGATAATAGTCCATCAGGTGAAAAATTTGTCTTTGGGACTAGTTTTCTTTCTAATACAGAAGTCTTTACTAATGGCAATTTTCTGTACAAAAGGGAAAACTTATGTTTTATTTTAGGTAGGTAATGTTACAGGTCCAAAAGTGTGCTTGGCACTTGAAAAAGGCCAAAACTTAAGCATCATAGTTTACTGATCAAGAAGGTGCCAGATCCAGAAGGTAGGGGCTTTAGTGGTTCCTCAAATCCATTTTAAGAGAGTCCAGAGTTCAGGCTTCTTTTATGTCAAGGAAGGAGATAATGGAGGTGATTGCTGATTGATTAACCACGGATAGCTGGGCACCTGAGGGGTCCAAGAAAGAGTGTGAAATCCCTAAATCTCTTGTTCTTGGTCCATTGATCTGAGTCAGACTTGAGGGTCCTGTAAGTCTTTCGTAAACGGTCATTATTAATATATATATTTCCTCAAGAGAGACACCTTCAGGCAAGGGGTCTATTCTTCAACAACAATACAAATAAAACTCAAGCTGCAAGCAGAATTCCTGTAATGATTGGCACCTCTAAATGCAAGAACATAGCAGGATTGAGGAAGATTAGATCATAGAGGCCAAATATCACTCTCTTATACAGTAAGGAGTAAATAAAAAGTTTTTTTTTCTGATATCTGCTGGTTAGGATTACCTTTTATTAAAAAAAAAAAATTGTATGCCAGCCGAAACCAGTTTGGCTCAGTGGTAGAGCGTTGGTCTGAGGACTGAAAGGTCCTGGGTTCGATTCCGGTCAGGGGCATATACATTGGTTGCGGGCACATCCCCAGTAGGGGGTGTGCAAGAGGCAGCTGGTCAATGTTTCTCTCTCATCGATGTTTCTAGCTCTCTATCTCTCTCCCTTCCTCTCTGTAAAATATCAATAGAATATATTTTTTTAAAAATAAAGTCCATTTAAAAAAATTTGTATGCCAAAGTGACATATTTTGGGGTAGCATGTTCCGATAAATACTAGTAAAGCTTTAAAACAAATATCAAAAGTGCTTTGAAGAAGATAGACAAAGGTCTGAGGTAAGGGGGAGGTTTACTGTAGAGGAAGTGGTCAGAGGGGTCTTGACAGCAGTGGCAACAAATGATGAGATCAGACCCTTAGTAAAGACCTGAGTGCCCAGGAGGTGGTGGGACTGGAGTTCAGCCAGAGGAAACAGGATATTCAAAGTCCCTGAGGCAGCCAGGAGTCGGATCCATTAGGGCAGTGTTTCCCAAAGTGTGGTCTGTGAAGAGTTTGGTGGGGGTACGAGTTGCACCAGAGTTTGGTGGGGATATGCACTGCACCGCGCTTAGCTGCGCCTAACTCTACATTCTCATAAGTCAAGTCAAGACAGTCTTGTTAGGCGTGAGATGGTCCGGTGTGCAAATAAATGTTATTTATAATATAGCTTTTATTTATATTTTATTATGAATACTTTTATTTTTCGTTTATTATTATTTTGTGTATGTAACAAAAAATAAAAAAATAAATATATTTTGATTGTTATTCAAATACATCCTTTTTTTTTGACGAGGGGTACTCAGCATTACAAAAATTATAGAAGGGGTACACATATGTCAAAAGTTTGGGAAACACTGCATTAGGGAACGGAGAAAAGGCCCATGTGGTCAGAACATAAGGGGAAGAGGGCGTGTGGAATAAGAAGATGGTAAAAGCATTGGTCCAGATGGTTCAACTGAACTTTCTAATGAATTGTAGTCCATTTAGGCAAGGTTTTGTGAAAGAACTCCATATGTACTTATCCGTTTCATGTGATTTATCCTCAAAACTGAATAGTTAGGTTTGAAGAGAGTCTAGGAGGTCATTGGTCTTCAACTCTTTCACAGTTTAAAATGAACTCCCTGAAAGATTCTTGGAGATGGGTGACAGTCACATAATTTCAGTGAAGCTGTCTATGGTTTGTTTTCCTTCCTTCATGTACTTATTTACTCACATATGTGAGAAATGCTCACTCGTCTGAATTCAAATAATGGACTCAGAGACACGAAGTGTGGTGAAAATGAGACCTTTCCTTTGGTCTTGCAAGATCAGGTGTCTGTGGGCAGGCACACTCAGAGCAGTGTGATCACATGCTATTTATTCCTAATGTGCGAGAGTCCCTCCTCCTGGTTCCTCATTGGCTAAGAGCTATGGTCTTATTGTCTATGATTGGGTTATTTTAAAAAATGTGCTGAGGCCTTTTTCAGTTGTCTCCACCTCCCTTTGTCTAGTTCTGGCAGGTGGATCTTCTTGGAAAATGTGTTGTAGGTCATATACACTGTTATTTGTTCTTACATTTTCCCCCTACCTATATTCAAAGGATAGAACGTTGGCCTGCAGAGTGAAGGGTCCTGGGTTGGATTCTGGTCAAGGGCACATGCCTGGATTGTGGGCTCCATCCCTAGTAGGTAGCATGCAAGAGGCAGCCAATCAATGATTCTCTCTCATCATTGATGTTTCTATCACTCTTTCCCTCTTCCTTACTCTCTGAAATCAATAAAAATACACATTAAAAAAAGTTAACTATGTTGAAGATAGATTACAGAGGCCTATTGCCTACATATAATATGAGCGCTTCACCAGAACACCTTTATTTTATAAGTTTAAATTTTTTTACTTTTAGTTTCTTTTTAAAATTTATTTTTCCATTACAGTTGACATATAATATTAGTTTCAGATGTACCACACAGTCATCAGACATTTATATACCTTATGAAATGATCCCCATCTGACACTACACATAGTTATCACTGTATTATTGAGTACGTTTCCTGTCAAGTACTTTCAAAATATGTTTAAAGACACTTCCAGAGAGAGCACCCTCAGTTGAATGAACTGGGACAGTGTCTTATTTATTTATTTTTGTCTATTTAAAAAAATGCTGCATGAAGCAGACTAGTTTTGGGAAACTGTAACTGAAGTTTTCATTTTCCACCTGGATATTTGGCATTATATATATTCTACAGCTCTCACAAGTCCCAGCTACTTGGACTCCCGTTTTTATTTCTTTTATCCATCTTTGTTAGTTCTGCAGCCTGTTGTGCCTTTGTTAGTCTTCCTGAAGAGAGCTCCGGAGTCTGTGAAACTTAGTGACCCTTTTGTCTTCCCTCTGCAGCAGAGGGCGAGATGTTCTCTTGAATGGCAGGGATTATTTATGACAAAGGTCCTCTCAATGCCAATTTGTCCACAGAGGGAGGCACAGCTCCAAGGGCAGCTCTGCTCTGGATGCCAGACCCAACTCCCATTAGCGGTAACGAGCAGTAAGTGTGTCACTGTTGTCTTTTCTGGGCCATTGCAGCATGGAGAGAAGCCTTTTGTCATCCATCACGTCACCGTAAACCCTTGCTCACTCACTTCTCTCTTCTCTAAATAGCTTTCCAAACACGAAAGTGGAAACGTGCCATTGTTTATCTCTGACCAAAATGTTCTTTTCAATAACAGTAATGCGGGTCTTCTGAAACCAAGAGGCAGTTTGCTCGCTCTAAACGGTGGGCAGTGCTAAGGCGATAGACCTCATGGGAAGCACAAATCTTGACCACGGTGGGGACTGATTATAATTTTTTGGACCTCAGGCATGCTGACTTATTTTACCCAACACAGGACTTAGCATCTTGCTAGGCAATTATTAGATGCGCCACAATCATAGCCTGTTACTTGCCAAGCCCTTCACCTCATTTTCAGAGACTATCCTCAAATTAATTAGCTTGATATGTCTAGTGGAAACATATTGTTGTTCTTTTCATCTGCCCAGCTTCAGAAGTCCATCCTCTTTGTGAATTCCCCACTCATAAGACTCAGATGCATACTAGATAATCATGCCCCTAGCCTTTCCTGCAGCTAAGAGATGAGTGGGCACAAACTCATTCTTCTCTGATCATATGCATTTTCTGTGGACTTCCAATGAGAGTTAGTGACTTGAAAAAGAAGAGGACCACAAGAAAGCCTTTATTTTCAGCAGCAACAATGATGGATATTCTTCCTCCCTCTCTCCGTCCCTCCCTCCCTTCCTCCACAACTTCCTCCCTCACTTCCTTAACTTCCTTTCTTTTTATTTCCCTCCTATTACTTTGGTCAAACTTCCAGTAAAATGTTGAATTGATTTTGTAGGCTAGTGCTTTGTTGAGGACTTTTTGCATCTATAGTCAGTCATAGGCGGTATTAGACTCTAGCTTTCTTGTGATCTTTCCATCTGGCTTTGGTGTCAGGTTAGCAGTAGCCTCATTGGATGAGCGAGGGAGTGTTTCTTCCATTTCTATTATTTTGGAAGAGTTTGTGAAAGAATGACATACATTTGTATCTAAATGTTTGGTAAAATTCATTGGTAAAGACATCTGGTTCTGGAATTTTCTTTGTGAAAAGGGTTTTGATGACTTGTAGAGCTATTCAGGATTTCTGTGAGTTTGTTTTGGCCATTTTTGTGTTTCTAAGATTTGTCCCTATTATTTAGGTAATCTAGAGTGTTGCTTTCTTGCATTTCTGTACGATCAGTTATAATGTCCTGCTTTCATTCCTGGCTTTTGAAATTTAAGTGTCATCTCTTTCATTTTCTTGGTCATACTAGGTAAATATTTGTCAATTTTACTGATTTTTGAAAGGAACATATTTTGGTTTTATTAAATCTTAATGTTTTTAAACCTAATTTCTATTATTTTCTTCCTTTTATTGCCTTGGCTTTACTTTGCCATTCTTTTTTAGTTTCTTAAAATAGAAGGTCAGGTAATTGATTTTTAGGTCTTTTTAAATTATAGTCAATTATATTTATAAATTTTCTTCTGAGTACTACTTTCACTGCATCCCATAAGTTTTGGAATGTTGTATTTTCATTTTCCTATATCTCAAAGTGTTTTTTAATTTACCTTTGATTTCTTCTTTGACCCTTTGGTTGCTTAAGAATATGTTGTTTCATTCCCATGTATTTATGAATTTTCCAGATTTCCTTCTGTTATTCTAATTTAATTCCATTTTATTTATTTAAATTTATTTATTTATTTAATAAATCTTCATTGTTCATATTATTACAAATGTTTCTCATTTTCCCCCCTCCATTGCTCCCCTCCACCAGATTCCCACCCCACCCTCTGCCCTTTCTCCACCCCTATTGTCCTCATCCATAGGTGCACAGTTTATGTTCAGTCTCTTCCCTCACCCCCACTCTGCTTTTACCTGAGAATTGTCAGTCCACTCCCCTTCCATACCTCTGATTCTATTATATTCACCAGTTAATATTGTTCATCAGATTTTTTAATTCCCTTGGTTTTTAGATTCACTTGTTGATAGTTATATATTTGTTGTTCATAATTTTTATCTTTATTTTCTTCCTCTTCCTAAAGAACCCCCTTCAGCAGTTCATATAATTCTGATTTGGCGGTGATGAACTCCTTTAGCTTTTTTTTAATTTGTGAAGCTCTTTATCTGGCCTTTGATTCTGAGTGATAGCTTTGCTGGTTAGAGTATTTTTGGCTGTAGGTTCTTGCTATTCATCACCTTGAATATTCCTTGCCATTCCCGTCTGGCTTGTATGGTTTCTGTTGAGAAGTCAGCTGACAGCTGTATGGGTGCTCCTTTATAGGTAACTACCTGCTTTTCTCTTGCTGCTTTTAATATTCTCTCTTTGTCTTTTGCTCTTGGAATTTTAATTATGATGTGTCTTGGTGTGGTCCTCTTTGGATTCCTTTTGTTTGGGGTTCTGTGTGCTTCTTGGACTTGTAAGTCTAATTCTTTCACCAGGTGGGAGAAGTTTTCTGTTACTATTTCTTCCAGTATGTTTTCAGTATCTTGCTCTCTCTCTTCTTCTTGGACTCCCATAATTCTGATGTTGATTTGCTTGAAGTTGTCCCAGAGATTTCTTACACTATCTTCAACTTTCTGGATTCTCTTGTCTTCTTGCTTCTGTGGAGGAATGTCTTCTGGCTCATTATGTTCCAAATCTTTGACTTGATTCTTGCAATCTTCCATTGTGTTTTTAGGACTCTGTATAATAGTTTTTATTTCAGACAATGTATTCTTTATTTCTAGTTGATCCCTTTTTTATTTCTAGTTGATCTCTTTTCATATCCTCATAGGTCTCATTTATTTTATCAGTCTTTTCTAGGAGATTCTTGAAAAACCTTATAACTCTATAAGGTTTTAAACTCTATATCCAGTCGCTTGTTGTCCTCCATTTCTTTCATTTGTGATCTTTCTCGTTGTCTCAGCATTTTCACAGCTTCCCTGAGTTGGTAGGGTGGCTTTGTGTGTTAAGGTGTCCTATATGGTTCAGTGAGTCAGCCTCCCAGTTATCTGAAGTGGACACTCTTGGTGTACCCCTTTGTGGACTGTGTGTACAGCCTTATTGTAGTTAAGTCTTGATTGTTGTTGGTATCACTGAGAGGAACTGACCACCAGGCCAATTAGCTGTGAGGATTAGTTGTGTCTATGCTGGGAGACAGCCTTATTTGACTAGACTTGGAAAATTGCCAAAGCCTCTCTGGTCAGCTGGGATGGTATGGTGTTTCAGGGTGGAGTCTAAAGCCTTGGCTTACCATCAGCCCTGCCCTATGAGGTTCCTGAGTCTCAGTGTTCCTCAGTGTCCTTCGGTACTCACTGCTTTGGTACTTGCTGCAAGCACCTCTGAGAGAAAGGTGCCCTCGAGTTTCGCCCGCTACCAGACAGTCTAGTCTCTCCCCCAATGATCCCGGAACTTGGGTTCAGTGCAGTTGGAAGTGGGGTTCAGTGCAGTCTGGAGTTTTTGTCTCCTTCCCACTAGGGCAATCCAGCTGCACAGTCAACAGTCCGTCCTCTGCACACAACGTGCGCACCTCCGGAGCTCTGCCTTTCGCTGCTCTCCTGAATTTCCGCTTTACAGCCCAGATTCCCTCCGTATGAGCCTGGGTTCCCAGGGTCTCACCCAGAACTGGGGTTCAGTGCAGTTGGAGTTGGGGTTCAGCACAGTTCGGAGCTTTTATCTCCTTCCCACTAGGGAACGCCAGCCAGGCACTCAGCCGCCCCCTCCTCTCCAGCTCAGTCCTCTCCCCACACGCGCACTGTGTCTCTGTACCTTAGGCTTTTACAGCTCCTCTGATTTTCCTTCTGGTTGTAGAATTTCCAGTCAGTCAACTTTCCTGTAGTTCTGGATAATGTCCATTTTGTATTTTAGTTGTATTTTTTTGAAATTGTTGAGCGAGGCTGCAGTTAGGCATTTACCTATGCCGCCATCTTGGTTTCTCTTCTAATTCAATTTTAATTGGCTAAGATATTTCATACTATTTCCATTTTTTAAAGTTTATTAAGACTCCCCTGCTAATAAATAGTATATCCTGATGTAAGTTCCATGTGTACTTAGAAGAATGACTGAATTAAGAGTAAGTTGAAAGTCACAATGTCTTTTGTGACTTAGATTTGGAAGTTATGCTTTATCATTTTAGCAACATTCTATTGTTTACACAGGCAGCCTTGTTCAATGTGAGAAGGATGGCATCACTACATGAATGCCAGGAAGTCACAATCATTTGTTGAAGCCTGACAACTACAGGGTTACAAAGGCCCCAAGGTCTCATTTTATTACAGCATTAGCTGAAAGTCCAAAATCTCCTTATCGGTTAACTGCTCCAGGTATGAATGGTGACTTTAGGGTATTCCTTACATACATTTCTTTGAGTATAGCTCCTCTCAACTTGAAGATTTATGAAGTAAAAAGACCTATTATCTTCTCCACACACATGCAACACACAATGGTGGGAACTACATAGAAGAGAAGCTATAGATACTCCTGTTTTTTTTTTTTTTAAAAAAAAGGAGAAATGAGAGGTATATGAAAGTTGTAAATTCATAGCAATTCTGAAATTCAGCCTGGCACAGGTTGGTATTCACTTAAATAGGACTAGACTTCGGAATAATTCCTCATGATTCTTAACTCTTCTTTCTGGGCTCTTGTTTCCATCCTCTGAGTCATTTATTTATTTTTTAAGATATGGAGCCATATTTCAGATTTGTAGCTTTCTCAGTTTCTAAGTCCCCCCCCCCTTTGTTTGTATCTCTTCCTTTCTAAGTTGGTGGTATTTCTGCCAATTCTTTTTCCTTAAACATTTTGTGAATCTTATTGGGGTTTGCCTCATCAGACAAAAGTCATCTCTACAACTGTCTTTACAATAACATCTTCTTTCCTTTAAGGTTTTGCAGAGACCCCCCTAGAGGACAACACTTTTAAATTTCTTTGAATCTTTATCATTTTACTTTATAGGGTTGCCTTAGATTTTTCTGAGGTCTTAATCAATTTAAAGGAGCTTTCCCCCAAATCAGCCTCTTGAAGTCTTAAAGTCTAGTCAGAGGTTGGGGCTCAGAAAGGGTAAAGCAACCTTATAATAAATCACAACGATGGTGTCTCGGGTTTCTACCACACATAACTTGTGAGGCTTAATCAGACCTGCTCCTGTCAAAACAGAGAGCTTCCTCAAATGGAAAAGAGGAAGGCCCTTCTTATCACCCATCTATCCCTGTTGAGTGTTGTGACTCATGTGTCCAGGCATAGCTGAAAGTCTATTGAAATTTTAGAAATGAATAATACATGATATAGTGCTGTGTCTTAGTATTTGCCTTATTATCTCAAGTTTGCACATTGATATGCTTCTCAGGAAGATGTCTTCTTTATTGTCACAAGAAAATAAAAGAGAAACAAGAATTTCAGAGAAAAATAAAATGATTCTGCCCAATTATTTTAGTACTTGGGTAAATGACTTTGAATTAGTAAATAAGTCTATTTAAGACTATATTTTATTTAGAGAAAAATCTGTTTCTTACTGTCCAACTAAATGAATACTGAATGTTTGTTTGAAATAGCACATTATTAGCTCCTGAGGGTATACTTGCATAAAAACCTAACAGGGAGACAGTGAAATAATGGAACAAGGTCTTGGTTCCATACATTGTGTGAGTTGTAAATCGGGTACTTAGGAACAAAGACATAACTCAAGACTTTGCCTTGGAGCCCAGTTGGCATGGCCCTGTGGTTGAGCGTCGATCTGTGAACCAGAAAGTCACTGTTTGAATCCCACTCAGGGCACATACCTAGGTTGTGGTCTTGATCCCCAGTGTGGGGTGTGCAGGAGGCAGCTAATCAATGATTCTCTCTCATAACTGATGTTTCTATTTCTCTCCCTCTTCCTTTCTTTCTGAAATCAACTAACTATATATATATATATATATATATATATATATATATATATATATATATATTTTTTTTTTTTAAAGATTTTGCCCAATGTAATGGTATCAGGGAGGTAGAGACATTGGGAGGTAATTACATCATGAGGATGAAGCCCTCATGAATGCAACCTGTGCCCTTGTAAGAAGAGACATAAGGGAGCTTGCTTCTTCTTCTCTCTGCTCTCTGCCATGTGAGGACACAATGGGAAAATGTCTGTCTGCAGGCCAGGAAGAGTGCCTACAGGAGAGAATAGATTGTGGGTGCCTTGATCTTGGACTTTCCAACCTCCAGAACTGTGAGAAAGAAATGTTTGATGTTTAAGCCACCCAGTGTGCTATTTCACAATAAACACACAAACTTTAAGACACTTTTTCCTCTTCATGTGAATACATGGAAGAATTTTGTTGTTCTTATTTTCTAAGGAGAATATAACAGAGGTTTAAAATAAAGTTATTTACCCACCAGTTTTCTCTTTTTATTAAAGTAATTTAAGAATACTGCCGAAACCGGTTTGGCTCAGTGGATAGAGTGTCGGCCTGTGACTGAAAGGTCCCGGGTTCGATTCTGGTCAAGGGCATGTATCTTGGTTGTGGGCATATCCCCAGTAGGGGGTGTGCAGGAGGCAGCTGGTCGATGTTTCTCTCTCATGGATGTTTCTAACTCTCTTTCCCTCTACCTTCCTCTCTGTAAAAAAATCAATAAAATATATATTTTTAAAAAGTAATTTAAGAATACTTATATACCTCTGACATAAGTGATATTCTTAACCAATTATAAACTTTACATTTGAGAAAAATGAGCTTACATATTCATATATTTAAAAATGAATTGTGAAGCTACTACATGCCAGGCTTTGTGTTAACTGCTTAGTGTGTACAGATGAATAAGGAACATGCCCAATCCTTAGAGAACATACAATGTCATGTGAGAGACTACTGAAATACAACACAAACTTTGCTATTAAGTGAGATGAGTGCTGGGGCAGAAGCAGGCATGAATTTGGTGCCTGGTTCAACTTCAGAACCAGGTAAAGGTAATTAATTAGTTACCAGTTCATGTCCTTTGACTATCAATATCTCCAAAAGTTCAACTCCTGCACACTAGGTTACTTTAAAGACCGTGTTGAATAAACAATGGTATAACCTAGCAGGTGACTAATAGCTTTTTGCTTATTTTTGGATAAGCCCTGTGTGATTCTCAAAAATCTCTTAATTGTCTGATTATGTAACAATAATATTAAATAATTGCTTGTAAGACTTCAGAACCTTTTCAAGTCATCATAAGAATTCATTTTTGTTTTGTTTTGTTTTTGCCCTCACTGGTTTGGCTCAGTGGAGAGAGTATCAGCCTGTGGACTCAAGGGTCCCAGGTTCAATTCTGGTCAAGGGCATGGACCTTGGTTGCAGGCACATCCCCAGTGGGGGGTATGTGCAGGAGACAGCTGGTTGATGTTTCTCTCTCATGATATTTTTAGCTCTCTATCCCTCTCTCTTCCTCTCTGTGGAAAATCAATAAAATATATTTTTTTTAAAAGAATTTTTTTTTCATGCTCTCAGTCCTGGGGATCTCATTTCCCTCTTGTTCCTGAGAAGAGATAAGATAGGTTTGTCCTCAAGATATCTCTCCATAAGTGAGATGGTGACTGATTTAACTGGGCCCTCACAGTCTCCCTTAGTCTGTGATCAAGGATTTCCAAGTAGGGGCAGCAGTTAATCAAGGTTCATGGAAGGAATGAATGAGTCATTACATGAGCCAAAGCTGGTTCTGTCACTTACAGTCTTAGTACATTGCAGTTTATTCTATGTGCCATGCAGTTTAGTTTCCATTTTCAAGGACAAGAATGCTCTGTTTTTGTCCATGGCTCATTCTGTGTTGTGAGGCAGATACATCTGAAGGTACGTATTATATAAAAATGATGCATTTCTATATGGCCCAGCCCTAACCATTAGGAAACACACTGTGAAGACAAACTTCCATGTAAGTAATGAGGTATAGGAGTAAGCAGAAGACCTTGTCTCTTGAATGACATGAAGATTCTTGTACTTGTGGTTTATTTACTTATTTTTTAAATATGTGTGTGTGTGTGTGTGTGTTTATTGATTTCAGAGAGGAAAAAAAGAGGGAAGGATAGAGAGAAACATCAGGGATGAGAGATAACCATTGATTGGGTGCCTCCTGCATGCCCCCTACTGAGGATCCAACCTGCAATTCAGGCATGTTCCCTTGACCAGAATCAAACCTGGGATTCTTCAGTCCGCAGGCAGATGCTAGGGCTGTGGTTTATTTTTTACCTAACATTCTGCTGCACATACTTTTTGTGTCCCAGTTTTCTCTCAGTTGACAGCATCAGGAAGACAAATCTAACTCTACTCATCACTCATCTCTTTAGCAACCACCGGTATAAGTGCCTTGTTGATCACCTTTGTGTAAAGGTTCTGAGAAACATATCTTTCTGCTTTTTAGTTTTTTGGGAAATGCTTTAAACATCCTTCCACTTATAGCTTAAGAGAAAATGACTGTAAAAGGCATTTTACCTAGTCAATTTAAACCATCATGAAATTGAGACAATTAGTTGTACTGAAATCAAGTTGGAGGTCTTCTCTTTGGCCATAAAAATAGATGTCTTTTTGCCTACTGTATTGAGAGGTCAGTAGCTGCAATGGCCTGCTATGGTTTTTAAGCATCTTCCATGAATAATCAACTAAAATAAACAACTCCACTGTGTCTTAAAACCAGTAAAGGAGGTATATTACCAACTGCAGACATGATTGTTACTCCTACCTCATAATGCAGAACATTACTCTGGCCAGAGATATTTAAAAGGGAAATATAGATTTTGTATAAAGTAAGCAAAGTTCACTTTTAAGAGCCAACATTTTGGATTAAAAATAACGGGTTTGCAGGTTACCTTTACATGTTGGGTAATTGTTGTAACTTCCCTGAACCCTAGTTCCTCATCCTACTGTAAAAACAAAAATGACTTATAAATAAATAGCTCATTACGTAGCTGATGTCTTCTACCCTCCATCCGGCACTCCACTATGACCCTGCTTTGGTCAAGAATGGGCTTACTTGCTCTTGCCAGTGTGGCTCAGTGGATTGATCATCATCCTATGCATCAAAAGGTCTGCTTCCTGGTCAGGCACACGCCAGGTTTCCAGCTCCATCCCTGTTAGGGAGTGTGCAGGAGGCAGATGGTCAATATTTCTCTTTCACATCAATGTTTCTCTCTGTCTCTCCTTTCCTTTCCCTTCCTCTCTCTAAGTCAATAAACACACACACACACACACACACTCACACACACACACACACACACACATATATATATATATATATATATATATATATATATATATATGGCTTATTCAACTGATTCTTCTTTCCTTTTCTTTCACATAGAGACTAGAGAACTACACATTCGATTTTCCTAGCTGCAGTCTAGCTACCTGTGGTTATGCGACACTGCTCTGACCAATATATATAAACTTAAGGAAGAACTTCTGCTAGGTAAAGGGCCTTTGGGCCCCCTACTTTCTTCCTGCTTGGAATGTAGGTGTGATGGCTGGAGGCACAGCAGATCTCCTGCCACCACGAGGATGAAAGTCATGTGGTAAGGATGGTGGGTCTAAGAGAGAAAGAGCCTGGTCCCAACAACATCCCGGACTAGCTATTCAAGGATACTGGGCAGGCACAAACTTTTTCAATCAGAAAAACTTTTATTCTCCTTCCATGAGAAATTAGTTTTCTTCCTATTACCATAGCACCGAATCCATTTCTTATAAACTAACCGCAAGGTTTTGCTAAGAGAGATTGTTCCCGCTCACTGCCTTGAGTGGTATTTCAGAATGATTGAATGCTGGAAATGCCATGTGGCTCAACCCTAAATATTTGGCAGAGTCGGTCCTCAAACCAAGTCTTTCTGTTTCTGAGACCCACGTTAACTAAACCCTACACTCACATGCAGCCCCAATGCGAGGCACTCCGCAAAATCTTAAAGAAAATGAAAGTTACTAATTGACTGCTGAATTAAATAGGTTCTCTCTATTTTTACATTAAAAAGTCTGCTCTTCCAACACGATCTCACGCTGACACTGAAATCAAAGGTTCCCATGAGCTGATTTTTCTCTCAGTAGAAGTGAACCCTGAGCTGAGAGAGAGCAGAAATAAATTTTGTATGGTGTCGGCCCTTAATGCACTTGATGAAAGGCATGTACTGAAGTTCCTTGGCTTGGCCCCATGAGGTGCACACTTGTGGCCTTAGAGGGAGCCACTCAGAGAAAACCGGCCAGGAACAGGCAGCAGGAACGAGCCTCCCTCTCAGATGGCCTTGCTTGACTCTGTAATAGTATCTCTTTTAAGGGATCATAGCAGTGACAGCAAATTCCACATTAATCCACTTTTTTTTATGAACAGAAGAGATGTTCTTTGATATTAGCCAATAAGCAGCAGTGACTCGAAAATAGGTCACAGATATTGCCTAGGTTGAAGGCCAAAAACATACTGGGCTTTGTGTCCAACATGGGATTAAGCTAGCCCAGCCCTAGACAGTTTACAACCTTGGTTATGGATTAATAAACACTGTGTTCAGTGGAAATAGAATCTAGATGTTCTTCCTACTTAGACAAATCCTCAGGTGCTTGTTTCAGACACAAAGTGCTTAGGAGAGCTATGTATTTCATCTTAAATGCTCTGCTATGTATTTCCAATAACATTACAAAGAAAGCCTCCATTAGGCATTAATGATAGTAACTTTTAATGAAGAAAATAGTATATGCTCAATTTTTTCAAATAGAATTGAAAGGTAGAAAGCAGAAAATAAAAATACCCTAATCTCATAGTCCAACTCCTTGGAAGTTAATACTGTTGACATTTTCTTGGGTACTTGCACAGAAATCTAGGAATGACAAGCATATTGTCATGGGATGCATTGTATCCTCTTGGGAGAAATATTTTGAAGCCCAAACTCCCAGTACTTCATAACGTGACCTTATTTGGGGTCTTTACAGACACAAGAAAGTTAAAATAAAATCATTAGGCTGGGCCTTAATCCAATATAACTGGTGTAATAAAAGGGAGAAATTTGAACCCAGAAATAGACACACACAGAGAGAACACCATGTGGAGATGAAAGCAGAGATTGGGGTGATGCTTCTACAGGCCAGGGAACACCAAAGGTTGCCAGCAAACCATCAGGAACTGGGGGAGAGGCACAGAATAGATGTTCCCTTACAGTTCTCAGAAGGAACCAACACTTGATTTTGGATTTGTAGGCTCTGCAAGTGTAAGAAAATAAACTTCTGTGGGTAGGTCACCCAGTTTGTAGTACATTCTCAGTCCTAGAAAACTAATATATACACGTGGAAATTGATATTGATATAATATTGCCTTGTTTGTCATTTCATTTTTGTGTGAGCCACAACTCATTCTGGTCCCTCTCAATCTGTCTGGTTTCAGTAACTCTATACTTGCTATTTTCCCCAGGCATAGAGTTGAGATTTCAACAATATGGTTATCCTTATAAATTGTTCCACACTTAGGGGTGTATAAATCTCTGGCTCTAGATATATGGTAACTATGTTGTAGTTTTTTTTAAAATATATTTTTATTGATTTTTTTACAGAGAGGAAGGGAGAGGGATAGAGAGTTAGAAACATGGATGAAAGAGAATCATCGATCAGCTGCCTCTTGCACACCCCCCACTGAGGATGTGCCCGCAACCAAGGTACATGCCCTTGACCGGAATCGAACCCAGGACCTTTCAGTCTGCAGGCCAATGCTCTATCCACTGAGCCAAACCGGTTTCGGCTATGTTGTAGTTTTTCATAAACTGTTGATGTCCAGGAGATACCAAGCACTACACGATGACTTGGGGAATGCAGAGATCAGTAAAACAAGAACATAACCTGCAGCACTCTTCTTGAAGCCAAAGAAATCTCAGGAAAAGAGAACACCCAGGTTGAAATACTATATTCATGGTCTGAGTTTCTGATGCCAGCTCTTCTTAAAGTGACATCCTAGATCATGAAGAGTAGGAGGATGCAAATATCAACCTGTCAGAGTGAGGTAAAATTACCTGTGGAGATCATCCGATTTTATTTTCTCTGATTCTATATGAAACAAGCAACCTTTTCTGTCTTAATTAAGTTTCCCACATAGACTTTTCCATTAGACAGGCTTGAATGATGACACTGTATGACAGAGTTGCTCACTGCTGTGTCTCCCATTTTAAGTTCAGAGCCTTGCTCATAATGTGTACTTATTAACTATTTAGTGAATAGACCAAATATTATATGAAGGAAATATTTATATAGTAAATATTTATAAATAGTAAATTATCCTATATAATAAAGAGCTAATATGCAAATGGTCATCAGGCCCTCACACCATCATGTCGTAATGGCTCAGGCACTCAACATTGGGGAGGATGGGGACCAGCCAGGCTGTGGCCTGAGAGAGGGTCAAGCTGCACAACCTGGGGTCCTGGGTGCCAGCAGCTGCACCTGTGTCTGTGGCTTTGGAGAGGAACAATCTGCACACCCCATGGTCCCCGCCATCCTGAGTGCCACTGGCTGCAACTTCAGCCTGGGAGAGGGACACCTATGGTCCCCTGTGGCTGTGGCCCACCTGGGTGAAGCTGGTCTGGGTCCTTGGTGGCTGTGGCCAGCCAGAGGGAGGAAAGCCTAGGTCCTGAGTGCAGGCAGGCAGAGGTGGTTAGGGGTGATAAGGCAGGCAGGCAGGCGAGCAGTTAGAAGCCAGCAGTCTCAGATTGCAAGAGGCAGTTGGACATCCCCCAAGGAGTCTTGGATTGGAGAGGGTGCAGGCTGGATTGAAAGACTCCGCCCCCATGCACAAATGTTGTGCACCGGGCCTCCTATGTATAGATAATATTATATGCCTACTATGAGTCAGAACTTGGGCTAAGCATTTTTAGATACTAAAAATGAAGATTTCTCTTAAAAAATAGCAATTTGACAATAATTATTGATTTATGAAGCAGGTTAAATGAATTAAAACCCTAAGAATCTCATCATCTCATTGCTCCAGATAAAACCTAGTTCCTGAATTTGTTAACCCAAGGCCTAGACACCTCTTTAAGACTCTTGGCATTTTGAAAAGCTCTATTGAGTATTATTTTTTACTCTAACTTATTCATGATTTATTCCTTTCAGCTATTCATTCAGTTATTTCCTCATATCTTTCTTTAATTAATCTTTCATGCTTTTATCCAACAACAACCATCTACATCTAGGATGTGTCAGGAGCTATGGTTGGTAGTGAGTGAGGATTCAAATATATGAAGACAATCTTGCCTGGTAGACACTAATATACAATATCTGCTTTAAGATGATTGCTGGGTTTATACCCTGAGGCTGCTTTGAATGTAACATGCAATATTCAGGGCCTCTTGCTCCCCACCAAGCCAGTTTCAAGATCAAGAAAGCCAACATAGGAGCTTGGATGCCACATTCCTGGTTGTTTCCTTCCTTCTTTCCAACCCAAACTTCAGCCCTGATAGCCAAGGCTCACAGTAATGAGATAGATTCTGGAAGTGATTCAATTGCAGAGAATTTTAATGGAGAATTCAAGGCAGGATGATAAATTCTTTTTTCAATCATAAAAGGGAAACTATCTTGTTAGCTATTTTGAGGCAAACTCTGCCACTCTCTGTTGTGCTGCAGGATTTTCAGAAGCTATTTAAGACTACATGTCTCCTTTTATAATTATCGAGATTGCAGATAAGCACTAAGCTGCACCACTACACAACTGGCCCTGCAGTTGTAGCAGTAAGTGTGTGGGTGCCCCACCCACGTAACGAGAGATTAGAGCTCACCCACACTCCTGTATTTGATGTGGTTTGGTAGGAAGAGCCCCAAGTGAAATACCTCCGTATGGTGGCTGTTATGGCCCTAATCCATGCACCTTAGTTAATTTCAGGGTTTTCAAGACTGGGGTGAAGTCCAATAAAGCCTTTAAAAAATTCAGCAGTTGGCAGAACATCGATGTTTTAAAATGCATACCTTACACTTACCTTTAATTCACATTATTACATGGAGTAGATACTTTCATGCTGCAGTCTTTCCGCAGTTGCAAGGCTTCAGGAATCTGGGGAAGGGCTGGGCATAAATGAATTGAGAGACTAAGCAAGAAATATAAATTTTGGAGGCATGGGAGGGTCAGGGGAGGCTCCACTTTTGAGTGAAGTGGGCTCTCCGAATGTCCGGACCCACAGCTTTTTATTCCCACATTTAGCCCTTTAGCAAAGCAGATATACATATCAAAAGGTAAGGCCTAGTAAACAATAAAGGACCATCAGGTTAGGGGAATTCCTACAGCTGTTCAGCAGCAGGTAATAATATGCAGATTTTCAGCCAGGCTGAAGCCCCAAGGTCCATAAGCCTTCTGATAAACTTCTTGCATCATTATGACCTGCTGGAATTTGCCACTAGCACTTCCACAGACTTTAGTTACTTCTCAAAAACCAATTCATTGAAATAATGATGTACTGAATAATCTAATTTTTTCTAGATGAGAAAATAGTAGTTCAGAAAGCTTAAGGAACTGTCCCAAGTTCATGAAGCTATTACATTTTGGAACCATAACTAAAGATCTTAAATGTATATTATAAACTAGAGGCCCAGTGCATGAATTTGTGCACAGGTGAGATCCGTTGGCCTGGCTGGCAATGGAGGCTGATCAGGGCCACAGGAGGTTGGCTGGAGGGAGTGGCCATGGGAGGTTGGCCAGTCGAGGGAGGTTGGATATGGGAGCACACTGACCTCCAGGGGGCAGCTCCTGCATTGAGCGCCTGCCCCCTGGTAGTCAGTGTGCATCTTAGCAACTGGTCAACCAGTCATTGGGTCATTGGGTCATTCGGTCGTTTGGTTGCTTAGGTTTTTATACATAAAGATACTCTTTTCATACAAGTGAAGACAATGCTTTCCAGTATTTTTCCCCCCTCCTTTTCCAATTTCTCCTTCCTTCCTCTTCCCCCTCCTTTCCTCCCTACCTGCCTTCTTTATTGTGTCCTTTATGTCAATCACCTCCCTCCATCTTTCTTTCTTGAATGCCTACTATGTGTCAGGCCCTGTCTTAGTTCTTGGAGCTACCTGTGCCTGGGTTGTCTAATTCTGGGGTTCAGTAAAAGGGACCTGATTGAGTTGCATCTTCAGCTGCATTTCTGCACTTGCTTTCTCAGTATTAAATATGGCATTTTGCCTTTCATTTACCCAACTCTTCTCTGACTCAGTAGATTATCATTTGGATGAAAAAGAAGCATGACACTCTTGAGGTCTCTTCAACTTCAACACTCATAAAAAAAATTCTCTCCTATTCATAAGCAACAAAGAACATTATGCCAAAATATAAACAGATCTCAAAATGGACAACTAATCTTTGGTGGAGAGTAAAAGTGAGGGGTGCATAAATATAATTTGGGAAGCCACGTCTTCTCAGATGGTTGCAGGGTTTGAAGTTCTCCCCTTCTTGTTTCCAAAGGCACTATGTTAGTATTTTTCCAAGAAAATTTCTACATTTATATAGGAGCAAGGGCTTGGAGGACAGGGATCGCAAGAATCATCCAAATTAAAAACAAAACAAACAAAACTCTCCACAAAACTTGTTATGTGCCAGGGACTGTTATAAGGGCCTTAGATATGTTAATTCATATGATTCTCATGACAAATTCATTCTACAGATGAGGAAATGGAGGCAATGGGCAATCTAGTGACTCTTCTGTGGTCACAGAATCAAAGGACTGGGCACCAAGGATGTAACCTTGGATTATCTGTCATTAGTGTTCTTGCTCTTAACCACTACACTCTTTGCTCTTCCTCTATTATATCCACCTCACCACTTTCACCATCCTTCTCAGAGCAGGACACCATTGCAGCCCCTCTCCATGACACATCAACCTGGGCTGTGAAAGAGCCTGCATGCTGACATGTCTCTAAGTCACTGGGTGGTTTAAAATGTATGTGGAATTAGGAGGGACTCAGATGGTGGCAGTGATCACAAGGAGAGGTAAACAAGGTGCTGGTCCAGGGCCTTTCATGTTTGTATGGTTTTTCCTTGGATGAAACAAACGCATCCAATTGTAGGCAAAGGAGATAGGGTTCAGGGTATGAGAGGGAGGTTCTTTCTCTATCTTCAGGGACCTGGGAACATGCCTACGTCTTTCTTCCCTAAACTCTAAGGGTACCCACAATACTTGCAACCAGGGCAGAAATGGGCAGCAGCATCTCGTCCCAGGCTAACCCCCTGAACCTATCTTCAAGGCCACCTTTTCTCCAAGTTTCTAGTGAGTTGACAGCAATCCTGTCTAGTCTCTCTCCTCTTGCCTCTTAAATCCTAATATCTCCCTTGTTTCACTGTCCCCCAGCTTTAATAAACATACTAAAAAATAAAATAAAATAAAAAAGCTGTAATGAGAGAAAATGGTTCTGTCACAGTCTGCTGTTGAGTTGGAAACACTTCCCAACTAGGCCATGTTAGACTGCAGGTGTGCTTTGGGAACGTGGCTGAGCGTACGTCTGCAAAAGCAGTTGGGTAACCTACAAATCTGTAATATGGGAACTGACTCAAGTGGTGGGATAGACAGATGAAGCTTCCATAGCAGAATATACCTGTCTTCACAGAGGTCCTTTTTGCACCCGCGGCACATGCCTGCTGACCACAGCAGCTGCATTGAAATGGACCCCTCCTTGACCTCATGGGTTTGGTGATCAGTGGCATGTGGCAGCAGCACAGTGAGATGCTTTGGTAATGATTTCACCAAGAAGGCCAGATGGCATTCACCCTGAAACAGTGACAGCTGCAGCCGCATTCAAATTATTCAGCCACCTGTAGGACTGAGCAGCTCTTCTCTCTGTGAAACCAGGGCTAAATCTGACGAATGAGGAAAGCCCCAAAGAGGAGTGGGAATCTGAAAGAGGCAAGAAGAAACATTTTCTTCTTTTATAAAATTTTATTTTAATTTATTGATTTGAGAGAGAGAAAGAAAGGGAGAGAGGTAGGAGGGAGGGAGAAAAGGAGAGAGTGAGGGAGAGAGAGAGAGAGAGAGAGAGAGAGAGAGAGAGAGAGAGAGTGTGTGTGTGTGTGTGTGTGTGTGTGTGTGTGTCAGGGAGATATATAAAGAGAAACACATCAATCCAATTTTCCACTTATTATGCATTCATTGTTTTCCCTGACTGGGAATAGAACCTGCAATGCAATGTTGGCCTGTCAAAGTGGTGCTCTAACCACCTGAGCTACCCAGAAAAGGCCAGAAGAAACTTCTTATGATAATAAGGTGAGGACTGGAGCTAAAGAGGTTAATTGAATTTAAATATTCAAATAGCTGGGCATGAAGTGACTTGCCCAAAGCCATGTGGTTGGCAGGTATGTGAACATCAGGTTGGCTTGTAAAATGTGCTTTTACCACCATGTGTAGAATCTCTTCACAAGACCAACACATGCACATGCTAGTTTAAAGAGTGTGAGAGCCCAATTTTACTAACATGAGGTATCCACCCCGCTGGGCAATCTGATAACCAGAAGGAGCATGTAGCTTGGCAAAGAGATCCTATTATTACTGCATTTTGTAACAGGCAGATTAGGACAGAGAGGGATGACCTAAGTTGTGGGATGGGGTGAGTCCAATATCCAGGAGCTGTTTTTCTATCCTATCCTTAAAAAAATATCCAGACCAAGTTTGGTTAGCTCTTATGGAGGAGTAAAGGATCACTTGCCGAAAGGGACACTGGCTCAGAGACTATCTCAAAGATTGTTTCAGGGGTGTCTACAGCAATGAAATCAAACTAGGCATAGGTTCCGACCTTGGAATTGTCACAGTGCTATACTCAGCGATCTTTAAGTCCACGCCTCTCCATAAACTTCCTTTTGATAAAAATGACTGCATTTAACTTCTTACTTTAGTCTTTGTCGTCTCAAATGCCTATAGGGGCAGGCATTTAAGTGGATGAGTGTGACGCTAGGGGGCAGTAGGGAGGTTCAGGGACTGTGTTGACACGGAGAGCTCAGGGGTCTTTTAAAGTGGCCAGTCACTATTCAGTACCTGTTGGCGTGTGGCTAGTGTTTTCTGGTATTCCAGTTTTTCAAGGGAAACTGGAAACCTAGACTTTCACATGAAATCTCCCTATTTGAAAATGCGGGTTGGACATTGAATTTTTAAAAATACTATGTGAGCCAATATCATGCAAAACCAAACGTATAGCCGTGGCTGGGTCCAGCCCCCTTATTGCCATTTATCACCTTACAGGAAGGCTTAGGACTTCTCCGGAGGGCCCATTGTGCCTTCAGATTGTAGAGGGAATGCCACTGGAGCAATGGCGGCCCTTTTTTTGGTTACCCCTGGAAATGAAGTGACTGTAGGAAGCATCCTTTTCAACAGGGAAGCCTAGACCAGAAGGTGACTGTTCAACTCAATCAGGTCCTTTGGGGACTTGGAACAGAAGCCACAGAAAGAGTTAAGTCATACTACTCTAGGAGAAGAAGCAGCATATGCACTCATTAAGAAACCTTAAGGGCAGAGCATTCCAATTGAATGTCTGCCATTGAGAGGCGTGAGACTGAATAGCTAACACTTTGGCTATGTACAGTAGCTTGCTGGAGCTAATGTTTTCTGAATGAATGCTGGGTATTTCTTGCTGTTCTGTTTCATTTTTGCAATAAAACCCATTGGCCAATGTAAGCCTGAGTGTATGAGGGGAGCTTGTGATTTCAGAGATGCTGGTCAGGGCAGGAATCCGGGTCTCATATGGACATTTTTTTGTAGTAGGACCCATTGTTCATCACATTGGTGGGCTCCAGGGGACAGTGGGGTCCTACCCTGCCTGCTACCTGGATAAGCATGGAATACCTCAGCCAAGTTGAACTGATCGTATTCTTTACCTTGTCAGTTCGAAATCATGTGAGTTCATCCATGATGAATGCTTGGAGGGGACTTGAGGCTCTTCTTCTGGATGAGCATTTCCCATAAATTCATTAAATAGGTTACAAAGCCCAACCAGAGGAGCCTTCTGCTTCCTGTTCTAGCCTCACCACTCACCAGTCTCCCAGGCAGGCACTCTCTGTACTTCAAGAATTCTGGCTTTCTTTCTGATCTACAAGAGGCTGTGATCACTACTGCCTCAGGACCTTTGAGGATGTTATTCTCACTTCCTGGTGACTATTTAGCTTCTACCTTTTTCCCGAAAATAAGACAGTGTCTTATATTAATTTTTGCTCCCAAAAATGCGCTAGGTCTTATTTTCAGGGGATGTCTTATTTTTCCATGAAGAAGAATACAGTACACATTTATTGTTAAATGAAAAGAAAGGAAATTTATTACCTGTATACAGTACGGTAGTACAGTAGTTGTCAACACAAACCAGACAAACTGTGAATCCTACAGTATCAAGAATTTACTCATTTATTCAATGACAATCATATCTTCATCTTCTGGAACATCATCATAACAATCCAATTCCTGAATTTCGTGGTAAATTTCTTGTGACCCCATTTCTTTCCGAATCAGTGGACCAAATCTCTCATGTTTAGCAATAGCACTGTCTTTAAATGAGTACTTCTTGTCAAGGTAGCCTGCTCGCAGTGCATTTGCAATGCAACTGTAATGAATTCTTCACCCAAGTCACAACTTCTTGCAGTTTAGGTTTCACAAAGTTTCCACGCTGATTTCTCTCCATTCACATAGCAGTGATGTCAGGACTCCGAGTAAGGTCACTTGGTTGCTAGACGCCAGTCAGGGTGGCCCTAGCAACCAGTTTACGGTAAATTAATTTTCATTCTGAGACAGAGCCTGAGGGCCTTATTTTCAGGGGGATGCCTTATATTTCACTCAGAAGGAAACCTATAAGTAGGTCTTATTTTTGGAGAATCTCTTGTTTTTGGGGAAACACGGTAGGAGTTGGAGAAGGACAACATTTAATTCACTAAGTAGAGCAGACAACTCAAGTTGCATTGTCTGGAGATTGATGGGCTGGGTTTATAGTTACATAGGAATTCAAGCACAGGTTGGCAGGAATACAGGAATATTATAGAGATGAGTTGGAACAGTGTAGTAATTAAGACTTAGATATAGTAGTAGATTGTGTTTTAATTTTAGCACTTGCCAAATACAGGAAATATAGCAAGTTGCTGAATTTTCTCCTTCAGTTTTATAATCTTTAAAATAGAGATAATGATTTTTACTGCATAATTGTCATCAAGGGTAAAATTAAATAATTAACTTTATTCCTTAGTTGTAGAGAGGGGTGGGGGGGAGGAGAGAGAAAGAGAGAGAGAGAGAGAGAGAGAGAGAGAGAGAGAGAGAACACTATTCTTCTTTATTCCTTCTGTATTCCTCAGTTATTTTGAAATGGACTTAAAAGCCTTTGAAAGTGCTTCAGTTTTATTAAAATTCTTTGTTTGTATGTGGTTTTCCTCAATCAAAAATTCAGTTTATAACAGATGGATAATATTTGACATCATTTTCATGCTATCCAAGACTGAAAAAAAATGCCCATCACTTTGCTTGTGTGGGATGAGGTCTGAGGAATTTTTTTACCAAGGAGTTGAAAATGACAGAGAAGGATGAGCAGTCACAATTCGGTCCCTTGGTTAATAGCGTGATTTGATTATTTACATATCAGACCTGTGTTTGGGGACCTCTGAGCCTCTGTGCACGTTTATCAAATTGCAAACAGCACCATTTATGCACGGCTGGTGATAAAGCACTACCACACAGCTGAATAGCTTTCCCAGTAGAAGATGATTATTTCCCAAGATAAAAGCTGGCTACCTGATGCCAAAGCAATTCATCAATTCAGTGACAAAAAGCAAAAAAAAAGAAAAAAGAAAAAAGAAATCAGACAAACCACTTTTGGTACAGAGTGAACAATGGTGGATTGATTGGGTTTGGGCTGCAAACATTGGCAAAGCAAACCTAAAACAGTCTGAGGTGTTTGTGGTAATTTTCATTATAACATAATTGTGCGGCTAAACTTCCATATTATGGCTTTCAATTTGCTCCCAAGTTAACTGTGGGGGTTGAAGTTAAGTGGTCACATCATCATTAAGAGTAATGGGTTTATTTGCTAACAGAGATTGTGGGTTTCATTTCCATTTTGATGGCGCTTTGCAGTGTGCATGGCTTATATGCATGGGGGAGTTTTGGTTTGTAATGAAAGAAACTCTATTCCTGATGCCAGTACACTGCAGAGGAGATTATCTCAAAATCTAAGAGCAGCTGCTGTTTAAGTTTTCTTTTTCTAGCCACAAGTAAGGCGGAGCAGCATAACCCCCTAGTTGGGAGTCAGAAAGAACATATTCATTTGCTCATTTATTCCGCATATTTTCATTGCGCTGTGTTTAGGTAGGGCTCTGGGGATATATCAACAGACTGACAAGCCACTTGCTCCCATTTTCATTACAAAACAGAACTGTGGAGGTGGAGTGCTGGACAATAAACATATGGATATTCTTCAAATCCTGGCCTCCGTATTTTCTATTTTTGTGATCTAAGGTGGATTATTAACTTAATAGTGCCTCCCACACAGCAAGACTCAGCAAATGATAGTTTTCTTGCCTTCCCTACAGGGCCCTAGGGAAAGAACAGTGTGGCTTCTTTTCAGGTTTGGTGGATGCTTTTTTGGGGGCCACACAAATGGAAGTCCTTGTCATCCCTGTGAACGGTAGGAAGATGTAGGATGACCTGGCTTGTCTAACATTCCTGGGAAGCTCTGCCTTTTAAGTCTCAAGCTAATCAACCTCTGTTTCTCTCTTCATTTTGCCTGGCCAAAAAGAATACTTCCAGGTGAACTAATTTTCAACCCATGCATGCTTTTTCTTTTTCTTTTAAAAAACCTACTGCAAATAGCTTTTCTTGAATGTAGTTCTACTTTTTACTGAGTTTCTACTCATTAAGTTTTATTTATTTATTTATTTAATATGTTTTATTGATATTTTACAGAGAGGAAGGGAGAGAGATAGAGAGCTAGAAATGTTGATGAGAGAGAAACATCGACCAGCTGCCTCCTGCACACCCCTTACCGGGGATGTGCCCGCAACCAATGTACATGCCCCTGGCCAGAATCGAACCCAGGACCTTTCAGTCCGCAGACCGATGCTCTACCACTGAGCCAAACCGGTTTTGGCAAGTTTTTTTTTTTTTTTAAAGCAATGAAGGATTGTGGTTCTTTTTCTTTCTTTTTAAAAATATATATTTTATTGATATTTTACAGAGAGGAAGAGAGAGATAAAGAGCTAGAAATGTCGATGAGAGAGAAACATCGACCAGCTGCCTCTTGCACACCCCCTACTGGGGATGTGCCCGCAACCAAGGTACATGCCCTTGACCAGAATCAAACCCGGACCTTTCAGTCCGCAGACCAACGCTCTACCACTGAGCCAAATCAGTTTCGGCTGTGGTTCTTTTCTTTATTGATTTCTTTCTTTCTTTTTTTTCTCTTTCTTTCTTTCTTTTTTTTTTTTTTGAGAGAGAGAGAGAGAGAGAGAGAGAGAGAGAGAGAACATTAATTTTTTTCTACTTATTTATGCATTCATTGGTTATGTTTGGTATATGCCCTGACCAGAGATTGAACTCACAACCTTGGTGTATTGGGATGATGCTCTAAGTCTAACCAACCCAACTACCTGGCCAGGACCAAAGGGGTTGGTTTTTATACCCATCTTCCAGGAGGTAGAACTTGTTCTGGGGTTCTGATAGAATGATTGTGTGATTGCCTTGTGAAGGAATGGGATAAAGAAGAAGAGGTGGTGAATTTATTGATGGGAAAATAAATATCATTTTTCATAATTAAATTTTATATGGAGACACAATTTATGATGATTAAAAAATATAGCCTGTTATGAAGTTTCTAAAATAAAATATGTCTGGAGTTCTAAAAAATTGGTTTGAAACCAATTTTGTATGACATACAGCCCATATGGCAGGAGAGAGTGAATATGATGTGAATTGAAATTCCTTCACTTTCTCCCATTGTCCTTCCTTTGCTACAGGTACTTATAACCAATATTTAATCCTTAGTATAGACTCCATGTGAGATACCAAAATCTTTACTCCTTGAAATCTGAATAAATCTATCTTATGTGGCAAAACTATTAACAAATTTCCAACTCTCTAGATAATGCTTGCATTGCTCTGGTAGCTATCAAACTCTTTAGTTGTGCTAATTGGATAAGATGCCAAAAGGGAATCTGGAAAAGTGTGGAAGAGACAAGAAGAGTTTTCACAGGTAAAGGCAGAGTTATTAGTAGGAGCGGAGAAAAATCCAGAAATATAAAAGCATAGGGGGCCTGTTGATAGAGATCTTAAGAGTTTGGAGCAGGGAAGGGGGGTAGGAAAAAGGATTTTTGTGGGTGGCTGCCATATACGAGATACATAGAGAGAATAATGAAGGTAAGAAAGAGGCTTTTAAAGAAGTTTGGCTCTGCATTATACACATAATTTACTCCTGGCCCCTTCTTGTAGGAGAATAGAGTAAAAATGTAAATTACATTCCAATTATTGTGGAAGCTTCTGGGTAGTTTTCTTTCTTTCTTTTTTTAATGCGATGCTGAGGAGTGGTTGGGCTTCAGAATGGCTGTATAAAGTGTAACCTTGAATGAAGCGTTTAAGCCATGATAGCATTTTTGTTCCTTAAAACTCCCTGTTTATCTAGACATCCTTCGAGACATTTCTTTAGTGTTGCGAAGAAGTAGCTGAATATCCAAGGGTTTTGAAGTGAGATAGATCAGGTTTCAATTCCTAACTCCTCACTTGCTAGCTAGGCTTCCTAGGGCAAATCATGTCACCTCTATAAGCTCCAGTCTCCTCGTCTATAATATGGAGTTCAGAAGACCTATCCTGTAGCACTTTTGTAATTACCAGAATACAAGGACATCTAGCAGAAGATCCTGGAAAAAGATGGCCCATTGAAATCAGGATAATTTGGGAATGCGTAATAGCGGGAATTATAAACTGTATAAGTAGTATGGAGAAACACCACAAAATATAGTACCGTCCTATGGGGTTGCCAGCTTCAGGCATGAAGATCTGAGTAGGAGTCTCTCCTGGGACCTGAAGACAAAGAAGGCTGTATAGAAAGAGCTCGTGGAAAGGTGCTGAGACCTTCGGTGGAGAGATGTGGCCAGCTCTTGGCAACACCACAGGATTGGGGAATGAATGGTGCAACTTCCTTCCCTCTCTTCCTTCCTCCCTCTATTTTCTTCAGGGTCCTGGCTTGGCCAATCCCAATCTGAAGCCATTTGATAAGGCAGTCCATTAAGGTCACGGCAGGTGGAGCAAAGTGGAGAAGGATAGAGGGGGGTTCTGGGGGCAAATGAACATACCCATCCTGCTCAGGTAATGTTATTTCCCATCTCCTTTTTTCCTTTCCAATATCATGGGCTGAAGGGTATCTTTTCCACGGAAGAATGGAGCTGTTGCTAGTCTCTAAAAGACAGTGCCTTATAAAGTGAGTGGTATGGATTGTGACACATCACAGACATAGCTTTGGAGTTGGAAATGGACACATAATAATCTTCATTTAATGGATGGTGGGAGAAGCACAGCTGGTGTGGTGGCTGGCTCTCCTAGACAGTGAGTGATGTAGAGAACTTGCTATGTTGGTCGGGGATAAACAGCAACTCTTGTTTCAACAGTGGCTTTTCAAGTTTGCCTCTTGGCACGAAGCTGACTCTGGCAAAGGGTATCACATAAACAGGGTGCATGCCCAAGCATGCCTACCAGTCACTACTTGTTAGATACATTTTCACCTTCTAACCAGTGACCCACAGCTAGTTGGCAAAGCTGATGGCGGGGCATCCTTTCAAAGAATGTACTAGGGACCATGTGGATCTTTTCAAAATTTGTGAATGAGTATAAGACCACCTTTGGAAAAGAAAGGTTTGTTGTCACTGGTGGTATACATCTTTGATTCATCCCATTTGTAAAGCTTCTAAATTTTGGATAAATAGTTTTCTAAATTTCTCCTAAAAAGAAAATCATAACAATCCTTCTTTGCTTCCCATAGTGGGCTGAATGCATACCCCTCCCTTCTCCCCTCAAGAAGATATATCCATGCCCTAATTCCTGGAGCCTAAGAATGTCACCTTATTTGGGAAAAGTGTCTTTATAGATGTAATTAAAAATATTGTGATGAGTACATCATCCTGGACTATCGGATGGGCCCAAACTCAACCCCAAGTGTCCTTACAAAAGAAATAGAGAGGACAGACAATGAGGAAGAGTCTATGTGAAGATGGAGACAGAGATCTGTGATGTGGCCACAAACCAAGGAAGCTAGCAATCCCCAGAATCTGGAAAAAGGCACGAAGTGAATTCTCCCTTCCAGCCTTTCTAGGGAATATAGCCCTGGTGGAAGACTCTGGCTTCCTGAATTGGGAGGGAATAAATATCCATTATTACAAGCCACAAATGTGTGGTATTTGCCATCGTGGCCCTGGAAATTAATATACCTCATATGAAACCATTTGTGCTTACACCTGACTATGGAGCAGGTCAAGTCTTAGCAGCCTGAAGAATTATAGAAATAGTACAGAGAACAAATATCTTAGAATATATTTTTCTGAAGTTTATGAGAAATCATCTCAAATCCTAGAAAGTTGTGCTTTCTTATTCATATCTTAAGTACTTGCAATGAAATGTCATTATGTTGAAAAGAAGCAGAAAAAAAGAGCATTAGAGAAAGGAATCAGTTGTCTTGGATGCCCGTAACTTGTTTTACTGTTCTCTGGCTATTTGACCTTGGAAAAGTAATTCAAGCACACTGAGTCTAGATTTTCTTTTCTCTAAAATATTTGTCCCACCTATTTTCAGAGTTGTCAAGAAGATTAAATTATGCAAGGTATTTTGAAATAGTAATGTAATTCATTACAGTGAAAACTGATATATATATATATATATATATATATATATATATATATATATTTCATTATTCACTATAAAAGTACAAATATATTTGTTGAGTTAAATTAGGGCCTACTAACTCAGAACTTGCAATGATCTGGAAAAGGAATAGATAGGAGTGAGGCATCTGGGTTTCAGTCCTGGCTGTGTCATGAAGTAACCTTGGACAAATTCTTAACTGTTTAGTGACACAGTTTTTGTGATTGTTAAGGAGAGTTGAATTGTATAATCTCTAATGTGGCTCCCATATCTCTAATTCTATAACCTTTTAAGAATATGATGCCTTGGTGAGCTTGTTCCTTCACAAGGATTAAATTCCCACCATGTTCTGTCAATCTTGAGCTTGTCTGCTGACCTTCAGATTTACATAATTAGTATCTGGTTAGCAGGCAGAGTATCAGCCGAGTTTCTCTGAATGTAAAGGAAAGGCAAAACAAAATTTACTTATATTACATAAACGAAAAGAAAAAAGGAACTTATTAGCTCACTTAATTGAGAAGAGTTAGTGTTAGATTTGTAGCTCAAAGAATGCTGTCTATACTTACTTTCTGTCAGTTCTGCTTTTTGGAGGGTCGACTGCAGTCTTTGACTCCACATTGTTCAATAGTGTTGTTTCATCATTTCTTGATTATATATACCAAAGGAAAGTACAAGTATTTTTTCAAGATACACAGTAATAGTATCATTGCATCTCATTGGCTCATATGTTCCTCTCAGAACTAATCTACATGACCATAAGAAATTCAGAGAACTGATAGGTGCTATGTCAGGGATACAGCCAGTACTCTCAGGCTGGAAGGAGTATGCGTGTCTTGTCCACAACTTTCTTCCTCGTCCTTGACACATTGCAGAAAGCCATTCGTATAGTCAACCTTTGGGTGTTGACTAAAATAATTTTGACTTTTGACTCACAGGTCAAAGTTTATATCTTGACAAGAAGGAGACTGGGGTTTTGGTGTATTGTCTTCATCTGAGCAGGTCCACACAGCCAGGCTGGCTTGGGAAGTGGGTCAGCATTGCGATGAGATCAGATCCCCACCTGGGTAACCACTGCTGCCCAGTTCATAGTGCGATGAGTTGGTAGCTAATGTGCTTGTGCTGATTGGTTTCAGAAGCTTACTAATAGCACAGAAAACTTTTATTGCTACTCAGGAAATGGTGTCTTCTGACCACCAAGGCCGAAAATAAAGCTCTTTTGTTTAAACACCTTTGGCAAACTTCTGTAAATGTAGTGGCCATCTACCTTACCTGGGTACGGCCTGTGCAGACCTTTTTACATGGAAAAGCTATCAATCCTCATATCTCACAGTGGTTTTGGTGTTTATTCTCAACATGTTTACTCTGGAGAGGAGAATGTGGGAGGAGATTGGGCTAAAAGTATTCTGAGAAGAAGCCCTGTGTTATTTAAAAATAACATAATGCTATGGACTTATTTTTCCTTGTTTTCTCTTAAAAATGCAGTGATGCAGGGGAAAATAAAAGGAAATTAATGCAAGATCCACCTCAAAGTCTTAAGGTTTCCTTCAAGCCTGCTCTTAATTTTCTCCTCTAAAAAAAAAAGACTATACAATAATTTTAATTAATCAGAACCGTGCTTGCTCTGCTTGGTTTCGTATATGTAACTTTTCTCTGGTCTGCAGTGTAAGAAGGAAGAAGGGGTAGTCTCGGACGAGGAAAGGTTATAGAAAGGATCATCCCATATCCTTCCAAGGGAGTCTCAGTGGACTTACCAAGGGAGCAACGTGCACAGTGATCGGAGTGGACATGAGGAGGTTTTAGCCGGCACCGAGAAGGTCTTTCTGCCAAAAATAGACCCACCTGCTTGTGGATGTCTGGCATTTCCCAGACTGGGGACAGTGCCAGAAAGACCAGCTGTTCTTCCAGATACTCTTCCCACAGGCTGGCCCAGACCTGACATTCCAGCCTTGAACTGAAGGATACATTTTCTTCCACCATCGACCTCAAAGCACATGCTTCCCTCTTCTTCCCCCACCTCTAAAATAAAGGCCTCAACAGATATTTACACTGCAGAATACATTCTGTAGACTGGTGCAAAGAGAAGGCATTATGGAAGTAGGAGAGTCCTTATTCCTCTCCCTATGGAATCAACTTTTGTCAAATCCTGAGCTGCTTACACAGCAGTTTCCTCCTCTATAAAATGTGGAGAATGAGCCAAACCGACTGGACCCTGGGAGGGCTAAATAAGACACCTGCAGCGCACCAATTAGCAGAAGGCAAGAAACAACTCAGGCATCTGTCAAAGGGAGGCTGGCTGCATACATGATGGAATATTCCCACAGTGCCATGTTCCGTAGCTGGGAAGAAGAACATGCAAGACCTCTATGGACTGCTATAGAGTGAGGACCAGGGCTTACTGCTTATGCAACAGCAAAACGCAGTGTAGTGTGATAGTATGTTACAATTAAGAAAAGAGAAGAAATAAGATATACTTATTTGTTTATGATATCAATAACAGGATAAACCAAAAACTAATTTAAAGTGGGATGCAGGTAGGGTATAAGGAGGGGAGATAAACTTCCCTACACACCTTATTTTAGTTTTTCACTTTGGAATAATGTAAATGTTTCACATGATTAAAAACTAAGTTAGCCCTAGCCGGTTTGGTTCAGTAGATAGAGTGTCAGCCTGTGGACTGAAGGGTCTTGGGTTTTATTCCGGTCAAGGGCATGTATCTTGCCGGCAGATTCCCCAGTAGGGGGTGTGTAGGAGGCAGTTGATCAATGTTTCTGACTCTCTCTCCCTTCCTCTGTGTAAAAAGTAAATAAATAAAATATATTAAAAAAACAAAAACTAAGTTAAATCTAAGAGAACAACACACTAAACCGTAAGTCCTAAACATTTTACATCAAACTGGAAAACAAAGTGAATGTAACTTCTTGTCAATTCGATGGCAAAACCATCTCAACATTTATTTGAAATGACTTTAAAACACATATTTGGCACGTACATCCCTGGGGAGATATATACTGAGAATAAAAAGATATCTTAGGCTGAACTCTTTGGGGCAGTTGTTGGTGGTGATATTTACATTATTACTTTGAATATTATTATATAGAAAGTTAACTAAAGCAACTAAGTAATCAAATTAATACCCTAATGCGATAAGATTTTCAGAGTACGAAAAGACAAGAATTGAAGTCAAAATGCTGTAATCTTTCACTTGAACTTGTCTACATTTATTTTTATCTTTCTAAAATCTACAAATTTCCTAAGCCTGTCCACTGTGTGGCCAACTCAGTAGTGTAGGAAATAGGCCTGTGATCCATGGCCAGCATAGCCAACTTTTAATGGAAGCGGTGACTGAGTGTCTCCAGGGCAAACAGAAGGCTAGGAGGAGGGAAGAGGATGTGAGAACAAAGAACAGTGGATGAGAGCCAGCATCATGGTGGAAAGCCCCTGAGTCACCTGCCTCAACTAGACAGGGAGGCAGAGACAAGTGGAAAAGGCCAATTTTTTTAAATGGCCCAATAGGAGACCATAAGACCTAGTTGACTTGAGGAAACTATTAACCCCATAGTGCCCAGTCAGTGAGGACCTGGAGAAGGAACTGTGGCACTCTAGGGGGAGAAATGGGCTGTGATTGCTACTCCATTTGTGCATGGACAACTGGACGGACACCTGTTCTCAAGAACGTACTGAAGGTCTGTCTCCATTATTTGAATTCAGACAGGTGGGCATTTCTCACAGTAGTCATGAGCACTCTGGGTAGCCAGAATATGATATCTATATGATATCTAATGACCCTTTACATCTTAAAAGAACAGGGCTCCTCAGACAAATAACCAAATGTAGGTCTGGGGCAAGAAGTGTTTGAGATGAGCCTGAGAGGCACTGTTCTGCCCCCGACGCAAGAATGTATGAATCGACTTGAAGAAGTGCCACTGGCCAAAATTTGGGAGGAATATAAAAGCAAATAATGGGGGCAATTTATTGAAACATCAAATATGTAAAATTCACAGGTTCATTTGGAAGTTCCTGGGATACCAGCTCACTATTCTGAAAATAGATAAGTAAAAGGAAAGAAACATGCCTTTTGTTTATTTTTTAGGTAATTAAACAATTGATGAGGGAATATTTCTTTATTGAATTATTCTAGTTAATAAGTTTGGGTGAATTATAACATTTAAAAAGTCTATTTTTGGTACTAATCATTTTGCAATGTATAAATGTATCAAATCAAATGTATACCTTAAATTTACAAAGTTACATGCAGTTATATCAATAAAGCCTGGGGGGGGGGTGGAGCTGCCATTTTCCATTCTGATAAATAATGAAATAATGGATTTAGGTAACTGTCAGCAATGCCTGCCAATAGCATTAAGTGAAGATTAGTGAGAAATTGTACAATGGGAGTAGCTATGTGCTGCTCAGCAGGCAGTTTAAATTCTTCCGGAGACAAGGCAGTAAGACACACATGGATTTCTCCACTGTGAACACAGGCAGAGCCTGCCCATTTGCTGTGGGTGGAGACAGGCTAGCTGTGGGCTTCTGGTGAGACCCACAAGTGTCCCACTCCTCGGACACTTTCTATCAGCAGCATAGGTGGGGGGTCACCCATCAGAGGGCAAGGACAGGGGCCTGGGTTGAATTTTAGAAAAATCCAGCCTGTGGCCTTTGAAGTCTCTTCCCACTTTGCGGGGTCGGCATCTATAGAGTAGGAAAGAGTCTTGGCTTTGGAAACTGCAGTCCTCCACCCGTTAGTACTTGTGGGGCCCGGGGCATGTTACTTAATCTCCCTGACCCTCAGTTCCTCCTTCTGTGGAAGGAAGAGGGTAACAGGATCCTTGGGTGTACCGGGGCAGATGATGTAAGTCAAGTGATGTGCACATCAAATGCCTGGAGGAGCTTTCCTCCAGGCCAGAGACACAGAGAGTAGAAGCCGGGGTTATGTGGTGGCTTCCACAGAGGGTTCATTTGCACGCTCCTTCCTCTCTCGGAGGGACGGTTGCCTTTCGTCAGAGCACCATGTTGGCTAAGAGAACTCAGCACGGCTCAGCAGGAGGGAAGTAGCAGTAATCAATTATGCTCTTTCAGAGAAATCACTCTTTTTTCTTTTTCTTTTTTTAACACCGGCCATTTTTCTTTTCCCAGAGGGCCTTATTTTATTTAGTTCAAGTTTCACCATTGAAAATACCTCCCTTCTCCCACTGTGAGGTCCTCCTTGGCTCCATGCAAGGAGGCCAACTTAAGTCCTGCTCGGTGAAGTTACCCATGCCCCAGTTTTACTGACACTTCACTGGTTTATCTAAAATCGCCACTTGCCGAAACCGGTTTGGCTCAGTGGTAGAGCGTCGGTCTGTGGACTGAAAGGTCCCGGGTTCGATTCCGGTCAAGGGCATGTACATTGGTTGCGGGCATATCCCCGGTGGGGGGTGCGCAGGAGGCAGCTGGTCGATGTTTCTCTCTCATCGACGTTTCTAACTCTGTATCTCTCTCCCTTTCTCTCTGTAAAATATCAATAAAATATATTAAAAAATAAAATAAAATAAAATCGCCACTTGCCTCATCTTAAGTTAGATCTGCATTATCCACTCCAAGAACATATTTGCTACAGTATTTTCTATGCCTTCAATATTATTTGAATAGTCACAAGCCTACGATGTAGCAATGGAAGAACACTTTTACATATTCTTCGCTTCAGGGGATATCATTCTATTGTTCTTTGGAATCCTCATACATTGAATACCCAGAAGTGTTTTTCCCCAACAGGCTCTCAGAATGGGAACAATAGAGAAAAGTGAAAAACTTAATCCTGTGGAAAGACTAGTTCAGGATACTAAGACTTCACACTTCCCCACCAGCGCCTAAACACACACACACACACACACACACACACACACACACACACACACACACCAGCCTGGACTGCACAGTTATTTACCACTGCTGCCATCTAATGGTATCAGGTGGTAATACAGGATGAAGCAAAGGCCTTGAGTGGGTTTCTTTTCCCTGGAATACAGGTAAATTAGACCTAAGAGGAGGCGATCGATTATATGGTGTGATTTTTAAGGATGATAGGAAATCTTGATGCTCTCTTAAGTACCATATGCACCCACTTATTGGTGACTGAAAGATCAGCATTGGGCTTTTATTTCTTAGTTCTGCATTCTGAGCCCCTTCTTTTTGGGAAGGACAACCCTATGTCAGTGCTGTTCCATGAAATCCTCAGAAGGCTGAAAGAGTAAGTGTCTTTAATGGTGGGCACGGGGGAAGAACCAGTGCATGCCAATTTCTGAAGAAACAACCTCGGCAGTCCGTGTGTCACCAAAATATTTTCCTTTCTGCTTCCTTATTTGCTGCAAACATTCCATTTTCTCCTTTATTACTCCCTTCAGAATGATTCATCAACCAACAGAGGCTGCTCTGAGCTCAGGGGTAAAGGGAAAAAAATCTTGTCTAGCCCTAACCGATTTGGCTCAATGGATAGAGCGCCAGCCTGCAGACTGAAAGGTCCCAGGTTCAATTCCGGTCAAGGGCATGTGCCTTGGTTGTGGGCACATCCCCAGTGGGGGGTGTGCAGGAGGCTGCTGATTGATGTTTCTTTCTCATCGATGTTTCTAACACTCTATCCCTCTCCCTTCCTCTCTGTAAGAAATCAATAAAATATATATTTAGAAAAAAAATCTCATCTAGCCAATACCTTTGATAGCATTGTTCTTCAGAATTATTATCATAATCATGACTGGCATTATTTTGAGATATTGGAGGATATAAATGCACACACCAATTTATTTTTTCATGGGGTGGGCCCTTCATCTTTTTGTTTTTCAGCTTTTTTGAGATATTGACATGTAACATACTTGTTTAAGGTGTACAAAGTAATACTTTGAATCATGTATAGATTACAAAATGATAAGCACAATAGCATTGGTTCACATGCCCACCCCCTTACACAATTACCTTTTTGTGCTGGTAACATTGAAGATTTACTCTCTTGCCGAGACCGGTTTGGCTCAGAGGATAGAGTGTCAGCCTTTGAACTGAAAGGTCCCGGTTTCCATTCCGGTCAAGGGCATGTACCTTGGTTGTGGGCACATCCCCAGTGGGGGGTGTGCAAGAGGCAGCTGATAGATGATCCTCTCTCATCAATGTTTCTAAGTCTCTATCCCTCTCTCTTCCTCTCTGTAAAAAAATCAATTGAAATATTTTTTTTTAAAAAAAGTTTTACTCTCTTAACAACTTCCAAGTACATAGCAGTATTGGTAATGATAGTCAATGTGTTGTATGTTGGGTCCCCAGAACTTACTCATCATGTAGCTAGCTGGGTGTTTGTACCCTTTGACCAGCATATGCATTTACCCCACTGTCTTAGCCCCTGGCAACTGCTTCTCTATTCCTTTATTAAACCTTCCTCAGGTTACCCAATGTGAATATGCCTCTGTATTTTTTGTTTGTTTGTTTTTTGCCTGGAACCTGACTAATACAAATACACTGTGTATATATTTTAACTCCCTATTTTTCACAGATACACATAGTTCAAAGTATAAAGAAATGGATGAGAAAAATGTATACTAGGCCAGGGAGGAAGGAGAGGTGTTGCAGTCAGAGGAGATATCAACACTATCTGTAATATTATATTAACAATGTAAGTATATTGACAAAATACATTTCTAGGTGGTGAGCAACGAGTGTTTGCTGTATTATTCTCTGAACTCTGAACTTTTCAACGTTTCTTTCTCCAGTCCATCCATACTTTGAAATGGAGTGAGAGTAAAGTGTGTAAGATGAAAGTGATCGGTCATTTAAGGGTGCCAGTGAAGCTGAATACAGGTACTGTTCTTGCGAGTAGAACTTGTATTTTCAGAGCCTTTCTGCATGTGTCATTTCACCAATTAGGCCAGCACATGGCAGTGAGGATTTCTTGGTAGGAGTGAGAGACTTTGAGAAGCCCCATCAGCAAATAGGCAGAGCAACAGTAATTAGATTAAAGACTGTTTATTGCCATGGTTGATTATAATAAATAATCAATTTTGTGCTTCCAAAAGAAGCTATAAGTTTTTCATCCTTGTGGTTTATTGCTAAACCTCTACATGTTCTATTTGAAGAAGATGTTGGCTATGAAATAGCCAAATTATTCTGGAAACTTACTCAGATACATGATTTAGTTCTCCTTTTTGAAGCAGCCTTCATAACAGAACTAAATGTGTTTCTTCCCTTTGTCATTTTAATAACTGTAGCAGATACTTATTAAGTAACCAGTATGCACTAGCTACTATTCTATGAACTTTGGATATTTTTAAATTACAAACAGGGATACAATTATGGTTATTTGGAGAAATTGTTGGTTGACATTATTTATTCCTTCGGGAATCCACACAATGATTTCTATTCAAAAGTGTGGCCTCCTCCTTAACTCTTCTCCAGATGCTAAGTAATTATTTTCTAGATTTTGCATTGTAGCCATTTTTTCCATTTCATGCTATGGGAACTACTGAAAACAGTAGTATCACGAGGAAAGTGATTGCTTTTAACTTAAAGGACACTTGGGATCATTGGGGTGCCACGCCTGTGACAGGTAAGTCACCAGTGGCCAATCACTAGTCTTGGAGCCTCCTCTGACACCTCTGCACAGATGATATTGTGCCCTCACCCAAACACTGGCTGGTGGCAGAGTCATCAGCAGTGGGTGCTCTATCAGTGAGGGGACTTATGGATTATACATTTTTTGAATAGATCAGTTGAATTAGGAATTACCATTTAAGATGATCTCTACCTTTTTTTTTTAAAACTCACTGAGCAAGGAAAGTCTTGTGTTATTTCCTAAAAAATAGTAGTTAGTAAGGAGATTATTAAACAGCTTTTGGTGGGACTTCAGCAGTATCAGAAGTTTGGGATCAGCTACTGACATGGCTGGCAGTCTTGGTTGGCAAGAGAGAGCTAAGAATGCAGGTAATGACCAAGGGGGCTTGAAGAATAATGTATCCATATCCCTTAACTCTTCTATTGAGACATTTCCGCAGTGCATTCAGAGCCAGGGACATCGCCCTGGTTACAAAGCCCTCTGATAGGGCAAAGGGCAGGGTAGATGTGTCAATATTGGGATTTAGAAGAGCAGATTCTATGATTCTGAGTTTGTGGACTTACGAGTGTGATAAGGTTTTGTAAAAGACCTTGCGGTAAATGCTATATCAGTTAAGCAATACTCATTCCTAGGAATTCAGAGTATCAAAGGTGTTCTGAGAAATTTCAGAAGTATGGTAGTGGGGGAAAGTTTTCTTCTCTTTTGTCCTACATATACTCACCCAAGAACAGAAGAGCCTATATGGATTAGCCAATGACGGTTTTGCTAACCTACTATTTTATGAGTACCTACTATGTGCTGGGGACACTGTGAACATCATCTCTAAGCCTCAAAATAACTTTCCTCGGATTTTAATATGGAAACACTAAAACTCAGGTTAAATATATTGGCCAAGAACACACAACTATGAGTCTAGAGGATGGAAGAACTATTATTTAACTCAAGTATGTTTATTCTACTAGAGCAGTGTTTCCCAAACTTCTTTCATGATGAGAATCACCTGATGGAGTTGTTAAAATACAGATTCCCGAATCCCAACTAAGACGTGCTAAACTAGAATTTTTGGAAACATACAGGCAAAATTGTATACTTAACTAGTGCTCTAAGAAGTTGGGATTCAGGAATCTGTATTTTAACAACTCCACCAGGTGATTCTCATCATGAAAGAAGTTTGGGAAACACCGTACTAAAGGATTATGTCAGTTTCCTACATTTAGTGTCATAAATTGGGGGAAATCCAATTACCTCTCTACCCCTACCTCCTTAAAAAGCCCCAATCACAACAGAAACTTTAAATTAAACCTATCTCGTCATCTAAAAGTCTCTCACGTGATGTTCTAACTCAGTGTAATGCAGATGTTGGGGGAGAACAGATATTTTGTTTGGATGGTTATTCTGTGCCTTTTCTGAGGATCGTGAGCAAGATTACAAGCAGCAGGATCATTAATCATGCAAGTTGTTCCCATCTGTAAAAATATCAATGAATTACATTCCTGAGAGCACAAGTGAGAATGGCTGTCTGAGGCATTGTATATGGTGAACATTTCTCAATTAGTGTGCAGCCCCCTACCCTCTGTAATCCATGGCAGTGGCAGAAAGTAATGGGGCATATAATTGAAAATAGCAGACAATACCCAGATCTTTTATAATTGCTTTTGGAATGGATTCTCTGATTTGCACAGGGGAAATCCTTCATTTCCTAATTATTTTCTTTGGCTTGATATAAAAATTATTTTGCCTCTCCTTGGCTTTCCTAGGAAGGATAAAGGAGCAAGAGGTCCTGGTTAGCAAGAAAAAAAATGCTCAGGGCTAAAATATTGGGATGTATATGCAAATACAAATAATAGTTAACCTGTTCTATCTTACAGTTGCTTTCCCCATGGTATTTCATTATTTATACGTGGTGTTCTCCAAGAATTCATAATACATTAGAGCCATTAACCATTTTTTTTGTTATTTTGCTGAACAAAAACTCCATGTGTTCAAATAGATCCTACTATATCTGAAAAAGTTTGCTCTCTTAAATAGAATAGGTAATGTATTCTTCCATATTTCCTGCAAATTTTGCTAACAAAATTTGCTAAGACATGTTCTTATTTATGATTCAAAATTAATTTATTCTTTAACTCTTCTTTTTCCACTGAAAATCTATATTTTATAAACAAGAAAATTAAAAAAATCTCTTGAGCTTTATTGACTAGGAATTCATGTAGCTAAAATTCAAAATTTTTGTTTGCTGGATTCTACCAAGTAGCATGATTCTACCAGGTTCTAGTATCTGGTATATGTGAATAATTGATTACAGTTTTTCAGTTTTTACCTAGATGTTCGGTAGAGTTCAATTATAATAATTATGGTTATAATGCGTTCAGCAGAAATTAAAAAAAAAAGATTTTTAAATTGATTTTTAGAGAGGAAGGGAGAGGGAGAAAGAGAAACATTGACCAGCTGTCTCCCGCATGCTCCCCACCTGGGATTGAGCCTGAGCCTGGGCATGTGCTCGGATTGGGAACTGGACTGGCAGCTCTTCATTGCAACCCAACTGAGCAACACCAGCCAGGGCTAGATTTGGAAATGGACAATAATTTAGCCCCCAAAAGAGTACACATTGAGGAAATTAAGAGGCTAACAGAATATTTATTGAAAGCAATAAATAGGGCAACAGTAATCAACACTGGATTGCATGTTCAGATTTGTGCAGAACAATAAAGGAAGTAAAGTAGGCCAGCTCTGTATTCATCACATTTTATTTTTGAGTGTTTACCACGGGCAGGCTTTATTACCTCCATTCTGATGAGCCTGGGCCTCTAAACTGTGAACTTCACCAATGTTTCTCCCTGACCGTTTAGGTAAGAGAGGATGGCTTCAGTGCCTGGAGTTGCATGTTTCCTTTTCTCAGGTCCCTGAGGCTCTGCCTATGCACCAGCAGGGAGGGCTCCCAGAAACTAGTTTCCCCCAAGGACAAGCCTTTCTGAGAAAAACAGTGTCCAGTGTATTTAAGAATGGTTATTTTTTCCCCAGCCCCCTGCCAGTTGCACCACAGGACTTTCTCTGATATTTACTGTGAGATGCTGGAGGTTGAGCTTCTAGAGGTCAATCTTACAGAATGGTGAGCCTCCTATGCGTGGATCCCCTGGAGATTTTAACTCTCAGAGTTGTCAGCCTGACTGAGAGCCTCCAGAGTTTGTCAATGACAGTTCAGGTCTCTTGTCCCTGGTCCCAGTGAGGTTTCCACCGGCGAGTCTCTGCTTTGAGCCAGGACTCCCTGTCTCTCCAGTCTTGGGGGCAGCGGCTTGTCTTCTGTCCTCCCCTCTCTTCTTGGTCCAAGAAGAGTTGTTGATTTTTCAATCCGTTTAAAGCTTTTTACTTGTATTAGGACTAAAGAGCGACTCCCAAGATACTTATACGCAGAACTGGAAGCCATGAGTGATTACCTCTATTTTACAAACAACAAAATGGAGTCTAAAAGGTGTGAGGCTCAAGTCACACGGATAACAAATCAGAGAGAGCCCTGGCTTTGCAGCTGTCTGATGGCCAGATCTCTGCCCTTAATCAGAGCTCACAGGGAGTCAACTTTCCATCTTGTGATTGGCCTAGAAATAAATCAAAGTGACATGTAGGTATGATAAGGGATTGGACCTGACTCTTTCAGAACAATGTAGGTAACCTTGAGCAAATGACTTAGCCTCTCTGCCTCCTTTTCATCTACATAATGGGCTTACCAACATTTCTCCCGCAATTGGTGTGAATATTAAATATGGGTAGATAGTGTCGGAAAATGCATAATACATCATTAATGCTCAATTAATGCTATTTTTAGTAATAGGAAGAGAAGGAGAAGTGATTATTAAGCTTGACTCTGTCCTTTCCCTTTGCCATATCCTGGTTCTCAGCTGTTTCCCAAATTTCCTTCTCCCACAAAACTCTGTCTTTTATTTTTAAAAAATATATATTTTATTGATTTTCCACAGAGAGGAAGGGAGAGGGATAGAGAACTAGAAATGTTGATGAGAGAGAAACATCGTTCAGCTGCCTCTTGCACACCCCCTACTGGGGATGTGCCCACAACCAATGTACATGCCCTTGACCGGAATCGAACCTGGGACCTTTCAGTCTGCAGACTGACGCTCTATCCACTGAGCCAAACCGGTTTTGGCAAAACTCTGTCTTTTATTTTTCCTTATTGTTGTGGCTCTTCTTTTTTCTCTGTTCACTTTCATCTTCTAAACTTTTTCTCTTGAGAAGCCTTGCAGAATTTCCTGTTGGAGTAATTTCCTGAACCCGGAGGAATTCTTACGTCTTTCATTGAACCATAATTTCCAATGATCTCCTTGAGGTTTAAATGCTCTGAGTCTGAAACATTACCTCTGGTTGCTGAGGCCATGCTATTTTCTTCCCAGAATAAACTTGGGCCAGGTATGTCACCACTACTCAGTATCTTTAAACGCGTCCAGACTGGCTGTCTATGCACAGTTCTTACTAGGGTAAGTAGTAATTACTATAGACCATCACTGCAGAATCTGGCCGATAACAAGCATATAGGCATGTTCCTGGCAATTCCAGCTAACCTACTGTATGTATATTGAGGCCTGGCTTCAAAGATTTGGAAGTAGCTTTACAATCCCACATGAATAGCTTAAACCTCATCACAGGAATTCCTTTGTCATATCCCCCAGAAATGTGGTTTTGCCTCATATTAAATTACCATAATTACTCCTAGGACAATGACAGCCCTGTTTTGCCCCAAAGAGAATTACTGGGACCTCTTTCCCATGGAATAGTGTTGAGGGGAGTGAACGGGCCATGAGAACTTTACATTAAGTCATGGTTCTTGGCTTGAAGAAATGGTTATGGGACAAAAGAGGTTTGAAGAAGACAGAGTCAAGAGAAAATTAAGAATATCAGGTGCAATGTTTAGAGTTGTGCCTGGAACAGGTCATTACATAATAGAAAATAATGAAAATACAGGCCATAGGTTTAGCAATAAAAGTCATATTGCCATACACCTGAAAAGGAATATAATGTACTTCAGTGACAGATTCATTAAAATGGGGCTTCTGAGGTTGTAGGAAGGTGGCCCGGGAAGGGTGGAGGAAGAAAGGAAGGATTTAATATTATAAGAAAGGAAGTAATCAAAGAGCAATATTTTTGTTGACGTTAAAAAGAAGGAAATTCCTAGATTAGGCCTGAAAGTTATTCGCTTTTGATCATTGTACAGGATCTCCATACCCTCATACATCCTCCAATGGGACACAGAGAACACTTGTCAGGTGTTGGCAAAGAATTTCAGCAGGTCATTTTGCTAAATCGTACAAAACTTAGCAAAAGTTATGGAACCATCGACCATGACATCTCAAATGTAAGCTATTGTAAGCAGAGGGGCCCAGAATGACTTGTGGTTAGATTTGAATTCTTTGGGAGGCAGAAATAGTAAAAGCTGTTTTCACCAAATTAGGATGTGCTGATTGGTTCATTCATTCATTTGGCAAATAATTATTGGAACTCACAATATTCCAGCCAATGTGCTAGAATCTAGGTTTGTAATAGTGGGTAAAACAGACACAGTTTTTATATTTCTGACTCTAGAATAAAAAAGAAAGTATCAGTTAATCATTTCAGACTGGTAAAAGGACTATGAGGGACATAATCAGGGTCTGGTAAGAGAGAACTATGGCTGGGACATGTGGCATCCAATTGGATCCCCTGGCCTGGTAGGCAGGGTGGAGTGGGGCCAGTGTTAGCTAAGGAGAGACTGAAGGAAAGAGAAGTTTGAGCTTCTCTTGACAATGACATTGTCAGTAAACTGAAAGGAACCATAACAATAGGAAGTTCTTCCATTAACACAACTGAGCTCCCCACCACTTAAATTTCTTAGGAGAGATCGTCTGATTGGTATTCTCACCTGCCCAGTCATCCATGGCCAGTTGGGCAAGATGAAACTCTGCTGTCTATACCTGATACTGCCCTTGGCACATCCTGTTGCTCTGAAATTCTGCTGAACAAATGAATAAATGGGCAGAGCTAGTGTACAGAAAACTACTAGGCCATGTGGTGAGGATTCAGGAATTCAGATTTAGTGTCTCACCTTACATAATAGTGGGGATGTTACTCCTCAATACTCAAGGGCAAGAAATCACTCTTGCATTTATTTTCCTTAAATCTAATACGATCAATTCAAGCAGTCTCAGCTCTGTGCCCCAGCCAGGCCCGTAGGAAACCAAATCATAGGATTCCAGTGTGGGGGTTGGGGCGGGGGGGGGGGGGGGTTGAGGCAGGTAGGGAGGCTTTCCCTCTCTAAGGTTAGGAAAATACTCCAGGGCAGGGGTCGGCGAACTCATTAGTCAACAGAGCCAAATATCAACAATACAATGATTGAAATTTCTTTTGAGAGACAAAATTTTAAAACTTTAACTTCTTCTAATGCCACTTCTTCAAAATAGACTCGCCCAGGCCATGGTTTTTGTGGAAGAGCCACACTCAAGGGGCCAAAGAGCCGCAGTTTGCTGACCACGGCTCCAGGGGCTCATAGTGCAGAGGACTTGGAAAGGGTTTCTTTGTGTTTAATCCTGCTGAACTCATGATGTCCCTTGAGGGTGAGTACTTGCACCATTTCCGGACAATCCCTGGACATGGCTCTCGGTAGTCCATCCTCTTACATCCCAGCTGCCCCAGCAGAGGGCACCCATTTTAAGGCTGGGAGTGTCAGAGAAGAGGGATCTGCCAGGTGTAGAATCAACTGCCCAGCTGCTTTCGTACCTTTTATCTCAGGAAAATCCGTCTGTACCTCCCCGACTCTGAATGTCTAAGTTTGGGGCTGGTCTTTTATGAGAAACAAGTTCTATGTGCCAGAGAGCAGAGTATTCCATACAGCAACGCTGGTGACACAGACTCCAGGGGATGCCACCCACATGGATCAGGAGGGGAGAGGAACCCTCTGTAGTTGTCAGTATAGCAGACTTAACCGAAGTATTACTCAGCTTTGCAACAATAACAACAGAAAATGTAGGACTAGTTTAAATATATACTGTATTTGCCGGCGTATAAGACGATTTTTTGGCCCTGAAAAATATGCCACCAAGTGGGGGGTAGTCTTATACGGCGAGTATATAACAAACTCTGTATTTTGAGTGGTAATGTTAGGGGGTCGTCTTATACGCCCAGTCTCTTATACGCCGGCAAATACGGTATTTTTCAGGGCCAAAAAATCGTCTTATACGCCGGCAAATACGGTATATATAATTGATTTCAGAGGGGAAGGGAGGCAAAGATAGAAACATCAATGATGAGAGAGAATCATTGATCAGCTGCCACTTGCACATCACCTACTGGGGATTGAGCCCACAACCTGGGCGGGCATGTGCCCTTGACTGGAATCCACCCTGGGACCCTTCAGTCTGCAGGACAATGCTCTATCCAGTGAGCCAAACCAGCCAGAGCTGTGTGAACTGTTTTACTAAGCTGCCATTTATGAGCACATACTATGTACTAGGGACTTTTAGTACATCACATCTAACTCTCAGAACAATTTTTATTCCACTTTAATGTGGAGACACTAAAATTCAGATGGATTAAATGCATTGACTAAGAAGACATCACAAGTAGGTTCCACTTATTTAACTCAGTTACATTCACTCTACTATGGGGCTGTGTCAACTTACTGCATTTAGTTGCATTTACTGAGGGGAGGCAATCAAATTGCTGCCCATTGCTAACTAACCAAATGCAAATTCTTCACATTAGACCTACCCATTCTTTTAAAAGAAACTCTGATTTGTCACACTTTTAAAAGAAATAAATTAGCATAATGCCGATAAAAGCGAATCTTTCTTTCAGATGGTTATTTTATGCCTTTGTGGGGATCTTATCCATTCTTCAAACATTTTTCTGTTTTCTTTTATCTAGGTTATTTTTTTATCTGAAATTTTTAAAGAACAAATCCTTTCAAGACAAATTCCTTTGTTTCCCCTTTGAGTCATGGCTTAGACCCACATGTCCTTGGGAAAGGGAGTACATGACCATAGCTGCAGTGTCCATTTTGTTTAGGTCTATAGATATGTATCTGCTGATTTGATGAAAGGTTTAATTTTTCAGCTGATCAATGGGACAGAACACTCTAAATGGAGACTGACTAGATTTCTCATTGTTTTGGTCATATCGATAATGGCTATTTTGCGCCAGGAAAGTTATCTGTTCCCTTGTTATATATTATGTTGTGATTCTTTTGGCCACATCTTAAGCCCAAATACATCGTCTGACATTGATTATTGTCCCTCTTTCAAGTGCCAGGGACAGTAGCCTGAGATAGTTTGAACTCCAAAATGTTGGTTTTTAGACATTATGATGGCTAATGAAAGGAAGGGCAAATGCATCTGATTTCATGTCAACTCCATTCAGTGGGTAGTGGTTACCTGGCTCCCGGTGTGGAGGAGGATTCTGAAGCTGTGTCTGGGATCAACAGGAAAGATTGATAACTGTTACCCAGCACAGAAGCTGCCTGGCAAAGGCCTAATACAGTTTCAACCCTGATTCTGGGGATTAGAGGGCAAATAATTTGCAATTGGAGATGGTCAGGGAAAGCAGAAATCCTAGGACATCAATTTTTCATGCTTTGTGAATACAATTGTGGAGACACAAGAGGCACAGAGAAGCACAGGATCTCCTATCTAATAAAGAGGGAGTATGCCAATTGTCCCTCATACTGTCACAAAGATGGTGGTGCCTACAGTCAATAAGGAAAGAATAAGCTGCCCCACCCTCAGAGATGGCAGCACCCACAGCCAATAAGAAGGGAATATGCTAATTGACTGTCCCACCCTCAAAGATGGCGGTGCCCACAGTCACAAGATGGCAGCAACCAGTCCCCTCAGCCCCACCAGGGTGGCAGGTGCACAGCTGCCTCCTGAGTACCTCAGTCCCCTCAGTCCCCCAGCTGCCCAGGGCCAGCCTGAGGTGCAGACAAGCCTTGGATGGCGGCTACCCAGCCGCCCAGGGTTGACTGAGACTCAGGTATCCAGGGCCGGCCAAAGCTTGCGCTGCCGGCAGTGGCAACAGTATCACCTTCCCCTGTGAGAGGAGGCAGGCCAGGCTGAGGGATTCCCCCATCCAGTGCATGAATTTTCATGCACCAGGCCTCTAGTCTATACTAATAAAAGGGTAATATACTAATTAGACCAGATGTGTTCCAAACGTCCTTCCCGACAAAGCTAAAGCAGCTGCAAGGGCCGAGGGCTGGCAGCCGCAGTGGCTGTGAGGGCTGAGGGCTGGTGGGCCCAGGTCAGTCCCACCCATGCCGCCACAGCCCCTCTTTCAGCAGAGGTGGTGCTGGGAGAGGCAGCAGCACCTTGGTTCCAGAGCCTCTGCAGAGACTGGACAGGGTGTGACCACAGTGCCTCAACCTCCTACAGCCCCTCCTCCAGCTGGCCTGGCCCCAGATTGGCCCCCCTCCCTCCGCCTACAGGTGGGAAGGGTGGGGTCAGCATTAAGAAGTGAGGGCCGAGGGCTGGCAGCCACGGCAGCCGACTTTGGCAGCAGCAGTAGGGTGATGGGGGCGGTGCCTTCCCCTGATCCTCCCAACCACCTCCCACAGAGGCAGGCTAGACTGTGGCTTAGGCCGAAGCCATCAGTAGGACATCTCCTAAGGACTACAGACTGTGAGAGGGGGCAGGCAGGGCTGAGGAACCCCCCCCACACACACACACAAGTGCACAAATTTTTATGCACCGGGCCTCTAGTTCATATATAAGGTGATAAGCTGATGGTAAACCTTAGAGACCTCGTTGCTTCACTCACAGAATGTATAAGGTACAAGTGGTAAAATTAAACATGGTGTCAGTGTGGAAGGGGTGAGTGGAAGAGCTCTGGTCATCTTTGTTCTTTTCTTCTAGAAATTTCTTTAACACTGATTGAAGGACACTAAGGAAGGCCAACCATGGGACTAAAATACCAGATATATTTAAGCTTTTCTTTCTTCCTTTTAAAAAAATATTTTATTGATTTTACAGAGAGGAAGAGAGAGTTAAATAAACATCAATCAGCTGCCTCCTGCACACCCCCCATTGGGGATGTGCCCACAACTAAGGTACACGCCCCCGACCGGGACCCCTCAGTCCGCAGGCCGACACTCTATCCACTGAGCCAAACTAGTTAGGGCTAAGGTTTTCTTTGTTTATTTGCCTCAGATGTCCATACGATCAGAACTGATAGATATTTTTGACTATTGATTATTGATATTTTTGGCTCTGAATCATATTTTGTACAGAAAAATCTAAAGTTATCCCAACATCATTTGTTCTATGTCTTGTCTCTTAAAGTACAAACTAAGATTAAACTTTTGGTATAAGGTAGGAAACTATTCATTATTTTTTATATTAAATAGGTGTTTCTAACTTATGTGAGTGAAAAAAAAACCAGTAATAAAATTTTATTTGCTGACACATGATAGCCTTTGCACCATTTAATTTCAACTACTTGAATTGCTTAAATAAATTACTTTAGCAAATAATCAGACCATAATGTTCTAATTATTGTTAGTGCTTTACAAATAAACCATATAAATGCCTGACATTTCCAGCTTTGAAAAATGCCTGAGGATGGCCGAACATATGGTCTATAAACTCAACTACAGGTTGAAAACCCAGCCTGTGTCTTTAAGGCCTGTAATTTGTGTTTTTTCCCCACGTGTGACACACATTTCAAAATTAGAAAAATAAGATGGCATGTGTTTGATGCTAAAATGACTTGGCTCCTCAGTGAAAAAAATCCACAGGTCTTTGAGGAAAATAATAACCATTAAAAGAGTAAGAATTTTGCTCTTGCTCCAGACTTGCTGACAACATTTAGGTAAAGACTTGGTTGGCCCATGATGGCAACATCTATGAGCAAAGGATGAATGGAGTCATTTGGACAGTTCATCTTTTTAAAAAAAAATTTAAAAATGAATTCTGGAGAGATGGAGGGAGAAAAAGAGATAGAAGCATCAGTGATGAGAGAGAATCATCAATCGGCTATTTCCTTCAGACCCCACACTGGGGATGGAGCCCACAACCTACGCATGTGCCCTAACCTGGAATCAAACCATGACCTCCTGGTTCATGGGTCCACACAAACTATTGAGCCACACCAGCCAGGCAAGGGTGATCTGTCGTATGATGTACACACCTGATTTCAACTGGGCAACTTAACTTTTTTTTTTGAGAGTATCATCTAGATTAGCATTTTCTGGGGTATCTAGCCCAAGACCCACTATCAGAAATTCATTTTACATCACTATTCTCACAGTACTAAGAACTGACATATGTACACATACACATATGTACCTGGAACAACGCTTTACTTAAAATTGCATGCCCTCCTGTGTGTGACTATAGGTGGTATTTTACATTTTATTTACTCCATTTAAAAGAAGCTGGTGATTCGGGACCAAATTAATCTTAGAACTCCCTAATGGCTTGCTATCCCTGTTCCCTCATGTGAAGACAACTGGATGGACTAGGTGACTTGCAATCATATTTCCATGGACCTATTGTTTTGGATGCATATTGGGTGCCATTTGGGTATAACTGCCATGTTTGAATCACAGTATGATTATGTCAGGCAATTCCAGCTGAGATTGAATGAGAAGTCTGTGTTTGGATTTTGGCTGCAGACTCTCGCCTGGCGTACTGAGGGCTAGTTGCCCATCATGGCTCAGAGAGGGAATTCCATGGTAAGACTGTGTGGGTTTGAATTCTGGCTCACACTGGCTGCGTGAATGGGCAAGCTTCTTAACTTCTTTGAGCCTTAGTTTTCTCATCTGCAAAATGGAGATTTTATTATTTTATTTTTAAAAATATATTTTATTGATTTTTTTACAGGGAGGAAGGGAGAGGGAAAGAGATCTAAAAACATCGATGAGAAAGAAACATCGATCAGCTGCCTCCTGCACACCGCCCACTGGAAATGTGCCCAAGGTACACACCTTTGACTGGAATCAAATCTGGGACCCTTCAGTCCACAGGCCGATGCTCTATCCACTGAGCCAAACCAGTCAGGGACGAGAGTTTATTTTAATAGTGCCCCTTGTGGTCATATTGTGAAGGTTTAATACAAGGTGAATAGAGCAAGCACTCACTAAAAATTAAATATTATTGAAAAGTCCCATTAAATGGTCAGAATGAAGAAGGTATTTTCAGAAGGTATTTGATCATGTCTCTAAGTTCACAAAACTGACATGGGTGTTAGCAAACACTCATTGTATCCTTGCCATGTGCCTGGCACTGTGAAAAGCACTTTCTTTGCATTTCACTTTTACAACATTTAACCTCCACTTGCTCTTCCAAAACCGTAATTAAGAGGGCATTATTATTCCCATTTTGGAGGTGAGGAAATTGAAGCTAAGGAGCTCAAGTAACAGAGTTGGTAACTCCAGAACCCAAGCATTTCTATTTATCAATCACCGTGGGCTCTATCTCTCCCCCATCCCCCCTCTACCCCTTAATCACCACATGACTCCCTCCCTCACTTATTTCATGTCTCTGGTCTATTTTCACCTTATCCTCCACATATAAGATAGCAATTCCCTCTCTCACCGCCCACCTCTTGTCTGCTACAACCTGCTTTAGTTGGCACCACAGCGCCTAATACTATTTGACACTTCATATTTACTTGCTTATTTCTTGAGTCTCTGCCTCCCACTGGACAAAAGCTCCAAAGGGCAGGGCTTTGGTGCTCACTTTGCTGTGTCCCCAGCATCTACCGTGGTATCTGGGCATGTTACAGAGAAAGCACAGGCCCCAAACGGTGTGACTTGTGCCAAAGCTCAGGATCCCAAACCTAAATTTGACCCCTGAGCTAACTGTTGCTTCAACCTTTCCTAAGATATATAATCCTAATCAACCAGCCTGGAATTTTGTGGTCAAGCACCAGTGAAGGAATCTGCCACATAGAAAGAGAAGACGGTCTACATGATCAAACCCTACAGTTCTCTCTCCCCCACCCCAAAAATAAGATGTGTGGACCTACAAATAATCCTTCCGTTTCTTTTGTTAATAGCTCTCCTACCTGCCCCTTTCTTCCTATAAAACCCCTCCATTTTGTACAACAATGGGATGCTGCCCAATACAGATTCACAAATCACTTAATAAAGCCAATTAATTCAATCATTGAATTTACTTGGTTGATTTTTTAATAGTATCTTTTTATTGATTTCAGAGAGGAATGGAAAGGGATAGATAAAAAACATCAATGATAAGAGAGAATCATTGATCGGCTGCCTCCTGCACACCCCACAATGGGGATCAAGCCTGCAACCTGGGCATGTACCCTGACCAGGAATTGAACCAGGACCTCCTGGTTCATAGGTCAATGCTCAACCACTGAGCCAGGCTGACCAGGCAACTTTCGCTTTTTTAACAGCATTTAAGATGTGATCCAATACATACTCATGATCCAACTCATTAATGGAGGTAAACAAAACAGGAGTAAGCCATAGGGAACTTAAGAAAAGTGTCCTATGAATTTCATTAAGATTTGTTCTGAATAATTTTCATGTGCATCTCATCTTCATAATGCATGTTTGGAATGTTCTATGGGCCATTGATTCTCCTAAGAAGAATTTCAAAACCTCAGTGCCTGTATTAGGTCTTTCCCTCTATTTTATTTCATTCGTTTCTTTGCGAAAGTACAAGAAAGTGATGTTAATGTATTTAATTGCTGTATAGTTGCAGGGGGAAGGGAGATTTTAGCGGCATTATCCTTTATGTCCACAAGATGACGCTCTAATCCCAAAGAAGTTAGCTTCTTGTATAGCCCTTGTTTCTGTGGCCTGTTGTTTCTGTGACTAGTTTTTCTTGGTTTGTCTTTTTGATTGTGCTTGCCTCCTCTGCCTTTTTCTTGGGATTTTTGTTTTCTGTTTCCATCCCTATAACCTTCTTCCTTTTTCTTCTATTTGTAAGTTTACCCGAACAGTTTCTTATATAGAACATCTTTATTGTTTGTTTAACAGTCTGGTGAGTTTTATGTTCTTTGAGTTTATCTTTAAAATCCAATGGATGCACAATACTATAGATAATATATTTATACCTCTAAATAAAACCAAATACCTAAGTTACTTTTGAGGTCACTCACGTGGCCACTGATTGTTTCCTTCCTTTGTTATGTTAATTTCATAAGATTTTTGTAAGAGTTGTGAGGGTTGGAGTTGCAAAATTGTTGTTGAGCTCTCTCACCTGGCTGTTGGCTGACTATCCCTCCCAACCCCCTGGTCAGGTTAATTTTGTAAGATTTTTAAGAGATGTGAAGGTTAGATTTCAAAATTGTTGAGGTCTCTCATGTGGCTATTAGTTTACTATTTTTCCCCTGTTATATTAATTTTATAAGATTTTTAAAAATATTTTTTATTGATTTTTTTACATAGAGGAAGGGAGAGGGATAGAGAGCTAGAAACATCAATGAGAGAGAAACATCAACCAACTGCCTCTTGCACACCCCCTACCAGGGATGTGCCCACAACTAATGTACATGCCCCCAATCGGAATGGAACCTGGGACCCTTCAGTCTGCAGGCTGACGCTCTATCCACTGAGCCAAACCGGTTTTGGCTATAAGATATATACATTTTTTTTTTAGGAGAGTTAAGGCTTGGAGATTTGTTTTACCCCGAGTCCTACAGCTTCTGGGCGCAACCAGGAAGTGAATTTGGGCCACTGGCCTGAAGCCTAGCCCACTTTCACTCTGCCTCAAAGATGCTTTGCTCTTTGATTCCCTTAATCAATCCTAATGTCCAAGGACGAAGTTTAAAAAGTAGGTTAATTAAAAAGGCAAAAAGGGAAGGGCATTACCCACATGGAGCTTCTTAAAGTCACTTGTGTGTATGTAAGGGGGGAGCATTGATATTAATATTGGATGTTGAGATTGTGGACTCTTAGTAGCATGTGCAACCATTACTTGATTGGATTAAATGGGAACAGAAAGGAATTGATAATCCTATTTTTGTTCTATTTTTATTTGTTTGCTTACTGTTGCCTTCCTGAGCCCTTCATCTTGGAAAAATCCCATAGCTGCCAGGTCACTTTCAGCAGAAGGAAATAGGTGCCTTTCATGTATGAAAAACACAGTCCGGTCCAAATGAAAACTCCAGTCTCATATCCCAATCAATGTTGTTTCCTTCCATCACGGTCAGGCTTGCTGTCGCTCATGGTCATAGGACTGTTAGGAGGTAGGTGCACTCTGCACTCTTCTCTGGTGCTTGATGGTTTCCCTTCTTTCTTCTGCAGTTGTTGGTTCAAGGAGGGGATGGTGAGGAAGAGAGGGAGGGTGTCACATGTTGGTGCTGTTTTAGCCTGATCTTTGTAGGTGAGTTCGGAGACCTCCTGTGGGTCTTCACTTCCTGAACCTGAGCAATGCATGGCCTGATTCTCCTTCAAGTTGGTTCTTCTCTCTTCTTTTGGTTCTAACGCCTATATCAAGGCTTTCCAGTGGATTGATCATTGGTTCTTTCATCTTACCTTTGTTCTTTTTTAAAAAAATATATGTTTTATTATTTTTTACAGAGAGGAAGGGAGAGGGAGAGAGAATTAGAAACACCAATGAGAGAGAAACATCCATCAGCTGCCTCCTGCATACCTTCTACTGGGATGTGCCTGCAACCAAGGTACATGCCCTTGACCGGAATCCAACCCGGGACCCTTGAGTCCGCAAGTCAACGCTCTATCCACTGAGCCAAACCGGTCAGGGCTTGCCTTTGTTCTTTTGGTTCCAATATCTGTTTCAAGGCTTCCTAGAGGGTCGGCAATTTTCCAGTAGCTTTGATTAATGTGAAATCTATGCCTTTGGCTTTGAAGTTCTCCCTATCATTTTCAATTCCCTACCCCACTTGGAGCTACTTGAACCTAATTTAAAAACTGCTTCTCTGTCGCAGTGAACACACCTGGTAGGTCTTAGTGAATGGTGTAACTTTTTGAGTTTTCATATTACACAACGAATCCTATCACTGTGCTATTAGGAAGTTGACTGTGTAAAACACGGATTTGTGGGGGTTGTGTGGGTTTTTGTTCTTGGCATCAAGATGGGTGTTTTTTGAACCTCTGTATAGCCACTATTACCCAGGTTATTTTATTTTATTTATTTTATTTTATTTAAAATATATTTTATTGATATTTTACAGAGAGGAAGGGAGAGAGATAGAGAGCTAGAAATGTCGATGAGAGAGAAACATCAACTAGCTGCCTCCTGCACACCCCCTTCCAATGTACATGCCCTTGACCAGAATCGAACCCAGGACCTTTCAGTCTACAGACTGACGCTCTACCACTGAGCCAAACCGGTTTTGGCATACCCAGGTTATTTTAATTGTGAGTGAAATCCTTATTATAATTTTTATTATCACACCAGCAGTCTGACAAAGAGTAGGTCTCCTCGAACAGCTAGTTTGGGTTCTGTTTCCAAAAACTGGAGTCACCAAAGCCCCGCTAGCCCAACTGTGTGCATTGTGCTCAAGTTTCATTGCTGGGTTCAAATGATGTTTTTCCTAAAAGTGGGCCTAGAGCGGGTGAAGCAAAGTGGGGTGAGGGAGGTGGGGGGAATTACGGGAGAAAGGGAGCATCCAATCATTTGGTTGTTACTTGAAATGAAGAGTTGGGCCATCCTTTCCACTCAAGGCAGTGACTTTGGATGGCCTCCTTTTGAGTCAACCTGACTGAGCCTGAGTCTTCTGACTCCAGGACTGACTGTGGCCCGCCCGCCCTCCTCGTGGGATGCCAGTGGCTGGCCCCGGGCGAGTGCTGTTCCAGCGGCCGGAGCTGCGGGCAAATCCCCAGCTGCAGGTTCACAAGGTGCTGCTGTGCGCCCGCCAGTGCCCGCACCTGGAGCACGGCGCTGGCAACCCCACGTAAAAGCTGCACTTCTCTTTCTTCCTTTTTTCTTTCCATACGCGTATATAAACCTTTAACAGTTTACTGCCTCTCGGGGACTAAGACCCCAAATAGAAACAAGATTTCTTTGCCCAGATGATCATGCCTCACAAACGTTAGCAGGGAGGGAGACCCCAGTAATTAAAAATAAAACCTCGGGTCCCTGTAAAATGCTGTGTAGCAGGGAGCTGCCAGAGCTCCCTGGCCTTGCTGGGAGCATGCGCTGTGTGGCTTTCCGGCCCCTGCAGACCCAGGAGGCTGCGAGTGGAAGTCAGGGGTGCAGTGTTCATGCTTCTCCCGGGAAGAGGGAGCACTCCCGGCGGCTGGGGGACGGTCAGCAGGCTGGTGGGCTGTACTCAGCCAGAGCCATTGGGCTCCATTCCCTCTCAGTCAGTTCAGCAGAGTCCATCCCTTTTCCCCTGAGGGCTGTAAATGGTGCAGAGCTGAGGGTTGTCTCTGCTGGGCAGGCTCTTCTCTAAGTCTGCACTCCGCTCTCCTGTTCTCCTGTGCCCGCCCTGTGCCCTGGAAGCCTGGGTCGCGTGGACCGAGTGACCATGGCCTTGTCTGCTTGCCCCAGGTCACTTGGTCCTGGGGCTTCTGGCAATGGGAGAATTCTACGGGAGTGGGCGGGGAGAGTGGTGGGGCATTTACCCCCTGACACCCTCCGGCTCAGGCTTTGCTTGTGCTCAAGAGTCCTTCTCCTCACAGCCCCACCTCCGAGCAGGCCCTGATCCAGGCCTCTTCCCTTCTTCCCTCCCCCTCATGCCTCAGTGTGGGGAGCGCTCCCTCCCCAATCTTCCTATCCCCAGGAGGCCGTGCATGCTTGCTGCTTTCCCTGAGCTGAGCTGTGCCCATTGCTTTGAAAATACAGCCTGTTGTGGATTTTTTGTTGTTGTTGTTTTTCTCACTCTTCTTGATTCTTCAGTTTGTGTCCCACAGAGAACCCGGCAGGTACCCTTGAGCAGCCTTCAATCCAAGTCCAATAATGCATAGATATCTCAGTGCTGCTGACAAGATCCGAGAAGTAATAACCCCCTGAAATAGAGCAGAGGCAAGCCCGGCTCTCAGTGAAAGTGTTGCCTGTCAGAGAGCACAGACATTGGATCAAGGATTGCAAAATAGTGTGAGCATACAGCAGGCGATCCTTGAGGGAATAGTTTAAGTTGAAATCTGAAGAAAGAGGAGGCATTGGCGTGGTCAGTGATTGGCAAACTCATTAGTCCACAGAGCCAAATATCAACAGTGCAACGATTGAAATTTCTTTTGAGAGCCGAAAATTGACTTCTGTGCACGGGCCACCAAGTTTCAATCACACTGTATGCTGGCATGTGGTATTTTCTGGGAGAGCCACACTCACTGGGCTAGGTGAAGGGTGAAAGGAAGTGTGACAGCCCTGGGGATGGGAGAGGGGGGGCTAGAGAAAGGAAGTACCTGTGTGGAGACCCAATGGAGAAGGAGGGTGGCTCATTGGAGGTGAGTGGACATTTATGCAGCCAGGATGGGGGAGGTGGAGGAAGACAGTGAGGAGAGGCCCCCCCCCCTTATATCCTCTTTTGGTGCCATCGGTTTGGAACTTATCCTAAATGCATCGGAAACTATTGAAAGGTTTTCAAGCACCTGGATATGAGTTTTAGAGTCTTTGGGTGCAGGATAGGGAATGGCTTGGAGGGAGTTGGGGGAAGAGGAGTGAATGGTGACTGGATCTCACGGTGACAGGAATTAAGAGGAACTGATGTGTCAGGAGCTATTCAGTTACTTTCTCTGCATCCTAACTCTTCCTCAGCTCCCCGTGTGGGTTAGCCCCGGAGGCTTCTTTCCGGGTCACTTAGTTGCTCAGGTAGAAGCGCCAGCAGCAACAGGCTCTGGAGGACATCAGAGTGGTGTGAGGGAAGGACGGGCATGGAGGAAGGGGTGCACGGTCAGATCTTGCAAGTCAGGGAGCCACGTGAAGGGGGCTCTGCAGCGCCACCAGGGAGCACCCTGGGCACTAAACACAGGGCACCACTGTCTCTCAGTGTCCCCAGAGAAGCAGGTAAACTAATAAAGTGAGACTTGGATTCGTAAGTACTAGCACTTTCTTTCTGTCTTATCTATCTATCTATCATCTATCTATCTATCTATCTATCTATCTATCCATCTATCTATCTATCTATCTAAATATGTTTTTATTGATTTTAGAGAGAGAAAAAAGAAGAGGGAGAGAGAGAAATAGAAACATCAATCGGCTGCCCCCTATACACCCCCCACCAGCATGGAGCCAGGAACCCCGGAGTGGGATTCCCTAAGTGGGAATCAAACCCGCGACCTCCTGTGTACATGGGATGATGCTCAACCCACTGAGCAACACTGTCCAGGCTGTGATCTGATTCTTTATGACTGTTAAATCTTTTTAAAAAGTGCTTATTTCCTTTTTTTGTTTTAGAATATATATATATATATATATATATATATATATATATATATATATATAAAAACACACATGTACCGTATTAAGACTACTCATCTTTTTTAACATATATTTTATTGATTTTTTTTATAGAGAAGAAGGAAGAGGGGGAGAGAGTTAGAAACATTGATGAGAGAGAAACATCAACCAGCTGCCTCCTACCCCCCCCCCCCCAGGGATGTGCCTGCAACCAAGGTACATGCCCTTGACCTGAATTGAACCTGGAACCCTTGAGTCCATAGGCTGACACTCTATCCACTGAGCCAAACCGGTTAGGGCAAGACTACTCATCTTTTGTAATGTATTTTGGAAGTATTTTTTCTCTTTGTCTTTGAATTCAATTCCTCGTACTTTTTGTATTGCATATGTTTCTAATTGGTGTGCTGTCAACTACATCAATAACTTAAGATGCTTCCTTTGGTTTTCTGCTTAGAAAGTCTTTCCTCACCCTGAAGTCAGAAAAGCCCTGCCTGTACACTATTCTATTTTGTCCATTGTTTTATTTTTTTAAACATTAAACTCCTTCCCCTAAATTAATGCTGATTTATGTACCGTGGTCAGAATCTCCTCCCCTATCGTTAAAACAATTACCAAAGAGCATTTATTAAAAATTGATCCTGATTTCAATCCACTTATGGTGTCTTTACTCCATCGTAGAGAGTGGATATGATGTGGGGAACAGTTCATAGACTTTAGAGTCAAAACGACCTGGGCATGCATCACCTCCCCCTTCTACTTTGGTGGCTGGGAGCTGGGACAATTGACCTAACCCATCTCATTGACCTCCTAGTTTTAAATAAGACTAATAGGATCTTAGAGGGCTATGATGAGAATTAAACGAGGCAAGGCATCTATCATACCTCATTAGAAAGCATTCAAAGAGGTAGTTTTGTGCTTCTGTATATTATTTACTTGAAGGATATCTGGACTGGAGCCAGAGAACCCGAGGACTCTTACAACCCTACTCTTTTTCTGAGCAGCTCACTCCACCTATTTCTTTCTTTCTTTCTTTCTTTCTTTCTTTCTTTCTTTCTTTCTTTCTTTCTTTTAAAAAATATATTTTATTGATTTTTCACAGAGAGGAAGGGAGAGGGACAGAGAGCCAGAAACATCGATGAGAGAGATACATTGACCAGCTGCCTCCTGCACACCCTCCACCGGGGTTGTGCCCACAACCAATGTACATGCCCTTGACCAGAATCAAACCGGGGACCTTTCAGTCCACAGACCAACGCTCTATCCACTGAGCCAAACCGGTTTCGGCATCACTCCATCTATTTCTGTGTTCAATAGTTACTCACGTCATAGAGTTGCTGGCTTTATTTTAGTTTCAGTTGAGGATGATTCTCTCTCATTTTTTCTTTCTGCCCTCCCCCCACATGTGCATGTGTAAATATGTGTGGACTTATACATATGCACATGTGTGTGTGTGTATGTGTGTGTAGATGGAGAGAAAAAGCACTTTTCTAAAGTCTATAAAGTGCGGCACCACAAGTAAAAGGAGCACTCATTAAGATTTCCTAGAAGACTGGAAGCATAGGCCATCCGTAGAGGCCAGGTCCTTCGTTACATCCTTGAGTTGGCTTTATTAGCCTGAGAAAAATTGAAGCTATTATGCAGCTGCTTGGTTTCAAATAACAGAAACGTATGCAAAGAGGGAATTTATTGGAAGGATACGGAGTTCCTCATGGACCATAAGGGAGGGGGTGGAACATGGGGCTACAGCAGCTGTCTGTGTGTGCTGGGGGCAGTGTGAGGGGGGACTCCAAGTAGATTCTTTATAAAATGTTTTCCCCTGCACACTTCTCTTCCCCAAGGGGGGGGTGGTGAGGGGTGGAAATCTGTGCACAGTGTTTTGTTTTTTTAATCCTTCTGCTGAAGGTTAAAATTTGGGGGAAAGAGTGTATATGGTCCCAACTTATGTCATGTGCTCACCTGTTAGCTCGAGATGAGCAGGGTGATTCATTGACAGTTGTGAGGCTGTTTCCAGAGAAAGGGGAGGGAACTCTCCAGAAGAGAACTAGGTGACCCTTGTCTAAGAAGAAGGGGATGACCACTGAGTGGCGAACATGTAACAAATGTCACCGAGCGTCATCAGGCCTGTTGTCCTGCTCCGGCTTTATGGAGAGAAGCAATCGAAAGACAACTTCTAGTAAAAGACAAAGAACTCTCAACTTCCATTGTCTAACCAAGTTCCTGCCCATGGGATATAGCCAGCGTTGCCCTTGATCTCAACCCCACCATAACCCGCCTTTTCAAGAAGGGTGAGGCTGGGTGAAGGCATCCATGATGCCGATGGTGGGAGGGCCTTCGAGAGCCAACCTCAGAGAAGACTCGGTGCGGAGACGATGTAGCCCAGGACCAGGCCACGGGCAAGCACCGCATCCCCCAGAGCTGAGAAATGGCCGAGGAGGAAGGAACACAATTGATTCCTGTCTGAACCTTAAGACTCAAGGCATCTCTGCTTTGGCATAATTAAATTTCCTTCAGTCTGTTTCTAAAGAAAAGAAAAGAAATGAAAACATGAATTCATAAGGCTGTACCTTTCTCTCTGTGTGTATTCCTAGGGGAAGGTGATCCATTAGAAACAGAGGCGGACATGCCAAGAGCAATAAAGGGGCAGGCACTGAGGCCTGAGCAGGCTGTAGTTAAAGGCTTTCCCTGGGAATCTTGCTCATTCATTAATTCTAGCCTTGGAAGTGGGCCAAGCTGTGTGGTTTCACCACAGCAAGGGGCAAGATCCTAATGATTAAATGCTCTTTGTTGCCTTGCATTTCACTTTTTTTCAAGTAATCCACTTTGAAGAATGGAAAATTGAGTTTTCAATACTTTGTTGTTTGCTGAAGTTAAATCCAGAGGTAATTGAAGCCAGTTGAACACGGAAGGGAACAGCCAGAGGAAAGCTAGGAGCACCGAGGAGGCTGTGGGACTCATTGGGTGCCTCAGTGGACCATGCTGTCTTCATCCCTGCCATCTCTCCCTTTTGTTGCCTTAAAAACTTTGGCTGGAATTTGTGTTTGGGGAATCAGGTTACTCACTGGAAAATACATTCCTTTCAGCATTCTCTTTGGATCAATAATACCTTTGGTGGATAGAGAAGACACAGGAACAGAGCAATTAGAAATTGGTTCTCAATGGACCGTAGGTTATGATTTTTTTGCTTAAAAATCTTAGTTGACTGAAGCATACTTTTGACTTTTTTTTTTCTGGATGACCAATCAGACCTTAATTAAATTTACTTTTTTTTAATTATACCTAAGCCATCTCAAGGAAACAAAATGCTTCTGTTTGATAATGCCCAAATAGAGCAATAATTTGAGAATACCTAACATCTGGGCTAGTTCTTGGCACAGGGGAGGCGATCTGTAAGAATTACTTAAATAAAGGGGTAAGTTAGGCTAATTTCCTCCAACAACCCATAAACACAGAGGAAGAAAAAAAAATCATCCTCTGGTGGAGGGATTGAGCAAAAGAGAAACGAAAAAGAGGGGGAAAATGTATGGACACAGATAACAGTGTGGTGATTGCTGTGGGGGAGATGGGGGAGGGAGATGGAAGAGAGTATATGGCAGAAGAGAGAAACCTTTTTTCTGCCAAGGACCACTGGATATTTATAACATAATCTGTGGGCCATACAAAATTATCAAGTTAAATATTAGCCTTCTATATTTGGTCAAACATTTAATTAACTCACCCCTAATGCCTTGGCAGGGCCAGACCGAATGATTTCCTGGACCTTAAACGGGCCGCGGACTGATGTTCCCCACCAGTGGTATAGGGGGATAAATGTTGATGGATAGAGACTTGACTTAGGGTGAACATACAACACAGTTGTAGAATTGTGCCCCTGAAACCTGTAAAATGTTGTGAACCAGTGTCAGCACAGTAAGTCCAATAAAAGGAAAAGAATTAAATCTTTTAATATGGTGAACTAGTGATAAAAAGTTCTTTAAAAAAAAAAAAAAATATATATATATATATATATATATATATATATATATATATTTCAATTTCAGAGAGGAAGGGAGAGGAAGAGAGAGATAGAAACATCGATGATGAAAGGGAATCACTGATTGGCTACCTCTGGCACTCCTCCCCGCTGGGGACCGAGCCTGCAACCCGGGCATGTGCCCTTGATCAGAATCAAACCTGGGACCTCTGAGTCTAAAGGCAAAATAAAAGTTTTTATCTTCAAACTGTTTGGGTATGAACTATTTGGTATGAAAGAGAATGTATTTGTAGGTGAGAATTATTGCTCTTTTAGAGAGAAGAACAAAGGAGTCTAGTTCCTACAGCAATTCTTCGCTGTAGGAAGGAAGTCTTGCTGTCAACTCCTTTAGTTTTGCTTGGAGACTAGATTCCGCTAGATTTCAGGAGAAGAGGGAAGTCTCTTTGAGTGGCCAGAGATTTCAGAGGGAAAGTTAGGCTTCTCTATTTCCCTCTTCACTTGATAGTTACATTTTGAGTGTTTATATCACACAAGGCAGTATGATGGCCATCCCAGGTAAGAACCTGTGGTAGATACAGTTACCATTACACACATTCTTCCTAAGCAGCTTTATTGAGATATAATTTACATACCATATATTTCACCATGTTTTTATCATCACAATTGAATTGAAGATATTTTCATCACCTCCAAAAGAAATCCCATGCCAATTAGCTCCTCCTCTTCTCCCCGCTCCCCACCAGCTCTTGGCAACCAGTAATGTTATTTCAGTCTCCATAGCCTGGCCTAGTCTGGATATTCCATACAAACAGAATCATACAACACGTGGTTCTCTGTGTCTGGCTTCTTTCATTTAGCACAAAGTTTTGAGGTCCAAACATGTTGTAGGAGGTACTAATATTTTGTTTCTTTTTATTGCGGGATGTACTGATAGTGTTTATCCATTCATCAATTGGTGGACATATGAGTTGCTTTCCCATTTGGATATTATGATTTAAGCTGCTATAAACATTTGTGTACACTTTTTTTTCATGAACATATGTTTTCATTTTTTTGAGTATAGATTAAGGAGGCGAATGGCTGGATCACATAATAATACTAAATTTAACTTTCTGAGGAACTGCCAAGCTATTTTCCGTAGCAGTGGCACAATGTCTTTATTTAAAGTTAAAAAAAAAGAGAGGAGCATTCACTGAAGGCCTCAAGGATTTAAGGACTCATTGAAGACCTATTATCCTATATAATAAAAGCATAATATGCAAATCGACCAAATGGCCAAACAGCAGAATGACCATCCGGACGACAAGCCGGATGACCCTCCGGCACCATGCTATGACACCCACTGGCACCAGGCTAGACAAGGCGGGTGTGATATGATTAGTGAGGGGCCCGGCCATCGCCCCATGATCGCCCCACAGAGGGAGGCCCAGGTGACTAACCCAGCGAGCTGCGGCCGGTGGGGTGGGGTCTCCCTCTGTGAGGAAAGCCTGGGTCCAGGGTGCCAGAGGGAAGCCGGTGCCACTAGCCAGTGGAAGGAAGGCCATCTCTTGCACTAATTTCATGCATCAGGCCTCCAGTGTCTTTATAAAATGGTAAGCACAGTGTCAGACTTAATCTTCCTAGGAAACCTATGCAAGTGGTATTATGATGAAGCCCGTTTAGAGATAAGAAAGCTGGGGTGTGGAGAAAAGTGACTTGGCCAAGGCCACACAGAATGGGAGACTTTTATTTAGTATGTGTCTGTCTGGTTCCAACACTGGGCTGTTAAACAAACACCTGTGCTATAAAGCCTTTTTTCCTCCTTTTAGTTCTACAGGTACAAAGTGTTATTACCCTGATCATGTACTTGGTGAGCAGGGTAAACTTAAGTGAAGGAATATACCCGAGGCCACCCTCTGATACAGGACGAGCAGCAGATTCACCCACAGGTTGGTCATCATTGCTGAGCTAATTGATGGGTTTGGGATATTAGAAAGAAGAATTTCTCTCTGATCCGTTATGAAGGGATCTACTAGTAAATCTAAAAAATAAAGTGAAAAAAATCAAATGCCTTATTACCTTACTCCTGTAATCAGCAAACTGCGACTCGCGAGCCACATCCAGCTCATTGGCCCCTTGTGTGGCTCTTCCACAAAATACCAGGACCTGGGCGAGTCTATTTTGAAGAAGTGGCGGCAGAAGAAGTTAAAGTTGAAAAAATTTGGCTCTCAAAAGAAATTTCAATCGCTGTACTATAGATATTTGGCTCTGTTGACTAATGAGTTTGCCCACCACTGCCTTACACCATCTGGTGAATGTTTCCCACAGACCAAGCATTATGATGAGTGATTCATCAGACACCTTAAGTCCTTTAGTTTTTACAAAACACTACAGTAGGCACTGGATTTGTCCCCATTTTACCGATTGGGAAATACTGGTTTAGGGAAATTAAGTACATACCTTTGCCCTGGTCACACAGTGAGGAGAAGTGACAGAGCTAGGATTTACATGCACGTAACCTGGCTCCAGAGCCTGAGATCATAGGCACAATGCCACAAAATCCTTTCAGAAGCAACCACTATGAAATTTCCTGTGATATAAGGCTTCACTGTAAAAAAAATTGCTCTGTGGTTACTTTGAAAATAGAGGTTTTAAAATCTATGTCCAGTAAATACAATTTCAGTTTTCAACTTCAAAGTAGTATAAGAATAGAATTATAGCTTTTTAGTCTTGACAAATGTCACCATTTTATGGTAGGCATTTTGTGAGAAATGTTGTGTTGTAAAACCTGCAAGTACATTCAATCTTTGTGTCAAGAGCCAAAAGCTTTTTTCTCTCGGTAGGGTGTTTTATTGTGGAAATCTTGGATAATCTAGTGATGGTATCATTCAGGCCAAAATAATAGCCATTGAATGTCTTGGGGCCTCTGGTGGCATCTTATAGAGGGCTGGGGGTGGGGTGGGGGTGGGCTTGGGAATGGGAGAACTCAGTTCTGCTCCTGGGATAATGGGTAGAAGACATTCTTCAAGGCTGATCTCAGAACATGGCTTTAGGGTTACACACAGAGCTGGAATATTACTGGGAAGTTGTCAAGATCAGGGACTGGGGCAATGCAGTCCCTGTCACCTAATTTTCACAAAAGAATAGAACAAGCTGTTTACACACTCTGTGGCACACTTTCCTTGTCTATAAATAATAGATCTCACTTTGTAGCATTGTTTGGGGGCTGAAGTTATTTGAAACATGTATAGCGTGTAGGGGCAATGCAGGGCTTAGAGTGGCCCTCCTGATTACCAGTGCTGAGAAGTGTGGGCTTTGGAAACAGATAGATCTGGGTTGGGATCGTGGCTTTTTTGTCTAGAGAAGGCAAAAAGAAACACAAGTATTTATGTTCCCCATTCCAAAGTATAGAGTTATGGATGGGAATCTACATTTTCTATCTCTTCCTGGAGTTAAGGGTGGCCACTAGACTGGATTCTAAGCTGTGGAAACTTAGCAAAATGCATGTATACCACTTTCAGACCTGGTCCTGTACATCCCCATCTATTGTCCTCCATCCTTTTTATCTCCCTATTTTATTAGAAGATACACATTGATAGACTTCTGGAAGCCTGCATCTCTGACTTCCCATTTGTAAGACCATTATCATCATCATCATCATCATCATCATCATTATTATGCAGGCAAAAAAATGAACTTCTAGTATGCTTGTGCCTTTACACATTTTGGGGCTTGTTTGTTAAAGCAGTTACACTTGACATGTGACTTGATCACACTTGTTGGAGGAGGTCATCAAGAACACATGACTGCTTGTTGATCAGCGATCTGGATAGGGGCAGTCAGAGGTTCCTCCCAAACCCCCTTCCTTGGAACGTGTGTTCTGCCCATTGTTCTCATAGCTGGAGCCTTTCAAGGGCATAGTGTTGACAGTAAGTTGTTGAGACAGGCTGGAGTGACTATATGACTGAGCCCCATTCAGGATTCTTATAAACTTTTAAGATTCTGACAGGTTGGTGTGGGGCTCTACCTTGCAGCTACTCACAAGACAAGTTTGTAAGGTGCCCTCCTCACTTATTAGGACTGCCACTTAACAATCTGGGATAGATTTCCTCTTTCTTCAGTCTCTCCTTGCCCTCCATGTACAGAAACTGGTTTCAGATTTTATCTGGGGAACCCCTGAGGTTGTGAACTAATAATTAGTGAGGCAGCCAGGAGACCAAAGAAGTAGGTCTTGGGAAAGAGGCATCCGTGGGGGAAATTCTGAGTTGGTCATCAGCTTCTATGTGGGGAAGGGTGTCCCAAGTGTTAGGCACTTGTGGACTGCCTCCTGAGTATGGGGATGCTCTGAAATCCCTGGGTGGTCTACTGTACTTGTTTGAAGGACAGTGCAGAGCACACTGGGACAAGGAAGAGAAGCACTGGCTCCCACAGTGGATTGGCCTGACTGTGGGCCAACTCGAGGCTGAAGCTCAAGTTAGAAAGTTGGAAGAGGAGCTGAGGTTAGAGAAGGACACAGAGCTGTCCACTGCTCTGTTAGATTTGGGGCTGACAGTTGGGAAAGCAGGATTATAAGGCGGAGACATTAGCATGAAGTTTTGCAAATCGGGGAGGTACGTACACCCTGAGGATTAAGGTCTGAGCTCTTTTGACAAAGCCTGATTGGGACATGAGGAGGTGGAATCCCTTGGAAAGTGAGAAACATAGAGAGGAGCACGTGGGAGGGTCCCATGCTGTCTGACCCCCCAGTACACAGGGAAACAAAAGCACAGCCCCCACCCCAGCCTGTGGGGCAGCCCCCGGTTCAGGAAATGTTCTTGGTGAGAGAACATACTCCCACGGAGCTTAATGATACAGCAGCCAAGTTCTGCAAAAGACCACGGAGAGTCTCCAGTCATGATTGGCGTGTGTTGCTATGGAATAAATACACCTGATACATGACCTTGGGCAATTTTTTTATCTTCTCTGAACTTCAATTTGTAAAACGAGGGTAATCATACTTAATTTACAGTTTTGTTGTAAGGATTAAATGATGTTAAATATAAAATTTTCAGCATGATAAAATTATTCTTTTTATTATTTATATACAACGTATATTCAAGAGCTGAAATCCTAGGAGTATTTTAACAGTCCATTTACATGGCAGCTTTAAGAATATTTTTCCCTCAATTATGGTTTGGGAGAATAATAGACAGGGTATCTAATTATTTTTATATTGATTATTCCCCTGATTGGGATCCTTTTTGCCTAGAATCTGAACTCCATGAGGGTTGGGCCTAGGCCTTGTCTCTCCCCATAGCAGCTAGATGAGTTTCTTGTATACATCAGGTGATTAACAAGTGTTTCTGTGGTTTCCCATGTGGATAATCACATGGGAAAGAAAATCTGGCTGTGTGTATAAGAATCTCTTCCACGGCCCGTGTAGAAAGAGTTCCAATTCAGGGTTCAGGTACTGGAGAAGGGCCACACACAAATGAAGAGACTTGAGACCTGAAGAAATTCAACTTGGTGATATTCGGGGTCAGGCCCTGCCATCCCCTTTCATTGAAGCTTTGGGGAAAACATCTTAGGCAACACAAACAGAAATTTACCTGTAGCCCTTAGGCAGGAAAGAACATAAATTTACAAGGGACAAAACAAGGTGGAGGCTTCTTCAGCTAACAATATCTCAACTAAAGGTTAGATCAAAAGGTTGTTGACCAGCCTTCCTGGCTTCCTGTCAACATCTCTGTTTTTAGTGAAATTGACTTGTTTTCCAGCAGCTGTGGACACTGCTAAGGAAACTATTTAATCCTCATTCCTTCCTTCCCCCATTGATCAAGTGTCTACTGTGCGTCAGACACTAAACTAAGAGACGAGGATACAACAAAGACAAAGTCCCTAGTGAACCTAAGACATACCAGAGCAAGAGCCAGCTGAGTTCTTTGCGCCAGAACTTAACATGGGCAGTTTGCATACTCAGAAGCAGCCAAGTAGGAGGTAACAACTGTGCTTATACGTAAAATGGATGATTTATGAGTGTTTTTTTGTCGGGAGGCAGGGAAGCAAGAGAAATGTGATTTACAAGTATTTGTTGGGTTCATTTATTTTAACATTTCCCATATGCCTCAAAGACAACATCACTGGAAGGTATTTCCTTGGTTCCACACTGAAGGGTCTGGTAGGGCTTCTATTTACTCCTCATATGGTGCAATCTCTTCTTACGGTCTCTGATAATATTTGTTGTGTATCTAAACCAGTGGTCGGAAAACTCATTAGTCAACAGAGCCAAATATCAACAGTACAACGATTGAAATTTCTTTTGAGAGCCAGATTTTTAAAATTTAAACTTCTAACATCACTTCTTCAAAATAGACTCGCCCAGGCCATGGTATTTTGTGGAAGAGCCACACGCAATGGGCCAAAGAGCTGCATGTGGCTTGTGAGCTACAGTTTGTTGACCACTGGTCTAAACAACAAAAACAAAAACCATGCAACAATTCAAGTGGTTTCTTCTCCACATTTCTTGGACTATATCTGATTTACTGAAGAAGTAAATTAGAGCTGTAGAAGAAAAAATTATAGACTCTGAGGTCAGTAGTATGGCTGATAAGACCTTAGGTCTGTTCAGCACTTTGGAGAACTGCAAGGCTTGTTGGATACCTATTCAACCTTTGCCCAATAGAATAATCTTGGGAAGTTTGAAAAACAAATAACATTATGTTCATTACCAAGATGAGGACACAGAGTTTCAGAGAAACTAAATTACTTACCTTAGATCAGGTCAGTAATAAGTTGCAGAACCATGATTTGAACCAAGCTCTTTCTATACGACTCTAATATGCTGCAGCTATCTCGATTTGAGTCACAGCAAGAGACTGACATTTTAATATTTGTCATCTATTTTCATATTAAAATTTTGTATTTTGTTAAAAATTTCTCCCATACGAAGTGATGCTTTGGGCATTTAAACAGATCATGCAAGGGCATTTTAAACAATTATTTTTTCTGGTTCCTACCCATTTATCTATTTAAAACGTGATGCTTTTGAGTCTGTTATGTTACATATGTGGAAGGATTTTACTTCTGGGTGAGTTTACCTGAGACTGCTCATTTCTGGTAGGATCAGATGTTTTAGACTCATCTGCACCTCAATAGGTCAGCAGTTTGATTGGAATGAACATAAAAGAGTATGGGCAGCTCAGGGTAGGTCTTTCTGTCCTTGACCGTGACATCTACCCTGTTTCCCCAAAAATAAGACAGTGTCTTATATTAATTTTTGCTCCCAAAGATGTGCTAGGTCTTATTTTCAGGGGATGTGTTTTGTTCCCATGAAGTAGGTCTTATTTTCGGAGGATGTCTTATTTTCGGGGAAACACGGTATGAGTTTACCTGGCCTCTCGCCCCCATGCCTAGAACGTACTACTGGGGGTTATCCTTGCTCATTGCCTGACAAGGCACAAGAACAATCTTCCTAAGCTTGACCTTGAGTTCTCCAGGAGGGCCACTTGAATATTTGTAACCCACTCACTCTTCACTTTTTGCAGAAACTAAAATAATTAGAGGCAGAGAGTAAAATGCTAGTTGCTAGGGCTGGGGGAGAGGGGAAATGAGGGATGGTGGTCAAAGGGTACAAACTTTTATTTATACAAGGTAAATAAATCCAGGATATCTACTGCACAGTGTAGTGCCTATAGCTAACGATATTGTATTGTATGTTTAAAATTTCCCAAGAGGATGAATTCTGTGATAAATGTTCTTACACACACACACACACACACACACACACACACACACACACACACACTGATATCAAAGGAGAGTGGGAGGGAACTTTGGGAGGTGATGGATCTGTAGAGATATCTATAGCCTTGATGTTGATGTCACAAGTGTATACTTAGACTCGAACTCATTGAGTTATATCCATTAAGTATGTACAGCTCTTTATATGCCTTTCATACCTCAATAAAGTAGCTTGAAAAGCAATAATAAAAGAACAAAAACAAATGTAAATTCCTATAAATTAATTCCCTTTTCCTTAGGAAGGTGGGCCCGAGCCTCATTTTCTCACTCTGGGTGCTATGAACTATTTCCTCAAAGTTTTTCTGGTCTCTGTCCCTTTCTTCTGTGATCCATTTCCCACATTACAACTGAAGTTACTGTGTTTCCCTGGAATTCTAGAAGTGATCATGTCATTCTCCTACTCAAACATCCCAGAAGGCTCAGTGTATCCATTCAGATTCCAAATGTAAAGAATTCAAGGCCCTAGAAACACCCAGGAATGAGACTTCAAGCAACCTTTCTGGATTCCTCGTTGCATCACATACGTATATCCTAACCCCAGTGTCCCACCTGCCTCCTCTCTATAAAGCCAACATTGTCACACCACAACATTTTTCTTCTGCTGTTTCCCAGTCAGGAAAGCATTTGGTCATAGTCTCTATCTACAAAAGTATCTTTATTCACTTAGGGTCCAATTTATATACCTTTTATTATGGGTTGTTTATTTTGATTATCCTTTAGAATTATATGTCTATGATACTCCAGGACATTTAACGTAACTGTTTTTACTTTTTTGCCTTCTAAGGAAACTATTTTCAGGTCTGTCTCATCTGCTAGATTATGAGGGCTGGCTTCACAGACATGAGTCGCAAGATGCCCCATGTTTAGAAGGACTTCACACCTGCTTGAATGCTATGCTATCACCTATTACCATCCTGAAAACCTTAAGAACTTTCAAGCAAGTAGCCCTGCATTTTCCTTCTGCAAATATTATAAGACTAGAGGCCTGGTGCACAAAATTTGCGCATATGTGCAGCCCCTAGGTCTCGCTGGCTATCGAAGCATGAATGTCTGGTGTGGAAAGGCAGGTCCCAGCTGACCTCTGAGCCCTGGGCCTCACCTGGGCCCCCAGGACCCTGCTCATCCCACTCTGCCTTAGTCACTGAGCCTGCACCTGGCTCCCTCAGTGCCTGGGAGCTCAGCAGCAGCCCCACCCCCTGCCACAGCCATTGGTTGCCATCTGCGGGGCAATCAGTGGGGTGATCTGGCCCCATTTGCACCCGTGATGGCCTGGCACCACCCGCTTACTTGCTCCACCATCCTGCCATGGTCCTGCTCTCATTGGAGCCCATCGGAGCCAGCAGCGCCTCCACTGCTGCCTGCTGCCAGTACCGCATTGCTGACGCCCGCCATGTTACGCACTACCCCCTGCTGGTCAACGCACATCATAGTGAATGGTCAAACTCCTGGTCGAGGGGACAATTTGCATGTTAGGCTTTTATTATATAGGATACTGCTGTCCTTCAGGATAGGGACTTTTTCAGGCCCATCTTTCCCTGTAGCAGCACTACGTCTGTTGCCGTTGCTGCCTATTTAAAAACGCTTGCTGAAAATGAAATGGAAATGAGCAGCCCAGCAGATTGCTTCATTAAAACATGTCAGAGCAGAAAGCAGTCGTAGAACCCATCAGAGAAGCCTGGGTATCAATGGATACAAGATTTCCCAAGGTCTAGTCTGTATGGCATGAAGTTCCAAGGATTTTCCACAAACCACACTTACTACTTACTGGGAAGTGACATATTTCTTCCAGGAACAAATAATAGACTTCAGGAAGAGGCTTCCTGGGGCACTGCCCAGGGGAGCTCTGAGACACAGGATTGGAATCTCTGGTAAAGACACGTGGCATCGAATTCCCTGCCCAAAGCTCCCAGGATGTGAGATGCTTGGCATTCTTCTTGTAGTGGTCACACATTTGGCCAGACTAGCCCACACATTTGGTTTCTTTAAGAATCATCTAGAAACCTAGAACAAGTTGCCTTAGAGAGAAGGAAGAGATCATTGTCAGGAAGGAGAGTCTCTCAGTGAGAATAAGTGTAGGAAGGAGGAGGTAGAAAGCCATAGAAATGCACACAACCCTTTTACTTCCAATAGCATTCTTCACTCTTACCCTGTCAGTCCTGCCTAAGCCACTGTCCCCAGATGCGCACAGTGATCTCCCTTGACCTTTCAGCATGTTTGAAATGTAACATTCTTGCCTTCAAGGAAAGGGAATTATTTTTTATTTAAAAGCAGTTGCTAATAATTTAGACTATTTCTTTAAGTGATGTTTTTATTTTATTTTGTGAAATATATATTCTGAAGCAAAAAGAAAACTGGACCTTTTGGAGCGGAGTGATAATTTTTGTGTTGAGCACCTCGGGAATGAGGAGCCATTCAGGATAGGAAGTCGGATCTTGTGTTGTGGTAGCTGGGAAGCTGCCATAGGCAATATGTAAACAATAAAACTTTATTTGCAAAAACTGATGGATGCCCTCCCCTGTTTGGCTCAGTGGGTATAGTATCGGCCTCCGACCAAAGCATTGGCCCGTGGTTCTGGGTTTGATTTCATTCAACATGCCTAGGTTTCGGGTTTGATACCCAGTAGGGGGCATGTAAGAGGCAGCCAATCGATGATTCTCTCTCATCATTGATGTGTCTATCTCTCCCTCCCCCTTTCTATCTGAAATAAATAAAAATATATGTAATAAAACAAACAAACTGATGTCAGCCTGGTTTTTGCCCTCAGGCAATATAGCTTGCCGATTCATGCTCTAGAAAAATTTGACAATGATACACCAGGAGAAATTTTGCAGAAATGACTTATTTTAATATTTCTCAAAATACCAAACCTCTCAAGTGGCCATTGAAAGTCAAATGGTTGCTTACATTATTTATGTCCAATTGGTGTATGTAGCAGTGATCATAAATGTGAACTGATCCTACACATAATGTGGAATAAATGGAATAAGGTACAGAAGACATACATGTAAGATAACTAATTTTAAAGTTCAGAACAGAATATAAATATATGTAGAGGTGCATATTCAGGTGGGAGATTATATATGGAAGAAGGGGGTTGATAAAGAGAGGCTTGAAGTTACCATTGGGGAGAGAGGGATTGTGAAAGCTTGGGGAATACTGTTCAATTGTATTTCCTTTTTTTTTTTTTTTAACATATTTTATTGTGTTTTTTGTTTGTTTGTTTGTTTGTTTTTTTGGTGTTATTTTTTTTAAAGAGAGGAAGGGAGAGAGATAGAACATTGATGAGAGAGAAACAATCATCAGCTGCCTCCTGCATGCCCCCTATTGGGGATGTGTCTGCAACCAAGATACGTGCCCTTGACCGGAATTGAACCCGGAACCCTTCAGTCCGCAGGCTGACGCTCTATCCACTGAGCCAAACCGGTTTCGGCCAATTGTATTTCTTAAGCTGGCTTGCTAAGCAAAAAGATATTTATTATTTCCTTTAGTAGGCAAATGTGTTTTTAAATTTACTTTTGTGGTAGATAGGTGAACATAAAAGTAGGGCTAAGTATCTTTTGTGCAAGGCCATTCAGCTAGTGTGTGGTAGATCTGGGATTTGAACTTTGGTCTGTTTGGATCCAAAGCTCAAAATCTTTCTACTCACTCCTCATGTTCCTGGGTGTAAGCCAGTGTTATTTTATTGTAGTCCTTGCACTTAATCACTTCTCTATTTATACTGACATACCACAAAACAGATTTGTACAGACCTCCATTTCTACCCAAATCAGTGGAGCCTGTCAGGTTAATTGGTTGTGACACTCGGCTTCCAGAATGTGTAATTATCAGCTGCCTTGAGTGGGAAGCTCAGATGACAGTTAATAGTATGTGTAGACAGAAATCTGTGTGTTGCTGCAACTGACGAACAAGCCAAGAATGTAACATTAATCAAAATGCCAATGTAGTGTATCAGAAAATAGTTCTATGTGGAAACGCAGGCCAGAGCAATCCGTAAATATCCCTGGTTGTAACTCACAATTAGTCTCTGTACATCTTATTCTGCTTTGAGCCCTAGATGTGGAAGCCAGTCTGGCTTACTGGGCACAGAAAGAAAACTGTTTCAGCTCCATAAGTTTCAGTCTCTGACACCTGCAGCAGCTGTCAGGTGAGGTGGTGGATGGGTCAGCCAAGCAACTTCCAAAGATGAGCAGCAGAGGCTCTGGAAACATCAGGTGGCTCCCTGACCATGTAGCCAGAGACTTTTGTATCAAAGACAGTGGAGGGAGTTTTGCACCTAGACTATCAGAGTTTGTGTCCTGGCTTTGCTACTTAAAAGCTAGTATGTGATCTTGAGCAAACCACTCCATCTCTCTGCATCTTCAGTGATAAAAATAGCTCCTAGTTTTCAATCCTGGCTGTTCATTAAAATGCCTTAGAGAGACTGAATGCAATGGCCTAACCCAGTGGTCGGCAAACCATGGCTCCCGAGCCACATGCGACTCTTTGACCCCTTGAGTGTGGCTCTTCCACAAAACACCACATTTTTAGCAAAGGCCAGCTTAGGAGTATCCTATTTAAGTTAATAACAATGTACCTACCTATATAGTTTAAGTTTAAAAAATTTGGCTCTCAAAAGAAATTTCAATCGTTGTACTGTTGATATTTGGCTCTGTTACTAATGAGTTTGCCGACCACTGGCCTAACCAGTGCTCTGAGCAATGAACCAATGTGGGGTCAGGAGAAGAGATTTGGGTTTGGGCATTTTTGGAACACTCAACCCATTAAAAAAGAAAGGTAGACACTTCTGCCTTGGAAGGGAAGACCTTATAAAAGCATCTGTTTTGATTTTTCCCTTCATGATGGGAAAGTGATACCCTTGGAGGTAAAGGGACCCAACAGCATGTGGCAGAACCAGCTCTAGACCAAAGGTCTCCTAACCACTAGCCTCATACTCATTAGAGATATTGAATCCTCAAACTATAAATACCAAAGCCTCTTTGGAAGAAAGAGTGTACTTACCACTTTCAAAAGTGTCTCCTTTGGATGATAAATTATATGTTACCCTGTATTTAAAAATGCCTTGCAGGCAAACAAATGAAACAAAAGAGAGGTATTGCCTTATGTTCAGTTTCTTACAAAACTCCTCATGTTATTGGGCACTCGCTCATTTACTGTTTTGTGCCATACCGATTTTACATCTGTTTTTAATGCTATGCAAATTGAGTGGTTTGACATTGCTTTACACTTAGACATATATGGCTTATACTAGAGGCAACGTGCACAAAATCCATGCACTGCGGGGTGGGATCCCTCAGCACAGCCTGCCCCCTCTCACATACTAGGAGCCCTCAAGGGAAGGCTTTAACATGGGAAGGGGACTCCCCAGCTCCCTCCGATGGCCGACTCTGCCCCTGCCCAGGCCTAAAGCCTCAGGGCCTGGACAGGGGTCCCCTAGCTACCTCTGATAGTCGGCTCCACCCCTGCCTAGGATTTAGGCCTGGGAAAGGGCCCCCTGGCTCTAATCACAGGCTCGGCCCAGCCTAGGAGCCCCCTGGCTCAGGCCCTTCCCAGGTTGCTTAGGGCCCATATGGGGCCTGCCTCGAAGTGACCTGGGTATCGATGTTCCTGGGACCCAGGCTGCTGAGCACCTGGGTATTCAAATTTACCACCATCTTTTCAGGTTAATTTGCATACTCAATCTGATTGGCTGTGGGTGTAGTGGAGGTATGGTCAATTTACATGTTTGTCTATTATTAGGTAAGATTATCACTTGAGGTTTTTTTCTCCCATTGGACTATTAAACTCCCACACCAGGAAACCATGGACTGATCCATAGACTTCTAGACTTTGGGGAAGTTATCCCCCTTCCCTGAACTTCAGTTTTCTTCATTTCATAAAATAACACTAGGAATCACTTGGGCAACACTAGGAAATTGATAAAATTGTAAAAGCCTCCAATTGTGGTGACTCGATATCTAATCTACCCATTCACATTCACCTTGCACACACATTCCTTGGTCAAACTATTTATATCACTTTATGTTCTCTTTGTGTTTGCTATGTTCAATGCAGTAGATTGTATTTTGCTCAAAATACTTGCTGCCCCTTCTTGGGGGCAATTATACTTTCTCATCCTACTGAAGTCAGGAGTAGATATGTGACTTGCTTTAGGCATTGAAATGTGAAATATAATTTATAGTCCAAACAAAACACTTTTGAAAGTGAGCAGGTAGATTATTAAGAGTGAAAAGATATGCTATTAGTCATCTCTGGGACAATAGGTGTAAATTAAGGCTGTGTTGGATAAATGGAAATGTGTGGTCCAGATAGAAGCTGCTTTGTCAGTGTGGGTCCTGGAGAGATGAGGCATAGAGCAGAATCAGAGCCAACCTATAATGGTCCCACTTGGGCGAGAAATCACCCTTTGTAAGCCACTAAGGTATTGGAGTCCATTGTGATTGCAGCACAATTTAGTCGACATACAGAAGTTTAATAACACAGCTGACTGATGCAGAAGACTCATTTGAAAGTGGCCTTCTGTGGACATAACTAACAGGATCGCTCAGTGACTAGTTAACACTAAAGATACGTAGAGAAACATCTGGAGTTGTTGGTAGCATCTTCCATTTTAAGATGTTGAATTGTCATGTTGTATAGCTGAAAACTGTATACTGTTATTAACTGATGTTACTCCAATAAAACTAATAAAAAAATAAAGAAAACAATGGAAACTATTCCCTGCTGTCCAAATGGGCCTTGTGATTACGCGTGGACAGGCCAAATCTCAGAGCACCTGCCTCACTCAGAGTCCCCTTGCAAGGGATTTCTTTTGTAAATGCCAATATTGATTTATCTGACCATTCTACTCTGGCCAAAGCTCATAGATAGATCCAGGGTGAAGACCCAAGAATGAGCAATCTGCAGGCTTGTCAGCAGCCTACTTAGTGGCATTGTGTAAATGCTCTGACAATTAGAGACGGTGTTAACAATGGATTTAGCTCCTCTCTGGATTATCCAGAGATATAAGGAGATAATATATGAGCTTGCAGAAGTTGAAAGTTGGGTAGAAAAAGGGACAGAGGGTGTAATTGATTCATGCTAGCAGTGGATAACAGTAAGGATTAATACTGGACTGTCAAAGATACAAGCAGTTTACCTGACTACTATGATGCTGCTAATTGAAGTTTTTTCCCCCCCAGATTGTATTCTGGTCTTGGTGAGGTCATCCCGTGATTGTTCCTGGGTGCCCATGAAACTTTACTTTCACTATTCCTTGCTCTCCCTAATGCTAGTAGTGTACAAGCCTTCCTTTTATGAATTCTTTTTTTAAAATTATTTTTATTAATTTCAGAGATGAACTGATAAATAGAGATATAAACATCAATGGTGAGAGAGAATCATTGATTGGCTACCTCCTACATACCCCACACTGGGGATCAAATCTGCAACCCAGGCATATGCTCTGACCAGGAATCAAACAGTGACCTCCTGGTTCATAGGTTGATACTCAACCACTGAGCCATGCCACTGGGCTATAAATTCTTTCAATGCTACCCCTCTCCATTCCAAAATTTAAAATGAGTGAATCCCTGTGTTTGAACCAAAAATAGTTCTAAACCAGGCCATAAAGAACAGCCAAGGTTAACTATGAATACCCATGTTTGGTAATAGGAAAACCAGGTATTCAAAGTCTGTCTATTTTGAGTGGGGCTTCTGGATTCAACTGAGCAAGTCTTTTTCACCATTTGACTTCCCCTAAATGAAACTGCTTTGCATTGGAATGGACTTTTAACTTGCCTGGGTGTTTTGTTTTGTTTTGTTTTGAGGGGGTTGCCTCAAATCTTCCCATAAAAAGAGTATTTCCTCTTCCTTCATGTGGTTTGTCCCACATCCAGAGTGTACTTTGTATTCTGCTTCTGAGGCAATGTTCCCTTTTCTGGGGTCCTTAAAACTGTTGATTAGAAATACTGTGGCTTTCTCCTCCCGGCCTCAGTTAGGAAAGAGACTTGTGTAGGACAGAACTTCATTGGCATGTGAATTTACTCTTCAACATGAAGAGAAAGTCTTAGTTCATTGGTTAGCTTGTTCTCTTTCCAGCCTTCGGTATTTTAGAGTAGGAAGGGAATCAGTCATCATTGAGTTTAAGGGTGCTGAGTGGTAAAATTACACATTTATTCATCACATGTACAGTTATTAGCATAGATGGAATCATATTGAAGACTTACAGATTCTTTGTCCAGTGTTCTTCGTCAACATAAAAGTTCTTATTCCATGTAGCTTTTACAACTAAATATTATAATTTATCTCTTCAAATGGATATTTTGCCTTGGATTCTTAAAACTTTGATTCATTTGTTCATTCATTTATGCTATATATATATATATATATATATATATATATATATATACTTTCTGATATGTTTTCTAATCCTCAGGTATAGTGCTAAGCAGTGGGGATAAGAAAATAAAAATGACACAGTTTTTGTTCCTGAAGAATGGAAGGAATTAGAAAGCAGGTACCACAATTCAATGTATCAAGTGGTATTGAGGTCATAGTAGAAATGAATCAATTAGGTTGCTGGATATGGGGGGGGGGCAGCTTTCTTAGAGGAAGTTACACTTAGCAGCATTTGGGAGGATGTGTAAGAGACTGCCAGGTGGGTGGGTTGGGGGAGGACAAAAGAGCATTTTTTTTTTCACAAAGGGTCATGAAAAAAGTGGTGATAATGTGAGGAAAGCGGAAGTCTAGAATAGGATAAGAGAGGTGAGCTAGATTTGCAGAAAGGAAGGTAGAGTGCCAGGCCGAATTTGTCATTTAAGGAGTTTGGAGTCTGTTCTTTAGGGAGTGCAGATAAGACATCTCTAAACAAGGAGAGAGGGAGGAAGGAGAAGCAGAGGGACTGGCTGGGAAGATGTTAGATACAGTTAAAGGGTGAGGAGATGCAGCTGTCCGGGGACCAGTGGTAAGAAAGGCTTGAAGCACTGGGGTCAACTCACTCCGCCTGGAAACAATGATTTTACCAGTTAAGAGAACCAGAAGATGACTCTGAAGATACCACTTTTTAAGAAATGGGGTAGATAATGGCACCAAACATAATGAAAACAGAATGGAAAGAGAAAGAAGGTTTGGGGCAAAAATGGATAACGGTGTAGACATGCCACAAAGAAGGTGCTGCTGAAATGACAGCTATGGGCAATTTGATTCTTAATTACTGCAAAGGGTCAGGATAAGATCTAGAAGGAAGGAAGCAGAAATTCAGCACCTTAATATTGGTCCCAGTTTTAAAAGGAGAAAAATAAAAATATTTGAGTGTTTTTTCAAATTGTCCACATAAGAAAGAATGAGAAAAGGAATTTAGGGCAGTTTGTGTAATGTATAAAGGTCTGAGGAATCTTAACTTAAAAACCATGTGACCTTTAAGTGGATCACCTTTCAGAATACATTCTAGGACTATGGTGAGGATTCTAAGAAATGTCAGAAAGGAAAGTATATTGGATAACATAGACTATTCTCCACTAGTAAAACAAACAAACACCTCCCCAAACTGCAATGGTTTAGGAGAACCAATGTTTTTATTCACTCAATAACTTTATGAAAAAATTAATAATATATATTTTAAAATATATTTTATTGATATTTTACAGAGAGGAAGGGAGAGAGATAGAGAGCTAGAAACGTCGATGAGAGAGAAACATCGACCAGCTGCCTCCTGCACACCCCCTACCAGGGATGTGCCCGCAACCAATGTATATGCCCTTGACCGGAATCGAGCCCGGGACCCTTCAGTCCGCAGACCGATGCTCTACCACTGAACCAAACCGGTTTTGGCAAAATTAATAATCTTTATTTCATAGATAAAGAAATATATAAGGGCATACAAGAGGGAGAGCTATGAAATCTCAGACTCCACAGCCTGCATCTTCTCTTTCCATTCATTCTATCATGCAGGATGGAGGACGCCCCAGTCACAGACTAGGTGTTCCTGGCCCAAAAATGAAATGTCTACACTATTTCCTACCTATCCCCCCATGGTGAAGAGGAAGCGCCATCCAAAGAGGAGGGCTGGATAGCTTAATATTCAGGGAGGTGACATGGTAAGTTGACAGATTTGGGTTTAAATTCTGTTCTTAGCCTCTTTTTTAAATTTTTTATTGATTTCTGAGAGGAAGAGAGAGGGAGAGAGAGAGAGAGAAACATCATTATGAGAGAGAATCAGTGATTGGCTGCCTTCTGCATGTTCCACATTGAGGGATCGAGCCCACAACCCCTGGCATGTACCCTAATCAGGAATCCAGCCATGACCTCCTGGTTCACACCATAGGTCCACATCCAATTCCTGTGCCATGCCGGCAAGGCTGATCTTAGTTTCTTTACAGCTGTGTGGACCTAGACAAGATACTCAGTATTTCTGGCTCTTAATTTCCTTAACTTCTAAAACGGGAATGCTCACGGTACTTATTTCAAATGTTTATTGTAAGGATTAAATAAAACAGTATCCCCGAAGTCCTTATCACATTGCTTAATGTGCAGTAAGTAATCCACACAAATTTGCCACTGTTGTGCTAACTATTTTAGAAACTCTTGACCTCTTGCTTCCCATTTCTGTGCATGTTGATTCCCACAAGCCATTGACCAAAGAGAGCTGAATTGCAGAAAATAAAATACAAGGTCTTTTTTGGGGGGTGGGTGGAGGGGTGAGCTGGTCTTGTGGGTATGGAGTAATGTTCTTGTGGATGGGTGAATTCCAGTCATAGTTATAAGTTTATTCTAAAGTCACGGAATTGGTTATATGGAGTTCCTGAGTCTTAATTAGAGGTATGAGGAAGGATGTGGATTTCATTGTGTACTTTTTATGGATGTATAAACTTCATTTGGTAAACTGAACATATCTTATTACAACATGATGAACTTAAGTGCACACACTTGTGTAACACCCAAATGATGCGTCAGATAAAACTCGAGAACAATGCTAGCACTGCACATTCCCTCTCATGCCTCTTCCAGTCACCCCTCCCCCCACCAAAGGTAACCATAGGGTGGTTTCTATTGCCCTAGATAAGCTTTTCCCTCTTTGAGCCTTATATAAAAAGAATCATTGAGCTTTTGAAATTCATTCAGACCACTGTGTAGAGCAGTAGTTTATTCCTTTTTATTGTTTGATATTCTATTATGTGAATCTACCACCACAATTTTATTTTCTAATGCATATGCATTTTTGCATTGTTTTCCATTTTGGAGTATGACAATAATGCTGATTTGAACATTTTTTAATATGTGATTTTCTCTTATATGGGCACGCATGCATTTCTGTTGGGAATATACCCGGGAGAGGAATTGCTGGGTCATAGGACATGTACCTATTCAGGTTTAATAGACATCATGAGGTTGTTTCTATAGTTGGGTTATCAATTTTTATTCCCACCAGCAAGATACAAGTTCCAGTTCTGCATATTCTCTAACACTGATTCACTCATTTATTATTTTTAAATTTTAGCGCTTTAATGAATTGGTGGAATTTTTTCACCACAGTTGAAATCAGCAAGTCTCTAAAACCTCATGATGCTGAGCATCATGTTATTTGCTTGTTATCATTTAGATTTCCTCTTTTGTGAACTATCTATTGAAGTCTTTTTAAAAACTTGGTTATCCTTTCTTATTAATGTAAAGTAGCTTTTTAAAAAGTTCTTAATACAAGTTCTTCATAAGATTTAGGTATGTATTGCAAATAAATTGCAAATATATATATTGCAAATATTTCTTGCAGTTTTTTCCCTCTTGTAGTGATACGTTTTGAAGAACAGAAGTTCTCACTTTTACTAAAGTTTGACTTATCAATATTTCCTTTCATGACAGTGTTCAATTGTTCTGTATTGTATGTCAAACAGTAGACACTCATGAAACAGCTATGGCTGTGGATGGGCGATGAAAAGGTTCAATTAAATGGAGAAAAGTGAGGACATGCTTTTGAAGCCATAGGGGAAGAACCACTCAAAGACCAGAGGGGTCATGGCTTGGGGTCAGGGAGTTTACATTAGTACAGGAAAACATTGTAAAGACTATGGAAGTATGGTGTAGGCAAAGGCATGATTACTCCTTTATTTTGCAGGGGGATGCATTTTGTAAGACTTTAACTTGAAGGCAAGACCCAGGATGGAGTCCGGAGTTCTGGCTTGATTTCTCTCTCTATTTTTTATACTGGTGCCCAAACTACAGCAAGATGGTGAAGTGCTGATGCAAAGCTTCTGATGTCTGGAAGGATGCAGATGGCATATAACCAAACCTAAATTGCTTTCAGGATTCAATGAGTTATCAGAGGCCATGCTTTATGCATTATATGCTTAGTAAATGCCTCTTCATGTCCTTGTACATTGTTCTATTAACAACAGGGGGATGACTTAGAATTATATTGGCTGAAAGGCAAGATAAGGTGTGTGTGTGTGTGTGTGTGTGTGTGTGTGTGTGTCTATGTATCTGTGTGTTCTGATTTGTTTTATTTTAAAGCTTGGGTCATGGTTTTTATTTTATTTTTTGAAATAACCTCATGTCTATTTAATTAGTGTTTTTATTTATTTAACTTTAAAGATGCTGTCTAGGTGCTTTAATATAAGTTATTTCATTTACTCCTTACAGTAAAGGGTATGTAGTTATCATTATATTGCAGATGGGGAGCTATATACTTGGGAGAAGAACAGAGAAATAAGAAATAAAAATAAGAGCAATAACAAATTAAGGAAAAAGCATTCCTGTTCTGTGATGACTATAATTCAAGGAATGAGTTTTATTTGATGATGAAATGATTTGGCCTGTAGGTGGCTCTATTTTCCTAAAGAACTTCAAGGATTCTCTTTGTGTGTTCTAGAACATTTATGTGTCACTGCTGTATGTTTGGTTTTCCCAGACTGACATTATGACTCCACCATAAATTAATAAGCAGTTTTGACTTTTTTATTCAGACAGAATTATGTACATGGGCTCACATTTCTACAGAAATGCTTTTGGTTTTGAACCACTATTTAAGAACCACTAAGAAATGTGAGAAGCCAGGGAAACCTTGTGTAGGTGGGTTACTTCACTAGGTTTCAAAATGATTTCATTTATTCACTTATTTCGTAAATAACTGTTGTGTTCCAGGCACATTATTAGAGGCTGTGAAAAATATTACTATGAACAGAAATATATTTTCTGACCTTTAGTATGATTTAAACAAGAGTTTGATTCTGGGTCAGGACACATGCCCAGGCTGTGGATTTGATCCCCTTTGGGTGGCATGCAGGAGGCAGCCAGTCAATGTTTCTCTCTCATTGATGTTTCCCTCTGTTCCTCTGCCTTCCCCCCTCTTTCAAATCAATAAAAACATGTTTTTTTTTTTTTTTTTTTTTACAAAAAAAACTCTCACTACAATATCTTGGGAGTCAGATCATATGACAACAAAGTCTGTATCTAACCAAAGTTGGGGAAAAAAGTCACGTCGTTGATGTGTGCTGGCTTTCTTTTTGCTTCATTTAGCAAAATTCTGAGAGTCAAAGTCAGGCTAGTCATTAGGAATTGTGCTGATGAAACCATTTTACAAGGGTGGGACCTCAGCCTTTATTGCGTCCCTCCCATTACATGTTGTTTAGAAATTGGGAGACAACGCCAAAGAGCAGACAAACAGTGTTATCTACCCACTTAAACCCATGGTTTCCAATTATCTCAAGGTAGACGCAATTAAATTAAGAGAAAGAGGGATGGGGAGGAAACTTTGGCTGAGATTACTGCATAAGAAACCAATAGGGGAAATGCCTAAAATAGTGATGAGAGAATATAACTACTGAAGCAACCAGAAGACCGGCCTGCAAAAACCTTATGACCCTTGATAATAAGGCTCCCAAACACATACAATCTGTGCATGGGATGGGGGCTAGTGAGGAAATAAAAGTCCTTGCAATGCACTCCATTTAAAAATGGTCATGCCGAAACCGGTTTGTCTCAGTGGTAGAGCGTCGGTCTGCGGACTGAAAGGTCCTGGGTTCGATTCCGGTCAGGGGCATGTACATTGGTTGCGGGCGCATCCCCGGTAGGGGATGTGCAGGAGGCAGCTGGTTGATGTTTCTCTCTCATCAACGTTTCTGGCTCTCTATCTCTCTCCCTTCCTCTCTGTAAAATATCAATAAAATATATTTTAAAAATGGTCACTTCAGTTAACAAAATATTAGATACTATTTTGTTGCCCATTCTTCCTTGGAAAACAGATCTTCATAATCACCAAGTTAGTATTTAGAATCCTGAAACTCATTTGACCTTTTCCTGCAACACCACATGCATAGCCAATCCGTGGCCCAGTACACGTCCCTGTTCGCTTCTGAGTCGTATGTCTGTCCTGCATCAAAGAGCCTTGTAAACACATGTAGATACTCTGCTTATAGCTATGATCCATCCACAACTGTTGCCTCTTCCACCAGCACCGCCAGCTTAAGTACTCAGAAAATTAACATTAGCGGTTCTGGTGTGGCACAAATTTCTGGGTAACATGTCTCAGGGTCACCTATTTTACTTGAGTTTTTTTTTCTCCTTCTCTCCTCCATTCTACTTTTTCCTTGTTGTTGTTACCATTATAACCATCATCATGAAAAAGAAGCATTTGTTCTTCAAGGAGTGAAACACTCATTAGACTATAGCGCAACCATTTATTTAAACATCTGTAAAATCTCTCAATTTTTTAAAGTCAGAGCTGATGTCAAAACTTTGCAGCATCCATTTTCCTGTAGTGCACAAAGTAAGTGCTCAGTGAGTATTAACTGACAATGCCCAAGTGAATAAATGAGTATATATATGAATGAATGTGTCTTTATATTTGCTAGGCACTATACAATAAATTGGAAATGTTCCAAGACCTCTAGGTTTTCATCTAAGAGAGACTACACTGAAATTTGGGTAACTGGATTAGACTAGAAGTTTCAGAAATGTGTCATCTATGTAAAGGCCTGTAAATGGTCAACCCTGTTTATATTTCAAATTGCCCAGAAATATTTGGGTTTGCTTCACTTCTAGGAAGGGCTCAGGTTTGGAGTGAGGTCACATTTTTATCAGCAACAGTTCACTTAATATTGCTTACACAAGCTTTCTAAAGCCATGACTAGAGCATATGTTTAGACTTTCCCAAGTGTTTGGGCTAAAGAAACCATCTATATGTTAGCACAGGGATTCTCAGTGGTGATTCAATTGGCTTCGAAGGCAAGAGGATCACATTGTATGGTTAAGTAACACTGAAACCTTCCCATGCCTCCACGTCATTTTATCTTTGTTCTCTTAGAAAAACTCAGAGTGGTACAAAACACATCTTTATTTTCACATTTCCAACATTACTTTCTGTGTGCACATGCACTGAAACCATCTGTCTACATTGTGGCAAAATCTGCCAGTTCCAGATTGGCCTCATTAGTCATTTGAGAACACATAAACAGAGGGATTATGGGAAAATAAATAGATCTTGGATAGATCATCCTGGTCTGAGAACAGTTTTTCTCATCATCAGCATCATTGCCAGACATAAAAGGCACAGGTTTACATCTTTATAACACTCGGAGGAGTTTTTACTCTGGAAAGTGGATAAAAATTTCTCAGTGACCCTCTTGATTCGTTACCATTTGACTGAGTCGCCTCAGCTACAAATCAAATGAGTAACGAGCCTCTTAAGGAGCTGGCAAGGTCTTTCAGAGTGAAATGAAATAAATGCTGTTCCAATAGAAAGGACTATATCTAAGGGGTGAGGTGAGAGACAGCAAGAGATCAAAAAAATTTGTTTGAAATATCATCAAAGATAGTGTCTTTCTAAGCTAGTCATGAGCTCACCTCCCCAGATGTTTGCGTAAGCTCCTAGCACCCATCTCTGGCAGTAGTTTAATTGTTGGATTGAAGTATAAGAAATATATATATATATATATATATATATATATATATATATATATTACAAGTGAATATCTATCACAATAGGAAGTCACTTTCTCTGTATTTTCCTGGGAACTAACAGAGCCCGCAGGACTAATAGATATCATTGGGGGAAATGCTCTAGTAAGTAGAGAGAAGATGTCTAAATAGGATAATATGAGGGTAAATTTTCTCCCCAGTCTCTAACAAATACAGCAACAACAACAACAAAACCTGTATCCCCTCACTGTTGCCTTGTCTTTCATTCCATTATTTGAGATTCAATTTCATCCTCAAGGCTTCATTAGTTAGAGTATACTAGATTCATTACAGTGTGCTTGAGCATCAGCGACTTAATGCAATACAGTTTATTTCTCATTCATGTTAATGTTCAATGGCAATCAGATGTTTCTCCTTCAAAAAAAAAATCTAAGTGGTCTATGTTTCGTCCATCATGTGACATTGCCATCTTCAGCACATGTTATTGCTGGGGTGGGGCAAAAACAGACCCTAGTGTCCATGCTGCACCTGGACATGCCATGAAACAAAGCACTTGGATTCAACCTACCTACAGGGAGTCCTGTTTTATGTCCAGAAATTGGAAATATGATTGGCAACCATCTAGTCTGTTTCTACCACAAAGACAGTTGAATTTATGGTAGATTGACAACATGGCCATAGTACGTTCTAGCTCTTTTCATTAAGAAACTAGAGGCCTGATGCATGAAATTCATGCAAGAGTAGGTCTTCCTTCCCCTGGCTGCTGGCACCACCTTCTCTTGCAGCCCCAGCTTTGTCTGAAAGGACATCTGGTCTAATTAGCATATGATGCTTTTATTATTATAGATGAAAGCAATAATGCTACTATCAGGCCAGCCTTGACATTGCTTTTACTAATACAGTGTAGTTGAAGTGACATTTGCCATTTTCAGAAATTCATTTTCTGGAGGCTTTAAAACCTCTATCTTTGCCTTCTTGGAACTTTCATGTATGGAAGCTAGTTCTTGTCTCCTGGATGAGAGGCCACATGTAAGAAAATTAAGGCACTTCAGCCAAAATCAAGTCACTCCAATAAGCATCAATTGTTACACATAAGTGAGGCCAACTTGGACATGGAGCCCAGTGAAGGCAGGTGTATGAGTAAGCCAGCTGAAATGAACAGAATTAGATAGCCAGAGAATAGAATTATGATAAATAATTATTATCATTTCAAGTCATTGAGTTTGGAGTAATTTGTTATGCAGCAATAGAAAACTGGTATAAGTTAAAACTTTTTCACACTGAAATGGGAGAAGGGGTGAGTTAGGGCTTTTTAAAAAACATCTTTATTGTTGAAAGCATTACAGGTGTCCCCCTTTTTCTTTTCTCATTGACATCCTCTTTCCACCCCCGTCCAGGCCTTCAGTGCACCATTGTATGTGTCCATGGATTATGCATATATGCATATAAATTTTTTGGTTAATATCTCCTTTCTCTCTCCTCCCGTCCCCCACACACACCCATTCCCCTTTCCCTCTGAGAATTCTCAGTCAGGGCTTTTAAAATCCTACTGCTAAGCTGAGCAAGGTTTAATAGGAATGTGACATTGGCTAGAATCCTAGAGGAAGAGGAGTGACAGGGTGTTAACAAGGGAAATAGGAAATTCCAATAGCAACTTCACCTAATTCTCAAATTGTTCCTGGTTTACAATTTGGAAATATGAATTAGAAAAACTTGAATAATAAAGATAGCATTTCTTGGCCCCCAAATTTTTTATTTTTGCCATGCTGGAATGTGTTCCTTTAAAAAATACCGTTTTTCTTTTTATACTTTTACTAGAGGCCCAGTGCAAGAAATTCATGCATGGTGGTGGCAGGGAATGGTTTGTCCCTCAGCCCAGCCTGCACCCTCTCCAATCTGGGACATCCCTCTCACAATCCAGGACTGTTGGCTCCCAACTGCTCACCTGATTTGCTGCTAACTGCTTCTGCCTGCTAGCCTGATCTCTCCCTAACACTCCCCTGCCAGCCTGATTGATGCCTAATGGTTCCCCTCCTGGCCTGATTGCCCCTAACTGTCCTCCCCTGCAGGCCGGGTCACTCCCAACTGCCCTCCCCTGCTGGCCCAGTCACCCCTAACTGCTCTCTCCCACTGGCCAGTCACCTCTAACTTTCCTCCCTTGCCAGCCTGGTCACCCCTAACTGCCTTCCCTTGCCAGCCCAATTGCCCCTAACTGCCCTCCTCTGCCAGCTTGATCATCCCTAACTGCTCTCTCCTGCTGACCTGGTCCCTTCCTACTGCCCTCCCCTGCTTGTCTATTTGCCCACAACTGCCCTCCCCTCCTGGCCATCTAGTGGTGACCATCTTGTGTCCACATAGGGCAGCCATCTTGTGTTTTGGAATGATGGTCAATTTGCATATTATATAGGATTTTTAAGTTGTTTTATTAATATTTATTATATTTCCCCCTACATTCTTAGTTTAAAAAATATATTTTATGCCTTTATGAGTTGAAATACTTCATTTTAAAATTTATTGTTTTATAATAAAACAATGAAAGGCTATAAACTTTTATGTATTACAACCCTTTTAATTTAAGGCTATCTGAATTTTGGTTATAGCTGGACAATTTTTATTTCACAGTTTACTTTTTCTTTAATAAAATTTAGACATATGTTTTAAAATTTGAGTGAATTTTTAACTTCTCTTTTGTTGTGAATTTTTAATTTTATTATGCTATTATCAGATACTGTAACTTGCAAGGTTTATGCCTTTTGAAATTTGGTGAAAATATTTTGTGAAATAGTTCACATTTAATTTTTTTTTGTGACCAAGTTAGGGTAAAAACAGATTTATACTTAGTTGACTTAAAAAGAGAAAGAAAACATATATTCAATAAATCATGTTTATTAGTGTTATCTTTATGATTTTTTATTCTTTATTTATTGATTTATGTGCAGGAATTTTAAAGTGTGTTTAGTTTACTATAGATTTGGAACATCTTAAAATTATATTTTAACATTTCTTTTTATATATCTAGACACTCTAGGTATAAATATTTATAAGTTCATGTTTCACAGTATTTTTGTCATCTTTAGGGATTGTAGCTTTCCTACTTTTAATTTGCCTAATTTGAAGGATTTTTGTTTGTTTGTTTGTTTTTAGAAATTTACTATTATTATGCCTATTTTTCTCTCATCACATTTTATTAGAAAATATTTTCAATCCATTTACTTTCAATCTTTCTAGGCTGAGACTTCTAAACAAGTCTCTTGAAATTATTCACAAATAACAATAAAATATCAACTTAGCTATCTCAGAATTTTAAGAGTTGGAAGATCTCAAACGTAATCCTAAAACATCCAGGATATATAGATAACTTCCCAGACATAATAAAAATTTAAAGGGCAGGAAGAAAAAGTTCTTTATTTCTTGAAATTCTAACAGTGCATTGAAATATAGATGTGTATTCATTACTGTCATTGTAAAACCTGAAAGTGTTAAAGGGTTAGAAGAAAACACATACTAAAGCACATTTTGTTCATTCAACTCAAACTCAAAACAACAGGCTTTACAAGAATGCTTTTAGAAGAAAATTCCTATTGTTTGAGTCTATGGGAACTTTATTTTGGTTATGAGGGAGAAGGAGAAAGCTTAATAACTTTGCGGTGACTTACCATTAGCAGCACTCTACCGCAGAGCCAGCCAAAGCCAGCCAAATTGCTCCCCTACCAGCTTCTATTTTGTTTTGTTAAAGTGCAACTCAGTAACCATGGGTGCAGTCAGGCAGTGGACAGGGCTGAGAGAGTATTGTCCCTGTACAATGTCACATCCATAAAATTTGGCCATCACTACAATTTTAAATAATCAAATAATAATGATGGCAGTGCTTAATTTGAATAAAATTTCAGATCTATTTCTGGATTCCAGTTTCCTTCGCACAGTGGTGATTCAACCCTGGTTAGGCTGAAATCCAATATTGATTTTAACTCTTTGTGTTTGGTACTCAGCCAAAAAGTATATTCAACACACCTCCGCTGTGTGTGTGAGTAGGGGAGGGAGCGGGAAAAGGGGGATTTGGGGAATGGCTTGCAACAACAAGCATTTGTCTCATGGTAAATGTTGGCAATGACAAGTTAAAGGGTTGTGGTTTTGGATTTACCTAACTCCAACCTGGGAGCCAGGTTGAAGGAGTAGCTCTGATAGGAGTAGCTTCTTATTCCTTGTCCTCATAATCCTGAGGACTACAGTTCAAGATCAAGGTGCTGGTAGGTGGATTTCTTCTGTGTCCAAAGGGGCCGTGTTCCCCCCGGGTGAGCCGTGTGCCCCAGGGGGGCTGTGTGCCCTGGGTGAGCCGTGTGCCCCAGGGGGACTGTGTGTCTGTCCCTGGAGAGCCATGTGCCCCTGGGGAGACATATGCTCCAGGAGAGCCGTGTTCCCCGGGGAAGCGGTGGGAGCCGGTGGCAGGGGGTAGGGGGAGTAGGGGGGGCGGTGTGAACCAGAGGAGGACTGGATTCTATCCATGTGGTCCTGAGATAGTCACCATAAAACAAGCAGACTGTCAAATGAGGAGCAGATTCTATTCCTGTGGTCCTGAGATAGTCACCATAAAATAAGCAGACTGTCAAATGACAGCGGGGAGGGGAAGGAGACCTGGGGGAGATAAGAGATAAAGCGAAGGACTGGTATGCATGCATATAAGTACAACCAAGGAACACAGAACTCTGGGGAAGGAGGGCATGTATGGGAGGTGGGGGAGGAGGCAATGGTAAGCTATGTACACATATAATACCTTAATAAATTTTTTAAAAAATGAAAAAAAATAAAAAATATATTATGTTAGTAATCTGTGGTGTGTGTGTGTGTGTGTGTGTGTGTGTGTGAAGAGAGAGAGGGAGAGAGAGAGAGAGAGAGAGAGAGAGAGAGAGAGAGAGAATTGGAATGAGGGGGGGGAGAGATTCAATGAGAAAATAAATTAGATAAGTTTCCTAACTGTTAAGGTAGATTTATTCATTTATTTTTTAAGTGTTGCAGGCAAATGCCTATCATTATGTTATTTAGGGTTATTGATTATATTTAAAAGTGTGATTTAACTATATAATTTTAAAACCTCATTATTTACAATATACCACAGAAATAAAAATCACAGAAATTATACCTGTTTAAACTTTTAGTTTAAAAATATTGAGACATCAACCTAAATTTTCTGCAGTTTAGAGAGAATACAAGTAAAACATTTCAAAGACCATCAGCATAATTCAGAGGTAGAAGGAAGCAAAGATGGCATTTGAAGCTAGATTTTAACTCCTGGTTGCAAAATTTTGTATCTGTAATAATTCAATGGAAGGATTATCAAATGGCAGTAGGAAACACCTTGCTTTTTAACTATTTATTTACTCTTTGTCACCAATGTACATAGAACTTCCAGAGAGACAGGAATGAAACTGACATGAACAGAGAAAAAACTTTCAAACATGTAGAGCCAGAAGCCAAATATGGAAGGTTCTTCTGAATCTTCCATATTCAAAGATACTGGATAGAGCTTCCTCCATCCCCCCCCCCCCCAACTTGGCAACATAGTTAAGTGTTACATAAGATTACTAATAATGGGTTGTGAAACTGAAAAAAAAAACTTTTCTAAACAATAAACTATAAATTATACAAATTTTGATCAACCCTGTAAGACTGATTTGACTTTCTCTTCTCTGTAGACAATATTTCCAAACTGTTGTCAAATGAAGAGTCAATCAAGACTCTGCAGATAACATATGTAGGAAAATAAGTATTATAGGGGTGTGAAAGGCAGTTATTCATGAAAGTATCACTTTATTTTTCTCTATTTTGTACTGTCTGTGGTATTGTCATCTTTTTAAAATTAGTTATTTCTTGCTAATCATCATTTTTCTCTTGTATGTCTAATTTTGTGTTTATAATTTTTGAATTCCTTTTTATTTTAAAGGACCACCAATTTGTATATGTTTCAGTTCTCATAAAACCTAAATTTATCTCTGGCCTTAGATATGATTTGGTGCAATGTTCTTATTATATAAATGAGATGAGAGGACTAGATTGTTGGGTTTTCTTTTTTCTTTTTTTTACTTCTTGGAATCACATAATCAGGGCAGGATTGTGTCCACAATCCAGACCTCTGAGCAGTGGGTCAAATCTCTCACCATTAAATTAATTGGTGAGGGAATAACTTAAATTTTTTCTGTACCCGAACCTACACTCAGAGTTTTAGCTGAGAAATGGGATTGTAGAGATAAACTCTAGGATTCAAAGGCTGCTATGGATAGATTGTGCAGGAAAAAAAAATGTAAGCAGTTGTGTATGGATTTCTTTGAGGATAAAGGTAGTATTTGTCAAAGTGGCTAGAAATGAAGAGGGACCACTTTAGGGTTCTGTCTATTCTTACCAACCAGAAAGTCCCAGAAATCATGGCCCTTTAAAAAAAACCATTTATCTTTATTGTTGTATTACATATGTCCCCCTTGTGTCTCTCCTCGCCCTCCCCACTCCCCCCTGCATTGACCCCTTATACCTGGCACCTGCCCCTCCCAGGCCTTTACCACACTATTTTGTTTCCATGGGCTATGCATATATGAGTATAAGACCCCCGGTTAAATTTGGAGTTGCAAACTCAAGCCATGTTCAACAGCATTGGTCAATAAAGAGGAAAGAACCAGACAATGTGAGACTCACATGATTAAAATGACATGATCTGTCTTCATGTTTTCTACGGCTGGATCCCCTCTGAATAGCACACAGGGGATGTTTCAGGGGCTTGGAGAGCCAGAGGGAATTTCCTTAACTCAGTTCTGTCACAGAAATCCCGCCATGGGAACCCCCTTTAATTGTATTCTGTAACTGTCTCTGCACAATTAAAATGAATGTGTATTTGGAGACCTCCAATTACTAACATCGTGCAGAGGGCCAATAAAATATAGACTTGGTTTCTAACAAGGCGGAAACTTCAAATTTGAAAAGCAAATAAATGAGACTTTCTCATACTGATGAAGCCTGACTGGACCCTGATGGGATTTAAACCCATATGCAGAGGTGATTTACTGAGAAGGCTTACAGTAGCAGGTCCAGGGATATTAGGCTGCCATTAGAGACATGCTTTCCAGTCTAAGCAGAGTCATTATAGCAAGGGTACTATACAGCCTTCTCAAATTTCAAAGGCCAATTGAAAGCACATTTCAATGGTAGGTCAGAAGCAGCCCCTGATGGAGGCGGGGCTGTCTGAGCATTGTCTTTGAACTCAGGGAACGAAGGGGGTGTTTTTGTTGCTTTCAAGGCAACTGGTCCCTCCAACCATCTCCATGTATCCAGTGTTCTCTAAGCCCCCAGAAGCCTCCTCTTCCATCCTCGGCTCCAGGTTTTATAAGAACTCCTGCCATTGTTCTAACTCCTAGAGTCCTCTGTCTTTTGCGTGGACAATAGAATAGTGGGAAGGTAAAGCAAGTCCTAGTGGAGGTGTTTAAAAATTATATTCATGAAGAATTATACTGTGAAGTGGAGGCTACACACTGGCTGATTGTGGGTGAATCTGGATGGTAGAGGTATTGTTGTGCTTGAATATGATTTTTTAAAAAAGAAAACTGTGACTCACTATTTAAGGATCTTAAATTTGACTTGAAAACATGGATTTTCAGTTTCTCCAGAAATATTTAGCAAAACTGGGTCTTGTTCTTGCAAGGCGACCATGAGATTCTGCTGGACCCCTGGGTCGTAGCTTGGACCTGTTACTCTGGCTCCTCAGAGCTGCAGTTGCTAATTCAGGTCAGACTTGCAAGAGCCCAGTGAAGGGGAAAGGAAGGGGAACTTGGGGAAGCTGAGAAAGTGATCACAAGACTGTTGTGACTCTTTGAAGGAAAGAAGGAAGGAAGGAAGGGAGGGAGGGAAGAAGAAAGGAAGGCTGATTAGATTAGGAAGAGCCTAAAATAAAAATGTAGTTGTCAGAAATTTCAGCAATGCTGATGGGAACTCAGGAATTTCAGGAAAGGGACTTCTTTGGTTTCCCTGAAGTCAGCCAAGGCCTCTGAAGGATTTCTGAGCTTAACTCTGCTGTCTCAGGACTCTGAGAGGGGTATTCTCATAGCTCCTATACCTTCCTTACTCCAGTCTTCCCACTGCTTATTGTTGTAAGGAAAGTTTGATTAGGATTCTGTCAGTTTCATTTTCCCGTGCCCATCTGTTTCCTTATTCCCCAGGCCAGTGGTCAGCAAACTCATTAGTCAACTGAGCCAAATATCAACAGTACAACAATTGAAATTTCTTTTGAGAGCCAAATTTTTTAAAGTGAAACTTCTTCTAACACCACTTCTTCAAAATAGACTCACCCAGGCTGTGGTATTTTGTGGGAAAGCCACACTCAACAGGCCAAAGAGTCGCATGTGGCTCAAGAGCCGCAGTTTGCTGACCATGGTCCCAGGCCATTCACGGCATTGCATTTGGCTTCTTTTGTTTCAAGCCTGAGGATTTTAAGGCCAGGTTAAGTATGTGCTTTTGTCCTATAATGAAAAACAAGAACAGGGACAATAAAGCAACAATGAACCTTCAAACATAAATTTAGAGGTAATATTTATATTGTAATGAAAACTAATGCTATTATGGTCATTGACAGATTTAGACTCATTCATTTATTCGTTCAGTTTAAAAAATAAATTTCTTTATTGATTTCAGAGAGGATGGGAGAAGGAAAGATAGAAACATCAATGATGAGAGAGAATCTTTGATTGGCTGCCTCCTGCACAACCCCCACTGGGGATTGAGCCTGAAGACCAGGCATGTGCCCTTGGCTGGCATTAAACCTGGGACCCTTCAGTCCACAGGCCGATGCTCCATCCACTGAGCCAAGCCGGTTAGGGGAATTCCTTCAGTTTTTCATTCATTCAACAAATACCAAATATGTACCATGCATGAGGCACATAGTACACACACACACACACACACACACACACACACACACACACAAGGGCTCTCAAGTTACTCCAGGTGTTTGTCTATCTTGTCTCCATTAAAACACAATCATATTATTTTATAATACTATCTATGATGTATTTGATATGTTAGTAATCTTTTCTCAGTTTCCTCATTTGTAATTTTGGGCCATTAATATCAGCCTTGTAAGGAATGGACAGATAATATATGTGCAGCATCACACATAGCATATAGCACATAGCAGGAATTAACAAAAGTTGATTCCTGCTCAGCTGGCGTGGCTCCATGGTTGAGTGTCGACCCATGAACCAGGAGGTCACTGGATCAATTCCCAGTCAAGGCAAATGTCCGAGTTACAGGCTTGATCCCTGGGGGGTGTGGGGGGGTGGCGGGGGGCACACATGAATGAGGCAGCCAATCAATAATGTTTCTCACTCACTGATTTTTCTATCTCTTCCTCTCCCTTCTTCTCTCCCCCACAAAAAATAAACATGTATGTAAAAAAGTTAATTTCCTTTCATTCCTTTGACCTTCACCACTTAAATACAAAGGTATTATATTTTGTTATACTGAAGAAAGTTTTGGTGCCTAAGTTAATTTATACAAATAATCAAAATTGGCCTTTGACTCAAGATTCAGTGGTATCTTTCAAACAGATTCATCTTTTTAAAAATATTCAATGTGAAGGTATATGGTATCAGGCATAGTGATTGATACAATGTCACTTAGTAATTATCAACAAAATTCAATGAAGGTTTTAGCAAACAGGTGAGGATTGGGGGATAATAAGCCTAGTTTTTTTTCAACATGTTTATTATTTCTATCAAATCATTTTTTGTTATACAAATAGTCACAGCACTACACACTAATATAAAATCCTATTTTATGAAGACTGAAAAGTTAATATTCATAAATATTAATAAATAATAGTTAGATATATATTTTTGCCATTTCTGTGATATCTGGGTCTACGTTTTATAGTACTGCTAAGGGATGAAAATTTTCACAACAATCCCATGATCTGAAAATGCAGAATAGCACCCATGAATTGCTACTTGTTATTTTTGTATTATTACAGACAAATGGAACAAATAAGCAATAATTGGAGAGTTTGGAGTCACACTTTATTCACTAGTGGGCTTAAAGAAAATGAATTCAAATTCTAAGCTACAAGCAGAACTTTTTATTAAAGAGCCAGCCCTCTGTGCACTTAGTGGTTATCTCGCTGCTGGCCTTGAAAACAACACAATTCTATCCAATTAAAAAATGCACCTGGCATGGCATTGAGAGTATGGGCCTATCTAGTCTCTGGCCTAGAAGGTCAGACAGCTAAGTTTATCTTCCTCACTTTTCAAGCAGGCTAAAGCAGGCTAGAAAGCAAACTTATTTTTTTTTTTTAGAATAAGAGGCCGCCTAAAAATACAACAGAGAATTCCAAACAGTAGTTTTACAAAATAGGGGTTAGCCTTCTCAGTATAGTTACACATATAGTAATATTCTGTTTTACTCTAAATAAAGCAAGAATTATTTAGTTTTGAAGAAGGATATACTTTTATATTTATATCCAAATAGGCAAAAAGATGGAACAGCTGTCTCATTAAATTACTTTCTTCTCAGTGATTTACTGTATTAATCATGACTCTTTCAATATCTCCTTTTATGTTCCAAAAGCATATAACCTTCTGTATTGAATGTTCCCTTATGTTACACTTTATTTGACTAAGTTAATGAATTACAAATGAAGTTCACAAAATAATTTATTGCCTGCCCCCAATGAATATTACTTTATTTCAGATTGACATACGCTAATTAATATTCCATTTCCTCTGTGGGAGTCTGAGGACTCATTGCTTCTCCATTGCATTAAATTTTAGTATAAAGAATAATGGCTCGCATTATAAGACTTTGAAGGTTTCTTCAACTTGTTCTTGATTCTAGTGTTAGTTTTTCAGTTTAAATTATGGGTGGTTTAAGCCTTATTTTTCATCACTACAGAAATCAAGAACTTGTAAGCTGATTGACTTGGAAAGTATAGAGTTCAAAACATACTAAGGATATACATTTGCCCTTGACTAGGAAGCCCAAAGTTGAAGAAATATTAAAAAGAGATAGGATCAACAAAAGGGACATGGACCATGTCTATATATCAATAATATACAGTCAATTTCATCAATACTTTGAGTCAAGCCAGATGATTGATTGATGAACTAAATAAGATGTTTTAGTTTAATAAAAACAAAGTTTAACTTGGGATATGTGGAGACAATTCAAGATGATTATATTTATAGAATAAACAGAGCAGTGTGAATATATATATTGTGTGAATATATATATTGTGTGAATATATATATTGTGTGAATATATATATATATATATATATATATATATATATATATATATAGATATAGTGTGTGTGTGTGTGTGGTTCAGTGGGAAGAAGATGAGGTATTTGCAATTCAGTACAGTTTAACAAATTTTTCTTGAACCCCATTGTATTCTAGACCCTTTGCTAGTCACTGGTCACTGGAGTTGAATTATATTTAAATTAAATATACAACTTATGACTAAATTTTTAAGTGTCAAACAATTTAATTTTATTTGAAGAGAGCAGGGGATTCTGTCACCTGGGACAAAGATGTCAAGTATGGAGTCACCCTAAGATCCACTTTATTCCATTTGGATTCATGGCTGTCCTCACATGATCCTGACACCCTGAGCAATTAGAACTCATTACATCAATTCTTCCTCCCTGTTGAAAGAAATACTGGTCTGAGTGTATTCTTGCTGGATAGCCCATGTGAGGTGACATTGTGTAGAATAATTTATTATTCTAGAATGACGACAATAGTTAAATACATAATCAAACATCAGTGAAACCACATTTAAAAAAGAAGCTGGACTTTGCTCCTTTTCTGTTTCCAAACATTAAGACCATTTAATGGTCTGCAGTCTAAACATGCACATCAAAATCGACTTGTTTCTCCCCTCAAGGCATCATGGTAATCTGATCTTTTCTGAGAACCTTTTTCATTCAGCATTTTCTATAGAGACCCCTGCCATGTAAAAACAACATTCGTTGCCGCTGTTGAGACCTAGGCAGAGAAATAGACAATTTGAGGCAATGCATACCCCGTTCTGAATCCTCTATTCTACACTATACAAGAGTTATTTATTTTTCTCCTTGTACACTCTACTCTCTTCATATGCTAATTAGAGACAGGGATATTAATTCCACTCTGGATTTACAGAGATGATTCAATCATGACTGCTGCTCTATAAGACCTTACAATATGATGTGTGCTGGAGATCTGCAAACAATAAAACGACACAGTAGAATGGAAATACATGTCCTAGGAGAGGTACGCAGTGATTGGAGAGTGATGAATTTCCTCAGAGGGATAACAGGTAGTATGTGAGTTTCTTTTGAAGGATGGTAGAGTTTCTTCTTTATTCTCTGCGGTTTTGTGTGTAATGCAGGTGTGGAGGGCATCGGCCAGGTGGAAGACTTTTCCGGTGGTGGGTTGAACTAAAGTTTTCAGGTGGAAGAAGTTACTGAGGACATTTTTCAGAAGTCACAGATGGCTGAAGTATAGGAAACAGCAGAGGATTTAGCTGGGGATGAGGCTAGCAGGGCATATTGGGACCACATTGTGATGGATTTTTCTTGGAGTTCGTGAAAAAAAAAGCTTCTGCCCTGGTAGCAACCTGAAAGTTAAAATAGATTGAACGAGAGGCAGGAAAACCATGGTGTTAATCCTTGCAAGAGGTGATGAGGGTTTTAATAATGGAGGATAAATGAAAGCACGAAGAGAGATCTGGGAACCAACGGGGGGCATATGTGTTATAAAGCAATGTTTTCCAGAAATAGTAAAAAATTTAGCTCTGCCAGTGTGGCTTAGGAACCAAGAGGTCACCGGTTCGATTCCTGGTCAGGGAACATGCCTGGGTGGAGGTGCGTGCAGGAGGCAGTCCATAGATGATGTTCCTCTCTCATCGATGTTTCTATCTCTCTATCCCTCCTTCCCTTCTTCTCTCTGTGAAAATACATTTAAAAAATAGATTATCCAGTTCTGAGATGGAATCCCTTTCCTTAAGCCTCCACCTGTGACAATGTTAGCTTATGAATTATTCTATTCTCTCCTTATGTACAGATTATAGCAATATATTGTTCTGTTTAAATATGTATTGGTTGGGACACATGCTTGCAAATAACAGTTATCTGTGGCTAGCTTAATTGTGTAAGAAGGAAGTTATTCATGGCTGTTGAGAAGTACAGAGACGGGGGTCTCTGAGGCAATGAAATGCAGCGTAGTGAAGAACCCTGTGGCGGGATCCCCTCGGGGTCACTGCAGCCCAGTTCCTGTCACCCAGGCAGAAGGTGAGACAGCCAACCAACTGCCATTTCTGAAGAACTAAATGTTTCTACTCCACCTTTGCTTTAAAGATCAGGTTCCCTGAACGAAGTTTCTGTACATAATCATTCCAAATTCAAGTCTCATATGATTGTAACTGATTGGAAGGATATAAATCACATGCTTGCACTTGCCCAGAAACATTTTCCCCCCTAAATTTTAACCCAAAAGAGAAGGATTCATAATGTAGGAAATGATTAAAATGTGAGGAGGCTGCTCAAAATATATTAATACTATTGTATATTAGTAATCCATAAATGCAATATTATTATATGTCAGTAATTCACAAGTGAAGCATACATATTACACACACCAGGATTTATCACTGTGAGGCTCTGTTTTACTTTTGAAAAAATCTAAGTGGCTTTCTTATGCATATCTAATTAAATGCAGTATTGCTCCTATATATTACTATTCAAATTTTGCTAGATCAGACTGTGATAAAAAAAAGAGACCCCCTTCAAATCTCAGTGTCTTAAAATGACCAAGTCTTCTTTATTAGTCATATGACATAATCTTTGTGGGTCATCTATAATTCTATTACCATTTACTTTGAGATTATTGATTCTACTTTATATATTTTTTCCATTGTTTAATCCACACAAAGGGGCTGCCAGTACTTTGGACATCCTGTTTCCGTGGAAAAAGGGAAAGAGAGAGAGACGGGGGTGTGAGGGAGAAAGGATAAAAACAGAATTACATAATCTCTCTAAAAGTTTCTGCTTGGATTTGGCATATATCACTGCTAATTTTATTGGTCAAAAAAAAAGTGTAATTGTTAAGCCTCATACCATTTAGGTAGGAAAACGTACCGTATTTGCCGGCGTATAAGACGATTTTTTGGCCCTGAAAAATATGCCTCCAAGTGGGGGGTAGTCTTATACTGCGAGTATATAACAAACTCTGTATTTTGAGTGGAAATGTTAGGGGGTCGTCTTATACGCCCAGTCTCTTATACGCCGGCAAATACGATATTTTTCAGGGCCAGAAAATCGTCTTATACGCCGGCAAATACAGTAGTACTCTTATAGAAAGGACAGGAAATAATTGTCAGTAATAGCATGCTATTTCAATATTCCTTCATCATCTCAAATAGTTGTTCCTAACCTTACTTAAAAAAAACACACTGACCTTTCCCTAACTGGTTTGGCTCAGTGTATAGAGCTCAGGCCTGTGGACTGAAGGGTCCCTAGTTCAATTCCAGTCAAGGGCATGTACCTTGGTTGCAGGCACATCCCCAGTAGGGAGTGTGTAGGAGGCAGCTGTTTGATGTTTTTGTCTCATCAATGTTTCTCTCTATCCCTCTCCCTTCCTCTCTGTAAAAAATCAATTAAATATATTAAACACACACACACACACACACACACACACACACACACACACCAAGCAAACCATAAAAACACTGACCTTAACTATAAGGAATACCCACCAGGTTTGTGTCCAATCACCTGGCCCAATTTGGATATTGTAATAATCTCTCTCTCTCTCTCTCTCTCTCTCTCTCTCTCTCTCAAAATAATCTCTAATTTGGATTTTGATGTGAATCTCTTTGAGAGCTATGGACAAAATTATTTTTCTTATCCTATTTTTGTGGGCTACATATAAAGGCAGACTGGGTAGTTCCATTAGGGCAGGGAAAAATGAGGAAAAATACAGGAGTCACTGTTCTATAGCAATTGTCTACTCAGTATCATTCTCACAAGCCTTATAAAATCATTCAGAAGGGATTGATCAACAAGCAATGTCAAACTTTTTTTGAGATCTTTGGTGTCATTTGAAAAACAAATTACTTCAAGTAGAAACTACATAGAAGTATTAATAGTCAAAATAATTTAATTATAATACCGTAGCTTTAAACTCTTGAGTGTTTACTGTTCCAGATACTGTCTTTAATTTCATCTCAACTTTATTACGAGGAAACTAAAGTTTAGCCAATGTTATGAAGCTAGGAGGTGAAGAACAAGGACATGAACTCAGCTCTATTTGGCTTAGGAGGTCATTTTCTAATCATTAAATTTCTAATCACAAAATCCTTATTTTATCATACTTTTTTCAAAGTGGTTGCACCATTTTATATTCCCACCAGCAGTGTATAAGGATTCTAATTTCTTCACTTCTTTACCAATACTTATTATCTGACTTTTTTTATTTTAGTTACTCAAGTGGATTTAAAGTGGTAGTGGTATCTCATTGTGGTTTTGATTTGCTCTTCCCTGATGAGTAATAATATCAGACATCTCCTCATGTGCCTATTGACCATTTATATATCTTCGTTGGGGAAATGTCTGTTCATATCCTTTGCCCATTTTTTTAAATTTATTTTTTATTTTAAAAAATATATTTTATTGATATTTTACAGAGAGGAAGGGAAAGAGATAGTGAGCTAGAAACGTCGATGAGAGAGAAACATCGACCAGCTGCCTCCTGCACACCCCCCACCGGGAATGTGCCCGCAATCAGTGTACATGCCCTTGACCGGAATCGAACCCGGGACCTTCCAGTCCGCAGACCGACGCTCTACCACTGAGCCAAACCGGTTTAGGCCTTTGCCCATTTTTTAATCTGGAATGTCTTTTTAGTAATGAGTTGTAGTAGTCCTTCCTGTAATTCTAGATACAATCCCCTTATTATATTCAATTTACAAATAGTACATTTAAAATCTAAATTAAAAAATGTTATGAAATGAAGTGATTAATGAAGAGTTCTGCTTGGTTGGAGTGTAACTCATCTGATGGGGATCTTCTGGACCCATGCTAATGGCTGAAATTCCTATATTCTGCATCAGCAGGTCTTCGGGTCTTACTTTAAAATGGTCATCCATAGATACAGCCAAACATGAAAATTCTGCCTCGTTCTGGGAGGGCCTGCAGGTTGAGAATAGGACAGTCTCAGAACCATAGCTACACTCTCACCCCAAATGCTCTCTGTTCTGGAGAAGTGCACAGGGAACATCTATTTGGCAGTGAGTGATCTGGGGCTCCTGCTTTGTTCAAATTGAGACTTAGTGAGCCAGCGCTGGCAGGAGATGAGTAAATCACTTTGCATACAGATGCTTTTGTAGAATCATTTGTATCTGTAACACTCAGGCTTATGGTGATTCAATAGAAAATGGAATCCTGGGGATTCTGCTTAATATGTGTTCAAAGCCAAGGAGAAACGCCTCCAGGAAAGACTTACCTTTCTCTAAGTTACCTGATCCTGAGACCCAAAATAGGAGACCTCAAGAGCCAGGAAGAGATCATAAAAAGGCATGTGAACAAGCTTGGTTGGCCTTCTTTCATATTTCTTAGTTGGCTGCTTTGTTTAAGTCAGTCAAATTTCCTTATAAGCTCAGTTATGATTTATATTACTTGTCTGTTTATCCAGACATATTAACTTGGAACTCTGTTCAAGCCTGGGAGGGAATGAATGGGTGAGGACCCCCCCGCCGCAACTATATTGAGATATAATTGAACAATAAAGTTGTAATATATTTAAAGTGTACAGGGTGATGATTTGATATTTGCACATTGTGAAATGATCCTAACAACCAAGTTAACATATCACTTACATAGTTACTGTTTTTGGTTGCTGTTGGTGAGGATGCTTCTTACTCACTTAGAAACATTCAAGTAATAAAACACAGTATTAGCAACTATAGTCACTAAATTATAGATTAGATCCTCAGAACTTATTCACCTTATAACTTTGACCATTCTCTCCTCATTTCCAGCACCACTCAGCCCCTAGCAATCACCATTATACTCTCTCTTTCTGTGAATTCAACTTTTTTAAAAATTTGTTTCACATGTAAGCAATGCCATATAGTATTTGTCTTTGCTTTATTTTACTTAGCATAATGCCTACCAGTTTCTTCCATATTGTTGCTAATGGCAGAATTTTCTATATAACTATGTATTTTATATATAATTTTATATATAATTAAAAAATTTTTTTCTCATCTATCAATGGAATGGGAAAGTTCAGATATCTCTTCAAGATAATGGTTTGTTTGAATAATGTCCAGAAGTGGATTGCTGGTTCATATGGTAGTTTTATTTTTATGTTTTTTAGGAACCTCCATACTGTTTTCTATAAAGTAGGGGTTCCTTTTGATTAGCTGCCATAGAGTCAGTGAGATCAGACAAAAGCTAACTAAATTTTATTAAGAAAAAAAGTCTGGAGTCAATCTCAGCTCTGTGTGTGTGTGTGTGTGTGTGTGTGTGTGTGTGTGTGTGTACGTGTGTGTGTGGTGTGCTTGAGAGACAGGGAATTCTGTGACATTTTGAAGACATAGATTGATAGCTGGTCTCTGGGGCTACTTAGTTTATTTGGTTGGACACCAGTAGCCTTAATTTAATTCCCTCTGTCAGCATATAGCTAGACTCTGACATAACCATAGCCTCTAGGGTATTTTAGGGATTTCCAAAGCAAAATATTGAGATACATTTCTTCTTTGGGTTAAGTCCTGGTTTCTGCCTACATGTGCTAGAAATAAAAAGAGGCAATCAACTTCAACCCACAGCAAAGTGCATTTATAGCCTCTAAATACTTGACAGAGCAGGTAGGAAGAAGGTGAAACATGGATCCAGTGTTTGGGACCCAGATGTTGGGTTGTCGGTTGACAGCTCGGTGAGAATGAGCTCTGCCAGCCAAGACAGGATGCAATTGATTGAATCGATTCCAAGTTCTGGTCTGGGGGGGAAGTACTTTCTTTTTTGGTTCTTTAGACTCTTCACAGATGGCCTGAAGCTTTATGCACATAACTAGAGGCCTGATGCACAAAAATTCATGCAGGGGTAGACCTTCCTTCCCCCAGCTGCCGGCACCAGCTTCCCTGTGGCCTGGCTTCACCTGGAAGGATGTCCATAATGACATCCGGAAGGATTCTGGTCTAATTAACATATTACCCTTTTATTATTGTAGATATGTACATAACTTTAGGAAGTGAGAAATTAGGCATAATTTTCTGCATCATATTCCATGGCAATGTTTTTTTCTCTCCTTTGAACACCATTAACTTTTATTGTTTAAGTATCTCCTTTATATGTAGTTTAAAAAATCAAATTAGTGCTGAAAAAGGGTACCCATAGAAATTGACATCAATATCCCCTTTCCGCCTCTCTCCCCATTTCAAATATTTTTACTGTTTCCCTTTCTATCTATAATTAACTTGCTAAGTAACTTTTGGAATTTTAGTTTTAGAAATTATCAACTGGTTTCTTACCACAGAAAATGAGAATTTAGCTTTATTTCCTCCCCCTGCAGTTCTTATACATGTATTTTTCTGCCTTTTCATCTACCTGCCTCTCAATATATTTATGTTTTATTTTAGTCAATTCAAAAGTTAATGTTAGATTTCTGGACATAAAAATAATATTTACACTGAGTTTAGATTTAATATCCTCTGTGTGTTCCATAATGTGTACATACATTTAGGAAGTGAGAAATTAGGCATACTTTTCTTCATTATATTCCATGGCAGTGTTTGTTTTTTCCTTTGAAAACCTTTTTGTTTTTTCTTAAGTTTTTTTTGTTTTTGTTTTGTTTTTGTGTGTGTGTGTGTGTGTGTGTGTGTGTGTGTCTTTTCTATATACTCAGCACAATGCAAACTCAAATTCAACTCTGAGTGTTGTATCAATTTCTATCCTGAGTGGAATTTCTCCCAGAGAATTCTCTCTGCTTCAGTCTTCACTGGTCACCCTTCTGTCCACGTTACAGCTCTCTTCACGTACATTGTCCTCATCTCATTCGTATGTCGGATCTGCTTTTTCCTATAGTGGTCTTTATCCTTAAGTGATTCTTTATCCCTAAATTGATCACTCCCAGGATGTGTATGGGACTCAAATCTCAGGCTCACCAGGTTGACTCCAGTATTAGAAAAGCCCATTTGTGTATTAGGTGAATCTCTAGATTCTCCTAAGAATTGTTTGATAGGGTTCACTTAATCTTCCTCCTCTGCTCACAAATGTGCCCCATGTTCTCAAGTAGAGTCTCTATCTTTTATTGAGATGAAACCTCAAAAGTTTGGCCAGTCCCCAGCTGTTGGCAGTTAGGGACAAGATCTAGATATCTGTTCTTCAAATTGACTTTCTATCAACTCTCCTTGTTATGACCCCTTCTGTAGTCTTACTTTCTGAACCACTAGTTCCTGGTCTTTATGGAATTCAGGTAATTCAAGCTGGATCATGGCGTTTCTCTGTTCTATATTGATATCTGATCTTCTTGGATTCACTAAGGTATTTGCTCCTAATCTATTTTTTAGCTTCCAATATTTTGTTTTCATCTTCTTCCCTCCTATTTCTCCTCATCCCTCTGGATTTATATGTAAAAAACATTTTAGTGTCATTTCATGGGGTTTTGGAAGACTGCAAAAGTCGATAAGTATATTCAGCTTTCCTTCTTTTCCTAGAAGTTCACCATATGTACATATTTTAAATGTACTCATTTTCAATCAGTACAATTTAAACAAAATATTTAGATCTCTTCTCTCTCTTCATACAACAAACTTCAAACCTGAACTGATGCATAACCTCAAAGGAAATTCTCTCTTAAGATGCTTGTTATACTTGAAATACTTATTGTGCCAATATAAGATAGTAATCATTTCAAACTATGTGTCTTTAATTATCAGGGTTATTAAATGACCTCCTAAAATAATCACAATGGGGAGGCATTACAAAATGTCCTGCCAAGGGCATGCTGGATCTTTTAAAAGGGATTTTCCTGTATCCCTTGAAGAAAATAGGTGTCATATGTTATGTATTATATGGTGCTGAAGATGTGGAATGTATTGTTCAGTGAGAGAATAAGTACCATATCACTGGGAATGCTTAAAGAGAGGCTAAGTATGTGTTTATCAGGGATTTCAATGTTTTCATGGAGTAATTAAGGTATAAGGATCCCTCATAGTCTCTATGCAGCTATGAGTGTATAAATGTTAGTGAGAATTCCCCTCAAATTTGCATAGTTGAACATTAGTTCTGTTATGGTATGATGACTTTACACTGTGCTTAGAGGAACTAACTAGTTGTAGACCCTATGTTCCTTGTATGCTAATTCCATGTCTATATTATGTATTACCCTGTCATTAGTGGCTAATGTTTGTGATTATGCATATAGGATGCTCAAGAAATATAGAGGGAATGAGGGGAGTTAAAGGGAGGGAGGAAGGAAGGAAGGGAGGGAGGGAGGGAGGGAGGAAGGAAGGAAGGAAGGAAGGAAGGAAGGAAGGAAGGAAGGAAGGAGAATTAGAGAAACGGAAGGGAAGAAGAGAGGAGAAGAGAGGAGAAGGGAGGAGAGAGATGGTGAGGGAGAGGAGGGGAGGGGAGGAAAGGGGAAAAATGAATACAGAATTTTGAAGTCTTTCAGAAATATAGCAGCAAGAGTTTTGGTGTGCTACAGTGACTATAATTTTTATTATAACTTTAGCTGAAGATGGGTCATTCCAAGATAGAAGATCATGAGGTTTGGGGTCAACTTCAGAGAGGCCGGTCAGAGCTTTCCTTCTGGGTCTCCTCCCATCTAAAATGTTTTAATCCACATTGAAGTGGAATAGCAGTCACATAGCAACATTACCATTGTGTTTCATTTTCAGAGCCCCTTGAACTGGCTCTCTGTTTTACAGACGAAGTTGTTGAAGTTCAGAGTTTAAATGACTTCCTCAGATAAACTGGAGCTCAGAAATTGAGTGCAATAGGTCATTTGTTCTTATACCATGAGACTTTTCCAGTGTTGTCTCTTAAAGACAATTTTGCAGGTGAAAAGATTAAAAGAATTCTCAAGATATTCTGATGGTTCTGTGGGACAGTGACTTGATGATGGTGGTAGTGATGGTAATACAATTGATTTTGTGTTTTATTGTGATGTGATTTTTTTCCCCTTAAGCACCAGCTGACAGTTAGTAGCCAACACTGTCACTTCCTCCTCCTGGAATATTGGAATACCTTTGTAAATTATGGCCTCTTCTCCTTGGAGAAGTTAGAGCTGGGACTCTAAGGCCATCCATCAAGCTACTAATTCCGAGGGAAGATTCTGTGAGGAGGAAGGAGAATTCATTTTTCCTGTCAGAATAAAGGAGCACATGCCAATTACATATTTTAGATAATTTATTCCCCTATCTTGTGGACAGTAAGTCAGTGTGTACCCATGCATTAATGTAGGAGTAGGAGATGAGGTGAGAAGGATTGGAAAATTGGTGGTTTGGGCTTTTAAGGATAACTTTGATAATGATGCCTATACTTTCTAGGTATAATATATCTGGGAATGTTGTCATCCTGTGATATTCCCAGACATTTTATATATACAGTGTGTTAATTAATAAAAGGGCCCTAGATTTTTTGAGAATTTTAAAGTCTCTTAAATAGCCTAGTTTAACAAAACTCTGAGAGTTATTTGCTAAGAATTGGCTCTTCAAAAATTTAGGCAATCATATTTGGGTTTTTCCCTAATTTTCCCATAGACTTGCAAAATCTGCCTGCATGCAAATTATTGCAAAATAAGACTTTGGCTTGAATAAGCCAAACCAAGAATTCCCCATAATATATTTTTTATTGTCCATATTTATCATATTGTCTTTATGTGAAATTTCCCTTTATTTATAGAGTGCTAATTGAGGGGATTTTCTGCTGTAAAATTGTCCATGACCCATAGTAAATGTTAAATAAAAATTGCTGTTGACATTTTGTAGAGAATCCAGTTTGGCCAATTTGGGAAGTGTTCTTTTAAGGGTGTTTTTTCTTCTGCTTTTCCTATCTTGACCAAGAACATCATCATCTCTTTTTCATTTTTCAAACTTGGAAATTGGTCTCTTCTTTCATCTCCATCTGGTTGCTTTTTAAATCTTGTTATTATTATTTTCTCTGAAGTAACGGTGCCATACTAGTTTCCTCCCTTTTAACTCTTTTGTTTCTGTTCTTGCCTAAGTCCTCAGTACTCAAGTCTAGGTTATTCAATGCTATCTTAACCACAGCTTGTATTCATGCTTTCTCATTCCATCCCTCTTTTTCTCTGTCGGGTATCTGCGTGATTGTATGTGAAGAAGTGTTGTAGATTGAGCACCACTTATGCTTAATCCCAGCTCTGCCTCAGTTTAGCTGTTTGCTCTTGGCAGATTATTTAATCTCTCTGTGCCTCTGTTTCATAAACTGTAAAATGGGGATAACAGTGACTACCTCTAATGTTGTTAGCATAATTGACATGAATTTATACATGAAAACACTATAAATAGTATCCAGAACATTGTGAATGCTATGCCATTATTATCACCTTTTAATATTTGTCTACCACGTTTTTTGTAGCGTTTTTGAGTTTGCATTTATTGAGTATCAACTATGTGATGGGGACTCAGTTAAGCATATTTATATTGCTTTATTCATATATTGGGCTCAAAAGATAACTATTATTATTATTATTCTCAAATTGCAGATAAGAAATAAAGCTTCATGAAGTTAAATCACAAGCTCAAAATCCCAAAGCTAGTAAGGGATGCATTTGAGATTGGAATGCAGAACTCCTTTATTCCAGAACCTATATATCTATCTAACAGGCTGTCCACCTCAACACCTGAACTCTGGCCAATGACATAGCCTAGTCATTTATAAAGCAAGCGCAGTCTTCAATATAGGATTGTGTGGGAATTAAACATGTTGTACCACGTTAATTCCAAAACCTGTCAAATAATTGTCTCTCAATAATTTATTGTTATCTTAATATGATAGAAAGAAATAATCTTTAGATTACTTAGTAGTAGTAATCTATCTCTAACAGAGAGAAGTAATCTATCTTCAGAGATTACTAAATAATAAAAAAGTAATTTAGTTTTTAAAATAAACATTATATTCATTACTCTTGCAAATTTTTTTTTAGTTACATCAATTTATTCTTCCAGCTTAACCTAAGAATTATTTCAACAAATTACTTATCCCACTTAAAAACAAACAAACCACAAACTCCTTTGGTAGTATTTTTCAGAATTGCATTAATATCACAAACTAATAGCAGAAGAAATAACATCTTTGTAACAATATTTTACCAACAGACAGAGAATGTCTTTTCATTTTTTTTTTTTTGGTGTTCTTTTATGGCCTCAATAAAAATGTAAAGATATTCTTATTATAGGCTCCACATAATTTATTATTTTATAAGTATTTTAAGTTTTGATTCATATAAGTGCTATCTTTGTTCTTTTTTAAAAAATCTATCATCCTTATTATTCTCATGTATGTTACGTCAGTAGTCTACCATTTCATTGGCCCTGGAGCTAAACAGGTAAGCGATCAAATAATTTTTAAAAATGTCACTGTGCTTGTATAGAATGCTGCATGTTGACATGCAACATTACATTAGTTTCAGAAATACAACATAATGATTCAATATTTATACCATTTGCTTTTAATAGAATGTGTTATATACTCATGTTTCCATGCATTTATATGCACCCATCCACTGGATCCCATGCTATTATCTCCATTTGGTTGATGCAGATGAACATGTCTGAGTATAACACTAAAAGGCAAATTTTCACACACTTGGGTTTCAGTTTTAACAAATCCAGGATGCTAAATTTCTTTGAATATGCTGTAGCAAATGGGAAAAGTTCCTTCTTTTTTACAGCAGCGTAGTATTCCTTGTGTAGATGTATCAGTTTTTTAAGCCTTTCATCTGCTGATGAACACTTAGACTGTTTCCAAATCTTAGCTATTGTAAATTCTGCTGCTATGAACATAGGGGTGCCTATATCCTTTCGATCAGTGTTTCTGGCTTCTTGGGATATATTCCTAAAAGTGAGGTTACTGGGTCAAATGGGAGTTCAATTTTTAACTTTTTGTCACTGCTCCTTTTAATAGGTCTGTCTTTTCTACTGTTCTCTCCCTGCTCCAAGCCACTTATCCAGTCTGCATCCCACCCATTGAAGAGGCCAGGTAATCATTCCTGAGATGCTAGCATTTTCAGAAGTATTTACATTTTAATAGGGGTAACTTAAAGAATGGAAAACTTTGTAAATTAATTTCTGATGATGAGATTGAAGGTTGATGGAGAAGTTTTGGAACAAGGAGAATTAGTCAACTCTATTAGCATAATGTATAGACTATTCTTCCAAGTGAGACTTTTGCTCTTTTATTCCAACAATCCTCCAGGGTTACCTGTCTGGCAAGAAATAGCTCATCTGGAGGGGGGGGGGGGGGGAAGAATAATCAAGTCTCCTTGGGCCAGATGTCAAATTCAATGAAATAAAATTATTTGAGCCTCAAAAGAATGGCAATAATATAAAAGTAGGATGTAGGAACAACTTTGGTTCATTTCACCACAGAGTCAGATCGGGTTAAGATCAGCATACTGTTGCAGTGGGTACTCTAAGCCATGTAAATTTTGAAGGGTGTATATACATGACCAATTTCAGTGTCTTGGCAGGTCTCCTTCCATTTGTCAAAGTATCCCTCACCCACAGAGGGGGAAAGTGGTGCACATCAGCATGGGAAGCATAGTCACCTGTTTATGGGGATGAGCGGGGAACAGGAGTCCAACAATAGTGTTACTTCAAAGAGACTTTGGCTCAGTTGGTATTGCTTGCCCTTTTCTTTGGGCTTTGATGACCACTAATTAAGGCTTTTCTTCTCCAGACTAAATAAGAGTACTCAGCATTTTGGTGCCAAGCTTTCTGAGACTTTTGGTCATTAAGCCTTCACCAGCAATCTGTTCTTGCCCTGAAAGTTTACTCCCATTGCAAATGGAATATGACATTAATAGTCAACATGCCTGGATGAAGAATGGGCCATGTCCATTCTCATTGGAAAGATTTGAGAAATTTCTCTGAAAATTGTGTATCCTTTGGACTAATTTCTCTAACTCTGAATGGCGATTTTTCCAAATGTGCCAAATCTACTAGTAATGCCTTTCAACCTGTGTAATTAAGGAGATTAAAAGTGACAGCACTTTCCTTGATGAATTAAGGATGGGTTTTTATTTTTCACTTTTCAAAAAATGTAGTAATCACCTTCTTATGCAAGAATAATGTAAGAAACAATTGCATGATTGAATCAAGGAAAAATGCAAGCAGAGAACAGGCAGACAAATAATAACATGATACTATGATTCTAATAGTTTATGTTTTTATTGTCTCAGATTCTAATTTGGCATTCAGTACACTCTTTAATCCAGCCTGAGTTTATCTTTCTGGCCTCATCTCCTCCTATTTCATAACACATGTTTTTCTACTTGAAGCTAATTTAGTGAGTTGTATTTAATATTTTCAATTTTTCTTTTCCTTATCTCTCTATATGCTCTGTCTTTCATACATCTGTAATTTCCTCCCCATTTTTGACCAGGTCTAGGAAGTCCTTCCCATTTCTTTCTTTTAAATATTTTATTGATTATTTTACAGAGAGGAAGGGAGAGAGATAGAGAGCTAGAAATGTCAATGAGAGAGAAACATCGACCAGCTGCCTCTTTCACACCCCCTACCAAGGATGTGCCCGCAACCAAGGTACATGTCCTTGACAGGAATTGAACCTGGGACCCCTCAGTCAGCAGACCGATGCTCTACCACTGAGCCAAACCGTTTTCGGCCAAGTCCTTCCCATTTCCAAGTGCTCAGCAACAATGTTCCTCATTGGGTTCCACCATCAGATGCAACCTTTCTCCTTCCAACTGTTTTGTTCTTGTACATGATTGAAGTGAGTTCATTTTGCTATTGATAACTGTAAGACTGTTTGTTAGATGAGAATTGAAGCTTGGGATTTCTAAAACACATCAATGAAAGCATTTAGAATTAGCTCACACCCTTCCCTTTCTCTACTATTTTTTTCTCTGTTTAGTGTATGAGCAGAAACATTCACCCCTCTTCTATCTTAATGGACCCCTTAAGTTAATTGTTATGTAAATAATCTTATCTGTGCTTCTAAAGCAAAAACTTTCTACAGGTGAGCCCTAAACTGGTGACTGGTAGGATGCTCTCCTTTCTGGAAAATTGTCTTGTTTTCCAAATGTCCTTTTTTTTTCTCCAGTTACAAATACATATTACATGAGGCACATGAAAGTGTTGACCTCACCCACCCTCATTCCTGGCCATTTTGATTAATGAGATAACATATAATCAGTTTTTATACAAATAGCTTTATGTTTTTCTCTCTTTAATCTTCCTTCTTCCCCTTCACTTTCTTTTCTCTTCCTCCATAAATTGGTTTAGAAGAAAGTACTTTATACATAGAGATTGCTCTGTTAGGTTCGTTGTGACCTCAACTCAGGATAGTCCTGATTTTGTGATGTCATAAGTACTATTATGAGGACTAATTGTGACAACATTGCATAATAGTATCACAGAACAATGAATGCAATGGAGCAGGAGAGGAAAAGATAATTGGCTACAAAGACAAAATGTTTATTTCAGTTGCATAAACAGCAAAATTAGAAAAAATTACCCCTTCAAAACAAAATAAAAATTCTTTATTATGATAAAAATAATACAGATTTATTGAAAAATAATTTCATAGTAACTATTATTTTTTACCAAGATCAATATCATATCTATTGTGATATATTACAAAAATTTAGTTAAACTTTGAATATGATTTCAAACTCTCTTTGTTAATTGGTCATGAATATACCATAATATACTAGAAATATTTTATATAATAAATGCCAATAAATATAGAAGCAAATGAATATTTGTAATAGCTATACCAATTTTTGTACCGACATTGTAATTTAATTTGTAATTGTATTAAATATTTTTATAAACTAATATATGTAAGTAATTACCACTTACTAGCATTAGTGATGACATTAATAAAAATAACACACTGTATTTACATTGTGTTTTCTAGTTTAGGCAATACCAGTTCATCCATTCATTCAGTATTATGTCACTTAATCTTTTTTTAATACAAAACTCTTGTTTTTATTGTTTAAAGTATTACATATAGTAGTATATACATCTCCTTTTTTCACCCCCCATTGACCTTCCCCCAGCCTCCCCTAACCCCTGTTGCATGATATCATTTAAACATCTGCCCCCTGGTGGTCAGTGCATGTTTTAAAAAAATATATATTTTATTGATTTTTTTATCGACAGGAAGGGAGAGGGATAAAGTGTTAGAAATACTGATGAGAAAGAAACATCGACCAGCTGCCTCCTGCACACCCCCACCAGGGATGTGCCCGCAACCAATGTACATGCCTCTGACCGGAATCAAACCTGGGACCCTTCAGTCCACAGACTGACGCTCTATCCACTGAGCCAAATTGGTTTCGGCTGCATGATATCATTTAATCTTTACAAAATCTTATAAGGCAGAGTTCATGATTCCAATTTAATAGATAGGAAAACAGATTCAAAGAATTTAACAAGTTTTTTTTTTTTAAAGTTTAAATAACTAGTTCAAGGGCAATCCTGCAGCTTAAACCTAGTTCAGAAATTTAAAATAGGCCTCATGATATCAAAAGCTAGAAACTTGACTGATTTGGTAACAATGGTACTCCACCTTGCCTTTGCTCTTCACAATGTTTCTGGGAAGATGCTTCCTGATAAAACACACATGCAAAACATTAGAAGCACTAAATATTTTTGCTACACATAAAAACTCCCAAATTGGGTAATTTGGAAGGAGAGTGGCTCCTTGTCCACAGTCTCCAAGGAAGTTTCAATCTCTGAGACCAACGGCATTTCACTTTGGTGCTGAGACTGCAGATCTGCTGCTGGCGTGACAATCCTGGTAAGGCCTTCGGCAGCTGAATGTTGGCTGAGGCTACCGGGAGCAGGGACAGCACTGATTCAGTTACCCCAAAGCAACCCTGCCCAGGGAAATCCAGCCACTTCATGCCCGAAACTGTGCAAGAACATCACAAAACTTCTCAGACTTAGAAGAGAGTTTCTGACAAATTTGTTTCATTGAGGTCTGATGGCGCATACAAAGATGGGAGAGAGACGAATATCTCCCACCTTTACTCCTGTATTTAGAGAATTCAGAATCTTTTTCCTGAATGAAGCAAACAGTTCCTTTTGGAAAAACTGAAAGGACAGGAAAATTACATCTGGACTATTTAAAATATATACAATTTTAAGCCGAAACCGGTTTGGCTCAGTGGTAGAGCGTTGGTCTGCGGACTGAAGGGTCCCGGGTTCGATTCTGGTCAAGGGCATGTACATTGGTTGCGGGCACATCCCTAGTAGGGGGTGTGCAAGAGGCAGCTAGTCGATGTTTCTCTCTCATTGACATTTCTAGCTCTCTATCTCTCTCCCTTCCTCTCTGTAAAATATCAATAATATATATATATATATATATAAATATATACAATTTTAAGAGTAAAAAAGCACTTGGAAGTCTCTTCATTAACTCTAGCTTTAGTGATACGGTTCTAATGCTTTTGGCTGCTACTAATATCCAAGTTTTTTGTGCATTGTTTAGTGATTATTTTTATTTTTGGTTAAAGCTTAACATTAAATATATAGACAGAATCAATACCATTGGATGTCAACACTCCGGGATCCTTTCTCTGGTTGACGGACTGTTGGATTGGGTCATTTGGCAGTCGTCTGCTCCTTCTTTGCACCTCTGTCATAGTTCTTAATACCAATGTGTCATAGTAATAGTTATAGTCTGTCTATCTGTCTTTTTCCCCCAGATGATGAGCTTCTTAAAGATAACGACTATCACTTATTTATGTTTGTACCAGGGCCAAACTGTGCCTGACACAGAAATAGGTTGGTTAAAAGTTTACGCTAATTTCCTAATATTTGGAATATCACCAATTGAGAAGATGAGACTCAAGTCAGCCATGAAAATTTGCTTTGGAATGAGCAACAGTAAACCTGTTCACAGGGTGCCAAGGGAGCACAGAGGACTTCTGAACTTACTCCAGTGGGATTAAAGGAGGTTCTTGATGGAGCCCACACCTCAGCCAGAATCTAGAGGAGGTCAGTAGAGCTAGCTACCTTGTTCCTATCCCTTAGTGACCAGGTGATAGTCTTAGCTATAAGACGCTTTCCCAAAACTGCATTCCTGATCCGTGGAGTCTAGGTTTGGGGACTGAGAAGCACAAATTCTGCAAGTGGTAATAGGGGCTGATAGAGAGGCCAATTCTGTGTCCACCCTTTTGCTCCCAGATATATATATATATATATATATATATATATATATATATATATATATATAATTGATATTTTACAGAGAGGAAGGGAGAGAGATAGAGAGCTAGAAATGTCGATGAGAGAGAAACATTGACCAGCTGCCTCTTGCACACCCCCTACCGGAGATGTGCCCACAACCAATGTACATGCCCTTCACCGGAATCAAACCTGGGACCTTTCAGTCCGCAGACCGATGCTCTACCACTGAGCCAAACCAGTTTTGGCAAGAGCCATATATTTTAATGACTTAGACACAGAAGACTATATTGGCCTTTGGTTTAGTGTACATCCTACATCCTGAACGGTGTCTCACCTGAGCCCGCATCTTAGTTGAGAATTTAGTGAGTCATTCCATTGTTCTATTAGGAACTATTTTTGGGTAAGAAGGTATCAGGTAAGTCAAGTAACTATATGACTTACTGTCATACCATGTTGGCTGGAAAGTTAAGCCTTTGTTGTGTGAAAGAATCAAACAATTGCTTTTATTTAACTTTGATTAAAGACCAAAACTGAGGGCCTGTATAATAACTTAGTATCCTCATGTTTTTAGTAGAGAGGTATTTAAAAAAAATGTTTTATTGATATTTTATTGGTATAGAAAGAGAGGAAGGGAGAGGGATAGAGAGAGAGAAACATTGATGAGAGAGAAATATCAATCAGCTACCTCCTGCACACCCCCCATTGGGGATGGAGCCCACAACCCAGGCATGTGCCCTGATAGGAAATCGAATCTGTGACCTCTTTGGTTCATGGGTCAATGCTCTCTCAGCTGGATGAGAGAGATTTTTTTTTAATAATCCAAGCTTGTCATGGAAGTAAAATACCTAACTCATCCTGGGGAGCAAAAGGGAATTTAAGGTAAGCTGTGAGAAGAAGGCAACAGCTACAATAATTGTAAATGGGTGAGTGTTATACCTACTTCCTAACTATGTGTTGGAGGTGGATATAACATTGTAGTCTAAGGTGATACACATACAAGACCACAATATGTTACTCTTCTAAGAGATGCCTTATCTAAATGAAGCCTTAATGTTAGACTCATTTTTTAACTTAGAGGTCACAGAAAAATATTTTTATATGAAGAATGCTTCCATTTCAAGGTTGTCCTTTATACATTTTATTATCTTTTAAATAAAGATATGATACATCCCTCCTCAGGAAATAGTTTTCATCTCTTAACAAACTAACATCTTTCATTATTCAGACTCTGGAAACCTTTTGCCTGGGGTGCCAAGAAGCCCAGAGCCCAGATTTAATGCTCAGTCATGATGGCTATAACCCATGTATCTGTTCCATTTATTTTCCCTGGGAGCCTATGATGTTTTCTGTTTTGACTGTTAAATGATCTGATTATGTGCTTGTCTTTCATGGTAAGCCAACACAAAACCTTTTTGAAATAGGTTGAGGAAAAATTATATGTAAATATACATATAAGAGCTACATAGCCCAGATGGAAAGCAGGCATCTTTTGGTGCTTTTGGAGCTGCAAAAGGCATGGACACATTAGACTGTGATGCATTCTACAGTTCACATTCACGCAGCTGGTGAACCATGCAAAAGCCCGCTTGGCATTGTTCCTACAAGTTTATGTAACAGCTTCGTTACTTGGCTAATTTTAGCCTCCTTTTCCTCTTTCATTCACTAAATGTCTACCCAGCACAGAGTATTTGGTATTTTTTCCCTCTGGCCATTGCCTGCCATGTTTCTAAGGAATTCCTCTAGTGACTGGCTCTTCCCTCTCTCCCCTGCACTCTTTCATCTATATGGTTACTCTGGGAGCCGTCATGCCAGTGTAATCAGACTCCCTGGCTGCAAATCACGGCTGCATGGGCAGCTACCTTTCCCAAAATAGGCAAATAAAAACCTTTATCACATGGGAAACATGAGTTTTTAGTTTAGTCTAACTGCTCCCTAGAGGATATGCAAATACAGATATGGTTCGCCATGATCTGGTATGGCAAAGTTGCCAGTAAAAAGAATAAAAGAGCTGTATAGGATGGACCAGATTTGAAGGTGGTAGTCCTAATGGAGCAGATTGCCAAAGCTGGCTTGCTGGGCTCAAAAGTGAAGGTTGGAGCCCTAGCCAGCTTGGCTCAGTGGATAGTGTTGGCCTGGGGACTAAAAGTTCCCAAGTTCGATTCTGATCAAGGGCTTGCTCCCCAGTGTGGGGCATGCAGGAGGCAGCTGATCATTGATTTTTCTCTCATCATTGATGTTTCTATCTAAAAATAATATATATATATATATATATATATATATATATATATATATAGTCAGAGCACAAGGAAGCCTATAACTGACAACATGGGACTAGAAACTCAGTTTGGTATTCTGTTGTCACAAGCCATTTTCTGATTCCCTGCATAATCCTCAGAGGGAGAACTCCTATAGTTAGAGTTTTGACTGCCTAGGAAACAGGGGTTCTGACTTAGGTCAGGGAAGTATGCTTACAATATAATGTAAAGTAAACAATTCCTCATGAATAAAAATGAGCAAACCTTTGCCTTGAACCAAGACATAAAAGTGAAACAGTAAACTTAACAGAAGCACTGTAGCTTCATGAAACAGATTTAGCCTAAAAAGAGGAAGGAAATACAAAAATAGCTATAAATAATAGTTTTATAAATATGTGAGAGTAACCCATCCTGAAAAACAAAATCATCTCTTGTACATGGAAGTATATTATAAAAATATGTGATGATACAGAAGCTTATTGAATTGCATAAAAGGGCAAAAAAGAAGGTAAAATTAGTGAATCCAAGATTCTATGTTAGATAAACAAGTTCATCAAATTTAGTTATATTTTATTTATAAGATACACACCTAGTAAGAAAAAAATACAAAGTCAAAAATAAAGTGATGAACACTTTATGAAAATGTTAGAATCAAGGTCAAAAATAGTACACAGAAAGTTGATACTGAAACAAAGTCTTATGTAGAGATGTGTGAGTGTAATTTTGGAGAGTATGGTCCAAAAGAGAAGGAATAAGAGACAGAACAGTGAAGTAGAAAAGAATCAAGAGCCAATACAAATATATATTATTGAGTTGGCTACTTATAAAAACATTTCAAGACTATCCATCTTGAGGAAAAGGGTGGGGAGGGGGCATTCACCCATCAGCTCCTGATTCTCATTGAATGAAGACTTGACTAGGGATTAATTCCTATTTCTTCATGGGTTGTATTGTAGACATTGAGCTAATTGCCTCGGTGTCCTACACTGGGGCATCAAAAGTCTTAAGGTTAGAGATAAAAACAAACAAACAAACAAAACACACAAACAATAGCTTGAGTGTTTTTGTTCCCCACCCCACAAAAAAATCATATGTTGAAATTATAAACCCTACTATGATGATATTAGCAGGTAGGGCCTTTGGGAAATGATTAGGTCATGAGGGTGGAGTCCTGATGAATAGGGTTAGTGCCCTTATATAAGAGAACCCAGATAGTGCCCTAGTTCCTTCCATTCTGTAAGGATACAGAAAGAAGACTGCTGTTTATGAACCAGGAAAGCATTGTTAGTCTCAGTAGAGGGCCTTGATCAGTCTTCCCAGCTTTCAGAACTCTGGGGAAAAAAATAAGTTCATGTTGCTTATAAGCCACCCAGTGTATAGTACTTCGTTATAGCATCCTAGACCTGACTAAGACAGGTACCTGCCATAAATGTGCAACATGAAGAGAGTAAAGACCCAGGCACTGCTGGCTGCTATGGTTGTGATAGGATACTGGACAAGAGAGACCAATAGGTTTTGAAGTGGTGATTGAAATATGTCCGGTATATGGTCTCATAGAATTGTGACAAGGATTATAAGAGCATAAATGTGTAAAGCAGTTAAAATATTGCCCAGCAGGTTACATACGTGGTCAATAAATCATTTCTGTTTTATATCATGGTGAACCCAATTAAGGTGTAGAACCTTGCTGATTGTGTTTTGATCTCTCTGCTAATCACCGATATTAAGAAATGTTTTATATTTTGATTTCAACCAAGAAAGTACTTTAAGCATATAGATCAAAACCAGGGAGAAATAATGGAAGGCTTCCTGCCTGAGGGTTTTCTCCATGGAGTCAGAGTTTGGGTAAAGCCTGTTAAATTTACCACAGCCCTTTCTTCTAAGTTAGCTATACTTTAAGACCTACAAATCTTTAATTTGATTTGCTTCTGGCAAGAATCTTCACTGCCAATTATGGTTTTTCGTGTTGTGGGCAAAGGATAATGTTTCCCAATCATGCCAAATTGGCGGTTCTCCTTCCAAATATTTATTTCAAGAGAGCCCATTTATTTATTGTGAAAAATTCTAAAAATAAAGAAATAGAATATTTGACACTCGGCCTATTTCCTACCTTGTTTATTAAATTACGTTGCCTTTTAATAAACAAGGCAGGAAATAGTTTTAGGAAGAGGAGGAAATGTGTCATTATAATCATACCAAAAATGATGAGGCACTTATGTTTTAGGCTCTGTGCTTAACACGTGACCACAATTTACCATTTAGTACCCACACAATTTATGGGTGTGTGGCTTACCCGCTCTTCATGGCCAACATACTTTCTGATTGATCAATGCTTGCACTATACGGGTCATTAAATGAATCTTGGAAGTAGCTATGAAGCATAATTTCCATTTTTTTATAGAGAAGAAAACCGAGGACTTGGTAGATTAAATCACTTAATAGACTAGGCCACTCATTTCAGTAGAAGGATAAATGTTCAAATGCTTATTTCCTATCTTGCAAAGCTTCTACAGTGTATTGTTGCCTCTGACCTATATAGCTCATGCAACTGCACAGGTGGTTGGGGCAAAAAGAACATTGCACAGTGGGTTAGCCATGCATATGGGTGAGAATTAGGCTAATAAAAATTCATTGCATGTGTTTTGCCCTGAAGAAAGCAAGGTGCCTGCCATTTTTGGAGTTTATGTGTTGACAGTGTAAAGAACTGGTACAAAGAAGGTTGTCTTGCTTCCGACTTTATAGTCTCCATCTGGCCAGGAAAGGAGTAAATTGACCATGTCTGCTGCAAACCTGTGGCTGGGCTCTTGGGCAGTGCGGCTTTGTCACTGGCTCTCGCAGCCTTTCCCCAGATCTCAGATACTCTATCCTGCACCGAAGTGTGGGCCAAATTTCACACCTTTGTACTCTTCTCTAGCATTCTTCAAACCCAGGTTCTCTTGTGCATTTGTTAGTGTGGCAATTGGAAACCTTTTTATTTAAAGAGAAGGATAGTAAATATGTTAGACTTTGTGGGCCAACAGGACAAATTGAGGATAATACATATGATATTACATAATAAGCAAGAAAGCACGTTTTATTGAATGGATTAGAGAAATGCAATAAACAATACAAAATAAAATGAGCACATCAGCGATATAGTTTAAAAAAGCATGCACACAGAAAGTATACATCTTTTATATTGTATTTTTTAAAAGGAGATGATATTAAATAGCATGTAGTGGTTGCCTATAAAGGGGAGAGATTTAGAAGTGATAAAAAGGAATAAAAGGACCTACATATCAAAATGAATGAATGAATGAATGAATGAATAAATGAGTGGAACTTACCTAAACCAAAGACAAAATATTATGAGCTGGGGAAAATGGCTGACTCAACCTTCTGCACCTGAGGTCCATAAGGAGAAAGAATGCCCTACAAAAAGCCCTGTAACATATGACAAGATTAAACTGTCCAGAAATGGAATAAAAAATTGGGAGCGTGTCAGTTGGCCGACTAGCAGCTAGTGTCTGGGGGCCAGTCTCTCATTTCCAAGGAACGTTATTCCAACAAACAATTGGCAGTGGTTCCCTAATTGAAGTTCCCACATCCTCTGGAGCCTTCTGTGCATCTGGGTATGGACTTATATTCACAGGATGTGCCTTGCATGTATTCGAGACCCTTGATTTCTTAGGGATAGGATGCCCTTTTAGAAGTAACATCCTGTCTTCCCCTATGACATTTCAGTTTTTTTTTAATTGTGACTTGGGAAAGTAAGATGGGAAGAAAATTGGATATAGGTGTGGAAGCCAGTTTTCCCCTTATTTCTCTCTGACAAGCAGGGTTTCTCATGTATGAACTTTCTGAGCTGGGGTGTTGGGAGAGGAGGAAGATAGGTCCGGAGTGTATGGGACTCTTGGACTTCCTAACAGCTGGTTATCCAGTTGAACAAAGAGGAAAGGAGAAGCAAGGAAGATGAGCCAGAGTAGTTGTGGCTTGGCTCTGTGGAGGCTGGAGATTGTTGTCCTGAGGATATGGTGGGGAAGCAGAATGATGTTTAAGATCTAACACTAGCTGAGCTGAATCACCAAAACTCTGCATTGAGGAGGAGTTTCTTAGCCAGGGCAGGGAGAACATGTGGGAACGGGATGGGCCAAATTCACAAGCTGGAAATATTGCAGCCTCTTAAAAAAGTAATTTAGAGATTGAAAAAGTGAACCGGAAATGGGGAAATTCCATTTCCGCATGTTGCTTTATTTTCCACTTCTATTCTAGTAGAAGATACCAGCATCTCAGTCTGAATAGTGTCACTTTCATCCCACTTATTATCTTGGTCTCACTGCAAGATCAATTCATTTAATATTTCATCTCAATTTTGTTAGTTCTTTATTTGTGTGGAGCTGTATTTTCCTCTATGATATGGGATAAGTGTGGCTAAGGAAGGACATTTTTAAATGTTATTTTATGTTGACCAGTGTATTTTTAAATTTAAAAATGGAAGAAAAATAAAATATAAAGTACTTCTCTATTAAACACAACTTCATTATTTTTGTAGGAATGCATTCCATGTTAACCACTGGAAATTTAGCATCCAAATTGAGATATGCTTTTAGGTGTAAACTATATACCATATTGTGAAGAGTTCGTTTCATAAAATAATGTTAATTATTTCATTAATAATTTTATATAGAAAAAATATTAAAATGATAATATTCTTCATAACTGGGCTGAATAAAATATATTATTTAAATCATTTTACTTTCCTTTTTAATTTTTTAATATGGTTACTAAAAACTTTAAGCTACATATATGGCACTTATTATATTTCTATTAAACAGTGCTAACCAAGAATACAGATTTTTCTAAACTTGCATTGTCTAATACTGGAGCCACTAGCTACAAATGTGTCTAAATTTAAATTAGTTAAGATGAAATAAAATTTAAAAATTTAGTTTGTCAGTACCAATCATTTCAAGTGCTCAGTAGCCATATGTGGCTAGTCACTGCCCTATTGGATAACACAATCTAGGACACTGAGGTAGACTAGATTGTGGGCCCTTAACCTTAACCTCTTCTGGGAGCATACCCTTTGCCAGGTAACTGTTCAGCTTCCTCCACTAAAGGTGCATTGTAGAACATTTCCATCATTGCAGGCAGTTTTATTGAAGAGTCTACTCAAGTCCGTGAATCACCTGCCACTGGAAAAATTCATTTCAGAATTATACCCACAGACAGATGAGGACCAGACTGCCAGCTCCAGAATGAATGGAAGCTTCTGAACAGCCCTCCATTGACCAGAAAGTGACCTCTAGGTCCCTTGTATGTCCTTGACAACATGACCCCAAGTATGTTTTATCCTCAATGTCTGTGCTATCTCCTTGTGCCCCACTATTGCCACTCTAGTATATCCTCTTGTAGAAGCCTTCTCACCTGCATTAAAATAACTTTCCCTCCCACAAATAAAGATAAAAGTTAAAGTTAAATTCCTAGGGCACTGGGGAGAGGATCTACCAGAAGGCGAGTTTGGCTCCACTGATGTCTGGGTTCTTTCATCTTAGGTTTTCCTGAACAGTACCCAATAAACTATGCTTGTTTTTCTTGATAATAATTAGAAGAGGAAAAAACACACCTTAAGTTAATAATTTTTTAAACCTTAAAACTTATAAATGATGCTAAAGCCTTATTTGGGGATAAAAGGGATTGAGCAGGAAGTTTTTTTCTCTTCCTGTATTATTTCTGGACTGAGACAGTGCCTGCACATAAATAAGTACTTGCTACATATTTATAGCTGTTTTTCTTTTTTCTTTTCTTGTCTTTTCATCCTCAAGCATAATGAGAGAGAGAGAGAGAGAGAGAGAGAGAGAAAGAGAGAGAGAGAGAGAGAGAGAAAAGAGAGAGAGAGAGGAGAGAGAAACATCATTAGGTTGCCTCCCTTACACCCCCTTACCAGGGATCAAACCTGCAACCTTTTGGTGTACAGATGATGCTATAACCAACTGAGACACCCAGCCAGTGCGATAGCTGCTTTTCTTTTGAAGATAGATAAAAATATAGAAGATATATCGATAAACAAAAGTAATGGGTACCTTGCCCAAGATGAAAAAACAGCCCTTGAGAAAACCTGAAGTAGGTTTTCTTTATGATAATATCTATTATAATAGTTTATCAATATGGCATTGATAAATTACTATATTGCAGTCATTTACAATGAGAGGTAAATATGCCATCATTCCTACTTTCTCAACTCAGAATGATGGACATTTTGGGCCAGATAACTCTTGTGAGTGCTTGTCCTATCTATTTATTGCATGATGTTTAGTAGTTTCCCTGGCTCTGCCTACTAGATGCCAATAGACCTCCCCACTTCCCTTACCCTTTCACCAGTTTTTACAACTAAAAATATTTCTACTTATTGCTAAACATCTCATTGAGAAACACACTGTCCTACAGAGAATGACATGAATACTGTATATAGGAAAGGGTTCTGATATAATAGCAGCTACAATAGAAATACTAACAGGGTCAAAGGAGGGCATTTGGAAGGACATTTCTCCCTGTGAGTGCAGTTGGTCAAGAAAGATTTATAAAGGTGTTATCCATAAGACTCCTAGCCCAGTGCTTTCCCCATTTACCTGCAACTCTGACCTTGGGTTAAATGTTAAGCACAAGTATGTACGTGCATGTTTTTAAAAGTTAAAATCATCCCAGTGATATAAAAATATATGTATAATATATCTACCAATACTTAACTCACTTCATGAATTAATATGGGCTTTAGGTGAAACTATTATTAAAAAGCCAGAAGTCCCAACTCTAATATTTGACACTATAAACTACGACTATATAAATGACTTTGAAGAAGTTATTCCCTTATTAGTTAACCAACATTTTTATGCATTACACTTCCATAATGGCTGTTACAGGTATACAAAGGTATAAGACTAGTCTTAGCAAAAAAGTATTTTATAACCTAGTTGTGGAATGAAGCATAAATATATGAAAATTTTAATAACCATATGGAAGTTAAGAACTGTAATAGGGTTGGGTCTCACCATTCTCCAGAAACCACCTAATTTCCATTAAACTGAACTTTACATTACTCATCTCTCCACATCATCTCCTGAAAGTTAAGATTAAAAATCCCCCATTTTATTTATTTGGGTGGAGGTAGGTAATTCTTTCTTCTGGGCCAGTTCCACAGCAGCATGCAATTCCAGGTACTTTCATATTTTCCTCAACCACTGGCAGAGGACTCTGGTCAGTTCTAATGGACTTCAGGAAAGTCCCAGGACCTGGTGGATTTCCTTCTGGATAATCCATCAGCAACTAAGGAGGGCAAATGACAGATGTCCGCACATTCACAATGAAGTCACTCTCACTTGGCTTCTCCTTGAATGACCAAAAATGTCCACATATAACCATGGTTCTGGTCATTCATGCTGGTTGGCATTCTAAAAATGCTGGCCATGCTGACATTTCACATAGCCCACCAACAGTTTCCTTTGAGTACAGATGTGGGAATTGGGGAATGGGTTATCTGTTTTGTTTTGTTTTTTGTCATTCATTTTCTAATTTATTTTTATAGCTTATATTTTACATGGTACTGTCTTCAGAATCAAATTGAAGGATAAAAAATACAAACATTAAGCCTTTCTTACATTTAAAAAAAAACTTGCTCTAAAATTACACTTTTACTAAAGTTAAAGTTGATGCCCTTAAATGACCAGAGGGAAAATACTGGGAATAAAATAGAGGAAAAGAAAGCTTGGTGAATAATAGTATAAGAATTTAGTCTTAATACATAGGGAGGTGCCACAGAGAAAGTCCTCCATGGGCTGGAAGGAGAAGAGACATCTTTTCAGATGAGGAAGGACTTGAGTTATCTCTTTTCTGATAGTCGGATTTTGGATACAAAGTCATAAGCAGTGTTAGGGGTATTTTCTGTGTGAGCAAAGTTCCAGAGGCAAACTATGTTCTGGAAGAGGAAACTATGTTTAGGAGGTTGACCAGTCCAATTCTAATACGACAAAAGACTCAGGAAAGTTCTTTCCAAAGAGGCCTGATAGACTTCTGATCTGAAGTCCAATATGAGTGTGAACCTTAGTCTGTCATTTTCTAGCTGTAAGATCTCAGGAGAGTTATTGAGTCATCAGCCCAGCATCAGTGTCTTCAGAAGTGATATGTAATGGATTCTGTTCTACCCATCCCACAGAATCAAATGAGCTCTGATAAGAAAGGACTCTGACTTCTTAAGCTCACTAGAATTGGAATACATCAGTGCGCTGTGAAATCAGTTCAATGAGGTATTGAAATTGTAGAATTCTTGAGATATTTACATCTGGGAAATGAAATAAGAAATGAATTTTCTTTCTCAATGGCAACAATGAAATGTATAGAGAAGTTTAATTTCATGTGTTTTTTGCCTTATGTTCATTTTTTTTCATTTGGAATCCCAAATTCTATTTCATGCCACCCATGGCCCACTTATGGCCCTTCCTGACCCAGCCCTGTTGACAGCTCCTGAGGTGTTTGCTATCATTTTTGTACACATTTTAATGTCTAGCCATCACAAGCGACTATAGGTTCATGGAAAACTACATATGAGTATGCTTCTGTATTGTAAACTTTGCTTCAAATGCAGTTCCTTTTCTTATCAACTTAAATAGCAAAGCTTGAAGAGTCATTGTTATTGCTACTCCAAAGCTTTTTCTATGAGTTAGATAATTAAGCCCCTTCCTCATATCTAACTATACTATTTTCACTCCAGTAACAGTAATGGCAATAAGATCTGCTATTTATCAAATGCCTATTATGTATTAGGCAATGTGTAAGGTTCTTTATAAAAGCTCTCAATTATCCTCACAACAATCTCCTGAGGCATTGCTTACATTATTTTCATAGTTATTTTCATGTGTTCACATTTTAATTTCAGCAATTATAGCATTTTTTAGCCATGTGTACATTTAATATAGTTTTTTTCTCCCCCCTACCACCTTATTATTAGACAGGGTATTTTAGAATCAATGATACTTTAATATGAGTGTACTATGGTCTTATCTTTCTTTCCTAGATTTGGAGACTAAGATACTCGGAGGACACAGAGATGAACAAAACTAAAATTCTTCCATGTGAAACAAGCCAGTATTTTCAAAGAATGAGAATAACTACTTAATAGAAAAGCAGTGTGAAATAGTTCTCGAAAAACACAGGCTTGGGAGTGTAATGTTTCGGGTTCAAGTTTAAAAAATATATATGGCTTGGGCAAGTTGCTTAACCACTGTTGAAGTCACATGTATTTCTTTTAAGTAATGAATCTCATTGTTTTAAAAAATACTGGCTTATTTTTCTCTGACTCCCATGAAATTGTGAAATTGTCAAGTGTAAGATTTAGGCTTGTTCAACTCTGATCCCTTCGTGCTAGCTCATGGACCCAGGTTAGACATTGGACACTGTACCTAGTGAGTGAAAGATGCGATTGCTTCTGTCACTGCCAATGTCACATTGTTCTGGTAAAAGCCTGAATACAGCAGGAAATATTCCTTAGCACTCATTCCCCTCAGGAGAGATGAGTGGCCAAGAACTGGTTGCTGAGTGTTTAACTGCTCAGACAGAGGAAAAGGTGGAGGAAAGAATTTTCTTAAGGACAAAACTACTTATCGTCTCATTTTGAGTGTTCCAGGAACAGAAAAGGCAGGAAATGGTAGATGACAGAACTTTCTCATACCCTGCCCACCTTCTCATGGGGCTGGGAGATCGCAGATCCTTTCTGGAACACCACCATATGAAAAACAGCTGCAGTTTAAATGTGGAAAAAGCTAACTTCAGCCTCGTTGGGAAGTAGCTCTGATTAACTGCAGAAAGAAACACCCAGCCTAACTACTATTATTAAAACCTGCAGCAGGGAATAGAGAGGGGGGAATATAATTACACTTAAGCTGTAGTTCTCAGTCTATTGCTGACTTTTAGTTATCACAATTCTTAGCTCGATTTGAACTTTCCAGTGGAACTTAATGAATCAGAGAAGAAAAAAAAAGCAAGGCTCAATGAACTAAGATTTAGTTATTTTTACTAAAGAACAACAAGACATTCAAGGGAAGTAGCATTTGCTTTGAATTATCCACAAGTTGGAAAAAAAACCCTCTTATCAGAATAATGAGATGTTAGTTCATTACACAAGGCCCATGAAGCTATTTGTAGCTCCCCCCCACCCCAATATAGGCTTTTCCCCCCCATAATTCACTTTAAATAGAATTCAAACACCAGAAGTCTGTCAGCAAAATCAGGGACTTCCTGTTTCGTCTTTAAAACAAGATGCAACTCCTTTAAATAAAGTTGTTAATGTCTTCACCATCCTTGTCTACACGCCGAAGCCCAAACTGCAAAGGCTGGAGGACACATGCCAACTCAAATCACTTCCTGAAAAAATTAGGCAGCATCGGCAAAAGTGACTTGGAAGAGTCTACAAATAATTGTACATCTGTTACACATTTTTTTCTTTTTCTAAAATTACAAATGAGGATGTGGTGTGACATCCGTGTCAATAATATGAGGCCTGCAACTTCGGGAACACTTGGATTATCTCGCTTTGCTGATAGGCCAACAGGACCGAGGCTGCAAACTATTGCGTGCCCCACGATTCTTGGCACACAGTGTATTGACACAAAATTGGTTCTCTAGCCCAGAGCTTCCCCAGGAGTGTGCCAGTCATATATGTGTGTAGGTATTGATGTCCTTGGTCCTTGGGGAAAAACGGAGGATGTTGGGTAGCCCAGTCAGTGGCCTCAAGCATCAAGCATCTTCCTCCAGAGTATACCTGAGACAGGGATTTTTGTGTGATTTAATGAGAAAGTCCTCACAAGAAAAACACTGAAGTGGGGTGAGAGAAACAAGGAAGAGAAAGAGAAGAAGTTGAGCAGGTGGAAATTTCTAGTGAAGTCCCATACTCAGCCTGATTCTGCAGGAAGCTCTGGAGCATAAAGATTTTGCACCACTTGAGGTAAGGAAGCTGAGCTTCCTTTCTCCTCAGTAGACACTGGCTGCAGGCTGCCATGGAGGGACAGAGCTGCCAAACACAACTGGTTCTCACTAATCCTCCAAATAAAGGTGCAGAGTATAAAACCTAAGAAGCAAAGTAGGAGGATAGGAGCAGAACCACAACAGAGACCTAAGTGTTTTCAGGTAAACAACCACAGTCTCCACTGTACCTTCAGATCTCGGTCTGGAGAAGGGGGTGGGGGACTGAAGTTGTTTCCAGTGTCGGAAAAAAATGATGATGAGCCATAGGTGGTCTTCAGTGTGCAACTTGGACAAACCAGGATTTCTGACTATGGAAATGGGGAGATAAATGTGTGTTGTTTTAAATAGTTAAGTTTGGGGTACTTTTCTTTCTTTTTCCTTTTTAGAATATATTTTTATTAATTTCAGAGAGGAAGGGAGAGGGAGAGAGAGGTAGAAATATCAATGATGACAGAGAACTATTGATCAACTGCCTTCTGCATGCCCCACACTGGAGATCAGGCCCACAGCCCAGACATGTGTCTTGACCAGGAATTGAACCATGACCTCTTGGTTCATAACTCGATGTTCAACCACTGAGCAATATTGGCTGGGAAGTTTGTAGTAATTTGTTGCATAGCAATAGATAAACAATTGTAGAGTGTCATATTAAGCAGGGCCCAGCCAACCCACTAAGGATCCATAATGAGAATGACAGGAGTTGTTGAAATAACCTCTGATGTTTTGATTTCTTTTTGCAACCGAATCTAGCCTATCCTGCAAGGGGCTAATATACTTCATTTATTTATTTGCTTATTTAGTGGTCATCAGTTTCCCACACTGACTGTAAGTACTATCAGGGGAAGGATTATGTCTGTTCTGCTCCACGTGTAATAATTTGTGCCTAGCGTGGTACATGACATATAGCAGAATTTCAATGAATGTTTGTTGATGAGATTAATCTAATAAGAGACAGAGAGATAACAATAATTATTATTTAACCTAATTTGAGCACATTACCTCTTTCTACTACTTTTAAGCCAACTCACACACCACCCCAAACTTCTCCAAATATATTAAATAGATTTCAGTTACATAGAGTCTTAGAAGTCCCTCCAAGTACATGTCTACATTTGCCTTCAGGATAAAGAAGATTGGAGCCCAGAATTGGCTACACAGCAGATACATTGACAAAGGAAGGGACTGGATTATACTTTAAAAATAACTAATGTAAAACAGCTTTTAAGATTTATGAATGAGAAGATGAAAGGAAATAAAGTGAAAGCTGAAGAGAATATTTTGAAGTGGATGATTGACAAAAGGAAATCTATTGAAAACAGAAGGCCTTGCACTACACAAACCCAAAATGGAATTCATTAAAGAACAACAACCCTAAATGTCAAAATAAAAGATGGCCCAATGCAACAGGTGCGCCATTTGGAAGCAGGGAGTTATGAGGTTGGATGGGGCTGTGGTGGGAGTTCTGGGCAGCTCCTGTGTGTGCTCCAGACATTCCTGTCTTCTGGGAGAAGGGCTGAGCTGGGATGCAGTTGGCTAGGCTGAACTACTATGGGGCATATGAGTTGTTCCTTTGGTCATGTGTCCTATTAGCAACATTGTTATGAGAATGAACAGTAACAGCAATTGCAATGGGAGGTGATTTAATAGAAGGTGAAAGTACTGAAATGTCAATGTGGAAATTAGTAGCAAGTGGCATCCAGGGTAGAACCACAGGCACTTGTCAGAGCAAGTTTTTTAACTACTGTGAAGTAGTTAAATTTAGGCAACTAATTCCAATCCATTTTTGAAAGCAAGGCAGACAAGTCTTGGTGCTTACTTCTGGTGCACATCCACTTATCATTCTCCTAATGTTTATTATGTGTGATGCATGAGCTAGGAACCAGACATTCAGAGATGAAAAAGGATGTCTCCTGTCCTTCACGAGCTCACAAATAAATGGTTAGACATCTAAACAAATTATTAATAGGTGAGGACTGTATACATCACTATAGGAGCACCGACAAAGGGCAGGCTTCAGTGGGGCTCAGGGAAGGCCTCATGTGTGAGTCAATATTTGAAGTTCATATTTGAGAGAAGCAGGAGAGAGAAAAAAATGTATTTTGAAGTTGTGTGTGTGTGTGTGTGTGTGTGTGTGTGTGTGTGTGTGTGTGTTCAGGGCTTTATACTTTTCTTTATTTTGTAAGCTTTATGTTTACCTTCAGTAACTCTTCAGGAGTTAGCAGAAGGTAGAATAGGTTGGATAGGGTCATATAACATACATGTGATTTCAGATCCATTTGTCAGAAAACCAACCCTGCTCATTGCATCACTTGCTTCTTTATCGGATGGTTCTATGGTAGTAGCTGCCTTGCCCATTAAAATGTAAACTCTCTTAGAGGGCCAAGACCTTGAAACACATTTAAGTAATTCTCCCCCACACCCCCCCTGGAAATAAATTTGTCAAATTTCTTCTTGAAAATGGATTTAGACAGAAGTATGGGAAAGAGCATGAAAACCCTGGGTGCTCATTCATAGGAGAAGAAGAAGAAGACTGGGGTAGTGTGTATCATAGAGTGTGGGGGAAAGCACAAGACTTAATAACCAATTCCATTACATAGTGGCAGGTCATAATGGTGAAACTTTTTCCTCAAAAAATAGATTATAGACTAAGCTAGCCTTTGCCTAGAATTCTCTTTGCCACTTTTCCTGATTTGTTTCAGTGAAGTTGTCTGAGATCTGTGGTCAGCTTCAGTTCATTGGCTCCTACCTTATTTCAAGGGCAGAGACTTTTCGTGCCCTCAGTCCTTTTCCCAATGGGGAGACTAGCCAATGTGGAGTGAACATATGGGATCAATGCTTAAGGATGCTTTGCTTCCCATTGAGTTCACAGATGTTGCTAGATGAGCCCTTCCTTGCACCTGAGATAATCTTACAAAGTCCTGGAAAATGGCTGTAACATGTTTGTCAGAGGTGTATAGAAATTAGAAATTTTAATCAAAAACATTTGTGTGTCCTGGTCTTGTTAAAACAGCCATCACATGTTCTAGGAGGCTGATATAGGCAAATAATCAATGGACCAAGAAACTGGATTTTTTTATTTTGACATGTATGTGTGTGTTTTTTCCATAATCAGAGTTTTGAAAAGAAATTTATTATCTGTCAACCAAGGTCGTACTTAGGATTACCTTTGTCCAAATACTTACGCTGGTTCTTGAAGGTAAAGTTATAGGAAATCCCTGCTAACTTTAATACCTCTTCTAATGTTTTACCAGTTATCTGAATCCTAGAGTCAGGGTGGTTTTAATTGACCCCTCACTCTATTTATATGACTTTGGGTAAGGTGCTTTTTCACAATCACAGTTTCTTCATCTGTAAAACATAATAAATGTTATTAGTTTCTTCTGAATAATATTGTGTGGGAAAATAATGTAAGGACATAAAACACTTAGAATTTCTCATGCATAATAAAATTCTTACTTGTTTTCTATTGTTAGTGTTAACATAAAGGGATAATAAGCAATCTTATTTGATTATTTCAGTACTACAAGGTAAGCAGAATTGTTATTGTCATTTTAAAATTTAATGAAGAAAAAGAAATAGAGAGAAGTTAAGGGGCTTGCTAAGTATTGCTAAGTAACCAAAATCCAGTTTTGGCTGCTTGCCACAATGAAAGCCAAACTCTTGAGACAGGTGCTAAAGGAAAATGGTTTATTCAAGCACCAGCTACCTAAGAAGATGGGGATTCTTGTCCCAAAAGCCATTTCAACATCTTAGTGCAGGCATAGGTTTTTATAAGGAGGAAGAGGGAAAGCAGAACAAAGAGATCAAGGGGAGAGGGCTGGAAAGTTCTTTCTGTGCAGACCAGCACAGTCCATTCTGATAAGGATGTTGAAGCTAGTCAAGTGATGGTCTGATGTGCATCAACCTGGTTTTCACCATCCTGTTTTTACTTAATTCTGGTTTTACAGTTGAAGGTCATCAAGTCAATTATTGTACAAACATGTTGTTTATCTACAAGTTACCTATTAGAGTCAGCATTTATAAAAACAATGTTAAAACAATGTTATAATTAAATGCTGTTACAGTATTGCATCCCAAATTAGTGGCAGAGCTGAAATTCAAATTTCTTTATTTGAACTCCAGATCATTTCACTATACCTGTGCTCCAACATGACCATGAATAACATGGCTTCCATCTAGGGGTAAATGCCAAAACATTTATCAAAAGGTAAAAGGGCTAGGGTATGGGTTTTCATAAGCAGATATGGAAGTATTTCATAATTTTACTACTGCATATAGTAGTTAAAAGGTCATGTGGCCCTGGCTGGTATTTCTCAGTAATTAGAAAATTGGCCCAAACACCAAAGGGGTGCAGGTTCAATTCCAGGTCAAGGATATATGCTTGGGTTGTAGGTTCAATCCCCAGCCCTAGTCAGGGCACATGTGGGAGGCAACCAATAGGTGTGTCCCTCTCACATCTCTCTCTCTCTCTCTCTCTCTCTCTCTCTCTCTCTCTCTCTCTCTCTCTTTCCCTCCCTCCTTCACTCTACTCTCTCTAAAAACCAATGGGAAAAATATCTTCAGGTGAGGATTAATAACAACAACAAATATCAGTTTGGTTATCAAATATCAATCTCATTTCTGAAGAACTTAAGGAATTTATCAGAGTTGCATAAAGTCAAAATCTCTGAGTCTCTGGCTCTGTGTAGCAGAAGGTTGATCTCAAGAAAGTAATCTTTTGTTCCAGTATATTATTTGAAAGCAGAAAATAAGACTAAACCAGAAGATGCCTTTTTTATTAAGCTTCTCCCATAATATAATATTTATACCCAATGCTATTATCTTGTGGTTCTCTAAGGCACCAACTTACAAGTAGATATCCATCATTTCCAACATCATAATCCAAGATATATTTGCGGATAGTTATTAACATTTCAACTTCTCTGATTAATGTGTTTGGATAGTGGCTGCTTTCACTATTTCCAGTTTTATAGTCAATTTTACAATATTTAGCCAGTAGCTCATGTGAGATGGCTATTGAGCAGCTATGTTTTTCATATGATCAATATAGGGCTCCGCTACTCATGGGGGTAGTGGGCAGAGATTTTGGACAAAGGCATAAAGAGATAAGGATATCCATGTTGTTATTAAAAATGGTTCAAATTTAATCACATATTCTTCCATTTATCACTGACAATCACTTTTCTTTCCTGTATGTAAGCACTGCAAGCAAAGTTTCATTGGCTTGGTCACCTATCATTTCTTCCTTTCAATGATATTGTGATTTATAATAAGAAATATATATTTTTCTTTATCCCCATTCCTTGCAGTGATCCTAAGTCCTAAATGATAAAAATAATAAAGGTGTCTTGATATGCGTAAATCCCCTTTAACCACACCTGAGTTTATATTAATGAGGTAACTTTGGGAGCATCCAAGGATGAGGATTTGGTTGCCAGAGAAAGTAACCATGTGATTATTGGGTTGGGATTTTCAGTCTCACCTCCATAACTTTTAGGTTGGAGAAAGGGGCTAGAGGTTGAAGCAATTATCAATGGCCAGTAATTTAATCAGTTCTGACTGTATAATGAAGACTTTCTAAAAACATAAAAGGATGGATATTTGGAGAGCTTTTAGGCAAGTGAACATGTGGTGATGGGGGCATGTTGTCTCAGAGAGAGCAAGGAAGCTCTGAGTCCCTTCCCAAATGACTTGCCCTCTTCATCAGGCAGTTCATCTGTATCTTTAATTTATCTATCTATCTATCTATCTATCTATCTATCTATGTATGGCTAATATGCGAAGTGTCCCCTTAGGAGTTTGGCCTAGAGACGGGGAGTTTGATCCCTCACTATGACATGTGCTGATCACCAGGGAGTGGTGCAGAATGAAGGAATGCCCCAGCCGGCAGCCAGAAGGCCCCAATTGGCCGTTATCACTAGCCAGGCCTAGGGACCCTACCCATGCAGGAATTTCATGCACTGGGGGCCTCTAGTATTCTTTATAATTATGGTAAATATATGTGAATGTTTCTCTAAGTTCTGTGAGCCACTCTGGCAAATTAATGAAACTTTAGGAGAGAGCCATGCAAACCTCCAATGTATAGCCATTTGGTTAGAAGCACAGATGACCACCTGGACTTGCTATTGATGTCTGATATGGGTAGTCTTATGGGGCTGAATCTTTAATCTCTGGGAACTGTAGAGTGTCAGAAGTGAGTCAATTGCTTGATGTTGTTGGAGAAAACACATATATAAGAGTTTCACCTAGGGGTTTTTGAGTTTAAGGTTAGCGGAATATAGGTTTAAGAGCAAAGAGGAAATAGAATCCTAGCCATAACAACGTTCAATAATTTGTCGGATAAATTTGTGGATCAGAGCTAAAGAAACTTCTCTCAAAACTTTGATAATAAACACTTCATAAATCTTAATATTTCGATAACCATTAAAATATCCTAAATTCAAATGAAAATGATTTTGAATATCTCTGTTTAGTACATGTGGCAGATCATACTCTTGTTCTGTTTATTGGCTGCACCTTCCTGGGAAAAAAGATAGTATGCTTAAAGGAGGAGGTGTCAGGAAGTTGAAAAAGAAAGAAAGAGGTGAATTGTGAAAGTCCTTGAGTTTCATACTAGACTATTTGTCATGAAGGGTAGCCATATTTAAATTGTGTGTGTATGAAAAATAAAAAGATCAGATTTTTATTTTAGAAAGAGCCCTCTTGTTGCCATGTGGTGCACGGACTGGATAGAGGCAAAGAGAAAGAGGGATGTTTGTGAAATTTTCAGATGACATAAAGTTGGGTGGAGCAGTTACAATAATAGATGACAGAAGCATAATTCATAATGATTTCACCAGATCTGGAGATTGAGTCCAACCAATAGGATGAAATTCAACAGGAAAAAATGATTAAATTCAGCATTTGTGTATTTCACACACACACACAAAGTCAGTTGAGAAAGTGCAAGAAAAATTCCCTAAAACTTGTGGTGGTGGATGTGGTCATGATTTAGGTGACCACACGCTAAATCCATGCCAACAATATACTAAAGAGCAGAGTCTTTGGCTCAATGTATAGAAACAAAATGCCTGGCCCATGGGAAATAACTCCGTCTCCTCTCTGACAACCACAAACTTCTCTTGACCTTTTCCCATCCTCTCCTCCACCACTTAATCAAACAAAAAACTCTATTAGTCTCTGATGGTATAAAGGCCAGTGCATGTAATGGAAGTTTTTACATAAAGACTTTTTATGTATTGAACCTCTACACACGCTTTTCTAAAAGCATTCTAATTATATGCTAGCTGGTTTTGCCTCCACTAGACAGAGAACAGAGAACCCCTTGAAGAATAGTTTCCATTCCTTCTTGGGTTCCCAGTCCCTAGCACAGGGGCCTGACACAGTCCATGTCATACCAATGAAGAAATGCATGAACGAATGAATGCATGGCCAACAAGAGTTAAATAGAGTGTTAATGTGAAAAGAGATGAAGGGCCAAAACCGTGGTTCAGTGGACAGAGCATCAGCCTGTGGACTAAAAGGTCGTGGGTTCAATTCTGATCAATGGCATGTACCTTGGTTACGGGCACATCCCCAGGAGTGGGTGTGCAAGAGCAGCTGATCCATGATTCTCTCATCGATGTTTCTAACTGTCTATTATTCTCTCTTCCTCTCTGTAAAAAAATCAATAAAATATATTGGGGGGAACAAAAGAAAAGAGGTGAAGGGACACTTGCAGATAGGCATTCCATAGATGGGTATGGAGAACAGTTGTGACATGACTTCAAAAGAAAATAGACAACCCTGTGTTGCCTTCTCTGAGAAGTAAATGGTCCATTAGCAACACTCGAGTTCTTTCTACAACCCTAAAGCAGATGTGCACACCCAGCAGCAGTCCCACTGAGCTGCCTTGTAGCTCCAGCCACCTTCCCGGGAGCCTCCCTCCTCTGTGATCTTTGAGGGATTTGTGTCCCTCCCTGGAGATTGTTCCCTAGGAGAAGTCACTGGAGCCATGACTGGGGAGTCTATTCTTCTGGCGTAATCGCAGCTGGGCATCAGATGTCAGCTCCACAGGATGGATAAACATGCGTTCTCTGTGCAGGTTAGAAAGTTTACCCTGTCTGGCAGCCAGAGTAAACCAAGAACACGTGATGAAAGCTCCGGTTAAGGGACAAGCCCTAGGCTCCCTCCTGAGAGCCAGTGCCCCTGGGCTCTGAGAGCCTTTCTCTGCACAGCTTTATGGGGAGGACGGAGAGGCCCACAGTGGTCTGTGTTCCAGTGAGGGGTAGCCATTTCTAGATTTCACCATCTTGTCTGAGGAGCGCTTTATTACCAGTTCATCTAATTATCCTGTGCTTACTTGATACCAAAATGAAAGCATGGAAACTAAATACATATTATGTGACATTTTAAAAGTCACGAGAGCATAACCTAGCAAGGGTTATGCTCCCAGTGGCCATACAGTGACTTTCTCTCTGTACCAAGGACTGTTAGGAAAGTCTTTAATTTTTTAAAATATGTTTTTATTGATTTCAGAGAGAGGAAGGGAGAGTGAGATAGAAATATCTTTTGGCTTCCTCATGCACACCCACCGCTAGGGATCAAGCCCACAATCCAGGCATGTGCCCTGACTAGAATTTAACCAGTGACCTCCTGGTGCAGGGGACAGCACTCAACCAACTGAGCCACACTGGCTGGGAAATTATTGAATGTTTAAAGTGACACCCTTTGTTTTACTGAGTGTTTTGACAGTGGAACGTCCCTTACTATTCTTGCACAGAGGAATAAGAGGGAGGCAGTTCTTGGCTCTCAGAACAAGCCGAGGCCATCATCATGATTGTATTAGGTAGATAGATTTATTTTCTTCTCTGAGAGGGTTTAGAAGTTTCTAGAACTACATTCTGAAAGAATGGATGAGACCAGTGAAAAAATATGTTATTTACCATTTGAAATTAAAGAAGTCAACTAGTAAATTTGTTTTACTTTTTCCACGTGGCCTTCATTTTAGTATTTTTTTAGAGAATATTTCTGAATATTACAATAGTAAAAGCAACTGGTTCAATTACTATTGCTGCTATTAATACTAGTAGTGCCAAAAACCGGTTTGGCTCAGTGGATAGAGCATCGGCCTGCGGACTGAAAGGTCCTAGGTTCAATTCCTATCAAAGGCATGTACCTGGGTTGCGGGCACATCCCCAGAAGGGGGTGTGCAGGAGGCAGCTGATTGATGTTTCTCCCTCATTGATGTTTCTAACTATCTCTCTCCCTTTCTCTCTGTAAAAAAATCAATAACTGTTGTACCTCAAAGGGAGGGTGGGGATAAAATGGAGAGATCAACCAAAGGACTTATGTGCATACATATGGACATAAGTATAATAGGGGGGGTAGGGGCCTGAGTGAGGGTGGGATGGAATGGGGGGTTGAGGACCAATATGTGATACCTTAATCAATAAAGAAATTTAAAAAAAACTGAAAATTTTTTATTTTAAAAATAGTAGTAGTAATAATTCTCTTTATAGGATAGTTATTATGTGGTCATAATATGCTATTACCCTTACATAATAATAATAATAATCTCACTTAACCTCACAAAAACCCTACTCTTAGAATCTGACCTATTCATGGTCAGAGTTATATCATTATAGTAGTTCAGTATGAATCAGTAAATCTTTTCTATCAGCATGTCAAATAGTAACATAGCAACGGCACTTCCAAATAATGGGTTATACGCACATTTAAGTAGGTGTGACATATTGGTTCTGAGCCATGAGTATTTTCTTGAAAGGAACTCTTCAGACAATTGTCTGTTGGTATTCAGTCTCAGAGCAACTTTCCTTTCCTCTCCTTTGTTGTGCTGGCGGCTGAAAGCCTGCAGACTACATTTCCCTGATTCTCTTGCTAATTGTGTATCAATAGGTCCAGTTTCCCAGGGACTGGAGGTGTCTACTATGTGGGCCATTTTTCTGCTAAAACCTGAAAAGTCCTTGGCAAATGGGGATGAGTTGATCACTTTATCTAGCAACTCTATTTCTGTAAGGTTAGTGATAAGTGCTCACTCAGCATTAGAAGACCTGAGGAAGGTAGATGCATTTCTACTATGAGTAGCAGCGTTGACACGTATGTGGACTCATGGTCTCCTGATTAGCAGCAGGAACCTGAGTAGTGAAAGCAGAGGCTCTCTGTAGTTAGAAACCTGCGTCACATTGGTTCCCTTCTTTTATTTCTTAGTCTTTCTAATATTTTGTAAGTGAATCCCTATATTAAATCCCTCTTTGCCTGAAATACCTAAGCAGTTTCTGTTTGCCTCACTGAACATTGACTATGGACAGCCCCAGTGAAAGGCTGCTCTTGGATAAAGGGAGCGACAAGAATTAGTAGGGAAGTGAAGTGCTAATCAAAGAAAGTGTAATCCAATCAGACAGAAGTTTTTAAGATGACAGAAGATCTGATAATAGGAAGTTGGATAACACATGAAGAACCTGGTACCTATACTGTAGCAGCAATATTTCCTGTTTTCCTGTCTCTAATGAATAAGCGTTGGATATACTTCCAAGATTAATCCAGGAACTAAAAGGGTCCTAGGACAATTGTTGGGGCCCATTACCAATTAGATCTGTGAGAAACAAAAGAGAGGTGAGATTGATTCTGCATCTCTGCTTTCAACTCAATTTAGATAAGACTTCCACTTATGGGGCAGGTAGCCTTCTTAATTGCTCCTTAGAAATAGCCTTAGCATAGTACTTCATCATGTGCAGTCATATTTTGACTACATGCCTATCTCCAATATTGCTTATCAGTTTATTAAGAATGTAATGTTACATCTTCGTGGCTAAACATTGCTTAATATGTGGCACAGTGTTCAATGGTTTCCATTTCACTCAGAGTTAAAAACCCAAGTCTTACCAAAGGCCCACATGATATGAATTCTGGATACTGCTCTGAACTTGTCTATTATTTTTCTCTTTATCACTTGGCTTTAGCCATGCTGGTTTCCATGGTATTTTGCAACCATGCCAACCTTGCTTAAAAATCCTGCAGAAGTACTTAAAAACCAGATGTCTGGATTGCTTGCTCATTACCTCCTTCTGATTTCTGCACAAATGGTACTTTTGCAGCGAGACCATCCCTGACCACATGATATAAAAGCAAACTAATTAACAGCTCAACCACAACAATGTAGTACTCCTTGCTCAACTTGTACTGTTTTATGTTTCTCCTTGGCACTTTTCAGCATTAGGATATATATTTTCCTGTTAGCTATGATTGTCTCTTCCTTTTAATAGCATATATATTTGCCTCTTAAACACAGGTAAGAAATAATTATGTAGGTATAGCATTTGAGGGTTAAAAACAATAAAAAAATTATAACTAACTACTTCTAAATCATTTAGCACTCCAATACAGATTCCTAGAAATGACAATTTAAACTGAAACTCTAAGGAAATCATGAGTACTCTGGTTTGCAACACAGCATTCTAATACCCTTGGCTCTTTAGATTTTTCAGGCCTGAGGTGTCATATTCAGGCATTCATGCATGCTTTTTTTCATTCTTTTCACGTATCTAATGAATGCCTATAATGCTGCAGGCACTATACCTGCTAAACAAAAATAGGCCAGTTCCTGCTTTAAGTCTAATAATGAGATTGACTACCAATCAAAACATGACAAATACACATGAGAAACTGATGTTGTAAGAAGTACAAAGATGGAGAAGTAGGCAATGACACAGGGATTAGAAAAGTTTTTCCTAAAAGAGTGGCAGACTAAGAGATGATTCACAGATAACTAGATTGAAACCAAATCTGCTAGCCATTCACTAAGACAGAAAACACTAAAGGAAGACCAACTCATATGGAATGAGCATAAGTTTGATAAATTTTAGACATGTGAGGGCTTTGAGCTGTACTTGGGGTGGAAATAACAATTAGATATATTTAAAAATATAATACAATAATACAAATTAACATGCTGCTATAAAGGAAAAACTAGAATAAGAAGCAATCTTAATGATTTAGACCAGTGGTCAGCAAACTCATTAGTCAACAGAGCTAAATGTCAACAGTACAGTAACTGAAATTTCTTTTGAGAGCCAATTTTTTTTAAAACTTAAACTTCTTCTAATGCCACTTCTTCAAAACAGACTCGCCCAAGCCATGGTATTTTGTGGAAGAGCCACACTCAAGGGGCCAAAGAGCTGCATGTGGCTCATGAACCACAGTTTGCCGATCACAGGTGTAAGGTAATAAGGCATTTGATTTTTTTCACTTTTCTTTTTTTAGATTTACTAATAGATCCCTTCATAACAGAGAGAAATTCTTCTTTCTAATACCCCAAACCCATCAATTAGCTCAGCAATGATGGCCAACCTGTGGTTGAATCTGCTGCTCGTCCTGTATCAGAGGGTGGCCTCAGGTATATCCCTTCACCTAAGTTTACCCTGCTCACCTAGTACATGATCAGGGTAATACCACTTTGTACCTACAGAACTAAAAGGAGAGAATAAAAGGCTTTATAGCGCATCCCCTTGATCGGAATCGAACCCGGGACCTTTCAGTCCACAGGCCGACGCTCCATCCACTGAGCCAAACATGTTTCGGCTTCCTTAATTTCTTTATTATGTCTTTCACTTCCATGTTCTCCAATCTTTCTGCACTTTCTGTTTATATAATTTACTAGTTAATCCTATTGACTAATAGGATTATTTCTTCTCATTCTAATATTTTCTCATGTATTTCCTGTTTTTTTTTGCTTCACATTTTTGGACATTTCATTGATTTTATATCACACTTCTTTAATTAAATGTTTTCAACCATCATAGTCTAAATCCGTGGTTGGCAAACTGTGGCTCACAAGCCACATGCCGCTCTTTGGCCCCTTGAGTGTGGCTCTTCCCTAACCCTAACCCTGAACTTAAATTTTTTTTAAGTTTAAAAAATTTGGCTCTGAAAATGAATTTCAATCATTGTACTGTTGATATTTGGCTGTGTTGACTAATGAGTTTGCCAACCACTGGCATAGGCTGTTACTAATGGATGAACTTAAAGTTCAGGTAAAATAGGTGTCAGTGAAAGTGTTTAATACTAAGCTTATTGAGGTGGTCACTTCATAAAGTATATAAATATCCAATCACTATGTTGTATACCTGAAACTAACATACCGTATTTGCCGGCGTATAAGACGATTTTTTGGCCCTGAAAAATATGCCTCCAAGTGGGGGGTAGTCTTATACGGCGAGTATATAACAAACTCTGTATTTTTAGTGGAAATGTTAGGGGGTCTTCTTATACGCCCAGTCGTCTTATACGCCGGCAAATACGTATTTTTCAGGGCCAAAAAATCATCTTATACGCCGGCAAATACGGTAATACTGTAGGTCAACTATAATTTAAAATTGTTTTTAAAGGTATGATTTTAAAAATATTTTGACACAATCAGAGATTTATTTCGGAAAAATCAATTTACAATGACGGGCAAGAAAGAGTTCATTAGAAAAATTTGTGGTAGGGGAAAAGGCTATTTCTATTACATGGTTAAAATATAGATTAATCAAACAGGATTTTCCAGTGACATTTAATTGTTTCTAGGAAAATCCTGACAAATATGAAACTTTGTTGAGAGATTGTGTATAGATAAATACCTTGAAAATCATTAAAATTAGTCATTCTATTAGTCTAGATAGGATCATATAATTCTTTGGATTATAAACTCTGATAAATTGTAAATTGTAAATCATCTTTGAACTAACAACTGGATATGGCAACATCAGAAAGATGGGGCATAACTTGGGTCACTGAGTTATAGTTCTTTTGTGTGTGTGCATATGTGCATATCTAAAAAAAAAAGGTGGTCATATTCCAGAAAAGTGGAGGAGGTTTAAAAACAAGTGAGGGTAGAAAATTAGTATTAGTTTGTACCTGTATGAACTTTTCTGACAGAGACCCCAAAATATCATTGTCTTAATGTAAGCAGGTATCTGGGTCAAGTAAGCATCTCTGTTCCATGAGATCATCCAGGAGCCCAGATTTCTACATTCATGTTGTTATACCTTTTCCTGCGACGTTGTCCTTGTCTGCAGGATGGAAACTGGCTCATTGCCATGAGTATGGACTAGGCTAGTGAAATGGAAGGAGAGGAAGTGAAAGGACAGGTGATTTCCTTTTCAGGAAGTGATGCCCAAGTTGCCCCATCACTTATGATCACATTTCATTGGTGAGAATTTAGTCACATGGCCACACAAGACAGCAGTAAGGACTGGGAAATAGACTCTCTGGATAGAAGACACAGAACTTAAAAAAAAAATAGTTCTCTGCCACCATGGAGAAGGATCTCTAATTCAAGCTACTTACAAAAAAAATGCAAAAAATAAAGTAGAGTCTGTTGAAAAATATAATGTCTAGTTCTGAAGCAGAGAGTGAGAACAAGACTGACAAAGGAGACTGAATAAGACTTACATGGGAAATGTGTGTAGTGAAGTGGAAGAAATGTTCAAAAGAGGGTGAAAATTTGAGTGTAATTAGCAGGAGAATAACAGAGGTTATTTGACTAGAAATAAGACTTCTTAAATGCAAAACAACTTCCGTATAGTTGTAGTAGCAGTCTTACGTTGTGGTTCCATGGGACTTTTCACCTTTCACCATACCAACCAGTGTCTAGAAGTTACTGCACAAATTCATCATTATCCACAGGACCAAACCAAATGCTTCTGCTTTAAAATTTTAATGAGAAAACACATGATACATCTGCCAGCAATTACCGTGGGTATTACTGAAGTGCACACAGCCCATTGGCTCTCACTAGCCTCATTCTCAAACAATAATGCTGGAAAGAGGCCCTTTCTAAAACTTTCACGTGATCTATAATCTCCCAGACTACTTTCATAATCATCCTTTTCCCCCCATTTGGCTAAGTATATTATTTCATCTTTGGACACCGACCAAAAGGTGGGACATTGTTGGTAAATTTGTAGATTTTCAATTTTACATATAGCAACATGTGAGCAATGATTTCACTTTTTTTATTTCAGTCTTTGACACTGAGCTACAAAATGTCATCTTTAGTTACCCAGAAATATCAGCCAGCTTGGGGAGTGGGGGGAAGTGCGGTTGTTCAATGTCTGAGTGATTTGGTTTCTTCTGCAGCTGCATTAGAAGAGGCAAGAGAAACCTACCACACGACAGCCGGAGAAAATGCCCTTCATTAGTGTGATGGCCAAAACGTCCTTATTTATAACCAAACATACTGGTAAAAACAATTTAAAAATAGGAAAACCTGAAATCCAAAATCAATTGCTTTAAATAAGGTCTCAGGTATTGATTTTCCAAAGTATATCTGGAAACACAAGCTAAAGATTACACACACGCCTGTGTAGTCCATAGATGGGTTATTATAAAACATTGTTCTCAGCCAATGATGCTATCAGATCTGTGCTGGTTGGATGTCTCAGACAGATTTGTAATTTAGATGTTCTTACAAACTCATTTTCCTTGGCTGACTGCTCCAGCTGGCACATCACAGAATGTTCAACCCAGGCCTGCTTAGCATCATCAATTGGCCAGCCCACTAAAAGCATCATGGAGAAAATAATACTACATTAAATGGGAAATCCCCAAATTTCACTCTAACAATAAAGCTTGTGATTTCCCCTTAGATGAGAGGAAGCATTTTATTATGAAAATAGCAAAGATTTTGGAGGCAGACTTCTGTAAACCCCAATTTCCTGTGCAATTTATATAATAATACCTCCCTCATAACATGGTTTTAATAGTCAAATGAAATAAAATGAAACGCCTTGCTTATATTAGAATTTCATTAAATGTTTGTCAGCCCTGTATGACTCTGGATAAATTACTTAGCCATTCTGTGCCTCAGTTTCCTCATGTCCGACATGGAACTCATCCTACTTACCTCAGTCAGTTGAGGGAGGATTAAATGACTTAATAAATGACAAGCTGTTCGGATAGTACCTGCTAACAGTAAGTGCTCAATAAATGTAGTTGTTGCTGTCATTATCCAGTATCTGTGTGTGAATACGATCGCCCATATAAAGAGAACAATGTGAGTTCAGAAGGATTTAAGGTTTTATGCAGGTTTGTTTTGTTTTATTTTGTTTTTGTTCATGAGATGGTGAATAGAGAGATAAACTTGGGGTGGGAGCTAATAGCACAGAGCTAATAAAGACTACCAGCTAAAGTATTAATGAGAAGTACTAAAAAAACATTTAGGTTTCAACTGTGGGGGTACTTGAAGACAATGTCAAATACTTGGTCTTTTTTATTAGAGAAGATGAAAGACAGCAGAGGCTTAAATCAATAGGTCCTATGTCCATGCCTGTATTTTTGAGAGATGACTAGATGGTGTTTGTATGATAAAAAGAGGGAAGATGATGAGAAGTAAGGAGCCATTTGGGAAGTTTTTTTGAAAGGTAGAGTTCTGTAAAGCAAAGACAGCCTTGGTATCAAAGAGCTGCATGAAGCAGCACAAGGGTAAAATCAATTGGATTTGTTGATTAATTGGCTGGGGGCATGGAAGGAGAGGTTAAAAAAAAATAGCTTAAGTTGCTTGGAGGTTCCTGATTTGTGAAAATGGTGAGATGATGAACCCAAGATGGAGAATGTGAGCACATGCTGGGACATGTTGAGTTTATCTTTATGGCTCATGTAGTGGTTGAAATCATTGATATAAAACACTGTCTAGATATATTGCTTAGGAAGGAAGAAAAAAAATGACAGAGTGTGAAACTTTAGAGAGTGCCTACATTTAAGAAGAGGTCATATGAGTAAAATAGAAACAGAAGAATGGATACATGGAACAGACTGACAGCTGTCAGAGGGGAGGACGTTCTGGGTAAAGGAAGGTGAAGGGATTAGCAAAAACAAACAAATATATATATATATATATATATATATATATCACATATACAGAGACAATAGTGTGGTGATAGTTAGAGGGAAAGGGGTTTGAGGGTAGGTGCAGGTGGGCAAAGGAGGGATAAATGGGGATGGAAAGAGACTTTGCTTTGGGTGATGAGTGCATGACGCAATGTGCTGGTGATGTTTTATTGAGTTGTATACTTGAAACTTGTATGGTTTTATGAACCAATCTCACCCAAAATAAATTCAATTAAAAAATAGAGGTCAGAGGTAATAGCCCTGAGAAGGCCATCAGAGAATAGGAAGTGGGAAGGAGAAAGTATCTGCATGAATAGATATCCAGAGAGATACGTATTTCAAAAGAAGCAGGAGGTTAACTATGGCAGTTTTAGGAATGTGTAATCATCATTAAGAAAAAGGCTAGCCTATTCAAAATGTTTATTTAATGCTGAAAATGTGCCAGTCTCTCCACTTTCATTTTTTCTCTCTCACATCCCTTCTCCCTGTTCTTCAAACAATACATAGGCTTTATAATCTCCCTTTGTTTCCTCAGTTATCTTCCAAGTTCTTCAGTTCCTGGATGGTGGGCAGATGATCTAAATATTATCAAAGGGAAGGCTAAAATAAGATGTGGGTGATGTAAGTGTATCTGAGCTTAGTGATCCCTGCCCACAATGATTCAGAACAGATCTGTGCTGTGTTGTGTTGAATAGCCGCACAAAAACTGAAAAATTCACTTCTGTGTCTAGAAAACTTTTTTCAGTATTATGTGATTCTTATTTAAAAAATAGTTTTAAATAAAAAAATATTACTCAATACTCTTTTTTTCTATTTGAAAGTTGGGGCCATGTAAATATGATCCCAGGAAGAGTTACCAAATGAGCAAAAGAAAAATATCATGTCTAGTCAGTTCAGTGTATTAAAGGTTGGCACAATTTTATGTCTAGGGATGATAGTTTTATAATTTGTTCTTTATTGTTTGCTTAACAATCTTCCTGTTATTTAGTTACTTGAAATATTACAATGTCTGTTGTAAACTACAAAATCCTATCCTGGATGTTCATACCACTTCTGGGTTTAGAATACACTGCATTGACATCAATAACACAGTTTCTTAGCTTAGTCTGTACTTCTAAGCTTCCTACCTTAGCATGTAGTCAGAAGGCGGGATCTACTTAATCTTCTTTTATTTTGACTTGGTGAGGACGACCTGTCCCATTGCCACTGTTTTTGGTGCCCACATGGCAATTATGATGTCCATGTCTTGGGTGCTGTCTCTCAATCATGAGGCCACTAGTTCTTGAAATGCCAAAGTAGAACTAGGCTCTATGCCGAGGAGAGAAAAATGTCTTTTCCCACCCCACCCCCCACTCTCTACCAACATTTGTCAACTTGGCCTAGATGGACATGGCTTGTGACCAGGGTCTCCCACAAAGTATGTCCTCCATTTACTGGCCAAGATCCTTCCAAATACTAGAGAAGGATCATAATACAAGGGGTTAGAAATGGGACAGAAACTATTCCACACTTCTCTGCTTTATTATCTTATCTCTCTTACTCTTCTTTCAGTGTTCCCTGGCCTCAAATGCTTCCTCTTTCCTGAGTTATAAAATAAAAGGTTTAGGTATTTCAGTGAACTCCAGAAAGTTCCTTAGGATGGGGTTCTCTTCTCTAGAAATGTTTACATCCCAGCAATTTGTTTAAATGCCTGCTATACTTGCATAAATATAAAGAATTTTACTGTAATCTACAATATATAGACATGTCTCACTTTCCACTGAGACACCAAAGGCCAAGAGCAATTCACTAGGTGCCAAGGGCATCACATAAAGCTGAGTCCTTGACAGCCTGTTCATGACATAATAAGAGATTGCAAATGTAGATCTGCCCAAGCATCCCACTATCTCACTGTAGACTGCATATGAAGAATCAAGTAAAAGGGACTGTTTTGAAAAGTGTTCCTTCTATATTTTATTTGTTATTCATCTCATCCAATGGGATAGGGTGTTCTTCTATCTCACCTTAAGCCAATGAAGAGAATTTTAAGAAGACATTTGGTCTGATGTACACAACGCCTTGGAGTTTGGTAAACTTAAGTTTTACTAATCAGATTCGGAAAGTCTAAAAGCCATAGCTAAGACTAGATTGCACTAAGGGTAACACGGGGAGCAAACTGCATTTCCACCATAGAGGGGAGCTAGCCTGAGGTCAGCTGTTCAATTTGACTGTCTGGAAGATCCTTGGGATCCCAACAGAGGGGAGGAATGATAGAACCCTAGGACTGTGAGGAGAGTTGTAGCAGCTAACTGAGAGGAAGTTCAGATGGAAGTTCCAGCTGGAGAACCTTCAAGAAACCCATACAAGCACCCAATGAAACAAAGTGCTATCAATTGTATTTGGCATTAATGGAAACCAACACCAGCGGCTCAAGCTTATAAGCAGTATCCTTTCTCCATGAGATTGGCTTTATAGGATATAGCAGCTATTGCTATGGAAAAGAAATGGTAAAGAAGCAAGTTGAAGTTCATCATAAACCTACCTCCCAACCCACTCTAGATTTCCAGGCATGTGGCAGACTTAATTGGGGAGATAGAAGAAGTTAAATTGAGTATCAGTCAGCTGAAAATATTCAGGAGGTTATGTTTTGAAATTGCTTAAATTACTAAGAAACTGATAAATCTATGTGACCTAGAGATTTCCACCAGCGGCAGAGGAAAACAATTTTCACAGTATCCTGTGATAATGATAGAGAGAACAATGGCATCCCAAAGAAGTCCGAGTTCTATTCCCTGGAACCTATGACTATATGACAAAGGGGACTTAGGGTAGTAGATGCAATTAAAGTTGCTAATTCAAATGACCTTAAAACAGAATATCCCAGATTATATAGGTAGGCCCAGGGTGATCACAAGGGGCCTTAAATGTGAACGAGGAGACAGTGTTCACAAAGAGTAAGTGTTCGTTGGAGTGATGTGTGAAAAACTCAAAGAACATTACTAGCTTTGAAGAGAGATATTGGTCAAGGACTGCAAGTGCCTTTGGGAAGTTGTAAAAGGTGAGGGGGGGATTCTTTGAATCAGCCTTCAAAAAGGATTACAGTAATGTTTCAAAACTATCACTCTGGAATTTACTAAAACAAATACACTGGCATTTTAGGAAAGTTTTGCTAATAGCCACACTAGCAAAATATACTATTGAACACTTGAAATGTATCTAGTTCAAAATGAGATGCTCTGTAAGTATAAGGTACATACTGGCTTCCAAAGACTTGGTACAAAAAGATAAGATTGTAAAATATCTCATTATTTTTACATAGATTGTATTGCCTGATTTATATTAATATGTTGGATGTATTGGGTTAAACAAAATATGTTAGAGTTAGAATGAATTTCACTTCTTTTTCCTTTTAACTGTAGCTATTTGAAAATTTTAAGTTACATATGTGGCTCACATATCTCTATTGAACAGCACTGATAAGAGAAAACCTTTCTGGAAATGTTATAATTTTGCTTTACATTTATGTGTGAAGCACTTTATACATTTTTTTCTAATATGTACTTAATTCTTATAGCAATCATGTGTGATGAGTAGGGTATAGCTTATTATTTCTAGTGTGTAGAATGTGAAAGCCAACACTCAGATCATGTAAATGACCTACCAAAGGAATCATATAGGTAGCAAGTGACAGAGCTAAGACAAAATCATGAAACAGGTCATTCAAGCCAAGGCTTTTTTCCTATTATCCCATTCTGTGGGTGGTGGAAATTCCAGTGCCTAGCCTAGGGTTCTCGATTTCTCCAGAGGGGAGTTACTTAAAAGGAAGAGTCTACCACACTTGAGATGATGTGAGAGGAAGGCCTATCAGTATATGTCCAAGCCTAACTAACTCTTTAGAAGAGCATCCACAAGACCTCACTGTTTCTCCCGCCTTACTAATGATACTCCATTACAAAAGCATTCTGCAGTCATGTGGTTTGAGAAGCCCTGGTTTTAAAGTTGAATTCTTTTAACCACAGGCCATTTAAATGGATTATTCATCTCTCAGAGAGAACAGACTACAATTTTCAAAATGTATTTTCCCAGACTGTGATGTTCTAAGAGAGAGAGAGAGAGAGAGAGAGAGAGAGAGAGAGAGAGAAGACAGGTCTGACTTTTAGCTCTTAGTCAAGTGGGAGCCAATCTCCAGGTTTGAAATAATCTGAAGGAAAAGGGTGGCAGCTCGTTCCCCAGCTGAGAGGCATTTGTTAGCTTTGGCAACTGCCCAGGACAAAGATGGATGTTTAAAAGTGATTTTTAAACTAGAGAAAATTAGAATCAGTTCAATAAATAATTTGTTTAGCATCTTAATAAGGTTTAAACACAAAGCCAGATTATCTGTTCTTTTGAACCACGAGAACGCGTTTGAATGCTTGGAAATATTCCCTGGCATGCTAGTGATATTCTAAATTAAATTCCTGTAAAATGGGGGAAAGGACATGTAATGTCCCAAAGTTCAGGGAGAGGTTTGGATATTTGAAACTGTTAGATTTGACAGTGTTAATAGCTACCAATTGGTAATAAGAAGTACACATTTTGTTTTCCAACTTTTCATCAAGTAAGTGATTAAAAATGCCCCAAACACATATCATTTTGCTTTTTCATTTCCTTCAGGCTAACCAGAACCAGAGTTAGAGACCAGAAGTATCAATAGGAAGAATAGGACAAGAATCTATTTATTCAACAACATTTTGTACTGTCTTTGTTTTAGATGCTGGGCAGTCCGTGATGATTAAATAAAATCTATGCTTCCATTGCACTTATAGGAGTTCAAGGGGGGAAAAATACACCCAACTATGTTTACAAGTCATTCATTCATTCATTAAACATTAAGAAGATGAATGAGCACCTCCTTTGTATAAAACACTGTGCTAGGTATTGTGGATATGAAGAGAAAGAAAACACAACTATTTTCATAGAGAAGTCCACAATAGAGTGTAGGGAAACAGACCCAAAAAACTTGGTTTATTACTAAATGGTGTTTCCTGTCACCCCAGACTGTTCCAGCCATATTCATCTTCTCCTGTTCTATAATTGAGCACTCGTCAATCACTTGTTCAGACTAAATATATTGGGATTCTTGACCACTCTCTTTAAAAAAAATATTTTTACTGATTTCAGAGAGGAAGGGAGAGAGAGAGAGAGAGAGAGAGAGAGAGAGAGATGAAAACAACAACAATGATGAGACAGAACCATTGATCAGCTGCTTCCTGCACGCTCTCCACTGGGAATGGAGCATGCAACCCAGGCATGTGCTTTGACTAGGAATTGTGACCACCTGGTTCATAGGTTGATGCTCAACCACTGAGCATCACCAGCCGTGCCACTCTCTTTTTCTTATAAGTTACATTCAAACCATTGGCAAATTCCGTTGTTCTTCCACCAGTATATGTGTGTATGTGTTGTTTTTTAAATAAAATCCAGTCACTCCTCATTTACATCTACTTCTGTTATTGTTCTCTCTTATAATAGTGTTCTACCTGGTCTATCAGCTTCCAACCTTTTCTCCTTAGCACCTCTTCTCAGTGGGACATTGAGAGTGGTCCTAGGATATTACTTTTTTTATTAAAAATCTTCCTTTAGTCTTCCTTAAGACATTTATAACAACCTTCTATGCTTAATATGTTCCTCTGTTTATTTGGGTAATGTCTGTCTCTCTCCTCTAGAGTATAATTTATTTTTAAGGCAAAATGACTAGGTCTGTTTTAAGTATGTAAATCACCAGTTCGTTTATTCTGTAGATAAACTATATAGTATGATAAATATTTATATAATGTAAACAACAGTGGTGTCACAGATGAGGGCTTGATCACTTTGCTTTAGGTTCAGATGGTAGAAAGATAAAGGAAGGTTTTTCAAAGGAATCTAAGCTTGTTTAAGATGCTGTCATCTATCTGGCTTCTACTTCTACTCTCTCTATACAAACCAATGGTACTCTCCTAATTGATAGAACACTTCCTCATCACTTATCCTAAACAGCCTTTTCCTTAAGATATCACCCTTATTATTTTTTGTTCAAGTATTTAATAAAACTTTGAGTGCCCTCTGTATGTTGGCCATAAAAAATTCAATCATAGATGAAGCTATTAGAATATAGTAAGGTAAAGTCATGAGAAGGGAAGTAAAGAGGGCCATGGGTATGTAAGTCTTCTATTTTATTTCTCCTCTCCTTCTCATCTGCTTAAATTTTAGATTTCTCCAATAAACGTATAGCTCCCATGTACAGCAAAGTCTTTTGTGGGTAGATTTTGAGTTTTAAATGTGACTACACTATACACCTCAGCTTGGCTTGGTCCATTTCATCTGCCTTTACAAAAAACCATGAACTATGGTGTGATGACCACAGTGATAACATCTGACAATATTTACGGTGACAAACAAGTACTAGAGAGGCAAGGCAGGTACGTACATAGTGAAGCTAATGGCTGTGCTGGGAGTGAGAAGTAGCAGGGGCTGTGGTGAGGGCAGAACCTATGCTTCGCGACCACAGAAGTGGGAGCTGTTGTTGTCTCATGGAATGTAGGCCCAGGGGCGTAGAGAAAACCTTTTCATCCCCTTACTTTACATGGAGGGACCTCCTGGCCTCTCTCCGTGCTCTCGTCCACTCCAACCCAGAGATAAGTGACTGACAAAGTTTGTTAAATTTGGAGGAGGACCTATATTTTGTAGCCCAGGGTCTTTCTTAGTCTTTCCCTCTGGCATTTGCTGGTTTGAAAAGCTATGTGCTTTCATCTGCTCTCCACATGGTGTTACAGAGCCAGACCCCCCCTCATGGGAAGGCCTGCAGTGGTCCAGTGCTCGTGTGACTGGTGAACAAGCCTTTTCTGGGGCCTGATACCAAGAAGCCCACTGGTTCTGCTTACCTAAGACACATCTTTCATCACAGACTTTGTCAGCAGTAAATGAGATGTTTCAATCTTCACTTGTCTTAATCCCACCCCCCCTTTCAGTTTATTTAATAAATCAAGTGAAAAAAACCAGGGATGTGATTTATTGGACTCCCACAAATCACCTGTTACCAATATTTCTTGATTTTCTTACCTTTAAAGAGAAACCAGGATATTTAATACAAAAAGATTTTCAAATAAAACCTTTAGCCAAAACCGGTTTGGCTCAGTTGATAGAGCGTCGGCCTGTGGACTGAAAGGTCCCAGGTTTGATTCCAGTCAAGGGCATGTACCTTGGTTGCGGGCACATCCCCAGTCGGGGTGTGCAAGAGGCAGCTGATCCATGATTCTCTCTCATTGATGTTTCTAACTCTCTGTCCCTCTCTCTTTCTCTCTGTAAAAAATCAATAAAAATATATTTTTTAAAAAACCTTTAGATTTCAAATGAAAAATTTGATTCTGAAATGTTAGCAAAAATTAATATATATTTTTTTTAAAAAACCTTAGATTTCAAGTGAAATATTTATAAGCCAATTTTAATAAGAAGCCACTGATTTGTAATGGTTTGGGGTTAGTATAAAAGTATTAAGGCTTCTTTCCCAACCGCTTGAGATAAATCAGTTCTCATTTAGATTTGGAGCCCTGATAACAGCTTCACTTCAGCTCACTAGTCTGTGTCCCTCATATCTCAACTACCCAAGCATCCCTTTCCAGCATTTTCTCCTATAGGCTATACCTATTCTCTTCACCTTCTTTCTCTTCTTATATATGAACTATGGCTCTTCTTATATTTAGCCACCCTGCCTCTCAGCCTCCAGACTTAATTCTCCTTGGGGAGTTTATAGTCTTGCCTCATCTATCAGCTCTGACCTTTTGAATCAATGACCGAACTTATATAACTGGTGATCACCACTTCTTTCTCGTAGGAGAGGAAAGCCAATTTGACCTACATTTCTCTCCATTCCAAGATTATTTATCCCTCCCTATCTACCACCCATCAAGATCCCCAAATGTATGATATTAATATTCAAACTGTGAAATTAGGTAAATCCTATTTCTTCTTTTCTCCCCCTTTCCTACTTGGTACATGGCTACTGATAAGAAATTTTTTTCCCCTCTTGTTCTTATCAAACAGGAATCACTAATGCAAGATATTTTAGATTTCTTTTCTTCATTCTATCGATGCATTCTTTATTTTCCTTGTTTTCTTTCAATTTTCTGGCTCTATTAACAATCTCTTTTCCTAGGCCCTCATTCAGCCAGTCTGATATGAGTCCCTAGAAGGGCAATATGAGTTAATTTGGTTTAATTGTGGCTTATTTTCTAAAGCTTGAACTAGTCTATAAAACAGCATCTCAGCCTCCCTTGGGACCACACATTTAGTCTTCAACCCAGCTACTTTGACTTTTTTCCAGCCATCTGTTTTACTTGGGTAAAAAAAGGCAGTTTTAATGTCTACATTTTTTCCCTTTCATCTATATTTTTGGCACTTTTCGTTAATTCAGAGTTAGCTCCAGAAAGGAAACATTTACCATCCCACAGCAGCTGTTCAGTCCTGGAGGAGGAAGTGGAGAGTCCTGTTCCTCTTCCCATTGGCCTGCTCTCCATTATTCTGGCCATGGTTATTCCATCATCCTCGCATCCAGCCTGCCTGACACCTGGATGCACTGAGTTTTGCTTTGGAATGAGAATCGTAGCTTCTGAGCTCAACCCTTGTCAATTCATTTTTTAATGTGCATGAGTTCTGAATCTCAGTATATTGTTCAAAGCTCAGAACCCGAAGCCTGGGGTTCCACCTTTGACTCTACCAGTCATCAAATAAGACACACCATCAAGTTGGACCTTACTTCCCCCATTTGTGAAATGAGGGCATTTATCTGTAACAGAAATCCTGAATTCAAAGGTCGTTAGGTACCTACAGATCAAAGAAAGGAGAAACCACTAACTAGAGAAGCTGTCAGCCATGAGGTAACTGGGCATGACAGGGATTTAAAACTGAGAAGGTCTGCCCTACCTAAAGGCGTTTGTTTTTTCAGTTAAATCTATCTGCAAGCTCCTTGGCTAAAGACTGAGTTGGGCTGTCAAGTTGTTAGTTGTATGATACCTTAAGCCCTGACATTCTCAAAACCCCAAACACCTCTGTGTTACAGTTATTGCCTCTGAATAATTTTCCCTTAAATAATATTTATAACAGAATATTACAGAAAATTTGATAAAATATAGGATATAATTTTATCAATCATACTAGCCAGTCCTTTGCTTATCGCTAGAAATATCACACTAGCATGGAGTTTATTTATTATTAAGCAGCCATCACTTGAATGGGAGCAGATATATGAATGCATTGCAGAAAAGGTATGACAAAACTTTGGGGTTTAAAAAATAATACAGATTCTCACCGAAACCGGTTTGGCTCAGTTGATAGAGCGTCGGCCTGTGGACTGAAAGGTCCCAGTTTTGATTCTGGTCAAGGGCATGTACCTTGGTTGTGGGCACATCTCCAGTAGTGGGTGTGCAAAAGGCAGCTGATCGATGTTTCTAACAATCTGTCCCTCTCTCTTCCTCTCTGTAAAAAAATCAATAAAATATATTATAAAAAATAATAATAATAATACAGATTCTTAAAAATACTTTTTGCCATGCAGAGCTGGCATTTGGAAAAGGCTGGTTGAAGAGGAGACAATTGCTTCAAAAAAATGAATATCAGTACCTCCTTTACCTTAATCTTCCCCTTTATTAGCAGCTCTCTCATGGTTTTGGAATGGACTGGCTGGCAGAAAAGGCCCACAAAGAACCTTTGTTGTAGAATAAGTATTTTGGGAACATGCCAGTCAGCTAGCTATAACACAACTGGTGGACTGTTGCAAAAATTTGTGCGCATTGAAATGAATTAATTAAAAGAAATATTTTAATATCACTATTCACCCTTTCTCTATAATAGAAGAGTCAACCAAATTCATGATAGACAAAACAAATCGAAACACACTTGTTCTATTGGCGCCAGTGAGAGCTTTATATGTATTGCGCATGTACGAGTCAACTTAGCCTTTTATAGATATAGAATAAACTTGCTTAATTAGATCTGCTTTCTGATTTAACTAAACTTTTCCAGCCCAGTGAAACACTCCAACTTCTCTTTCAGGTAATTGTCATCATCACAGCAGTAAATATCAACACGAAGCAGATTATTATTATTGATCACGCAGGGAGAACAAAGGGTAAAATATGTAACTGCAGCAATGAGAAATATTCTGTGCAAATGGGAAAATGTGAAGTTATTTTCAAGGTCTACCATTTCTTTCTTCTTTTCAGTCGGGTCAAGTTTCTAAGCTTTGCAAATCTCCATTTTCCCATTAATGAAAATAAAATAGGATTTCACAGAGTCTCCTATTTACCTACTCCAGGACTTCTGTGAGGATCAAATGAGATGAGGCATGGGAAAACACTTCACAGACATTTGGTTAAATTGTAAAATGTTTCCACCTGTCTATAAAGCAAGTCCTGTTTCTGGACTGAAAAATCTCCATGGAGGCTAGTAACTAGGGAGAGGAAGCCAGGTGTTACTACGTGACATCATTACCTGGTACCCACAACCACCATTTCCAGGCGGGGCTGGGCTGAGCTGTGGGCCACATTTTGAGCCATGGGGTCCCAGCAGTATCAGCTGCAATTTGGGGGCTATCAATCTAGGGTGGTGGTGGGCTATCAATCCAGGCCTGTGTCCCAGTTGGGAGAACCCAAGTATTGCTTTATGGGCACCAGGTCCACAGTGCCAGTGCATGTCATGGTAGTTTCTTCATTGAGCGTCTGCCTCCTGGTGGTCAGTGCAAATCATAGTGACTGGTTGGATGGTAGGACACTTAGCATATTAGCCTTTTATATAAAGAGAGATGTACTGAGATTATAGCCATGTTGATATGAAGGTATGTTTGGGAACGACAGCTAAGGAGGTAAGTATGAATAAAGGCTTCCACTCTTAAAGACCCAAACCTCATGAATCATATGGTCAGTACAGGAATTTACACCAACAATGTTATTAAAAATATTTATATTGCATTGGACTATGTTCAACAGCTACATCTAATGGAATGTAGCAACAGTAGCAATAATAGACTGCTTTCACTCTCTAATTCTCTCATTACTTGCATTTGGAAGAACAACTAATCAACCACCATTTAAGTCACATAAATTCAGATATTATTGGAAGATTTCTAGTGCAAAATGACTCCAGAAGGGGGGAAAAAGTAATAATTTTGTAATATGAAAATGTTGGTTCTTGAGCAAAAATTTAAAAACAGAAATACAGTGCATCATTAGGTATTGCCACAATAATGTTGGGCAACAAATAATCATGTTTTTCAGTAGCATTTAATAGTAAGCACTCTCATTGATCTATGAGCTCACTAGGGTGCAGCTGATCTAGGCTGAGTTCAGCTGGGCCACACTTTCTCCCTGCAGATCTCTGAGTAAGTGTAGCAGCTCTGTTCTGCATCCTTCCTGGACCATCAGACTGTGGCTTGTTCTTCCAGTGGTGGTGGCAGAGTCAACATTCAAATGCACAAGTACATTTTAAGCCCTTGCTTGTGTCATGTTTTCTAACATGTTATTAGGCAAAAAAAGTTACATGGCTGAGCTCAAAATGAGGGGGCAAGAGGGTATATTCCTCCAGTAGAGGAACAGAAAGTGATAGGGCAAAGGCATGATGAATCAAGGCCAATAACAGAATCTACAACAGATGTGAACATATTGTTGAATCCCAAATTGAGGAAAAGGGTTTATCAGATAATTATAGATTTGGATGATCTTCAAGGTTTTATAGGTTGCCTGTGAAATAAAACACATTGCTTTTTTGCCATTGTGATATGTGGTTGAAAAAATATATATATAAAAGATCCTATGTGAGATGTGTATTCATGTGCATGCACACGGAGTTGCTTATATAAAATGTAAGTTGAATTCTGTGGCTGAGACTTACTGATTGTCAAAAAAAACGTGCTTCCACTTTAATCTTTAGAATTATTACTAGAAATTGGATGCACATCCGGGAAGTATATTTTCCAGTCTCCCTTGCATGTGGATGATGACAAGTGACTAACCCTTACCAATGGAATGGGATGTACCATGGCGCAGGCCAGGGCAATTGAGAAGTAGATACCCCTTCTCCACCTGCTCTTCCCATCTCACCTTCCCAGTGAATGCAGAAGGTTCTGAGCCCCTATCTGACCCTTAGACTCAAGATGGATCAACTGTAGGTTTTTGGATCTTATGAAAGCCTACTTGCCCACCAGGAAAAATTACATAGTATTGCATGATTAAGAAATGAGCTTCCATTGTTTGTGTTTTCCTACTAAATTGGGGTAAGGATTTCTTATAGCAATTAATAAAGTCCTATAGAGAAGCTGCTGAAGCTCCTTTTCTCATTGTAAAGAATTTAAAGAGAAGGCTAAGAGAGTCAAAGAGAACATTTACTGCCCATCTACCATGTGCAAGGCTCACAGCTAAGTGCCTCACACAGTTAAACGTTTCCAACCTGTGATATGGTTTAATGAATTAGGGGGACAGATGTCAAAAGAGGTTGGTTATTTCCTTACTGCTACATTTGGGCTATGCACAGGTAGATGAATAAAGAATAGTGAAAGCCCTCTATTTTGACATGGTGAAGACATACATGGAGACCGAAGAGCCATGTTATTCAAGTCAGTGACATTGTCACACGGCAATAGTGGGACAAAGGTGGAGTGCGGTTGCCTCCCTGTTAGAATTCTTAGAACCCACTCAGTTCTTTTATAGGCAGTTAATCTGTGAACCTTCTTTAATCCAATAATATCATTTCATAGTCCTCTCTTTCTTTTGGGGGATCATTTTGGGTGAGGAAATGCAGGGTGAAATGAACTGGCCACAGTACGAGTGGCAGAGTTGGGGCTGGAATCCCAGCCCATTGCTCTTTCCACCATAGCATGGGTAGCTCTGTGGTTAGAATCTAGTGAAGAATAGAGGGATACTCCCACTCGGTTATCTCACCAGAGAAGTTAAGTGCCTTCCCCAAGGTTACGCTGCTTGTAAATAGATATGGCTCACTGCTCTTGTCAAGATTTCTACCCCCCACATTGTATCTAGCAGGACAAAACATGGTACTTAAGAATAGACTGATTGAGATTAAACAGTGCAAAATAACAGTATATAGGGATTGAGTTGAGTTTGAGTGAATGCCCTCTGGGAAGTTATCTTATCACTCACTACATTTTCTTCCCGCTCCTCCTTTTCACTTGGTTACACTGAATCCAGCCAAACACATTAATCAGATGGGCAGGGTTACACATTGTTTTCACAGGAAATCCTCCCTTCCTCCTTCAGTTTACCTAAAAGGATGGGAAGCAGGGAGGGGGGGTTTGCCAGTGTATACACACATGTCGATGTATATATTTATACACCACACATATCCATACACACATGTGTCTGTAAAACAATATGTGCTCACTGCAGCATCTGGCTTTCTGTGAAGTCTTGACCTCTGCTCCCTTACAGCTGTGTTGGCTCAGAGTTTAGAGCAAGTCTTGCAAGACTCCCTGAAGAACATATGTTTCTAAGCAGTCCCTAGTTCTCTATCCATTTTTTTTTTTTTGGCAGGGGGATTCATAAAAGGTTACTACCTAGGACCTTATCCTGCTAGCCCTACTTCCCCAAAGAATTGCTCTTGGTTGAAACAACCATCCACTAAAGACGGAGTTGGTGTGAAGAATCATGCTCTGAAATCCCTCCCCACTTCAGGTTTCCCACAAGTTGGTAATGTTTTTTGTTTCTGTTATCCTCACCCGAGGATATTTTTCCATTGATTTTTAGGGAGGGTGGAAGAGAGAGGGAAAGACAGAGGGAAACATTGATGTGAGAGAACACACATCGATTGTTTGCCTCTTGCACACGCCCTGACCAGGGCCCAGGCCCCGGAGGAGCCTGCAACCAAGATACATGCCCTTGACCGGAAATTAACCTGAGACCCTTTGGTCTGCAGGCCAAAGCTCTATCCACTTAGCTAAACCAGTGAGGGTGATAATGTCTTACTTCTTAATTGCTTATGCTCTTCATACTGACTGCTTTGTCAGGAAAACAGGGTTGCAAATTTGGACAAAAGATAGCTGCTTAGCCTTGTTTCAAAGTAGCAGATTAAAAGAATTCAGTAGCAACCCAAGATGCCTTGATTGGTACTTAGCATCTTGACCCTGCTGCTTCCATATGTGCTGTCCTCACAGGCCAGGGTTGGCTTGGTGGATTTTGAGAGGTCCACTGGCATTTGAAATGGTCTGCCAGTGTGATCTGACAGCTCCTGCACATGAGGTGGGGGTCAACCAGCCAGATAAAACCAGGCACTCTGATTCCTGCTGAGTTTTTGCTTGTTTGGAACATCGTGTATTTGCTGTTGTAAATGGCCACATGATAGTGTAATTTAAAAAAGTTAAAAATAGATTTAAGACAGTGTTTCAAGGAAAACACAGCGCGGCTTCCCAGTTTTTATAAACTCGGTGAGTTCCCTTTGCATTGCTTGGGACACCTTTGGAGTCCACCAGCTGAGAGCTAAGTCATGATTTCAGGGGAAGGGAAGGAAATTCATCAGTTCCATATTCGCAGCTTGCCGGATTCCACACATTTAATCCACCTCCTTTCTCCCCTCCCAATATCTCCATCTTCCCTAGCTCAGCAAAACACTTGGCATGTTCCTTGATTTCTCTTCCTCTTAGAAACCACACCAATTCATGAAATTGGCTTTATCTGCAAAATATCAACAGATTCCAGTAATGTCTTATCACTTCCACCTGCTTGTATCACAGCTCTGGAGAAAGAGGGAAAAGGGAAAACTCACATTTAGTTTGGATTTACATCCTAACTGATCTTGTTTCCAATTACCCTTTTAAAACTCTATTCTTCAAACAGTAGCCAGAGGGATACTTTTAAAATATAAGACAGATCATGGCTTCTTCTATTCTGAATCTTCCAATGGTTTTTTTATGTCATTCAGTGCAGACGCCTAAATCCAAGAGTACAAGACTGTAGGTAACTGAGCCCTCATTTCTTCTTTCACCTTACCTCCCATGTGTCAGAAGGACTTCATTCCTCTCTTGCCTCATTTAGGACAACATTGAAATACCACCTTGTCAGAAAGACCTTTTCTGACCCACTGATGTATATCCCAACCCAGCTCTCTATATCCCCATCCTGGCTTGTTGTTCTTAGCACTCAATTAATACCACCTGACATATTATATATTCACTTGCCTAACATGTTTATCTTTTATTTCTCCTCTCACCAAAAAGTTTATTTTATAAGAGGGGTTTTCTTTCATTCACTGTTTTACATTTTCCTAACTGGTTCATAGTAAATGTTTAGTTAACATGTATGGGATGAATGAATACGTTGGATTGGCTGTGTCAAATAAGTGGGAACTCACACATACAGCCTGTGCTAGAGCTTATAAGAGAACACGCAAAATACACCTTAGCCCAGGTCTGGAGAATAAGCAAGGTACATACATGGCTGAAATGAGACCTGGAGGGGTCAAAGGTGGTCAAATAGGACAAGGTTATGTTGCCAATCCAAGGACTTCAAAATAGTCACCAGAATATGGGGGGAACCCACCTGATGCTGAGCTGACTTTCATTGAGCACTTCTTATACACGTGTATTAGTTTTCCAGGACTGTCATAAAAAATTACCACAGCATTGTCTGTACCTCCAAAGACTGTGGGCTCAATTCCCAGTCAGGGCACATATCTAGGTTACAGGTTCCATCCCTAGTCCAGGCATGTACAGGAAGCAACTAGTTGATGTTTTTCTCTCACATCAATCTCTTTCTCTCTCTCTCTCTCTCTCTCTCTCTCTCTCTCTCTCTCTCTCTCTTCCTTGCTCTCTAAAATTAATAAAATAAGGATAAAAAATGTACCTTGGGCAATTTTTTATCCTTGGGCAAGGATAAAAAAAAGTACCTCAAAACTTGTTGGTTTAAAACAACAAAAATGTATTCTTTCACAGTTCTAGAGGGTGGACATCTGAAATCAAGATGTTGGCAGGGCCAGACTTACTCTAAATGCCCCGGGGAAGAATCCTGTCTTTCTTTGTCCAGCTTCTGTTTGACCTGTAGCAGCATAAATCTACTTCCCCCCCTCCATCTTCACATACCGTGTTTCCCCGAAAATAAGACCTACTTACAGGTTTCCTTATGAGTGAAATATAAGGCATCCCCCAGAAAATAAGGCCCCCAGGCTCTGTCTCAGAATGAAAATTAATTTACCCTAAACTGGTTGCTACGGTCGCCCCAACTGGCTTCTAGCAACCAGTGACGTTATGCGGAGTCCTGATGTCACTGCTGTGTGAATGGAGAGAAATCAGCGTGGAAACTTTGTGAAACCTAAACTGCAAGAAGTTGGACTTGGGTGAAGAATTCATGGGAGAAAATCACTCACAGTTGCATTGCAAATGTACTGTGAGCAGGCTACCTTGACAAGAAGTACCCATTTAAAGACAGTGCTATTGCTAAACATGAGAGATTTGGTCCACTGATTCTGAAAGAAATGGAGTCAAAAAATTCACCAGGATATTCAGAAATTGGATTGTTATGATGATGTTCCAGAAGATGATGACATGATTGTCATTGAATAAATGAGTAAATTTTTGATACTGTAGAATTTACAGTTTGTCTGGTTTGTGTTGACAACTACCATACTACCATACTGTATACAGGTAATAAATTTCCTTTCTTTTCATTTAACAATAAATGTGTACCATATTCTTCTTCATGGAAAAATAAGACATCCCCTGAAAATAAGATCTAGCGCATCTTTGGGAGCAAACATTAATATAAGACACTGTCTTATTTTTGGGGAAACAGGGTAGCATTCTTCTCTTCATTTCTGTGCCTCCTCTCCTCTTCTTATAAGAACTCTAGTAACTGAATTTAGGGTGTACCCTAACCCAGTATGATCTCAACTTAATTCAATTATATCTTCAAACTAAGATATAATTATATCTTTCCAACTAAGGTCATAATCTGGGGTTCTAAGGTGGTCATGATTTTTTGGGGGGGCGGGGCACTATTCAAGTCACTACAATACTCAATCCCTTTATATGATTTATATCCTCACAACAACTCTCTGAGATAGTATTATTGGCAGCATTTTACAGACATAGAAACTGAGGCTCTGAGAATTTCGGTAACTTGCCTAAGGCCATGTAGCCAGAAAATGAGTTCAAACCTAAACATATTTGACTCCACCACTCATCTAGTTTGATCCTTCGACTAAACCATGTTGATTCCCAAACCTTGCCACAATAATATGTTCAGAAGATGTTTGATGGTTAGGAAACTGCTTATCATGGTAACCTTGTATTTAAAACCATGGAACTGGGCTCCCTTGAAAATATAACCAACACTTGTAACAGCTCACAGTACTTTTACAAGTTATGGAGCAAAAGCCCAGATCTCAGGAAGGTGGGAGAGACCCTATCCTTGGATTCTCTGGACCTGAGATTACTGTCTAGGGGAGCTCTTGCTGGGGTCTTGGGGACAGGAGGAGAAGCAATTCCCCAAAGGAGCATTGAGGAACTTCTGCAAGAACAGTCTTTTCCTGGGACAGGGTGTAAAATGAAAAGCAGTTGTCAAATGGATTTGGACCACCTTAGGATCTGCATTAGGCTAGAGCTCACATAAAAGAAAAACAAGCAAACAAACAAACACATTGCAGCACAGAAACTGTCTCGTATCTGCTCAGAATGATGCATTCATTGTGTATGGGTTAATTTGTAGTGAGAAGACAGGAAAATTATGCCTTATCATGCCTTTCCCTCCTCTGGTCTTTATAAATAATGCGATGCAACTACAAGCAACATTTTTCAGGATTTCCCCTGTGAAATACTCTACAACTTTCCAGCCTGGGAATATATTTACTTCTGTGATCTAAACTCTTTCCCTGGTTTGCATTAGCTTTCACCAAGTCTCTGGCCTAGAGTTATCATTGGTTGAAAGCCAGCTGGTCAACCAGAACCTTAAAGAGTTTAAATCTCTGTATGGTTTCCCCTTTCTAGGAATTTCAGCACAAAAGAGGCATTTCAATGGTCTGAGATGGTATCTTGTTTCTTTCTTTCTGCAGCTTCTCTTTTCTCCACCCCTTTATTCCTCTTTTCTAGCCATCTTCCTCTCTTCTTTCTCTTCCTTCCTTTCTCTCTTGTCTCATCTCTTTTATTTCTCTCTGCCTCCCCTCTTACCCTTGCCTTAGCCATCTCTCTTTATCTCTCTCCTCTCTCTCCAGCCTTTCTTAATCATTTTGATATTTGTCAGATCTCATGGCCTTATTAAGTAAGCAAGCCAGGCAATTAGCTTACCGCCCCCCCCCTTTTTTTTGTCTAAAGTCTTAAAAAATAATTTCCGTCAACTCCCCAGCTTCCAGTGTGTATTGGTGCCAAGACTGTTCAGAATGTTTACACTGCTGATAAAATTAATTGTGGCTTTTAGACACAAACTCTCTCAACTTCCTTCCCAACTCTCCTGGACTTTTGGGTAGGTTCACACCCATCCTTCCTTTCCTCCTTGGTGTTTGAGGCAGGCATGTTCCTCTTTTTCTTGCTTCCTCAATTACCCCCTCTTTAACTCTTATTTATATCAGTTAGCCTATGGAAACATTTGTTTTGTTAAGGTATTTCACTTAAAGTCACAGAGCCTATCAATGATGTTGAGTGAGGACTTACTGTATTTCAGATATTTTTTTAAAAATATACATTGGGGTCTGTTTACACTAAGCTCACCTTTTACACTTTCTACAATTATAATCTTGGGCAAAGAAATTCAGAAATATTAATTCTCAGAAATAACAAACTAAAACTTCAAGCTTTTGTTATCATTTTTAAAAAATTGATTTTTAAGGAGAGAGAGAAAAACACTGATGTTAGAGGGGAACATCAATTAGTTGCCTCTTGCACACCCCCTACCGAAGATGGAGCCCACAAACTGAGCATGTGTCCTGACCAGGAATAGAACTGGAAACCTTTAGGTGCATGGGATGATACCCAACCAACTGAGCTATACAGGCCAGAGCTAAAGCTTCAAGTTTTAAAAGAAAAAAATGCACTGGAGTTGACTTTTTAAGGCAGGAAGGAAGATGACTCATTACTAAGACAAATAAAAATAAGTTGAAAATAAAAATATTTGTTTCAAACATAAATAAAATTTTTCTGGTTAATCGGAAAATGTAGGTAAATGGAACTCTTCATTTGAGAGCATTTTGTTTAAACATTACCCTAACCTACTTTTCCTTTAGCCACTTACCTGTGTTTCCCCGAAAATAAGACATCCTCCAAAAATAAGACCTACTCCATGGAAACATAATATATCCCCTGAAAATAAGACCTAGTGCATCTTTAAAAGCAAAAATTAATATAAGATACTGTCTTATTTTTGGGGAAACAGGGTAGATTTAGATTTAGCTCATAATCTAGGAGCTTATCTAATTTCAGATCCTGAGCTTGGTGCTCAAAAATACATCAGATATTCATCATGAGAATAGTTCTGAGAGGTCAAAATTCAAATGTAGTATTGATGATGGTATTGAAAGACAACTGGTCTTGGATATAGAAAACCCTAATTCTAGTACCTTGTTGACCACTTGCAGCCTGTGACTACTTGGGTGATGATACCTTACCCCTTCCATATTTTTTATTTCAATTCTACAGGAAATATCTTTCACAAATCTATCTTTCAGAGTTGTTTTGAGATTAAATGAGAATAAATATAAATTAATGCATAAAGAATTGCATGTGTACAAAAGTGAGTCGATTCTTAACCTGTCTCCCACCCTACTTCCTGAAATGCAGCCAGTAATCTTAGACAAAAGCAGTTCCCTCTCTCCTCCAGTCCTAGCCACACTGCCGACAATAAAGACGAGTGCAAAGTCTACTCCTCAGTGAAGGCCAGTACTGAAATGAAAAAGCATTAGATACTGCTCAAGTTCAAGATTATGTGTCTGGATTGGCTCCAGATTATTTCCTATCTAGAGAATCCTTTAAAGGTGGACTCATACAACATATCCATCAGACAGCAGCTTTGGGGACCTGATATGCACCCAATCTTGAAAGAGCCCTAGACCAGCATACAATGGAGGGAATCAACGTACCTGAAAGAGTAACGTTAACAATAATAACAGCAGCAGCAGTGCAGTCATAGCTCTTACCGTATGCCATAAAATCCTCACAACAGCCTTCTGTGGCAGGCCCTATTATGATGCCCATTCTACCCAAATAGACCTGGAGACACAGAGAGATTAATAGTAGTTACTTCTCAAACTTATCCTATTTAATAAAACCGTAATATGCAAATCGATTCAACTGCAGAATGACCAGTAGCTATGACACGCACTGACCACCAGGGGCAGACACTCAATAAAGGAGCTACCCTCTGGTGGTCAGTGCACTCCCACTTGACCCACTCAGCCAGAAGCCGGGCTCATGGCTGGCGAGCGCAGCAGCAATGGTGGGAACCTCTCCTGCCTCCACAACATCACTAAGGACCCCTTGGGGGATGTCCCACTGTGAGAGGGCACAGGTTAGACTGAAGGACCCTTCCCTCCCTTGCAGTGCACAAATGTCGTGCACCAGGCCTCTAGTTGATGTATTGAGAACAATAAACACTGTGTTAAACACTTGACGTGAATTTTCCTGTTTGATTTTTACAATAGTCTTATGAAATAAGTACAATTATTATCCCAGTGGTATATAGAAGGAGAAAGAGGCCCAGAAGGTTAGATGACTTGCCTAGCAGCTAAGCTGAGACTTGAGGGCAGGGAGATGTGAATCCAAAATGAACTCTATTAGCCATTCACTATGGAGCTTGAAACCATTCCAGATGAGTAATCATTTCAACTAAATAAGTGTTTGGCTGATTTCACTGGATTTGTGGAATTTCATTGTTGTCAGTGCTATATTTACAGTCTGTGCAGGGGTGACTCCGAATCTTGCAAGCATGGTGGTTTTAGCTATTCCTGTCCTGAGACTCTGCTTTTGATCTTCTCCAGGACTAACCTCAAACCTACATGGATTTAGTGATGGGAGATCATCTGTGTACTATCAAAGTCACCTTAGAGATTCCCCCCCTCCCTTTACATTGGCTTCCTGCCAGCTCCCAAGTTTGCTTTGGCCTTTCAAAAATTGTATAATAGATTGGAAATACATCATGTCCCTTTCTAGTTCTTCTGGCTAGATCACACATCATGACTTTTTATAAAAGAATCACTACCCAAATTTTAAATATTGTTAAATTAACTAAAATTTAATTACATTTTACAGGGAGGATAAGCATGAAGGATAATGAGGAGGCAGGGGAAATGGCAGGCTCATTGATTGTGTTGAAAAAAATAGCATGGGCTCTCCAAGGGGAGGTAGTGGGGGGTGAATTTAAAAGGAACAACTTGGTGGAGACAGTATTAGAAAGGTCCTATGGGTGGAGTGTTTACGACTTTCCTTGGGCATCAGCGCCACTAGAAAGGTTAGGATGTGGCATGTTGCATTGTGCTCACTCCTGGTATGCTGTTAATTTCACCATAGCAGCTAAAAGGTTATCCAAGAGTTTGGGAGCCTCATAAAAGAAAATCTTTCCCAATAGAATAAAAAAAAAGAATTCAGCTTTAAGCCAGAACACTGAAAACTTCCGGGATGGCTTTTAAAAATTGTGTTCATATTATCATTGAAATCTTAGAGGTGGAAGGGGACACTGAGTTTATTTGTTTCTCTTCTGAAGTGAAGGCAATACCTTCTCTCTTGCCACAGCCCTGGGAAGTTGCCCTTCTGAGTGTTTTCATTGTCATGAAGTTCACTACTTAGCCACAAAAAGCATTCTGTTTACAGCTGGCTCTGGTATGGGATGCCTTTCTTAAAAACAATTTTTTTTAATTGATTTCAGAGAGGAAGGGAGAGGGACAGAGAGAATCATTGATCGGCTGCCTCCTGCATGCCCCACACTGAGAATCAAGCCTGCAATCCGGGCATCTGCCCTGACCAGAAATTGAACCATAATCTCCTGGTTCATAGGTCATTGCTCAACCACTGTGCCACAGTGGCCAGGCAGGATGCCTTTATCTTACAGTATTACCAAAAACTGCTGATCTGACAGAGAAATTAGAGAAAAATCACATAAATCCAGAAATATTAAGATATACATATAAATATTGAACCTGATCATTTTTGTGTATTCTTTTAAAAAATATATTTTATTGATATTTTACAGAGAGGAAGGGAGAGAGATAGAGAGCTAGAAACATCAATGAGAGAGAAACATCGACCAGCTGCCTCTTGCACACCCCCTACCGGAGATGTGCCCATAACCAATGTACATGCCCTTGACCGGAATCGAACCTGGGACCTTTCAGTCCGCAGACCGACGCTCTACCACTGAGCCAAACCGGTTTCAGGTTGTGTATTCTTTATGCCTTTGAGAAACAATTTATCTCAAAAGCTAAGGGCATTCTTTTTGCAATTGGGCTATCTGGATTCAAATCTTTATTTCAAAATTGACTAAGGTAAGTCACTTTTAATCTCCATTAACTTGTTTCTCCACTTTAAAAATTGGATAACATACCCACTTGGTTAGATTGTTTCAAGTGCTGAATAATTTCACATCAGAATTACACATCAGAAGGGATTAGCATAGTGCCAACTAATAGTAAATGTTCAGCTAATGATAGTCTTCATTAGCACAAAGTCTCTCTGAACTCCCCTCCTCCAGTGGTGGTCCTATTATATATTCATGTAGTCTTTAATTTGTAATTGACATAGATCAGAGAGGCCTTTGACAGTAATTTGGTCACAATCATGTAGAGGCACACATAAAAAGGCTTGATCAATGTGCTTGCTTTAATGGCTTATGTAAACATAAAATTGTTGATTAAAACCCAACATATGAAGCCCTGGCCGGGTAGCTCAGTTGGTTAAGGTATCATCCTGAAGTATGGTAGCAATCATCTCAGGTAGAAATTGCTGTCTGGGTTCTGTACTTATTTGCTTGCTATGACAATAGAAAGTTATTTTGATTTTCTGAACTTATGTATGCTATCCCAATACTCCACTGATGACAGTTTGAATATCCCACTGATTGTGATCTCACTGGTCATCGGAGCACATTCCTGGGACCCAGGATAGTTCAATTATCCTAAATTATCTTAGTAGCTACATATAGTGCATTTCTGTTGACTGGGTGATCCCAGAATCTAGACAGCACAATTATTCTAAATTTTCCAGGTAGTCCGTCCCAGATAATGTGTTTCTGTTGATTCAGTGATTTGTAGATATGTTAGGTAGCTAACTTGCTCAGTTTCACTTCTGTAAAATCGTGAAACAGGTTCCTCATTCCAGACCCAAAGATGTAATCGATACTTTTGTCATATTCTGCCAATATAAGCCAGAGGTGGCAAGCTGTTCAGGGCTGTAAGATTTGGAGCTTTAGCCCCTCGTATACCATTGGCCTTTAATAAATGACTCCATAATTCGACTTTTTGAGGTGTCCTTTGTAAGATGGGGGTTACATTACAACAATCCCAACACACCAAGGTTGCAGGTTTGATTCCCACTCAGAGAAGAATCAATGGATGCATAAATAAGTGGAATAACACATTAAGGTACTCTCTCACTCTCCTTCTCCCCCTACTTCTCTCTCTAAAATCAATCAATAAATTTTAAAAAATTTAAAAACCGTATGTGTGAAAAGTTATATTTTGAAGACCCATTAATCTCTTCTTTATAGAGTTCTAAAATGCAGAACTGGCTGTGTAATTATTGCTGTGCTTGCATTGAAACTGGTGGTTTACTATTAATGGAAGCATTCAAATGTCTGTGGGTGGATTCAAGAGAGAGGATGGTAACAGATAGCATGTGGTTAGTAAAACAAAACCAAATATTGTACAGTAAAAACCCAAACCCCAACCAAAATAGATCTTTCCATGGAGAAAGTGGTTTTTGGGGGCCTCAGCTGTTATGTTTAGACTGATTCTGCAAGATTTCAAGGAATAATGCTTGGATATGTTCAACTATGGTGGGCATTTGTGGCATTTTTTTCTTGCTAAAGAAATAATTTGGGGGTACTTGCTTACTTATTATTACAAGCGAAATTAATTGTAGATTCTGGTAATAGAGTCAGAATATTGGCCAGACAGGAACTTAAAAGAAAATCAACCAAGACAAATATTAGAATTTCATAAATAAGTTTACATGTTGGTATTTTCTTTCTAGTAGCAACATGACTATGATCAATATTATTTGTTGTTTGAGTATTGTCCATTCATGGCATTATGGCACTGGTAAGTGGAAGAAAATAGAATTAGAGATACTTCTGAGTAGGCAGAATCATTGCAAAATCCCAACATATATTCAGTGGTCACTATTGTTAGCACTTTACATTCTTTATATCATTTGATCTCTCTCCAACATTCTGTACATTTTATAGGTAGGTGACAGATTTGTGATTTAACCCTAAGATTTTTGGTTCCAAAACTCATGATATAGTGAAGGCAACCACTAAAAATTACAGCATGCCAGTGGTAATATAGTTTAGGACTTACAATAGCTAAAATATAGTTATTTAGTGAAAGCAGATGAATTAAGCATGCATCTATGTTTGTATTCTTTCTTTAACCAGTGACTATTAACAACAGTTTACCTTGGTACAACTTTTAATGATGTGTTCTTATAAACATCATATTCCCTTTTGAATTTAGCAGTAATCATAGACTAAAAATAAGATAGGCATTATTATTTGTACATTTTTGTTCCCATTTTATAGATGAGGTACAGAGAGCTTAGTAACTTCCCAAGATCAAAAAACTAGTGAGTGTGAGTTAGAGGTGAGTTAGTTTCACCCTCCTCTTTCCAGTATATCTTCTTGAGAAGACCACTAAATACAAATAATCTAGATGTTCTTTCTTCCAAAGGATAGAGAACTGTATTGATACTCCTCACGCTATTACAACTTAAGTAGCTCTAATGAGCTCTATCTCCAGGAAATATTCTTTTGTCATTGTCTATCAACATTAATAGTGACAGGAGATATTACTTTCTTACATTCTTGAGATTATAGGTAACACATCACTTTAGTTAAAATATTCATTCGGATATAGTTAGCTCAGAAAATAGCCAAATATTTTGCAAGCCTGGAATTTTTGTTTGAGGAAATTAGAATGAGTTTACAATTACATAAAGAGAGTCAAGGTAATAAACATCCTAGTATTATAAATATTTAGTGGCAGATGTTTCTGGCACTTGGAGATTATTTAAAGCTATTTTTTATCCTGTCATTTCATTTAATGTTTCTCTATTGAGAGGGTCATTTAAAAATGTCAGAGTTTTGTGAAATCCAGTAGGAACAGCCCTTAAGGACCTCTTTATTATGTAAATTGTAGATCACTATAGGCAGATAACATAGTAATTATATATTTTAAAAACTGCCTTAGACAAGAGAACCCAAAATATAAAAACCTTTCCCTCTCCATAGCAGGAACTGGAATTTGTGCCTGGAGCTCATCTTTAATAAAGATCCTTAGTTACCAGGCAACAGCCAAATGAATTAAGCTTCTTTATCATACCAGTCAAATTAATCCCTTCCAAAGTGAAGGCCTTGTATTTGTCTCTGATTAATTCTTCACTTTGTAACTCATCTTGAAGTTCATCTCATTATCCAAACCATGTATTGCTGATGGGCAATACAACAACTAGGAATGGGAAAGAACATTTGGTTGGCTAAGACACTAATAGGTTTTCCCGTAAGTCTTTCCTCCTTTCCCCTCCTCCCCCCTTACCTTCTTGTTGGTTTTATATATACTGATTTTTATTGATTAGGTCATTTCCCACAGGGAACACAATTGATGCCAAAGACTCATTAGAGATGTGGTAGTATATTCAAGGATGAGAGGTTTCCTCAAAGAGATTGAGAATATACTGCTATGAAGATGAGGCAGGACACTGCTGACGCATATAAAGAAATCATCAAAGACTCAGCACATTGATTAGATATTGGTAGGCACATTGCTGAGAAAGAATTTAAAATCTTAATAACTTTTGTAGCAATCACTATTTCGATTCATTTCTCCCCCCCTATCCACCTCCCAAGAGTAAATTAACTGATTCTAAACACAAGAATTAATTACTAGTCCAAGTAATGCCACTTACTCCTGGGAAATTACAGTGTGCTGTTCTGCTTCCTCTACAGCAGGGTTTCTCAATCTTGGCCCTATTGACACTTTAAACCAAATTTTTGTTGCTGTGGAGGCTGTCCTTTGCCTTGTAGAATGTTTAGCAACATCCCTGGCTAAACCCCTAGATGCCTACTTAGTAGCTCCCCAGCTGTGACAACCAAGAATGTCTTAAGATATTGCCAAATGTTCCTTGGGACACAAAATCACCCCCAGGAGATATGAAGAAAGAAAATACCCATTGTAAAATATACCAGCCCCTCTATTTTGTGTTTGACTCTATGTTCTAAAAGGAGTACACCACTGATAATAACTGCTGCTACGGATTGGGTTCCTACAATGTCCCAGTTACTAGACAGACATGCATTGTTCAGGAACATTTTGTTCAAAATACAAAAACTGAATTCTCTGGGAAAAGTGGACCCCCCCCCAAAAAAAAAAAAACTCACAAAAACTTATAGAAAGTTCAGCCCTATGAAATGAATCATAGAATGGAAGAAAATGCTAAAAGTCAAAAACAGGAATCAGAAATGACAATCAATGAAGGGAGCCTCCTGTCCTTTAAGAAGTTGTCTTTTAGGTCACAAGAAATGATCATTCATCTCGGGGCTCATACATTAGGAAATTATCTAGAACCTTGTTATTGGTCTTAATTCTCCGTGGTTTTGATATTCAAATTCCAAGAAAAGAGTCTGATAGCTTAGTGTCACATGATCATCCATTGGCTAGAGCAGATGGTGCCTTGACTATCACTGTACAGAGACCTTACCTAAAGAGGAAAACTTAGGTACTATTACCATAAGAAGGTGTGACTGTATTTTGGGAAGAACAAAACAGCCAATATCTGTATATGAAATTGTCAAGATTCCCTTCAACAAGATGGAGAGTGGTTATTAGCATTGTTTACAGATGAGGAAATTGAAATTCAGTGTCTAAGTACCGGTAATTCATACATGGTCACTAAGTTAATGAATGGCAGAAGCAAGATTGAAGTTCAGGTCTGTTTGACTCCAAAGTCTCTACTCCTTCCTGCATGTTCCAGTGTTTTTATATTTATGGATGAATTTAATCTCTCATTGATATGATCAATCACAATCAGTCAATCCATAGGTGTTTATTGAAGGCAAGACCCATTGTCATTATATGAAGGGAATGTACTATAAACAAATTATGAGATAGTTCCAGCCCAGAAGAATCTGCATCCTAGTTGGGGAGACACAGCCATGAAGAAATGAAAAAAAAGGTCAAATGCCCAATTATTGATATATGTAACTAAAAATCAAGAAGCGTGAATATTAAACTACTAATTACACTGAAAAAGGAGAAAAATTACCAGAAATTGACTTTCTCACAGTTCTGGAGTCCAGGAATCTGCATTCAAATTAATATTAGGACCATGCTCCCTTCAGAGGCTCTAGGGAAGATTCTGTCCCTTCCATCTTTCAAATTCAGGTGGTTGTCCGAATTTGTTGGCCTGTGGCCACATCACTCCTGTCTCTGCCTCTGTCATCATGAGGCTTTTATCTCTGTGTCAGATCTCCCTCTGCCTGACTCTTATAATGGCAATTGTCATTAAATTTTGGGATCACTCGGGTGATCTCATCTTGAGGTCTTTAATTATATTTACAAATATTTTTTTCCCAAATAAGCTAACAATCATAGCTCTGGAAATTATGGAATAAAATATATTTTCAGTGCTACCATTTAACCGACTACATAATATTTGATGTGCTTTTTGGCTCTGTCTTATAACTCTGAATTTTTTCTTGGGAAGATATAGCCCACAGACTTGGAGGAAGCTACAATATGGTAATTAAGTTTGCAAATCCTGGAATTAGAGAGCAAGTATTTGATTTTCAAATATGAAAATAAAATTATATATAATTGGATTATTGTTATTTTCTCAATAATAGTACCTCATTTATAATAATCACCTTAATAACACTTATTGAATGTTTATTATGCAATAATACCTATGCATGTATTACACATATATCTATATCTATAAAAGGCTAAGTGACCATCCAACCATCTAACCAGTAGATATGATACACAATGATCACCAGTGGGCACACATTCAACATAGGAGCTGTGAGCTGCGGTGACTTAGTAGTCACAGTTCTCTGGTGATGCACCCTGAACCAGAAAGGAGGGAGCCCAATTCTGGGGTGATGCACCCAAGAACCACCATCTCACCATCCAGGACCCTTCAGGTATGTCGGAGAGCCGGTTTCAGCTGATCCCCACAGGCCAGGCCAAGGGAACCTGCTCAGTCTGCAGAAGAACTTTGAGGTGTGGCTGGCCGGGAGGGACCATGGGAGGTTGGCTCCAGGATGAGCCTGGCCTATCTTGCCCAGTCCTGCCCTGCCAGCGATCTTCTAATTAATTTCCTTTCAATGTGCATGAATCTGTGCACCGGGACACTAGTTTAATCATAAAAGGAGTCCTTTGAGGCAGGTATTATCATTTAATCCAGCTTAATGATGAAGAAGATGAAGCATTAGAGAGGTTAAGTAACATGTTTAGAGTCTTAAACTAGTAGGTGACATCAAACTCATATCTATGAACTATAACTGCCTCAATATTATGTTATCACAATATCTAACTAGAAGATTGCTAAAGGTATTAAAGATACTATCAGGTGTATAAGGGCCCCTTAACAAATAGTCATTATTAAAACTAAACCATAACACCTCACCAAAGATATGCAGATGGAAAATCAGCATATGAAAGATGCTCAACATCCTACGTTCTTATGGTCCTTGGTACACTTGCAATACCCGTCATAAGAGTGTTTTCTGAGAATTCTCTCTCTCTCTCTCTCTCTCTCTCTCTCTCTCTCTTTAAGCTTTGTGGTTTATTAGGTGGCCAAAGTTCATGGGATGAGGGAATTAGAGAGCAAACATCTAAGAAAGTTGGGGGAGCAAAGAGAGACAGCATTGTGAAAACAGAAGACCCTCTTATCATGTTTATTTTAATTCTTTTATGTATATATAGAGTGCTTAGCACATTCCTAACTCCGCACTGTTTACATGCATTTGTCTTTACAATCTTTGTATCAATCATTGAGGGGGAAGATGCTTAGTTGTCATTTTCTGCTTAGACACTAGACCCCACAAATATCTCAAGAAAATAGCAGTAGAGAATTTGGGGCTCACACTTAGTGTATTGCTCATTGCATCAGAATCTTTACCTCTCAAGTCCTAGCTTGGTTTTTTCTCTGATATCTATGGTTTTTATTTATTTATTTTTTTGCGTGTGTGTTATCCATATTTTGTAGTGTTTGTTTTTTGTTTTGTTTTTTGGTGAGATGAGTTTAATATAAATAGCTGCATTTTACAGTAAAAGGGAACTGAGGTTCAAGTAGATTAATCACCTAAGGTGAGGCAGCTAGCAAGCAATAAAGCTCAAATTCACCCAATACCTTCTGATTCTAGGAAGTGCATTCTTAGCCTGTTGTTTTCATTGAACTCACTGGTCACTTGCAGACCTCAGAACACAGTGGACATTTCTAACGGAATATTTTTATGAAATAAATGAGCTAGTAGTTGAATCGGTTCTCCCATAAAATGCAATTACCACTGAAAACTAGTGGCCTGTGTTTAAAGGACCTTTGCTTCAAGCCATTGTCTTTTACTTACTTGTTCCATTCTATTACATCAGCATTACAAAAAGCATACTCACTCAACACAGTAACCTATACTTAGGAGTAAACATTAGGCAATTCTTAAACAAACACAAGGAATTTCTAGAACAACTGAAATAACATAAGCTTGTAACATGTCAGCAGGTCACACACATTGGAAAAGAATGGGGAAAATTAGCCTGTGTTGTTTATTGCTACTTTTGTTGATGTGAAGTTTTTCCTGTGAATAACTGTGGGTTTCCTGGTGGCTTTTATGAATCTGGGTAGCATATAATTGATGGTTTTTTCAGTTATGAAGAGAATTACTAATATGTACCCAAACACATTTTATGAGGGTGAGAACATTCAAGCACTAATTAGAAAATTGGGATATTTGAAATATAATCAAGAACTTAAAGAGGGGAACAATTTCTATTTTTAAATGTAATTTATGTACAGTTTCTATCGTGGTTTAGTTTTTTTAAAGACTATTTTTTAGAGCAGTTTTAGGTTCATAGCAAAATTGAGAGGAAGTTACAGAGATTTCCCATATAACCCCAGCTCACTCCCCCAGATAGTTAGCATCTCTCATTACCAATCCCCCACCAGAATGATGCTTTTAAAAAAGACAAGTGAAAACCTTGACTAGCCTCTTTTTGTTATATCTACCTATAAATTATGAGGAGAACATATTGGTTCTACCTTTAAAAAATATTCAAGATTCAACCAATTCTTACTTTTCTCTACTTTTACTACCCTAGTCTGAACCATCATTATCTCTTGCCTTAATAGTTTCTCTCTGGTAACTCTGTACCTGTTTTTGCCTGTCCTTTAGCCCAGTGGTCGGCAAACCGCGGCTCACGAACCACATGCAGTTCTTTGGCCCCTTGAGTGTGGCTCTTCCACAAAATACCATGGCTTGGGCAAGTCTATTTTGAAGAAGTGGCGCTAGAAGAAATTTAAGTTTTAAAAAATTTGGCTATCAAAAGAAATTTCAGTCATTGTACTGTTGATATTTGGCTCTGTTGACTAATGAGTTTGCTGACCACTGCGATGGCCTATTCTAATATAGTGGCCAGTGAGTTTTATTCCTCTGCTTAAGACCCTGTAACGGCACCCCAGTTCACTCAGAATGAAAGCCAGAGATGAGACAATGGCCTGTAAATACCTACATGACCTTTCCTCATCACATCTTTGAGCTCATCTCTTTCCGTCCCCTCATTTGTCCACTCCATTCCTGCTGCACTGGCCTTTTTGTTGTTCTTCAAATATTCCAGGCAGTTTTTAGGGACTGTACCTGAGCTATTTTTTATACCTAGAATAATCTTTGTCAGATACCCACAAGGCTATTTCTCTATATTCTTCAAGTCTTTGTTCAAAAGTCATTTATCTCCTCAGTGTGTCTTAATCGGGCCATATTTTTGAAGCGTCTCAACTCTGACACTTCTGGTTTCTCCTATAAGCTTCTTACTTTTGCCTCCTAAGTGCTAAAATTTCTCAAAATTTCATTCTTGCCCTATTTCTTTTTCCTCTCTTCATGCAATTTCTAATGACTCCCAGATATGCATCTCCAGCTTTAACGTCCTTCCTGTCTTTTAATGTACATGCTAAAAATATATAAACATCTCTAAGGAGACGTTTGCATTAACTGTCCTTTTATTTCTCCCTCCCTTTTATCTCCGTTTTCTGGTGCTGGGCTACTAATAGCTAGTCTTCCTCTCTTTAGTCAATTTGTGTCCATCTTATCTAGCTAAGATCATCCTCCTTAATATTGAGACTGCATCCTGAGCAGCAACGGAGGCTATGCACACCAAATGGGAAATCATTATCCTTGTGGGTGTGTGAGAGTATGGAGGCTGGAACAAGTCTTAGAAGCTCTGCTGGTGTGGCTCAGTGGTTGAGCATTGACCCTTGAACCAGGAGGTTATGGTTCAATTCCTAGTCAGGGCACATGCCTGGGTTGCAGACTCGATCCCCAGTAGGGGGTGTGCAGGGGGCAGCCCATCAATGATTTTCTCTCATCATTGATATTTCTATCCCTCTCTCCCTTTCCCTCTCTCTGAAATCAATAAAACTATTGTTTAAAAAGTCATAGCAAAAACTTGGCACATATTTGTAGAGCATCAATTATTCTCAGGTGCTGGTGAAAGATAAGTCATTAAAATATTATTTCTACGTCAAAACTAAAATAAGAGACAAATATTACGGCTGATAATACCCTGAGTTTGAAAAAAAATGTTTTCTTTTTCTGTAGAGTACTTGTCTGAAGAATTAAGGATTATAAGCTTAGGGTATTAGTCCTACCTAGAGTAATATGAATGATAACTTGGGATTTCAGTGGAACAACACCCTTTGGAAACAACAGGAGTAAATCACCATGATGAAAAAAATTTAAGTACCATAATTACAGATGGAAGAAAAAACTGCAGTCAGAATTCTTTTCCCACAAAACATAGGACCCAGTTCTGCCTCTGAGCTTTATAATTGAGAGCTGGCCAAGATAAAAATAGCAAAATATAATTCTTAGGACTAATCCTAGACCCTTCTTTCTCTTTTATTCATTCCCTCCAAAATGCAGTCATTCAACTTGTTTTTATGGTATCTCATCCCCATCCTCTCCTGTCTATTCCAGTTGTTGCAATCTTAGCCCAGATGCTTCTAGGGCTTTCCTCAAACACTGCCATCATCTCTAATATATTTCCCCCTTTTTTCAGTGTTATCTGCCCTAATCTATTTTTTACAATGACCCCAAAATAATTTTTCAAAAATGTAAATTTGATCATTTCAAAGGGTTCTCATTGTGTACAATGTGGATTCATACACCGGTGTCACATAAATTTGCTCCATAATTGTGACTCTGCTGTTTTCTTGTCTGGCAGTGCTCCTTCTTCACATCCCTTCCACTTCAGCAACAGGGCTCTGCTTCATAGATCCCAGTAGCTGCTGTGCTTCTTCTCAGTTGGTTGACTGTTCACAGTCTACTCATTTTGCCTAGACCAGTGGTCAGCAAACTCATTAGTCAACTGAGCCAAATATAACAACAGTACAACGATTGAAATTTCTTTTGAGAGCCAAATTTTTTAAACTTAAACTTCTTCTAAAGCCACTTCTTCAAAATAGACTCGCCCAGGCTTGTGGTATTTTGTGGAAGAGCCACACTCAAGGGTCCAAAGAACCGCATGTGGCTTGTGAGCCACAGTTTGCCAACCACGAGCCTAGACAGATCTCTCTTCCTTCTCTCTCCCGTCACATCACTCCTATATTTTTCAAGATGTATATTAAGCATCTTCCCTTAATGGCACTAATTTCCCATTCTCAGTTGCTTTTTAATCTTATTGAATCATATATATATATATATATATATATATATATATATATATATATATACCAGTGTGTGTGTATCTTTGTTATAGCACATATTACTCAATTTAACATTATATATTATTTTATCTTTATTACTCTAGACTGCAAGGTTCCAGAATTTAAAGCTATAGTTTTCATTTCTGTACAAGTAGTGCTTAGTACTGTAATAGCCTAATAAATATAGAATATATATATATATATATATATATGCAGGAAAGTAGGAAAGAATAAAGAAAGGAACAAAAGAAAAAATGAAGAAAGGAAGGGAGAGAAGGAGGAAGGAAGGGAAAGAGAAGAAAATAAAGGAACGGTCATAAAATGTACTTTATTATAGAGGTAGCCATACAAATGAAATCTGTCTTTCTTGAGCTGGCTTTTTCCTTCTGCACATATTTCAGGCTTTTGTCACTTTGCTACTTTGGATTGAGAACATTTATCTGGACTGTAGGAAAGCTGCAAAAGTTATTTGGCTTCAAGGATTGTGGCTATTTCTTTCTAAACACACAGGAGAGGAACTTGAGTTAGCTGTGCCTGCGGTGTCAGCTACACTGTTTGAAGTCCATGTGAAGAGACAGATGGATGCCAAAGTGGCAATTTGGGGGCCACAAAGAATCGTTAGCTGAACTTGATGTTCTAGTTGGCAAGTTTAACACATATTCTTCTCCCACATAATTGGATAGTGTTATGATCACATCATACCACCAGCCCTGCCTTATTGTAGAGGAGCTTTTTTATGGTAAAAAGGCAGGAGTTACTTCCTGACAATTATAATTTTGGCTTGACTAGCTTCTCTTTTTCTTAGGCTCCGAGTGAATTGACCATAGAAGTACTGACATTTTTGAGAAATTTATTTCACTTGGATTTTATCCATGTTTGATATAATTAATTCACATCTGCTTGAAGAAGGATCCATTCATCCCCCAATTTTAGCTTCTTGTTGTTGAACTGCAATCGGTTTAAAATAATTTTATTGTCAGCAGTATCGCAGTGATTTGAAATAGGTACGGTAACACTATTTCTTACATTCAGAGTAAGAGAGCTTGAAGAAATCTTGGACATTGCCTAGTTCAAGTTCCTCATTTTACTCTCTCTCTCTCTCTCTCTCTCTCTCTCTCTCTCTCTCTCTCTCTCTTTTCTTTCTGCAAAAATCTTTATTGTTTCATTTGTTCCAATACATGTGAGAGGGCTTCAGGGTGATTAACAGAATGGTTAGTAGTTTCGGGGAGAGGCTCAGGTACAAGCCAGACACCAGGGGGATGCAGAGGGGCCCCTCAAAGGCCTCTGGGCTCCAAAGGCCCCTAGTCCTGCTTGAGTGTGAGCCTTTCCAAGAGATACTCACCCAGCCCAGCCTGTGGGCACAGCCAGCCTACTGAGGTGAGTCAGGTGCCGCCCACCTTCTTGATGAGTTTCACCTGCTCACCCGGAAGTGATTCTCCCGGAAGTCACAGGGTGAGGGTCTGCGCAGGCAGAACCCAGGGCACGCAGATCCTCAAGGGCCTGGTTCAGGTTTCTCTCCAAGGCCAGGGCCATTTCTATGGCGGCCTGAGTTTTTCCCACTCATCCTGGGAAGGCTCCTGCAGGTCCTGGAGAGAACTAGGCCACTGCTCTTGTTATGCATCTTTAAAAGAGGCTCAGTGCCCTCACACTTCTCTGCCAATTCCCCGTCCTCCAGAGCCACGTCATCACGGTGGGAACAGAAGCCCAGAGAGAGGTAGGTGTGGGGGCCCGCAGATGCAGGCTGGCCAGGCGGTTGGCCGCAGCCTCCGCCTGGGTGGAATAATGCTGACTAATATGGGAGCTCGTGGTTTTTCGCTATAAGGAGTTAAGATAGAAGAAAAAAATCTGGTGTGTTGGCTGGTTCAGAGGTGGTTCTGAAGGTGGTGATTGGATAAGACACGGGAGGGTTGCTGGGAATTGAAAGAAGGGGTGTTCCTGGGAGTGTTCTGCCCAAACCCTGTTGAAGCAAGAGACAGATTCAGCACTGCCAAGGGCACTGTCTCAATTTACTCTTAAAGATGCGGGAACGCGGAGCAGTTTGGTGACTTGCTCACAGTCACACCATCTTAGTGAAAGAGCTAACATTAAGTTTCCTGCTGCTCTTTTCAGTTCATTGTGTTACAGTCAAAACTTGTCTAAAGCACTGAATGTTTTATTTTTCTCAAAATGAAAATAGGTTTATTCTAATTCAATGATGAAAACAATACACGCCCATTGTGGAGAGATAATAAATACCTAAAGAATGTTGATTAGCAATTTACAGATCATGTATCCTAGAAAAGTCCACTTGGAACCATATGATCTTATTAACCAATGCCACCCTAACACATTTTCTAAAAATAGAAAGAACAAAGCCAGTTTTGAAGATGGGTCCTCATGCTGTGGAACAGGGCTTTGCCTTTAGTCGTGTTTTGTACCATAGTATTCCATAGAATACTTACCAAATATGTAGAAAGAGAGCTAATACTTTAGTTTGCTCCAAATAATAGTGAATGAGAATCTACCATGAGTCAGGCATAAATTAACCTCCAGAACCGCCCTACAAGGTATTAGGTATCCTGTATCAGTTCTGTACCTGCCAGGAAACCAGAATCACGCCAAGTATTTTGACAGAAGGATATTGAGAACTGGTTAATATGGGATTTGAAGTCTGAAATAGCAAAAAAGAAAACTTGGAGGCAGCACCAGAAGCAGGTTCCATCCCTAGCCTGGGGGAATAAAGGGACCAGAGTGTGGTTTTCAGAATTTGCAAATGCAAATGCAGAGCCAGGGCCTAGACCTTTGAAGAGGAGGAGTTGAGTGGTTGGAACTCCTGGTACTCAGGAGCTTGCAGGGGTCCCTGTGTAGCTAAAAACGTAGGCTTCTGAGGCTGATGACAATACCTTAGAAGCTTGGAGGAGAAATTGGCTGCTGGTGGTAGCTCTGAGGGGATGCAGTGACACTGGTTCTGCGAGTAGCAAGGGAGCTGGTGACTGTTTGGGAAAGGGTTGTTGCTGGTGCGATGATGAATGGAAGGGCAAGTTCAAGGAAGATCCTATGCTCAATTTTCACCTCCCAATTCCCCCCTAGTGGCAAACCTAACAGGAACCCTACAAACAAAGTGTCAGCCCCATATGACAACATAAAATCAGAAGGGGAAGGTTTCGTCATTCATTAAGACTTTCAACTAATATTCATTGGGTGACTAACTCAGTTTTCTGTGAACTGGGGATAGTCATGCCTACTGCAGAGAGTTAAAGATTAAGTGAAATAAACCACGTGAGGATGTTGCACAGTGCCTGATGATGATGATTATAAGCAGCAGCACAATGAGACAGGGCAAATCCTTGATGTATGTCAAATATGACTGAACTTGATGATACAGTAGAACTTGACCTTATTCCAACATGGTATTTTAAAAGGTGAGATTTGAATTTCATTAAATGGAGTATTAGCTCCACTGTTTTCCACAGCCTTTACCTCTCCACATTGCTTATTCTCTTGCTATGCCACACATTTAAGTCTAACTTTTCAAGATTTTTGAGAAGTCCATACTTTGTCTCCTCCCTCTCAGATAACTAATTCCATGTTTTCGCAGATGCAATTATCAATTTTTAAAATTCTTTCTACTCTATGTTCACCCTTTCCAAGCACTAAAAAACTAATGAGTAGATTCTACTCCCTTTAGTGGAATAAAGCAAAATCCATGAGTAAAAAAAATCATTTTAACATTAATTTTCTGGAAGTTTATAGGTACAAAAGAGACAGAAAATGACCACTGCATTTTAAAATTACTTTTAAACATGAAGTTCACATGATCAGAAATGAGTATGGTAGTAGCTTTACAGGATTAAATCCATTTCAGTGATATTTTAAAGAAGCTCCGTCTTCTTAATCCTTGCCATAGAGTCAATTAGCATTTAAATACCCCCTTCCCCAAATTCATCATTTCTATGTTGGTTTCTTTGAGAGCTGACTTCTAAATTCTTAGCCACTGAAATCATGCTAATAAAGGATTGTATTGAAATGTTCTGTTCTTGTGTTTTTGAGGGGGCTTTTTTTGTTAGTTATTTTGATTTAGGAAACATTTTCTAGAGCAATGAACCATAGAATAATCAGGTGACCTATGTTTTTCATGAAAAACAAAATACTTCCAGATGGTGTTAGACACGTGGAAAAGGATATGTGGTTCAACCTACCCAGAATGTTCTTAATAGCCCATTCTGCATTTTGTAAGGCAGTCTTTCCGAAGTTGCTACCTATTCCAGGCACCAGAGGTATAAAGTGGATAAGTATTGAGAACAGCTGTGACTAACTAGATGCTGTTAACATAACAGATTAAGCAGCCCTATGTGAGAAGAATCCTGCAGTAAGAACAGGTTAACCACCTCATAAATCAAGCTGTGGGTGAATCAGGTGTAAACCTTAGATTGAGAGGCTTATGTCATAAACTAGGGTCTCTTATTTACCTCATGTGTCCACAAAATTGAGCTGCCTCTTGAATACCTGAAATAATCTCTCTTCAGCAACTTCACTGTCCACAACATGCAAAAATAAATTTTCATGAAAGAAAAAATACATCATCAGTAATTGAGGAAATAGGCAAATTGAATGCTCTTAGTGTACATTGCTAGTAAGTTCTAGGCTTTTAGGTCAGTTGACCTGATCCCCATGCCTTAAACGCCACATGCAGTTTAACAGTGGGGTCCTGAGCATGCGCTCTTTTCCCCATTGTCTCTATCCTAATGGTTTGCCTCCTTCCAATGGACTCTGATTTTTAATAGGTTTCTGACCTCTCAACACCTGTTTCTTGTTTAAATCCTCACTTAACTCCTTGGACATAATCCTGGAAATGTATCTGGCTTTCATGTGTGCCTTATCTTGTTCAACTCATACTGCTTATATTTATTCCAGGCCACTCTGAGGAAGTACTTCATTTGGTCCAGCCCTGCCCCCAGGACCCAGCCCCTACACCAAGGTTCCGTGGTCATAGTCCTTTCAGGTTGGCTTTGGATTCATTAATGAGTGAACATTCTTACTGTCATGTTCAGGTTTGAATCACACAGGACCCTACCACACTGCTCTAAGCCCAAACCTGTATAGCCATCTATAGAAACTCTTTTGTAAGCCTCCTGCTGGCCACCATCTCCTCAAGGCAGGTTGCTTCATTTAACTCTCCGTGGGTCACTTTGGTCTCTCGGCCCATGTCCCTCTGTTGTCTTCATGGTGCTCTCTGTTGTCTTGAGCTCTCTGCATGCCGCCTGCATTTATTTTATAGAAATAAATTAGTAACTCTGTCTTTAATGGTCACTGATTTGCATGTTCAGGAAATGTCTTTGCTTTCAGTTGCTGAGAGAAGGAAAGGACTCTTTCTCTTGAGCAGCTGCCCTAACCATCAGCACCTCCATTTCTTTGAGATTATTCAGCCACTTACAGAAGTAGATTCCTTGCTTCCTCAAAGAAATATTTCCTAACTTTCCAAATTCAGTGCTAATTTCCCAAGGTCATCATCACTAACAGCTTTTTTCCTGAATGAAGGATCCTGTGACTCCAACTTGTGCACTTGTCTTACTCCATTCAGGCTGTTCTGCTAAATACCATAAACCAAGTGGCTTAGAAGCAATAGGAAAGTTATTTCATACAGTTTGGAGGCTGAGAGGTTCAAGATCAAAGCACCAACAGAATCACTGACTCAGAAGAGCCTGCTGCCTTATGAATGGCTGTCTATTTTGTGTGTGTGTGTGTGTGTGTGTGTGTCCGTCCTCACATGGTGGAATGGGTTAGGAATCTGGTGTCTTTTATAAGGGCACAGTCCCACCCTTATGATCTAATCACTGCCTAAAGATCCCATATTCAAATGATGTCAGCATGGGGGTTAGGTTTCAGCATATAAATTTTGGGAAGCATAGGCTTTCAGACATAGCAGTATCCTTCCATTATCTCTATATTTGAAGAAGAAAGGAAGGTGAAATAGCTTGTGAACATCATCCAGTTCATACAGTAGGGTAGGGGGCATAGAAGCAATAACACAAGTACTCCTGTCTAACCCTTGGTAAAGTACCAACCTTTAATGTTGTCTGATGGGCCACTGAACTTTTTGTCAAGAATTTGTGCTGAAAAGATGGTGCCCCCAATTCTGTTCTAACTTAATAGGGTTTGTGAAAGAAGGGTGGAATGACATAGAATTTATGAGAATTCCCTTTCTGAAAGAGTTTAAACTAGCACAAGGGTTGTAAACTTCTGAAGAGATCAGGTAATAAATATTTTAGGCTCTGTGAGTCATATGGTTTCGTTTCAACTACTTAGCTCTGCTCTCAGAGCACTAAGCATCCACAGACAACAAATAAATGAACAAGAGGAGCTTTACTCAATAAAACTTTATTTACAGAAGCCTATAATGAACAGGGGGATCTGAGGAAATCTGGTTTTCTACTTGCCCCATGTTCTAAGAAAATTTTGACATAAGCAATCAACTGAATTGTTTTAATTAAGTCATTTACTTAAATGTGGCATGATTTCCCATTAAACAAATGATAAAACTTCTCCAAAAGGTGAATTTCTTGGACCAAGGTCACAGCTTTAGTAAATGATGAATTGAGGCCTTTTCTTATTGTAGTGCCAAGCTCTTTTTTAGTTATATTATGATATCTTGTCTACCAAATAGATATTTTATATAATGTTTATAAGCTAGGGATGCTCTTTGTACACCCCACTTCCAATGCAAATGACCAAATAAGTCTACACAAAAATATATTCAAACCTATTAAGTGATTCTTCTATGAATAATACATAAAGGAATGCTTGTTAATTACATTAGTAAAATTGCATAAAAATCCAATTAATTTGGGGCATAATTTAAGAGGGAAAAGTAAAAATAAGCAATTTAATAAATTTAAAATGGTCTGTAATTTTTCTAACAATTCTATAGCATTTTCTTTTTCCAAATAAATACCTTGATTTTACAGGATTTTAAAAATTATTACTGAAACATAGTACAAAGTTTAAGGCATATATGAGTTAAGCATGATAGAGTTTTCCTAAATGTTACATTTTATGTCATCTTGACACTGAGTTCTGCCTGAAGCAAGTGTTACATTCTGAGACCAAATCTTTTATTTACTTATGGAAGAAAAGGCGTGGCAGGCTGGGGTTACTATAATGTTTTTGTCTTTCCATCAGACTTTTCCATCTTCTTTTAGTCAAAGTACCCTCTTTAGGAATCTTTTCCCACATTACATGTAGCCTAGTAGTGGGGCTCTCAGTCATTTCCTCTATGTCCCAGCACCAGGATGTCACGCCTTTCAGGAGAGACCAAACATAATACCCCATCCTGACACAGTAATTGGTTCAAGGGCTAGACTTGCAACCTAAGCAAGTCAAGTCGGGATTCTTTTGTAGAACTGTTAAATGTCTTGTGGGGATAACTCTCCTTTTGCTGATATTGCTAGCTTGGAGGTTGTGAAGTTGGGCCCTGGTTACCATTCTCAATGATATTCAAATAAAGCCAAGCAGAGACAATGGATTTTGCTTCTCTCTTTTTTTTTAGACTTTACTTTGCAATAGGAGAATTTCAAAGATTTACAGTCATTTAAAAACTAATAAAATAGTGAGTGGAAATTATATTATTATACCTGTGGCTTTGAAGCTATCCAAAATATTTTATATCTATTTATATATCATATATCATATATCATATATCTATATCTATAACTCTATACCTATACCTGTACCTATACCTATATCTATATCTATATATCTATATATCTATATCTATATCTATACACACACACACACACACACACTAGAGGCTTGAAACACAAAATTCATGCAAGGGCCTTGGCCCTTGCAGCTTCAGTGCCTTGCCTCAGCTCTCACAGCCCTGGCTTTGTCTGGAAGGACATTTGGAAGGACATTCAGCTGTCTAGTCTAATTATCATATTATACTATATATCAACAGCATTATTAGCAAGGTAAACATTTTATGTTTTTCTAACATATTACAACACTTGGATTGCAGAATTCCTGGACAACAGGTGGGATTCAAGCTACTATCTATACAGATAAAATATGAATGAGAGCAAAAGGCTAAAGTAGAAAAAAATTAAAAGAGATTAGTTGAATGAGAGATTGGCAGATGTAGAGCCAAAGTTGGCAGGCATTCTCCTTTTTATAGAGTTATCTTTAGGAATAGGATTATTTTTCCCACATCCCAAATTCATATATGCTAGAAGGTGTAGAGATGATATCTGTGGGCATTGAGCACTGCTATGGACTCCAACCATCTAGAGGTGGTCTGAGGTTCTCTGGGCAAGGTCAGCCAAGCTGCCTGAAAACAAACAAATAAACAAACAAACAAACAAAACCCCAGAGACTGTAAAATGCTTTAATTTAACCATCCTTCTGCAACCTGGCATAGGATGCTTGATTCATTCATATATATATATTTAATATGCAAAGTGTCCCCTCAGGAGTTTGGGAGATCTGGAGTTGGATCGCTCATTATAACCTGCACTGACCACCATGGGGTCACACGGAGTGCAGGAAGGCCCTGGCTACTAGCCAGAAGCCAGGGAAGGGGAGGCTCTAGCGGGCAATTGGAAGGTCCCAGCAGGCAATTGGAAGGCCCCAATTGCTGATTGCTGGCCAGGCCTAGAGAACCTACCTGTGCGCGAATTACATCCATCGGGCCTCTAGTGTATTAAATAACACCCCCTGCTTCCTATAAACTATTTGGAGAAGAGAGTTTCTGAGTCAAATTCATGCTATAACCAGCTTCTTCACTCTGACCTGATTGCTACTTATCACTAACCACTCAGTCTCAGGCATTGGTGTCCATTGTGGGGAAATCTACTTTTTCTTTGATATGCTACTTTACCAATGTGATGGCCTCTGACAAGGGTTAGTGTGGAGATGGCTGTATCACCACCATCATCGAAAGTGGTTGAGAAAAATTCCTATTAGTTCATTAGGTAGTGAAGGTAGTCATGCCTCCCAACTCCATATCAGGTTTCCTTAACCCAAAGGCTCATTGATGCATTTCCCCACAAGTTCACTACCTGCAGTTAATGCTGCCACTACTCTTGATCATAGAAACAGTGGCAGTTTAAAAACAAACAAACAAACAAAAAAACCTCTCTTTGATCTTTTAGCTCCATAGAAATTGAAAAAATATAAGAGGGAAAAAAGAAGTCATTTATTATTAAAAATCATCCTTCCAAAAGCATAGAGAAGAAACTATTCACATCTTTGTGGCCTTGAAAGATGATCATAAACCGGAGTTTTAATAGGCCAGGCAGAATTTGAATTATTGACTCAGTTATTTATGAGTCATGCATTTTGGGGCAAATCCTTTCCTCTTCCCCTGCCTCAGTTTCCATTTCTGGGGGTAATAATTCTGACTTCAGTGTTTTGTTTTGATAATTAAACAATATGTATATGTAACTGGCACATAGTAGATACTCGTGTTAGTCTTCCTTTCCCCCTGAAAGCAGAGAATTGGTTTTATTTTCTGCCCCTTAAATCTACATGTTAATGATACAATATGTGGATGTGTCTCACATTTAAATTACAGTTAGACTTTGTGGGATAGTGACTAATTGACAAACTGATTGTTCATTATATTAAGGATATGTTAAGAAAAACACTTTAGAGGATCAGAACTAAATAGCATTCAAATAAGTCTTCTGCATATTTGATATGGACTTCAAGATGAAAATATTAATGATATTTAAGAATATGCTCACACTATTTAAAAAAACTCTTTATGGATGGGTTGCTTTTTTTTTACCTTAATAAAGTTTAGAATAAATGTGTCTTATTGTAGGTAATGACCATGTACTGGAGTTTTCAGCAGAAATTCCATTTGTATGCCTTTAATTTACCTCTCTCAGTGTCTAAAAGTATGTTTTCATTCTAGTTATGTGGAATTTAGCAAAAGTCCTGGAGATCAAAAATGCTTATTGAATGAGTTCATTTTATTTATTTAGACACTTACATGGAGCCCCTTCAGTATTAGTATATAGAGAATGGAGCTCTTGGAACAAAGAGAATTGAGTTGGCATCCCACCTCTACCACTCACTGTCTATGTAACAATGAGCTATTTATGTAGCCTTTCCAAGGTTTAGTTTTTGGGTCTGTAAGCTGGAAAGAGTATTGGTGCCTGTGTTTGGGTTATTAGGATTATGTGAGATCATGCACCAAGCGCAGTGTTTGGGGATAGTAAGTGCATCTCCTCCTCCTTCTTCTCTTCCTTCTTCTTCAGTCATTATACCAAATGTCAAGGACCTCATTATTTATGTTGACCTCATACAATGGGCTCTTTATGTTTTTGTTCATTGAATTTCTGCTTATTTTTTTCTTAAGGAGTTGATCTGGACTATATGTGGTATTCCAGGAACGACGAATAGAGTGGCAGAATTTTCTATAAAGAGTAGATGATTTCTTATGCTCTATTAGGGTCAGTTTCTCTGTTAAAATGTGTAATTCTGCCATGGCTTTAAGGAGGGTGATAATGTCATGTTGCTTTGATTTTAATGAGATCTGTCCTGAAGGTAGAACTCTTTGAGGGCTCCTTTATGAAACACCAACCCCAGCTGTTTTATGTTCTGCAGGTGCTATGTAAATGTCAAATATTAATGTTTTACTATCTAGTAAAAGAGATGAAATAAGATTTTTGTTGCTGTGTGTTTCATAGGCTGCATATACGATTGGGTCATTGTCCTTTTGATTATTCAGCTGCAAACTTTCTTTGCTTTAGAAAAAAAAAGCATAGTGAAAATAACTGCCAGGAATGTTGTCATATTAATAATGCGTTAGCATAGTTAATATTTAGAAAGTGCTTATTAGATACCAGGAGCTGTACTAAGCCCTCTTCATGCATTGTCCCCTGTAATCCTCAAAAAACCCATGAAATAAGTTAAAAGGCTTAGCCTCACATTGCAGTAAAAGACATTTTAAAACATGAAAGGACTTACTTGGTAGAACCAGTGAGTGGCTCAGTAGAGAACTGAATCCAAGTTGAGTTGATACCAAAGTCTTAGCTGCTAGTCATTGGTCCAATGCTGTCTAGCTTAAGAAGGATTTTTTTTAAATTGTCTAATTAACATATTTAAAGATAGACAAAGAGAATTCCATAAACTATATTTAAGATATTATGAAGGTGGAAAAAAGGGATAGGGCATGTCTGGTAGACTGCATAAGAAAGTAAAAATAAAGGCCCTCGCTGTTGATAGGACATGGCAGGGAATTTAGAAGGGATAATTCAAACAATTGAGTGGGGCCAAGAGAGTTAGAGTAACAGAAAGTCACCCAGCATGGCTAGAGTGAGGGCTTCAAATGCAGATGTCTGAGGAGGCCTGACAGGGTATGCAAATGAAGAAGGCCAGAGCATGTATGAGTCCTAAGGAATGATGGAGTCTACTGAGAACTGGACTACCCAAAGGGGACAGCTGATACTTAGTGATACTTACAAGTATTATCCCACAAGAATGAAGACCCACTGTTGCCAGAGATTCTGTTTGTTTTTTAAGAAGAAAAGAAATCCAGATTTTCATGTGATCTGATGTTTTAATGTTGACATACAACATTTTCAACCGTACTAATAACAATATTTTAGCAACAACCCAGTCTAGAGACTGTCATTTTGCTGTTCTGAACTTGAATATGATAAATGAAAAAAATCTTTAGGTCAAGAAAGTAGAAGGCAATGTTAGGTAAAGAGAGGCAGCGATTGAAGGCTTTTCAGGAGAAGAGTGGAGTGGAGGGTGCTGTGCTAGAGAATGAATCGTTTGGCAGTCATCCATACATGGCTAGTGGGTGAGAGGAAGGACAGGCAAGATGGCCAAATTGGTGTCAATTACATTCATTAGGGTAGCTGACTGGGATTGAAACATAAATATCAAATAAATGCTACTTATCACTATTATTGATTCTTTAATTATATTTTTCATAATACATTAGCAACCACACTCCCTCCCCTTCAAGAAAAAAACAAACAAACTTAGATTAGGGACCTCCCATTTGGAGGCAATCCTTCCTAAACTTAAACAATGGCTTATCAAAGAATATGGGTGAACTTGATCTACAAATGTCCTGTGATGCTTTCCCTGCCTCTTCATCTTCCTTGTGCTTATGTACCTTCACAGCTAGCTCCTACCCTTAAACCATATCTTAGCATTGTTAGCCCTGCCATTCTCTCTACTTAGAACCCTCTATAAAAATCTGAGATACATGAAAGAACAAAAAATATGCCCACACCAAAATATCCCATCCTCAGGGGATGGGGTGAGATTTTAAGGCCAGATACAGAAAATTTAAACATTTTAAAAAATCTTCAACCAAGGATATATTTTTATTTATTTATTTATTTATTTATTTATTTATTTATTTATTATTTTATTTATTTTTGAGAGAGAGAGAGAGAGGAGAAGGAATAAAGAGAGAGATAAAGCACAAAAACATTGATGTGAGAGAGAAATATTGATGGGTTTTCTCCTGTATATGCCCCAACTAGGGATTGAACCTCGGCATGTGCCCTGATCGGGAATTGAGCCCACAACCTTTTGGTGCACAGGATGACACTCCTACCAACTGAGCCATCCACCCAGAGCTAAGCATTTCTTTAAAATGGAACATGTCAGATTTATTTATACAATTATATATTTCACTGAGTGTCTATAATATACCAGATACTATGAAAATATGAATACTATAAAATCCATGCCTCAACAGACAAGAGGTATATGGTTTAATTATTTTATTGTTTATTGATATTGTTATGATATGAGATTAAAGCAGAACAATGCAATGCAAGAAGTGATACATTTTATTTTTTTATTTAAAAAAATATATTTTATTGATTTTTTACAGAGGAATAGAGAGGAATAGACAGTTAGAAACATCAATGAGAGAGAAACATTGATCAGCTGCCTCCTGCACAACCCTCACCAGGGATGTGCCCGCAACCAAGGTACATGCCTTGACCGGAAACGAACCTGGGACCTTTCAGTCTGCAGGCCGATGCTCTATCCACTGAGCAAAACCGGTTTCTGCAGAAGTAATATATTTTAAAATGGAAACTAGATAACATTCTGGTCCTGTGGCTTTAAATGGAAGGACAGATTAAATCTATTTAGAATTGGGGTAAGTTTTATGTAAGTATATTTAAAGTAGGCTTTGAAAGATAAGTAGGATTTAGACATTATGAGTAGGGGAGGGAAACAGCATTCCCCATAGAAGGAGTAGCATAAGTATGAAGTCAGAGGAGGGAAGGTTTAGGGAATGTTCAGTATGTAAGGACATAGGGTAAGTAATGAATGATATTCTATATAATAAAAGGCTAATATGCAAATTGACCAAACAGCAGAGCAGTCACTATGATGTTCACTGATGTTCACTGACCACTAGGGGGCAGATGCTTAACACAGGAGCTGCCCTCTGGTATCAGTGAGCTCACACAGGGGGAGTGCCACTCAGCCATACGCCCTGGCCAATGCAGCGGTGGTGGCAGGAGCCTCTCCCACCTACATGGCAATCGGACATCCCTAAAGGGCTCCTGGACTGACAGAGAGCACAGCTAGGCTATGCAGACCCCCAACTCCCACCCTGAGTGCATAAATGTCATGCACCAGGCCTCTAGATGTGAAATAAGATTGGAAAGATGGGTTGAGGGTCTACAGTATGTCTAGTCAAGTTTTTATTTTATTTTGTTGGCATGGAAGAATGTTTAAATTACTCTGTATAGAAAGGTGATATGATCAAATCTGGGCTTTGGGAATATTAATCCCACGTTCCTCTAGCATAGTTTCCCAAAGTGTGGTATAAATTTTGGTGGTACACAAGATCATCTCAGGTAGTTCATGAATGAACATGTAGTCAATAGATTCATATCTGTTTGGATATGTTAAGCTAGATGCTGGGGTGAGCACAACCTGGCATGCCTTTATGGGTCTTCCGATCTATTGGGGAAGACACACATTCTACAAAGACATGCAAAATTACCACAGAGTGAGGCCTCTAAAGGAATGTTATATGGTGATTTCAGGTATAGGAGACATTGTCTAAGTCGCAAAGCTAGGGAAATGATTATTATATATGAGACACTGGGCTTTGAGGAGACAATAGTAACCCAATTATAAATAGATTGTATGTGTCCTATTTGAAAATCAAATACTTGCTCCCTGCTTTCAGGATTTGTGAACTTACTTACTGTATTATATCTTTCCCCCAAGTCTGTGGTTGTATCTTCCTAAGAAATAAACCCAGAGTTAAAGGATGGAGGCATCGAATTTTGTGTAGGGGGTTACATTTTCCTGAGGAAGTGACCTTGAGCTGAGGTGTGAAGTTTGAGGGTTGTACAGAAATGCAGGAAAGGGATTTGGAAGAGCTTCCTTGTGGGGAGAACAGCCTATGAATGCCCCAACGAAGAAGAGCCAGGGCAATGGAAAATTAAGAACTGTTCCTTGTGGCTGGAATGGAACAAGCAGGAGTGTGTTGGGAAAGCTGGTGGGGTGGAGTAGTGGAGTGTGCCCACATGGGATTTATAGACTGTAAATGTTTAGTGCTCACTTTAAAATTAATCTATGGAAAACAGTATGGATTGCCTTAGAAATTAAAAAAGAAACTGCCTTATGACCCAGTGATTCCACTCCTGAGTATTTATCTGAAGGAACCCAAAACACTAATTTGAAAGGATATGTGTACGCCTATGTTCATTGCAGCATTATTTACCGTAGCCAAGTGGCTATCAAGGGATGAGTGGATAAAAAGGCTATGATTTATATATATCAAGTAATATTCCATTTATATATTTCAAGTTATATATATATATATATATAACTTGAATATATGAATATTACATAGCCACAAAAAAAATTCTTACCATTTGTGACAGCATGGATAAATCTACAGAGTATTGTACCAAGTGAAATAAGTCAGTCAGAAAAAGATAAATACCATATGATTTCAGTTATTTGTGGAAACAAAGTAAACAATATCAACACATTTATAGATACAGAGAACAGACCGGTGGTTGCAGAGGGAAGGGGGTTAGGAGGCTGGGTGAAAGAGGAGAAGAGATTAAGAAGTACAAGTTGGTAGTTACAAAATAGTCACGGAGATGTAAAATACAGCATAGCAAATATGAGATAACTGTGGTGTCAGGTGGCTATGGAAATATCAGGAGGAGCATTTGGTAAAGTTTGGGATTGTCTAATCACTAAGCTGTGCACCTTAAAACAATACTCAATAACATTGAAAGTAAACTGTAATTTAAAAATGTAAAAATAGCAGATGAATTTTAGTAGCAATGCTTTATTTTTTTTATTGAAGGGTTTATTTCTACGTATGGTTTCCTCTATGATAGTGAAAACATTTTTTGAAGCAAATTAATGACATTAAAGTGGTGAACCTACTGAAATAAAAACGTGGCTTCAGGAAATTTCTGTGGGTGGCTTATGAATGACTGGTTTTCAGGAAACATGAGGCTGTGACTTAAGGACTTGTCAAACAGTGACACATCACAACTGTAGTATCTGAAGCCTGGAGAATATATCTCTCAGGCCAGTCCTAATATTGGAGACTGTTTATACTTAGCCAAACTCTGTTACAGTCCCTTTCAAACAATGTTATCTGCCCCTTGACAAATTGTTCCAAGTACAATGGTCCATCTTATTTTGTTTCAAACACAATGGCCAAACCTCACCATGGGTGGTCGTCAGTATCTCAGCTTCTTCCAAAGGATAAACTTCGGCCATTGCTGCACGTGGAACAAAATTCTGCATCAGGCACCAGAACAACAGCGATCCAGACATTGTCGTGATGGTAGCAACTATTCCCCATTCTGAGGAAGTCTAATGTTTACATTGGAACCCCAGGAACTTCCTCTGAAGACTTGCCTTTACCATGAGGAAGAATTCTGTAAAAACTGTTCCCCTTGCTGAAACCGGTTTGGCTCAGTGGATAGAGCGTTGGCCTGTGGACTGAAGGGTCCCAGGTTTGATTC